>CM054063.1:303866506-304565163 GCA_028641055.1 Alopecurus myosuroides | reverse complement strand
ATGTCAATGAATGTTTTTATAAACTTAGACCTAATAAAGAGACCTAGTCTAAGCGTGCAAAAGTTAAACATTTCTACGTGACTGTAGAAGTCAAACATTGATAGAAAAGATTTTTCATCTTGAAGAAGATGTGAGAATAACTATGAGGAGCAAAGTCTAAAGGTTTACATAGCTGAACATTACAAGATGATTTAGACCAACCCAAAGTTGAAGTATCCTTAATTGTGTGGAACTTTATTATGAAACCACTCATGAAAATCACATGAATAAAATGGATAAGGTTATGTTCTAAATAGATTTTCAAAAAGTTTACGATAAAGTTAAATGTCCCTCCCTGCAACAATCTTTGCTGAAAAAATATTTTTCAACTAAGTGGTGTGAATAGATCCAATGTTTTGTTTATAAAGGTAGTGTGGGAATAATGGTGAATAATGATATCAAATTTTTATCCAAACAATGATATGATTGTCATAGGTGGGGTCCTCTCTCTCCAACGCTTTTCAATATTGTGGTGGATATGCTAGCTATCTTTATCACAAGGGAAAAATATGATGGATAATTGGGGAGACCATTTCACATATAGTTGAATGGGGGTGTCCATTTTACAACATGTTGATGTTACCATCTTATTCATGGACCATGACTTGGAGAAGGCTGACAACATGAAACTTTTTCTATATATGCATATTTGAACAATTATCCAACCTCAAAATTAATTTCCACGAGAATGAGATCTTCCGTTTTGGAAAGGTAAAGGGGGGAGAGAACTGATATAAATAACTTTTGGTTGGGAGAGTGATCTCTTCCTTTTAGATATTTGGGTGTCCCTGACCACTATAGGAGATTACTTAATAAGGAAACTGCCGGAAGACCACTATGAAGAACATCTGGGATACTAGTCGCAGGGAAAGTTCCTGTCATACAGAGATCAACTCGTTTTCACAAATCATTTCTTATTAGTCTTCCGATATTTATGTTATGTTTTCTAAAAAATACATAATGGGGTAAAAAAAAATATTAGAATTTTATGGATCTTTGTTTTTCTTGTCTAAGTGATCATCCTAAAATATAATAAAGGTTGAATAAATGAAACATTGTATATTACCCTAAGGACCGGGGTGGAGGTTCTAGAAATAATTTATTTTTATTAAGCCAATGATTGTTAAAACTTTCGAATGAAGAGGGATTGTGCCGAGAGCTACTTCAAAAATAAAACCTCATAGATAAAACGTTATATCATGTTTATGTAAAACTCACTGATTCTCCTTTTTGAAAAGAGGTAATACATGTCAAAGAGGAGTTTGTTAGTTGTTATTGAATGGTTCGGAAACCCGCTTTTGGAAAGATACTTGGTTGGAATGTACTCCACTGGTTATAAATACCTGTTCCTATATAACATTGGCCAAAAGACATGCGTTTTGTTTTTTGGCCAAATGTCCGGTTCGAAGGGCAGCTGAACATAGGATTGAACCTTAACCTGGAATAGGTGGAATATGTTGTTGCACCTTGTTGAAGGGCTGATGACAATACAATTATTTGCCAAATCTCTTTAAATAAGACGTACTCCCTCCGTCTCAAAACAATTATCTTAGAGTTGGACAAAATTAGATGTATCTAATACTAAATATGTCTAGATACGTCCATTTTTTTTTTCAACTTTAAGACAATTATTTTGAGACGGAGGGAGCATTAATTTTGGTGTTGACAATGACTCAAGGAGGCATATATCCGTGATGATTTTGTTAACGTCGTCAGGCTTCATGCATGTGTCGAGTTTTGAGTAGGCACGCGTGCCCGATGTGGAACTGCACGTGTGTATGCGGCGTGCATTCTAGGGTGGAAATTACCCATACTTGTTTCCTCTATGTCGGAAAATAAAAAGACTTTAACATCACCGCTAGCGATGGAGGGAGAAAATTAAAGAAGAGCTATAATGTAGTCCTGTGGCGACCAGTAGTGTACCACAACACTAGCGGCAGTTCAAGTTTCAAAAAACACCGGCGGCGACTCAAACCCCGGCAGGGCAGCTAGCTCGGACTTCCGCTTCGCTCCGCCAAGTCGCACTCGAACGGTTTCTGCTGTGATGAAGATGCTAGGCACTGCCCATGTCGTGACACCTCGCTCTCGCTGAAGGAAGTGAAGCAGAGCCGTCGCTGAACGGTTCTGCACTCGACATTAACTTGGAACTGTTTCCGTGGTCAAGAAAAAACGTGCTAAAATATATGGCGATACTACCAGGAGAATTCTTGATTTGACGAAACTATTCCATGATTAGGTGGAGAGTAAGTCATAGCATGCTAGATGATAAATAGTGCAACGCTACTTATGTTTGACTATCGGTTCTGGTTGAGAAGTGCACATCTAGCCTTGTAGGTCTGAATTTTATAATCCCGGCAGCGTTTCACAATGCTGAATACCATTTGTCAGATCTTATTCAGTCAATTAACATGGCAAACCTACACGGTCCACACACACACACACACACCACAGTGAGGCTCCGGCGAGGACTGACCATAGGTCTACCTGTTACGGAGCACAAGCATAACCTTCGATCTCTGACGACTGACCTTTGTGTTTGGTTAACTGGTTTGATGGAGAGCATGCATCGAGGAAAGATAAGTAGTGTCGCTCATCCACCTCGTTGGAGCGGGGCACGGGGCAGGTAGCAGCTGGCTTGAACACGCCGAATATCGTAGGTGACGGACGGATCAGCAAACCGTATTTTTTAGCAGCCGCCTTGAACCTGCGATGATGATCCGTGTACTTGTTGGAGGTGACAGATCCAGAACCAGCAGAAAACGAAACGTTGCAAAAACAAGGCAATGAGAAGTTAGCATTTTCCTGCCGCATACTCCCTCCGTCCGCGAATAAGTATACATCTACCTTTTTTTGGCAGTCAAATTTATTGAATTTTGACCAATTTTATTTGGATACTCACTATCACTTATGGCACCAAATTAGCATCAATAGATTTATCTTGACATGGAGTTTTAAAATATATAATTTTGATTTTATATATGCTTGCTATTATTTTATATAAAGTTGGTCAAAATTTAAAAAATTTGACTAATGTAAAAACTAGATGTACACTTATTCGGGAACGGAGGGAGTAGAATACATTGATATTCCTGTTACCGTTAGCCCCCGTTGTCGTCAAACTGCATTTTTTTGCGTAACAAGTATAACACCAAGTCAAAGAAGACAGTAATAATCAACAAAATTACGTACGTCGCTTTACTAGTTTCAACGGGAACAAAAATGAGTGAGCTACGTACGTCCTAATTGGCAAGTTGGACTCCGTACGCACTTCTCTTAATTAGCAAGCTGGTCTCACAACGGAACATTCCGGGAACGAGTCGAGTTTACTCCTTCTAGGGTTCCCTGACTCAACTTGCACGATCGAAACATGTCACTGTAGTTAAATAACACGCATATGGATCAGTGCAAAAGGAGAACTCAAACAAACATGCTCTAGACTAACACAAGTTGCCCACCGTACGTTCCTATATAACTTCAAGTTGCTCACAATTTTTGACTGAATCCTCACACGTAGCTTCATTGGCATCTCGGATGACTTTTATGAAGGACAGAGACATGCATGGCGATCCAAATGGAAACCCTCCATGACCAAATATATACATGTGGACATCTCTTTAGTTAGGATCCGTTTGGTTGGGCTCCAAAGAGCCGCTCCAACAGCTTCCAGTCTGTAGAAGCTGGGACCCAAACAAACAACAATATTACGTAGCCGCTGGATCTGTAGAAGCTGGAACCCAAACAAACAACAATATTACGTTGCCGCTCAAGCGGAGCGCTACGTAAAAATACACTACGAGCACTAAGCTGGGCAATCGATGCTTATTCCAGCATGAGCAAACACAAAATTTACCGGTTTACCCTCCCACAATTTCCATATTGCGTACCAAATGACACCAAACCGTTTTTTTTTTTTCCTTCTCAGCCTGACCGACAACTCCCCATCCCCGAATAGAAGTGATACCTCCACGCTAGAGTTTGTCCTGCGCCGCATCCGTGCCGCCACCGGCTCGATCTCCGGCCGCCGGCGCATCCGACCTCCTCCGCCCATGCCGGAATGGATCCTCCGTGACTCCGACCCTCCTCCCCCACCCTGGTCGTCGATTTCACCTCCACCCCGACTGTTGTTTCCTCCTCCATCCCGACCTGAATCCGCAGCTGGCCCCGAGCTGAGTTGCCTCCGCCTTCCCCTTGCGAAGCGTGTCAGGATAAACCCCACCACAACGCCTCTTCCTCTTTCCTACCCTTATCATCTCATCTTCATCTTTCTCTACAAAACGTGCGGAGACCTCGATCCCCTTCCATTGGCCCTCACATCACATGGCACTTTCCCTGTCCCGCCTGTGGCCGGCGCCGCATCCATGTCCACGTCTACCCCACGCCTAGCTTCTCCGCTACCTCACATGCGGCTGCGTGGAGCTCCGCCGCCGGCCCTCGATCTCCGGCCACCGGCGCTGCCCACCTTAGCCGAAAGGCGGAACGGAGCTGTCGTGCCGCCCACCAGTTGCTTGACTTCCCACCGGTTGATGATTTTCTCCATCCCCAGCATCCCGGATCAATTCGGCCGCTGGAAGCTGTAGCTGTTCATCCCGCCCGCCTTTCCAGCGCCACGGGAGCATCGTCGCTCCTCAGAGCACGAGCACCACCCGTGCGCCGACCGCTGCTCCTCATCGGAGCTTGGCTCTGATGATGGTCGGCGATGTGACAAGCGCCCACCGGGACGTCGTCGTCCATGTCGCACTCGCGGCCAACAGCAGTTGGTGGTCTCCGTCAACTCCACCTCCAGGTCCGTCGGGTCAACGACGATGGTGCTCCCGGGGCCGACAGTCGTGCTCCCATGGGACTAATGGAGTGCTCCCAAGCGCCGGCAGCGGTGCTCCAAAGGGCCGGCGGCGGCGTTCTGAAAAATTACATTGACGGCGACGGCAATTTTTTTGCTACATACCGTTGTTTTCTTTTGCTATTTTTGTATGAATATTTTGCTACTAAAACTCCGACGACATCTCCGGCGAGGTTAGATTATTTTCTATAATTAGTCTCTATTTTTGTTGTATCAGTATAATTTTTTTGCTCTGAGATTGTCCGACGAGCGAGATCTCCGGCATGTCTTCGGCAAAAATCGACTTTTGCTACCGTAATAATTTTTTTTTCCCACATAGGAGCAAAACCGGTCTTTTTTTTTTTTTGCTACCCGAGCAAAAGCGGGTTTTTGGCAACAAAAAAAAAGTGACATCTGTCGGCATGGGAATCCGATGGGCTGGAAAATTTCGAGCCCCGCGGATGCCAAGCACTCTCCTTTTTTTTTACCGTTGAAGTACAACCGCACACCCACGCTTGAACTTTTCGATATTGCGTGTAAGTCAGAACACTGAAATAGAGCACCCCTCCACAACCATCTTAAAACCTCATAGAATTGCGGCTGGATACGCACATCATGGATTTTCTTTTTTGTGTAAAAAACGAGACGTCCCGGATGATTTTGTTAATGTTCAAACTTGGCCAGTCTAGTTTCCACTAGACACGGCGTGAGTCGGCACTGGCAAGTCGTGTTGCGCGTGTCGATATACGTGGTTACATTCCGATGGGGAAAAGGTTTACCCATACTTCTTTGTATCTTCTAGGTAGGTAAGAAAAAGGACTTCCATGTCCTGGATAGCGATGGAGGTAGATGATCAGAAGAGCTAGAATGTAGTCTTGACGACCAGAGTACCACCAGTGAGTTTGAACGGACAAGTTGTAGTGCACGTGTGTATTCAAACGGTTACATTAATTCTAAGGGGAAAAGGTTATCCATATGCCTGTTTTCGCTGGGTCAGAGCAGAAAAAAGACTTAACTTCCCGGATGACGATTGAAGGGAGAAGAGAAGAGCTAGAATGTAACTAGTCATGGCGACCAGAGTAATACTAGCGGCAAATTCAAACCCAGCCGGCATCGGCGGCCGGTGGGGAGTTGGTGAGTGGTGAGTAGTGACGCCCGGCAGCGCAGCTATTTCTGTTGCACGCCGCCGAGTCGCAGCCAACCGTTTTGACCGTTGAAGTGCGATCGCAGCCCCGGCGGCGGCGGCTTGTGCTCCCATGTCCTATTTTGATATTTTCAGATATAGGAAATTCTGGATTTTTTGTTTATTTTAGAAAAACTGTCGTTGCTCTTATGGTAAAAGTTTGCACGGACATCCATGCTCTTCTGTTAAAAGTGTCATGGCTCTTCCCGTTCCGCATGCGCAGATGCTAGGACTTTTCTGCACTTGAATTTTCCCTGATTGCGACCGACCATCAGCCCCAATTAACTTGGAACTTTGGAACATATCTGTGCTGTTTGTATGGTCAAGAAATGTTTAAAAGGTATGAGAAGTATATGCTATCGGAAGCTGCGACACTACTACCTGGTCTCTGCACGCTAAGGGGGGTCCGCTCTCGATTTGACCAAGCAGTGCAGAGACTTAGTCCTAGCCTCTCCTATTGTAACGACTGAATTTAACTTGTGACCAGCCGGTAGATATAAACATGTACTTTTTCGCATGATCAGATTAAATCATTCTGTTAATAAGGCAACTAATGACCTACATGGTCCACATATGCGCAGACCAGAAAATAAATACCCCGACGACCTTCCACCTCGCTGAAGGTGGCATATAAAATAACATTTATATGTTACCTAAATTATGCGGAAGAAATGTTAACAGTATAGTTTTTGTGAAATAATTAATTTCTAAGAGGGTGAAATCCTTTGTTTTTTAAACGCAACGGGAAGAGAATCAATATGAGCAAGTTTTTAGTTGTGAGAGTGGTTCTCTTTTCCTTTTAGATGTTTGGATGCCCCTGTCCGCTATAGAAGGTTACATAGTAAAAAAAAAATGGATTGCGGTGAAAAACCTTTATGAGGAAAATCTGGGATGGTGGCGGAAAAAGTGTTAAATTTTTTTTTTTGAAACGGAAAAACCCAGCCTCTGCATGGGAAAAGTGTTACTCATACGGAGATTAACTTGTTTGTATACATCATATTCTTACTAGGCTTTCAATGTTTCTGTTACATTTTCTGAAATACTGAGATGGATATAAACAATTATTAGATCTTGCTTTTTCCAATGTTTATGATGGTGGCATATTAGAAAACTAGCAGAAGCAGATTTATATGCACTTAATGTTTTTAATATATTTCGCTGGCTGATATTTGTGGCCATCCTATGTCATCCAAATTGTGAATCATCAATCACTGCAATAAAATCTATATATATTCATTGATTGATGTAGAGCCCGGAGTTCACTCCTTTTTTTTTAAGAAAAGAGGGTGGGATATGGCTAACGTCATAAATCTTTTGGGAGTTTATATTTTCATTAAGGAGTCGGACCATCATATATGAAGACGGATGGTTGGTCTGGATTACCGAACTTTGGCTAAACTTTTTCTTCATTAACATTGACAAAACTAATTGACCTTTTGACCTTTTTTTAGAATACTATTGTAGTGCATATATTTATTAGGTTTTGATTTTATGGTGTAGAAGTGGAGCCAAGAACTTTGAAAAAAAAGAGACAAGGAAAGTAAAGTTTTAATTGAAGTTGTCCACCCATGCAGCTGAGGATGTATCGAATCCTTAAATAGAACACCCTCTCCGAGCCATCAAAACTGGTTAAAAATATACTCTCGCTGTTTCAATGAATATTGGTATATTTATTTATTTAATATCGTTGATGCTTATATTCTCTTCTATACAGTTGGTGGAACTTAATAAGTTTGACTTTTAACTAGTAACTTATACTGTAGGTCTTATTGGAAGAGAAGTGGTATTAATTTCATCTGAACTGAATGACTTGAGAGAACTGATAGCCAGTAGGTAAGACAGATTTTCGTGTTGACAAGGAGGTATCCCGTGTTCACCTTCAAGCTTCATTTTCAATCCGACATGTAGGGAGAGATTTGAATGAGCCTGCCCACCTTTGTGCAAAGCGTGCTAGTACCTTGGTGGGTATGGAGAGTTGGCTTGATCAAAACCCAAGCTTTTTAGTTCCCAGCATGAAGGTTGATTGTAATAGAATGATTTTCAAGTAATAAAGTCCTATGTTAAGTTGCAAAAAAAAAAGAGAGTCTAGTTTTTGAGTAGACACGGTGTGTGTGCACATGGGTATATATGCGGTGACACTTCATGGGGAAAAATTACCCATACTTTTGTCCTCGATGTGGAAAAATACTGTGACTTTTAACGTCACCGATAGTGATGGAGGGAAGTTCTAGTCGCGGCGACCAGAGTACGCAGCAGACTAGCATGGCTTGCGGCGGTTCACGGGGAGTTGGTGGCGCCCGCCAGCGCATGCAGGGCATTTCCATTTTCCGTTTCGCTCCGCCAAGCCAGTCGCACCCGGCTGTTTCTGCCGTGGAGACCAGGAAACAAAAGATGGTTACTCGCTGGAGAAAGTGAAGCAGAGTCGTACTTCATTAGAGCACTCTAGCAGACCCCCAAACTAAAAAAATACGCTTTTCAGTTTGCATTTTGTCTGCTTCTACGGGTTGCAGAGAAAGAGATGGTAGCAAACACGTATAACTGAACTGGAAATTCGATTTTATTCATAAGCGACAAACTCGCCGCAGGAATACATAGAAATTAAACATTTAAAAGTCATCGCCGCACCCTACCCCTATTTGTCTGCGCCGCCGTCTTCAATTGGAAGCGCCAGAGCTGGAGGAAGAGGAGCTTGAGGAGGCGGAGTTGGAGTTTGCGCCGACCTACTCGAGCTGCGCGACGGCAATGGCTTCTTTATGCCGCTTCTTCCTCTGCGCATCCTCGTCTGGGCACAGACCGCGCTCCAGCTGTCTGGCGTTGCGCGCGTCCAGACGCCGCTGATAGCGGCGGCGCCGGATGGCCTGCCGGCGCTGGTGGCGGAGGCTTTGTCGATGCCACGCTGGAGGAGATCGTTGTCGTTCTCGACAATGGCTCAGCAGGGCGTCGCGGTTGTTCGCCTCACTGGAGCTATCCTAGGACGGGCCATGGATGCGACAATGCTCGCTGATGCCAGACACGGCCACACCGGCGGTGTGCGTGGCCAGTGCAGGGTCCGAGGGGAGCCCGCAATTCCGTTGGCGCCAGCGGTGACACTCCTCTGCAGCTCCACGGCGCTAATGCGGCGGGGGGATTTTGGTGGCATGGATCTGAGACAATTGCTCCCCGGAGGAGAGAAGTGCGGTGGGCAAATACGATGGCGCGGTCTAGGGTTCGCGGATGGACTGACGTGAGAAGAGTTCGGGGACCCGTTGATATAGCGGCTGGGGGGGGGGGGATTTTCGGGCCTCCAAGTCGCGTTCGCAGACCGACCCATGTTCACGGGTTCTGCTAGGGATTGAAAACTGAACCCAACCCGTAAAAGCACCGGAATTTGTTAGTTCTGGCCTTTTTACGTGTTCTGCTAGAGACTATGTCAATTGTGTACTGTTTACATGGTCAATAATAAACGTGCCAAAATATGTGCCGAGATCGATGCTGCTTGGTCTACGCTACTAGCTGGGGAATTGACGAAGCTGTTCCATGATTAGGTGAGAGGGTTAGTCATAGCCTCATAGATAGATACTAATAAATCGTGGAACGGTTTCGCCGGCCGGTTACTGACGTTGACAATAGGTTCGATCGGCCGGGTGAGAAAGAACTGGTACCCCCTGTATGTTGATCTAAATTAATTATAATCCCAGGGGCACATGCAATGTTCTTTTCACAATGTTGAATCCCATAACCCCAGATCTTATTCAGTCAATGAACCCGGCAACCTAGACCTACACGGAGCAGTGAGGCTCCGATCGACGACGACTGACCAAAAGGAGCACGCCCGCGACGTCTGCCCGTGTTATCTCTTGATTATTTATTTTATCTACAACCCTCTGGTCTCTCACGACCGACTGACATTTCCGGCAGATTTGGTGTAGAGCATACATCCAAGAAAGACAAGTCGCTCATCCATCTCGCTGAAGCAGGGCAGGTAGCAGCTAGCTAAAATTAACACGCCGAATCCGTGTAGTACTCGTCGATCGGAGGTGACGGATCAGCAAACCGTATTTTCCAGCTGCATGCCGCCTCCAGCCTGGCATGATCGATGACCCACAAGATAGACGGGTTTGCCAGTTTTTCGCCAAGAATTTTTTTTGTTGCTGTTTCTGTTACTGTGCATCGTTGTGTTGTCAAACTGTGTTTTTTTCTGAGACACAAGTATAATTAACACCAAGACAAAGAAGACAAATTAAGCACGTCCCTTACTATTTCCAACGGGAACAAAAATGAGAGAGAGCTACGTACGTCCCTTGCTCTAATACCACTATTGGTCTACGTCAGCGGCGGATCCAGAAACGGAGCAAGACCCGGACCAAAAACAAAGCGTAAAAAATAACTACTAAAAAAATTCTCGTAAAAGCAAAAAAAAAAATTGTAAAAATGAAGGCGTACTTTCGAATCCAAATATCCAATCTTTAACGTGCTCAACGTACATAAGAGAAAGAGATACTAAAAGCCAAAAAGAGTAGCATGGGAATGCATACTATAGTACCAGACCACCATATTACTGGTTTATTTCATCTGAGCCTCCCATGACTTGATCAACACTAGAAGAAGAATCAATACCTTGAAACAAAATGAAGAAGTAAGAACTTACCAAAACGACGAGGAGGTAAAATTCCTCTACGTGACTCGTATGCTTGAAAACGATATAATATATCATCATCATTGATAGAGTGAAATACATCTCGCTCAATATAGCACACCATGCTGTAATTCAACCAATCATCACCCATTTTATTCCTCATCTCAGTCTTAATAATGTTCATAGCTGAGAATGCCCTCTCCACAGATGTTGTTGCAACCGGTAAAATTAATGCCAACTCAATGAGGCGATACCCTAAAGGAAAAAACCGTGTTTCTACCAGTCTTAACCATCTTCACAGCAAGATTTCCAAGATCATGACAACTAACAAAATTTGGATCACCTCTCACATCAGCAAGAATGTCTCAAGTTGGTTTCTAAGGACAAAAGAAATCTCATACATGGAGAAGTCATCAGCATACATCTCAACAAGTTCAACAAGTTTGTCTTTATCAAAATTAGCAAATGAATTCTTTGGATCAAGACAAGCAATGCACCTCAACAATTGAGTAGATTTTTCAGCAAAGCGGTTATTCAACTCAACAAGGATTTGGTCATGCACAACATTGAATATCTCATATCTAAAGCGGTGATAATAAGTTACCATTGTACTTCCACGACCCCTTGAGTGACCACGAGCTGATATCATATCATCCATGTTTGGCACCACAATTTTATACTTGATACAAAAATCATTTGTCTCCTTTAAGAGTTCATCCCAACCATTTTCTCCTATACCTTGAAGTTTCTCCAATGTTACACCAATCAAACTCACAGCACGAACAATGTTTTGATCTTTCTTTTGCAAACAATATGATAACTCATTAGTCTTGCCCAGTAGTCTGATCATGAGATGTAATATGAGAACAAATTCAAAACTCTCCATCTGAGATATCAAGCCACCGGTTGTGGTTCTTTGTGTAAGATTCTCTGCATCATCATGAACGTTCTCTAGTACATGAAGAACAGATTCCCACATCGTAATAAATCTACATAGAGTTTTATGGTGTGTGCCCCATCGAGTATCCCTAGGTTTTACAAGGTTGGTTGCTTGGTTTTTGCCTCTTCCTGAAAAAATTTCCCCAGACTCCAGTTGGCTCACAATAGTGTCATGTTGATGTTGGGCTACTTCATCATGTCTTTTACAAGAAGCATGAGCAATCATCAAATGGTTCCCACCAGCACTATCAAGAAAAGCCCTAGCACTTGGATCTTTTTTCTTGTACCAATTCAGCATCTCCAGAAAATTTCCCTTGTTCTTTGAGCTAGAAGTCTCATCATGACCACGAAATGCAAGTGCTTGCAACAAAAGGAATCTGATAATACCCAAAATAATGATAAGACGAGATTTGTATTATTTTGTCTCCTTTATGGTACCACGCTCAATCACATGTGTTACAGATTGCCTTTGATTTTTGAAAGCCACATAACATTGTCTAGATTTATTATGGGCACTATTGGGTTTACCAACATGTGTATCAAGAACACTAGGTCCATCTTTCCAATTTTTAAACCCCACCTTTGTGAATGATTCAATGCCAAAGTTTTCTGATTTAGGTTGCTTAAAAATAAAGCAATAGAGACAAAATGTCGCATCTTTATCAACACTACACTCCAACCAATCGCGATGATTCTTGTTTCAATTATCATGAAAACTTCTAAGTCTACCAGCTGTTCCAAAAGGTGTCCTCTTATATTTGTGACCAATAGGATGACATGGACCCAAGTTAATATACTCTCTTCTAGCAACATCTCTAATGTTTGGATCCAAGTCCTCAATAGGTGTTCTAAGACCGGGATCTGAAACAACAATATTAATACCTAGTCCGAGACGAGTATTGGCATTGGCAACACGATGTGCAAGATTGTCACTTCCTTCGGTTGAGATTGAAGATCCGCTTTGAGGAGTTGATTAAGTTTGGGTAGCTTCTTCGACTTGAGAAGGTTCTTCGGTTTCAGGAGCTTCTCCGGTTTGAGGAGTTGCATGTGTTGATGGGTTCGGTTTTGAAATTGCTGGAAAAAATCTCTTCATCTTGATTCCTAAAACATGAATTAATTGCAAACAATTGTTAAATAAACAAAGTGTAGCCTACTACCGAAACTTATATTGCTTAATGAGTCGATTCAAGTGAAGAAGTGCCTGCTACTAGTGTCGTGCCTTTTTGCTATCGAAATCGCTGCTGTCAGAGTGCCAGGGACTGGCTGCTATAGATTGCAACGTACTTGAAGAAGTGCCTGCTTACCAACAGCACACAGGGGCTAGACGAGAGAGGGGCGGACGGAGCAGGAGTGCGGGACGGTGGAAAGACCTGCAGACCGGCGGAGCCGAGCAGGGGCGATCGGGTGGGACAGTCGGACGAGCGGAAGACGGCCGGAGCAGCGAGCAGGAGGCAGAGGGCGTGGCGGCGCCCACGTGTTTCTCACACGCGACGATGCGAAGCAGGGCTGCGTACATGCAGTTACGACTTGCGAGCGATCAGCGATCGTTCTATTTCGCTAGCTGAGCCTCCCGTGAAAGGCTTGCATGTTGGGCCAGTAGAGGCTATAGCCCGGGCAAAAAAAAATTACGGATGGTAACTACGAATTTTGGCCACGCCCCGGGCCATGGCCCGTGTTGCCCTGGGCCTGGATTCGCCCCTGGTCTACATAGCTGACGTAAAAAATTCCGACCAACGTAGCACACAGGATCTACTATCGAGGTACGTGGCAAGTTAGATCTGAATCGCTACCGACACGAAGCGCGGAACGGGTATCGATGACGAAGTTGGTGATGCTTGATTAAGAGTCCCGCGGCTAAGACTACCGTTGGAACTGTTGCTGATTCTCCGTATCCCATCTCCCGGAACCAGTAGAGTGAGGGTATCACATGTTACCCATCTAAGAGATCGCACACATACGTCCATCAAAATCCTACAGCGCTTCGCCGTTCAGGACTAGACACTGCAAGTTTGCAATTAAGGTGGATAAGTCCCAACACATGAGAAAGAGAGGGAGAGAGAGATATGATCATCATCTCCCAATTAGAAGATTCCCTAAATCAATTAAAGGGTCTTTAATTAGAAGTCCTAATTCAACTAGAGCTGTTCTAATTAGCACATCTAATTCAATTAGAGAGGTTCTAATTAGAGCGACTCTAATAAGATCTCTTATCATGAGAGAGAGAATAGCTCGAAAGACAATTGTGTGACTCCAAATAGAGGAGGCGGTTGGATTATATAGGTGGACAAGGGAGGGAACCTACCATGGGGAGGAGGTCGGTTTGGCCTCCCCTCCCTTGGCGGCACCAATCCCCTAAAGAATTTCGATTGGACTCCTAGATGGATGCCAACTCCCCCCCCCCTTTTCCCCCTTTTCGTTTTCTTCTTTTTCCACGTCATTTATTCTTCAAATAAATCAGGAAAAATCCCATGGGAAGGTGATACGCATTGTGAGACCATGGGTCCCACTTGTTAGCCCCTAAAATTAGAGTTTGTCCAGAGGAGAAAATATGCCCCCTTCCAGCACCCACCCTTTATGGAAAGTCCTCTGAATCTCTTCCGAATGCATATAATCTCTATAGATAAAATCATAGACTCTATCTAAAGATATTATAAATATATTATGACATCTCCTGTACCTCTTATGCCCTCTGCACTTGCTCCGTAAAGCGTGCAATTATTTATCTCTCCTAGTAACTTCTCTGAAACGGCTCAGATTGCACGAGACTTGTTTCTGTGATATCATAACGACATCGACCATTACTTATTGATGTTAAAAACATATTTCCAACATACCAGGACATCCCATGTACTTTGTAATCTCTCTTGAATATTAATCCTATCACGTCAAAAATTACCGGAATGACACCCTACTCTCCTCTGGATAAACCAATGCAACAACATACCTTGGGGCCTTAAGTGTGTGACCCCTAAAGATTTGATAACTAGTAGAATTATGGAAAAACATATTTACCAATTAATAATTAACATCGGGGACCGTGGACGTCCATAGTGACTCCTACAAGTTAAAACAAGAAATCTACTAAACATGTCAGAAACCCCGTTTTCTATATTTTTGACATTTCAGGGGGCAAACTTCCGCGAAATCAACTGAAAATATGCGGGGGTCATTTTCTTGGAAGGAGAAGACTTGCAGGCGAAGGATCCACGAGAATTGGGCAAGGAGGCCCAAAAGAGGACCCTCCACGCGGCCAGATTCCTTGGCCGCGTGAGAGGCCCCCTTTTGGCCCCTGTGGCCCCAATTCCTTCCATCTCCGACTTACGGACTCCGTCTTAAACTAAAACCTACTATAAAAAGGTTCCCCCGTACCCTTACGGAGGGGAGCGCCGCCGAAACACCGAAACACCAAAACAGAGACCAGAAGTTCCAGATTGGAGGGGGAAAACTCCGGCGGGGCACCGCCGGTGTGATCTCCTACCCCTCCAACGTCATCTCCATTGACATCTCCATGAAGAGGGAGTAGTCCACCCCAGGGCTATGGGTTTGTGGAAGTACCACTTGTATCTCTCTCTCTATGTGCTTCACTAATTAGATCCGTATGAGCTGCCTCACATGATTACGGGCACCGTTGTAATTCCTATGTGGTGGATCTTTTCTATGAGTTATTGAATCTGAGACTGCAATTGTTTCTCTTGAGTTATTTGAGTAGATGTATCTTATGTACCCCGTTCTTATTTGCTAGCTTTGATCAATCTAGTTCTTGAGAGCGTGTGTGGGGTGATGGGTGCATTAGTTGGAGTAACGGGGGGTGGCTAGTACTGTGAAAGTGACAGAAGTTCAGCGATCCACTTAGGTTTTGTTAAACCTTTCTTAGTTACCTCACTAGGGATAAAAAGGAGTACCTTGTTACCGGAGATTTGAAGTGACACTAATCAATCTCCATGACTAGATCTAGCAAGTTCTTACTTCAACTTCATGTCACATTGCTTAAAGCTATTGAAAGAACATAGGTTCTAAATCCTGTTTTGAGTGTTTGATTACAACATATAGATGGACTAATGTGCTTTGCTAAGTGTACTCAGAAAATATCGACCCGTAAATGTCTTACAAAGTTCAGCAATGTGTGAGAAAATGTTACGGGAAAAGACAAGGAAGAAGAGAAAAGAGACGGCGAAGAGAAAGGATAAAAGAAGAAGAAAAAGGGGGTGGCCGGCCTCCAGGCCGGCCTGGCAGCGCCCCTGGCCAGCCCCACGCCGGCCGGTTCGGGTGGGGGGCCGGCCTCGCCCCTCTGCCCACGCCGGCCCCAGGCCGGCCTCCAGGCCGGGGCGCCCGGGTGGGGGTCCGGCCTCCCCCTGCTCCACGCCGGCCCCAGGCCGGGCTGGCTGCCCACGCCGGCCCCAGGCCGGCCCCCAGGCCGGGGTGGGTTTGGCCCGGCCCTGGTTGCCTCCAGGCCGGCCAGGCCGGCCCCTAGGCCGGGGTGGGACGCAGGAAAGGGGAAAACCCCCTAAAACGGCCATATTTCGACACGAGTATAAATATGGGGTCTCCACCTACCTTTCTTCTTGGTCAATCCCACTCACACTCTCTCTCACCACCATTGATTGACCAAGCTCAAGCTCAAGAACAAGATCTCCACAAATCCCCAACCAAAGCTCGTGATACTTTGGGATTTGAAGGAGACACCCCCGATCTACAACTCCACCGAGCCGATTAGAAATCCACCCACTCATCCCAGAGGGATCTTGTCATTCTTAGTTCATTGGAGCTAGGAATCTTGTTGCTCTTAGTTCATCGGAGCTCGGAGCCTTGTTGATATCCCCGGTGCTTTTGTGCCCGTGGATCTTGCTTCTCGGAGTCTTGGCGGCTCTTGGGATTTGGTGAGGACCCTCCAATCTTGTGGAGTGTGCCTCATCCTTGTAAATGTTCTAGTTGTCAACCTCAACGGCAACATAGTGATTCGAGTCTATCCACATCGGTGGAAGATCTCGAAGGAGATACGGTGTGGCATTTGAGGCCTACTCGGTGTTCCACTTTGGTGGCACCGCACCGCTCCAACGGAGATTAGCTTCCATTGGGAAGTGAACTTCGGGATAAATCTCCGCGTCATTATGTTCGGTTATTCCTCAACTTACCTTTACTTGTTACTACTAGCTTAGTCATATTGCTCACCTTGTGCTAGTCGTAATTGCTCAACATATAGGATTGTCCATCTAGTCGCATACTCTAGATAATCTATATTTGAGCTTTGCCTTGTTAACTTGAAAAAGAAGTTAAAATTTGTAGTTAACCTATTCACCCCCCCTCTAGTTAACCTCTCGATCCTTCAATTGGTATCAGAGCCTCGTCTCTTTATAAAAGGCTTTACCGCCTAAAGAGGAGGTGAGGATGGCCGATGATCCCGTCACCATGGATGGGATTCAAAAGCTAATCCAAGCTATGATTGAATCTTCCGAGAAGAAGATGGAGGGACTAATAAAAGAATTGACATCTCCATCTAAGCAACCTAGTGAAAAGATTATCTTAGATGAACATGGAAACCCCTTGCCAACTAAAGAAGGAAGTGATACAACTTCACCTTTAAATAATGGTGCACCATCAAATGGTAGTGGTGGCAATTCTTTTGGCTATGCATACAACAATGCTCCTAATGTTCAACATCCGCATGTTTCTAATCTTGGTCCACCTCCTTTGGTGGATCGGCATCGTTTTACTAATTGGAAAGCTTCCATGAATTCTTACATGTGCAGCTCTTCAATGCAAATATGGAGAATTGTTGAAAAAGGGTATGAGCCAAAGGACCCCGCAAATCTAAGCTCAAGTGACATCATAGATGAGCAACTCAACGCTCATGCTTTGCACATGTTGGAGAGGGCAATGGAAAAGGAAGGAGTTGAGCACATCCGGTCCTTCACTAGTGCAAAGAAAGCTTATGATGGTCTTGTTGATATGTTTGACGGCAATGTCAACCTCCAAAGGTCCAAGAGGTCAATCATTCAAAGAAAAGTTGAACACTTTCATTTGGGCGATGGAGAGAACATAGAAGACATGTTTAGAAGACTCAAGGCTCTTGTAAATGATATGAGAGATAGTGGATTCACGGATTGTACGGAGAATTGGGTCAAGGAGAAATTTCTACTCACCTTGATGCCATAAAATGAAAACATGGTGATGAATGTACAAGCAAGGGCCTACTATTTGGACCTATCCCCCAATGATGTCCTAGGTCTTTTTATCACACTGAAGGTCATGAAACAAACCTCCGATGATGTCATGGCCCGTGTGAACGGAGCAAAGAAAGCATCTCTTGCCTTGAAGGCCAAGGTCATTCCCCATGAAGATAATGACTCGAGTGATGATGGTGGCTCTACGCATGAGGTCTCCGAGAAAGAAATGAGGACATCACATGAAGAATGCTTGGCTCTTGCTCAACACAAGTGGTGGAAGAAAGGAGACTTTAGATCCAATGCCACCAAGAACAAAGGAAAGGAATCCTCGAGCACGAAGAAAGCAAGAACTTGCTTCAATTGTGGAGATTCCGAGCACTTCGTTGCCGAGTGTCCCTTCAAGAGTAGAATTGAGAATGGAGGAAGACTTATCAAGAAATCCACCTTCATTCCCAAGTCCAAGAACTTCATCAAGAGAGGCCCTCCTAGGGCAATGATTGCTAAAGAAGTCGAGTACACATCCGGTGGTGAAGAGAGTGATGGTGAAGGCGAACAAGTAGGTATGGCGGCCATGGCTAGGGGCATCATACCTCCTAACTTAAGCTCTCTCTTCTCCAACCCAAATGACAATAAGGGCCCCTCGATTCACAAGTGCTTCATGGCCAAGGGTATACCCCCAAAGGTGACTCCTACACTTAAACTTGCTAACTCCTCTATTCCTTCACTACTAAATTGTGTCGAGGAAGACCCCTTGACAAACTTTGTTGAAAAACTAGAAGGAGAAACTAAATCCATCTTTGTCTCTCTCATGGATCAATTAAGTGAGGCACATGGCCTCATTGATGAACATGAGGAGAGAATAATGTTACTTGAAAAGTTTGCTCGTGATGATGCTAATAAAATTGAGGAGCTTGAGAAAGCTCTAGATGAATCACATTGCCTTAAAGAAAGCATTGAAGAAACCTTTGCAATTGACATAGCTAAAGTTAAACTTGATTGTCAACATGCTTTTGCTAAGGTAACGGAATTCATGAGTTTAAATGATGCAACTAACCAAGGGTATAATGAACTCATTAAGGATTTTGATAAGCTTAAAATTGATCATCGTACTATCTCAAATGAGCTCAAAACCTTAAAAGGAGTTAGAATTGTGAATGAAAACTCTTGTGCTACTAACCCTTTGTGTGTCAAGGCAACTCTCATTGAGGAGAACAATAGGTTGAAGGCACAACTCAACAAAGGCCTTGCCACATGCATCCAAGGCCAAAAGAACCTCAATGATCTTTTGAGTAATCATAAGAGAGTTGTTGGTAAAGAAGGCCTTGGTTTTGGTTCCACATCGGAGGTGGCCTACAAGAAGAAGTCAACTCCCTCCACTAACTCTATTGTTTTTGTGAAGGAGGGGGAGTTGGCTAATGAGGAAGATGAGTTTGATATTATTGCTAAAAGTATTGTTTCTAGGAACACTACTTCTCACAACAACTTTGCGGGAAAGTATAACCCATCCTATGTGCTTCTAAAATCTACTAATGGTCATGTTTATGCAAAGTATGTAGGCACCTCATATGGTGATGATTACAAGCATGCTATTTGGGTTCCCAAGACCCTTGTGACTAACAAAAAAGGACCCATCCAAAAATGGGTACCTAAGACAAGAAGTTGATTTATTGTAGGGTTGCATTTCCGGTGGAACATCATGGATGATTGATAGCGGTTGTTCCGCACACATGACCGGAAGCAAAGAAGTATTAGAAGACTTGAAACTCCAACTTCTCAAGTTTGCTCATGTAACTATTGGTGATCGCTCACAACTTAAGGTATTGGGACATGGCAAGGTGGTCATTTCTCCGGATTCATCCATTGAGAAAGTCCTCCTTGTTGAGTCCCTTGGCTATAATCTTCTTTCCGTCTTGCAACTTTGTGAATGCAATTTTACATGTGTATTTGGGCGTCACCATGTGCTTGTCCTTCACACTATTTCTCTTAAAGTAGCCTTTGTTGGATTTGTGGAAAACGGTATGTATGTAGTGGATTTCTCGAAAGAAACTACACATATTGCCACATGTCTAATGGCTAAATCCGACGTGGGGTGGCTTTGGCATCGTCGCCTAGGCCATGTCGGTATGAGAAATCTACAAACTCTTGTGAAGGGTGAGCACGTGGTAGGACTAACAAGTGTGAATTTTTCCAAAGATCGTCCTTGTAGCTCTTGTATTGCCGGAAAGATGCATGAGAAGAATCATCCTAAAACATCTATCATCGCCACAACAAGACCTTTTGAGCGCATTCACATGGACCTATTTGGTCCTCCCACATATGATAGTCTTGGTGGCAAGAAGTATTGTTTGGTTATTGTTGATGATTATACAAGATACACTTGGGTTTTCTATATCAAGAAGAAGAGTGAAACTCAAGAAAGATTCATTACTTGGGCTACCGAAGTGCAACGCCAACATGACACCAAGATCTTATCCATTAGGAGTGACAATGGTTCCGAGTTCAAGAACTACACCATGGATGAATTCTTGGGTAATGAGGGGATAAGACATCAATATTCCGCCGCGTACACCCCTCAACAAAATGGTGTTGCGGAGAGGAAGAATCGCACACTTATTGATATGGCAAGAACTATGATGGCCGAGTTCAAATCCCCATATAACTTTTGGGCCGAAGCTATCAACACCGCTTGTCATCTATCTAACCGACTCTTCCTTCGTCCGATGATTGGCATGACTCCATATGAGCTTCTAACCGGTAACAAACCCAACCTCTCATATCTTCGAGTTTTTGGGTGCAAATGCCAAGTATACATAAAAGGAACTAGATTGTCTAAATTTGATGCTAGAACATTTGAAGGTATTTTTGTTGGTTATGCCACGAACTCCCACACTTATAGAGTCTACAACATATCCACCGGGTGTGTTGAAGAATCTATGAATGTGGAATTTCATGAGGATAATGGCTCCCAAGTGGAGCAAATTGATTGTGATGATGTAGGTGATGAACCATCCTCCATAGCCATAGGAAGAATGGGTGTAGGTCCACTTATACCCATTGAGGGACACCTTGTGGCAAATGAGGATGGAACTATCTCTACGCAAGTGGAGCCCTCTACATCAACCACCAATCAAATGGTAAACCAAGAACAAGAAGAAGATCTTAATGTGGATATCTCCCATCAAGAAAGTGATCAAGATCCACCCAATGATAATGGTGGAAGTGGTCTTGGTGATACTTCACCAAGAACTCCAATAAGGGTGGACAATGGTCTTGATAAAGGAAATGATGAAGATGTTCCACCAAATGAACATCCCGATGATGCTCTAGTTCGTATCATGTCTCGTCAAGCATCAAGATTGCAACAAAAGTCACTATATCAAAAGAATATAATTGGTGGCTTGGGAAGAAGTGTCTCCACTCGTGGACAAGTGCTCAAGTTTTGTGGTATTCATTCATATGTCTATCATGTTGAACCCATGAAAGTATATGATGCTCTTGAAGATGAAGATTGGGTTCAATCTATGCATGAAGAGCTCCATAATTTTGAAAGGAACAAAGTATGGTCTCTAGTGGAAAGACCCAAGGATCACAATATCATTGGAACTAAATGGGTGTTCAAGAATAAGCAAGATTCTCATGGGCAAGTGATTCGCAACAAAGCACGATTGGTTGCTCAAGGCTACTCTCAAGTCGAAGGACTTGACTACGGTGAAACTTTCGCTCCCGTAGCTAGGCTTGAATCCATTCGTATATTACTTGCATTTGCCACTAGTCATAACTTCATCTTGCATCAAATGGATCTTAAAAGTGCCTTTCTAAATGGACCTTTAAATGAAATGGTATATGTTAAACAACCTCCGGGATTCGAGGATCCCAAGTATCCTAACCATGTCTACTTCCTCCATAAGGCTTTGTATGGCCTCAAACAAGCCCCACGTGCTTGGTATGATCACTTAAAGGAGTTCTTAGTAGATCGTGGTTTCGTGCTTGGGGTAATTGATCCCACACTCTTTACCAAAAGTGTAGATGGACATTTCTTTGTATGCCAAGTATATGTTGATGATATTATATTTGGATCCTCTAACGTGAGTTTTGTAGATCAATTTGCCAAACTAATGACAAGTGAATTTGAGATTTCTATGATGGGAGAATTAAAATTCTTTCTAGGTTTTGAGATCAAGCAATATCATGAAGGGACTTTTATTTGTCAAGCCAAATATATTCAAGACATGCTCAAGAAATTCGATATGATTAATGCCAAACCATTACCTTATCCAATTCCAACTACCACAAATCTCTCTTTGGATCATGAAGGTATACCGGTAGACCCCAAACTTTATAGATCCATCATTGGATCTTTGCTTTACCTTTGTGCATCTAGACCGGATATTATGTTTAGTGTGGGTTTGTGTGCAAGATTTCAATCTAACCCCAAGGAAAGCCATATGATTGCGGTCAAGAGGATTCTTAGGTACTTGGTTGACACTCCAACTCATGGTCTTTGGTATCCATCAAACACAACTTTTGATCTTGTGGGATACTCGGATGCGGATTGGGGAGGTGACAAGGTGGATAGAAAATCAACCTCGGGTGCTTGCCAATTTCTTGGTAGGTCTCTCGTGTGTTGGTCTTCCAAGAAGCAAAATTGTATTGCCACCTCCTCCACGGAAGCGGAGTATATCTCCGCCGCAAGTTGTTGTTCTCAACTCTTATGGATGAGGCAATGTCTTAAGGATTTTGGAATTAAGATTAAGACAATGCCTATTTTATGTGATAATGAGAGTGCCATTAAGATTGGTCACAATCCGGTACTTCATGGCAAGACCAAGCATATTGAGATTCGGTATCATTTTATTCGGGATCATGTGGCCAATGGTGATATCTCACTCTCTTATGTCAACACTAAGGATCAACTTGCCGACATCCTTACCAAGCCTCTAGATGTGAAGAGATTCAAGGAATTGAGAAGTGAGCTCAATATCATATGTGCAAGCAATTTTAGTTGATTGGAAATCTCGCATACACACCCCTACTAGACTCTTATTTGGATTTAGATGCACGCATAGACATAGGGGGAGTGTAGCTCAATCAATGAGCCAACACTACCTTTATTATGCATAAATAAACAAATCATGCCTAAATGATCATTTTTTATGACATCATGTGCTTCAATGATGAGTCTCGACAATGCACCCAAGATACATCTTCGCGGTGTCATATCGAACATACTCATACATGGTGGCTACGGCCACCGCCCATTTTTCCATCCAACATTTGTGTTCGAGTGTTCCCTAAATTGCTTCTCCATTTGATTTCATATTTCATTGGTATCCAATGTTGCTCATTTCGTTTTCTTTTTTTTCTCCCCATTGGATACAAATGAAAACATCCTATGCATGTCATCATTCTCATATCATCCGTGCACATGGTCAAATAAAAATGCTCTACGAACCAAAACTCATGAAAATGTTGTTAGAATATATCTTCTGAAAATTCTTGTATTAAAAACATTGCTCACGATATCCTTATATTGCGTGTTGTGGCTTGATATGTTGGGGAGGCATATTTTTTTCCTTTTTTTATGTTTAAGAAAAAACAGCCCAATCAAAATTGCCAACGAAAAAAAAAAACACGCGCCCAAGTCCCCACCCCGGTCACTGCCGCCGCCGAGCCGGCCCCAGGCCGGGGGCTTCGGGCACCATGCCGGCCTCGCCTCCACCGCCGAGCCGGCCCCAGGCCGGGGGCTAGGCCGGCTCCTTCGGCCGCCATGCCGGCCTCGCGGCCGGCCCCGCCCCCCCCCCCGCCCCGGCCCCAGGCCGGGGTCCCTGCCCGCGCGCACGCCCGGCCGGCCAGGCCGGCCACCCGCCCGGCCCCAGGCCGGGGTGGGCGCCCCACACCCCCACGCACACTTAACACACGCACGCAGCACACCCCCACCTCCCCCACCAACCACCCTTCTTCCTCCTCCATCCATCTCTATTAGAGCACCTTGGTGCTCTTGCCCACCCCTCCCCCCCACCTCCCTAGCCCATCCCCTCCGCTCAAATTCACGGATCCGCAAGCCCTTGGCCTTCTCATCCCTCTCCTCCACACGGATTTCTCACTAACCCCTTATTGGAGGAGATCGGGACACTTGATTTCCTAGTGGTTTTTGCTTGCCAATGGCTTCGAACTCGGGTAATTTTTCTATGGGCTATTCTATGTGTTATGTGTATGTGTTCATGTGCTAGATTTTTTTTGTTTCCATCTATTCAAGATTAGGGTTCATGCCACTCCTATGTCACTCGATTCAATCCTATCCATGGGTATGCTTGTACTAGGATTCATATGCTAGGGTTCATACCACTATGTTCTATCATGTTTTGTTCATGACATGTGTTCCATCTATTCTTATGCTTATGCCATGATGGTGCTCACCTAGTACTAATGATACCATGTCTCACCTAGCTTTGCACATCCCCTTCATAAGTGATCATGCCTACATATTAATCTTTTCCTATTATTGATACAATTGTTCTATCCTTGTGACCTAGTGTGTATGATATAACTTAACCATGTTTTTTTTTACATCCTCATGGTCGTTCGTATGCTCAAATGCCAAATATTTTTGTTTCACATCAAACAATTTTATCCACATGCTATGATAATATGCACACACCCCTCATCTTGTTTTCACTACCTATGGGCTAGTATTTCGTTTACCATGTCATTGTCCCATAGATTCATGGTTTAATTTTTGTTTCTCTCACATAAAACAAACGACCATGTGCACTCATTATCATGTTCCATCTCCATGCATCATATATTTCAGGTGACTCTCCTCCCCACGATGATGCCTCTCGCTCTCTCCGTCCTCGCACCTCTCGCAAGAAGACTGCTCAGGATGTTGCTGGCTCTACTCCCTCACGGAGATCCTCTATTCCTATCAATCCGCAAGAGCCCGTGATCAGAAACTGGGGTGGCCTTAGTACCGCTGATTTTGAGGAAGCTAGGCTCAAATTTAATCCTTATGAGTTTGGTCAACGCACATGCTCGGATGCTCGGTTCTATTGCAAGATGCATCAAGTCATGCATGAATTCATTCTTGGCAAGCTACAACACACTCATGTGGATCAACACTTCTTTGACATTGAGTATACTCGCAACAAGTGGCCTGAAGTTATGACCATCATGGACTACCACAACATCACTCCCCTCATGGGTGACACACTTGCTCATCCGTTCTCTCCAGAGTTGCTCAGGGAGTTCTACTCCACCGTTCACTTCTCTTCTGGTGGTCCCACGCGTCTCCCGCGTACTTTGATATGGATGAGCGGTGGCACCAAGTGTGAGGCTACTATGGATGAGTTTGGTGCTATCTTGGGTATCCCCGAATATTATTTTGACTATGCATACTATTTCCGCATTCATGGGGAGTCCAACAAGATTATGAAGGCCAAGGATGGGATTCGTCATTGCTATCCCGAAGGTACCGGCTCCGTGCATATTCCTAAGATCAAGTTTTTCTCTGAGCATTGGTACATGATACACGCCATCCTTCGCAACACCATCAACGCCAAATTTGGTGAGAAGGGTGAGGTACGCAAGTGGATGATCAACCTTCTCTTCCACATTGAGTCTCGGATGCAAGCAAAGAAGCAGTTGGATGTACTGGACTACATGTGGCAGGAGATGCAGAATGTGGTCAAGGAGAAGAGGGTACCCATCTATGGCTCATATATTCAGCGTCTTATTGAGACCCGCATCCCAGAAGGTCTCCTCAACAACTATGCCAAAGTGACTCCAAAGAAGAACATTCTCATGTATGATACTCCCGTTGAGACTGCTAATGAGCCAAGGCCTAAGCGCACCCGCACCGAGTCCATTGCTCGCCGCTCTCCTTCACCTTCTCCTCCTCCTGAGACATTCAATCTTAAGAAGATTCTTCAGAAGATGAACTACTTTTTCATTGATAAGCAACATCAGGATTATGAGGCTTATCGCAAAGGGAAGGCCTCTAGTCGCCGTCAGCGCGCCATACAGACTGCTCTCAAGATTCCTCTTAGTCCTCCCAGCTCCGAAGAGATTTCCAAGGAGAAGTGGAAGTCTAAGCATACTTATTGGTGTGGAGATGATGCTTCCTCTCTCGGCTCTTTTGCGGGGCCATACACCACCGCTGAGGCTAGCTCCAGTCAGGCCCCACAAGAGGACTTCCATGAGGACGAGGATGAGGATGAGATGGGCGACGAGTGATCGGGTTGCATTTTTCTCCCTTTTTGGTGTATGATGCCAAGGGGGAGAAACACTCACGCATAGCATTGCATCTCATGCATTCATTTGCGTCTTATCTTCGTGATTTGCTTTTTAGTTGAAACTATTTGTGCTATTTGTGTGGTTTGTGAACCTTGGTGTTATTGTAAGACTATGTCCTTAATTATCTATCGTACTCTCTATTATGTGTGTGACAATGGTTATTGAAAATCATAGCAAGATTATCAAGTTATTTCTCCACTCACTATATTGAATGTGTTGAAGCCATATTGAGGGAAGTTATTATTCATAAGAAGAATGCTATGGTAAGATCTTGCAAGTAGTAAACATTATTATTCATACATGTGTATCTTAAATGATTATCAAATATACATGTCAATTTTTATGGGCACACAAATAGGGGGAGTACGAATATATGTTATTTCTCTCACAAATAGCCATGCAAAATTATCTATTATGCAAATCCATATGTTGTCATCAAACATCAAAAAGGGGGAGATTGAAAGAACATAGGTTCTAAATCTTGTTTTGAGTGTTTGATTACAACATATAGATGGACTAATGTGCTTTGCTAAGTGTACTCAGAAAATATCGACCCGTAAATGTCTTACAAAGTTCAGCAATGTGTGAGAAAATGTTACGGGAAAAGACAAGGAAGAAGAGAAAAGAGACGGCGAAGAGAAAGGATAAAAGAAGAAGAAAAAGGGGGTGGCCGGCCTCCAGGCCGGCCTGGCAGCGCCCCTGGCCAGCCCCACGCCGGCCCCAGGCTGGCTCCCAGGCCGGGCGGTTCGGGTGGGGGGCCGGCCTCGCCCCTCTTCCCACGCCGGTCCCAGGCCGGCCTCCAGGCCGGGGCGCCCGGGTGGGGGTCCGGCCTCCCCCTGCTCCACGCCGGCCCCAGGCCGGGCTGGCTGCCCACGCGGGCCTCCCCCTGGCGCCCACGCCGGCCCCCAGGCCGGGGTGGGTTTGGCCCGGCCCTGGTTGCCTCCAGGCCGGCCAGGCCGGCCCCTAGGCCGGGGTGAGACGCAGGAAAGGGGAAAACCCCCTAAAACGGCCATATTTCGACACGAGTATAAATATGGGGTCTCCACCTACCTTTCTTCTTGGTCAATCCCACTCACACTCTCTCTCACCACCATTGATTGACCAAGCTCAAGCTCAAGAACAAGATCTCCACAAATCCCCAACCAAAGCTCGTGATACTTTGGGATTTGAAGGAGACACCCCCGATCTACAACTCCACCGAGCCGATTAGAAATCCACCCACTCATCCCAGAGGGATCTTGTCATTCTTAGTTCATTGGAGCTAGGAATCTTGTTGCTCTTAGTTCATCGGAGCTCGGAGCCTTGTTGATATCCCCGGTGCTTTTGTGCCCGTGGATCTTGCTTCTCGTAGTCTTGGCGGCTCTTGGGATTTGGTGAGGACCCTCAAATCTTGTGGAGTGTGCCTCATCCTTGTAAAGGTTCTAGTTGTCAACCTCAGCGGCAACATAGTGATTCGAGTCTATCCACATCGGTGGAAGATCTCGAAGGAGATACGGTGTGGCATTTGAGGCCTACTCGGTGTTCCACTTTGGTGGCACCGCACCGCTCCAACGGAGATTAGCTTCCATTGGGAAGTGAACTTCGGGATAAATCTCCGCGTCATTATGTTCGGTTATTCCTCAACTTACCTTTACTTGTTACTACTAGCTTAGTCATATTGCTCACCTTGTGCTAGTCGTAATTGCTCAACATATAGGATTGTCCATCTAGTCGCATACTCTAGATAATCTATATTTGAGCTTTGCCTTGTTAACTTGAAAAAGAAGTTAAAATTTGTAGTTAACCTATTCACCCCCCCCCTCTAGTTAACCTCTCGATCCTTCAGCTATACTCTGGTTTTTCCTTAATTATCGAGGTGTTATGATTTATTTCGCATCTTGGTGGAGTATAAGAGGGATCAATATGACCGTAGAGATCTCTATGGTAGGACGTGATGCCCATATGAAAGTACTCAATGTTAAACATGTTATTGTAATCTCACATGTAATTCTTTATGTCCACCGTCTACCACTTTATTTGAGAGAATGCAAGTGTGAAACCATGAACCCCGGTCCTATTTTAATTATAAGAAAACACTCTAGTTACTTTGCTGCAATTTACTTTACTTGCACTTTACTTTACTTGCATCTCCAATTCGAATTTACATTATCTCCATCACCACTTGCATCACAAAAATACAAAAACAATCCATTGCGTATTTATTTTCTCATTTGCATTTAGTAGTAGATTTAATTATTGCACATTTACTTTCAGTTTTGCATTGCAATTTAGAAGTCTCACACCTTGTGCTTGACAACCACTTGGTGAGGTTGAGGGAACAAAACTCTCTATTTGTTTGCAGGATCCTGGAGGAAGCTTGGAAGACAACTGCTGAAATACTGGCTCCCCAAGAGTTCGATATAAACCCTCAAGTCACCCTCGTGGGGAAGAAGACTTGCCACTAGCTACACACTCTGCACTTGGAGTCTCAACCTAGCCATCAAGCGTTTTTCTGGCGCCGTTGCCGGGGAGCCATAGGTGAAGGAGTTGTTCAAGGGAGCTCACAAGAAGTCTTCATCACCAACAAGGTGTGCAAACACCTAAGCTTGGGGAGGTTGCACCTACATGAGTACCGTCCTTTCTATCTCCACCTTCTTTCAAGTAGATTGTTTTGTTTCTTGTCTTGTTTTTGTTTTGTTTTTGTTTTGTCTTGCATATTTTATTTTAGTTTGCATTTTAGTTTTGCATTTAGTTATCTAGTTTATTTTAGTATTTCGAATTTGCCTAGTTACTTTACTTTTCAGTTTTGCATAAAAAATTAAAAACTACATAAAAACTGTTAAAATGGGTGATAGAACTAAATTAAGTGACTACACAAATACACCCAATGACCAATTCATTGCTAGGCCAATTACTACACCTGAAATACAACCTGAAAGCTATGAAGTAAGTCCTAGTTTATTGAATTTAATTACTAGAGAGCAATTTGGTGGTAGTGCTATGGAGGATGCCTCTATGCATCTTCATGATTTCATGGAAATATGTGATATGCAAAAATTTAAAAATGTGGAAAGTAGTGTTTTAAAACTGAAATTATTTCCTTTTTCACTTAGAGGAAAGGCTAAAGAATGGTTACTTTCACTACCTACAGCTAGTATAAAATCTTGGGATGATTTAAAAGAAGCTTTCATTAAGAAATATTATCCTCCCGTTAAATTTTTGCAAAATAGGAATAATATCCTCTCATTTAGGCAAAATGATAATGAACATGTAGCCATGGTATGTGATAGAATTAAATTAATGCTTAGAACATGCCCATCACATGGAGTAAATGAATGGACCATACTACACTCTTTTTATAATGGTCTAAACTACATGTCTAGAAATATACTTGATTCTGCTGCTGGAGGTGCCTTTATGAGTAAAAACTGTAGGTGAGGCTAAGATCATATTAGAAAGCATATTGCAAAATTATAGTCAATGGAATACTGAAAGAGCACCCAATCCCACTAAGAAAATAAACTCAATTGAAGAAACCAATGATTTGTCTTCTAAAATGGACACTATTCTTGCTTTTATTAATCTCTACTCCTTAAAAGAAAAGTTTGGTTCCGTCTTCGCCCGATACGTCGTTCCCTTCGTCCAACATGGTGCTTGCTCCCCTCCTTCCGCACGGAAACCGTCACCTCAGCTCGATGCCCAAATCACGGACGAAATCGACGCCAGTCTCCTTGCGAGCTATGGACTCCACACTTTCGTTCGTCCTCCTATCCCAAACTCCCAAATCTGCACAAAGATCTATCTTAGCCCAATCTTGCTAACCTACAGAACCGCCCCAAACAACTCTCAACTCGTTCTAAGATCTGGCGATTGGTGCATAACTCACTGAGACACATCACGGAGGAGCGGAGCTACTGCCGACATGGGATCGTCGCCGGATGCCGCAGCCTCGGGGTTCCCCTCATCACCGCAGTGCCTCTGAGAATGCATGCGAGTACATCACCGAGCGATCGAGATCACGCCGATGTGTCCTGCATATCCCTTGTCGGATCCTCCTGCTAAGGTATGGCGCAACCACCCCTGATCCACGAATTCCGCAACACCAAACCATAAATCCAAAAGCTATACTACCTTCCCGTTCCTTAGGCTAGGCTTGGAAACCGCATCAGAGCTTGAATGGTGGCCGCATGAGTTGCTGCACACGTATGGACCTCCGCATACATCCATGTGTCCATATTGACAGACACGTATTGAGGGGTGGGTCACCGGCACCGGCAGCAGAATCACTGTCAGGGCCAACAACTCAGGCGTGCCCCTCGCGTGCAGCTCATCATTCCGGTAACTTACTTCGTTCTCTCCTCTTCTATCCCCTTCTTCCGTTTCCTGGCTCGCTTACCTCAAGCTGAATGATCCCCACCTGTTCGAGGAATTGTTATACCGTGTTGGGGGTTCTCACTCGGCTAAGGAATAAAGAATGTATGTTGTTGCTTGCTCATTCTGCTCAGTGCTAAATTGGGTAAACTTCACTTTTATTGGTGTGAAGTTTAACATGTGTTTAGTGGCACTAAAGCCTTCTGGTAATGAAGTATGTCTCTTCACAATGTCAAGTTTTCGACCACCTTAAGCACTACACTTTTAGTTGCTGTCAAAATCGTTTTTTCTTCAAAATATCGTCTTTGACATTCATATAGAGTAGTTGTAAAATACAATTTCGTTATTAAACTTTAGTTGACCATAGATATGCTATCGTAGTGTTGTTTTACAAAAAGAAAGAATGTAAAATACTCTGCTTGCACCGAGCCTGACATTAGAGGTTAATTCGTTTAGGTATCAGATACAGCATGCTAACAACTTGATTTTTTCTTGGATTTGGGCATGTAGGAGAGGATGGTGGCAGAAAACATGTACGTGTTGTCAGCAGATGACAAGGTGATATCAGACTGTGCACCTCTTTCATGAAGGTTGTCGGCTTTCCTTTTTTATGTGTTCATGTTTCAGATTCCTTTACATATTGTCAAATTTCATTGATGTTTGTAGTCTTATTTACTGCGAGGAGTTGGGTCTTTGATTCATAGTCTGGCGCAAAGGAGTTCAGGGTGGGTCCTCCTGAATACTGAGCGGTAGACAATTTGTGGTGTGTGGTAATTTTAGTACTTTTGTTTAATAGTGCATCTATCTCAATCCAGTGGAGGGATCCCAACAAACGAGTGAAGCCTTATTTCCTTGGCAAGGGAATGACATTGATGGTAGCGACCTCGCCAGGTACCACTAAACTAAATGCTTTGCTAGCTCTTATTACAATCCAGTGTGGGCATGATCGGTTTACACATGAAAATACCAATTATGTTAATAAACATCCTGCTCCAAATCCAGTTGTATTGGTTAAGTGGTTCTATCACATGCGGAACAAGGAGCTCATTCTTTGCTTATTCTCAATAGCAGATGAATAATTTTCTTGGTTCTCAGTTTGCATCAAAGGCTTCACTGATTCCATTCATGACAGTCTTGTAGCTTTGTAATGCTATGTTGAAATATTGGGTTTTCTGCACCACTCTCAGTTGAGTGCTAATTTCTAAGCTATTATCTTGAGCTAAGTAAATGTATCTCTTGCTAATGCCATATAAGGTTCTTTCTAATTGTTTTCTAACTCACAAGAAAGGATATTTTTCTGAAATTTGTGACTTGTTAATTTTAGCTTCAACTTTTGGACAGAGATTACATCTTTTACTGAACAGAAACTAAAACTTACATAGGGCAGGTGTTGGAGGAAGCCAGAGGGGGCGTGAGGATGACATCACTGGCATCGTTGGCGGCCAGATCAAGGCACGGTAGCGGTGGTGCTTGAGGACGGGCAGCAGCAGAAGAACTGTGCCGATGGTTTTTTATTTATGGGTACGGGTCTAAAGGACATGAGCTGCCTTGCCCAGCAATTTGGGACATGTTGAACAAAATTGTGATTCTCTTGCCTTCATTGGTAGTATTTCCTGGACTACAAATAACAAGTACATAAACTAGAAATGATGCTGAATTAAGAAATAAAGGAAGATGAAACAGTAGGGATAATTTCAAGGAAGCTTTGTTGTTATCAAATATTATCAAGAGTTCTTCTATCGAAATAGTAGGGATAATCTTCTCAATTTTGTGTTCTAAGCAATGTTTAAGTTTATCAATTTTCCTGCAATTTTTTTTATCTTGACATTTGAATCCATAAGATGGTCAATGCACCATTAGATTTGTATAAAAACTATTTAATGTAAGCACTTTTTTTTTACCTTATCACTTCTTTGGAACTTCTTAGTTTTCATGTCCTATGTGTTTTTCAAATTATTCTTTTTAAATAGTTCAGTTGTCTCGGTTGAGGTTAAAAATTGGTGGTTATCTTTTTGTTCTATAAGCAACAAACATCTAAAATTCTTTGTGTCACAAAAAGACAATTTTAGTCAGAGATTGATTCTAGGTTGAACGCATAGTTAATTGGTGTCCGTTGTTTACATGCTAGTGACGGTGTGGGTGCAGTGAGGAGGCGACGGAGGAGCATCTACCAGGTTGACTGTGTGTTGTAGGGTGACGAGACACCGGAGCGGCACAATGCAGGGAGGTGGCATGTGGCAGGGATTAGTCGGGGCTGCCATTCAGCATGCGAGAAATAACATTGGATAAGCCCGAACCGTATTTATTTACGTTTTTCATGCAAATTTAACATTACATCATTTCTATACAGACATTCCATCTAGAAAATACACATATAACCTGTTCATCAATTATAATAATCATTTTTCATAATTTAACGATGTTGTAACAACTGATAGGGCATATATGTAGCTATATTTACAAATGAGACGACAAAATAAAATTATATTCCCGTGGCAACGCACGGGCATTCTACTTGTAAACAAAATATGGAGAATGTGCCTTTGCAGTAGCTAGTTGGTAGTAATTCTGAAAGTGTGGATGTTAATTGTGTTAGGAATTATGGTAGCAATGGTTTTCGTAATGCTTACAATTCATATAGTAAACCTCATTATGTGTCAAATAAACCTTTTGTTCCATATCCTAATGCTAATGAAAATAAGTGGAAGCCTTCTAGTGAAATTTCTGAATTTAATAAATTTCTTATGGAACAAGTTGCTAGTCACAATGCTAGTCACATGAGTTAAATAAGTCTATTGCATCCATTAGTAGTGATATTAAAGGATTGCAACTTCAATCTTCGAATTTAGATAAAGCATTGTCAAAATTAGCTGATAATCAAGCAACTCTATTAAGCATGTCAGCAGGAAAGCCACAAGCACAACCTAGTGTAGGAATGAATTCTATTACTATTGCTGCTCCTATTATTGAAAATATTGATCATATTGCTGAGAATACAAGTGAGCATGTCCCTACTAGCTTAGAAGAAACTTTGAATGAAATAGTGAAGTACCCTGAATATTTACTTCCATATATGTCTTATCTTGCTAGCAAAGATGAAATTAGTCCTCATGAATCAAGCATGCTAGCTAAATTAGAGAGTAAAGTAGAGGAAATTATGATGCTTACTGAAATTAAGGATCCATTGCTTGATTTAGAGAAAAGTAGCTTGCAAGAACTTATTGCTACTCTACAAAAATTTGCTAGTGATCCCACTATAAATGTTAATCAATCTGGCTTTGGATCTTATATTGCTAATCATATCTTGCAAGAAAAAATTGCTAGGTACAAGAATGAGGCCATGATACCTCCTAAGATTGGGGATGCATGGATCCCCAAGGTGCTAGTTTCAATTGGAAAAGAAATTCACCATGCTATGTTAGATCTAGGTTCTAGTGTATCGGTACTCTCTAAAGAATTATATGAATTGCTAGAACTAGAAAATTTCGAAAAGTGCTCAAGTGAATTTGTCCTTGCTGATAACTCTGCTAAACATGCTGTAGGACAAATAAAAGATGTTATGATTGAATTGCACATGACTTTCGTACCCGTTGATTTCATTATTATGGATATGGGGGATAAATCCCCTAGTCCTATTATTTTGGGTAGACCTTTTCTTCATACTACAGGTGCAATCATAGACTCCAAGGAAGGGAATGTCAAGTTTCAGTTCCCTCACAAGAAAATCATGGAGCACTTCTTAAGGAAGAGGGGCACGCTGAAGAACAAGCTCCCTCATGAGTTTTATCCCTCTTGATTATCAAGTAAGTAAAGCCTAGCTATATGGCTATAGAGAAAGCGCCTTACGGGAGGCAACCCGGTTGTTTTTGTTTGGATTTTCCTAGTGTCCTCTTGCTGTCTCAAGAGATTATTATTTTTTGTTTTAATTCTGGAGTTTTCAATAAAGAGTCAAGTCAAACCCATTTGGACTTATAAGTTGCTATCCTAGTGCATGAAATTTCTGCTCACCGTATGATTTTACGTTTTTTATTGGTATGTCGGATTGAGCTAATTTTTTAGTATGTTCTGCAACTTTTCGTCCTCTGTAAGCACAAAAATTGGCTTAATTGTTTGACGAGTCTAGCTTAGGGAAAAACGTTCGTTCTGCTGCTGTTCCTTTTCTGGACAGATTCTGCCTTCTTTTGTTTTATGCACTCTTTGGGCTTGAGAATCGAATTTCCATGATTATTTAAAGCAAGAGAGTGAACATACAACATAATGAACCTTACGCGACTAAAGACCCCCCCCCCTATAGTCGCGCCACTTACGGACCGCGGCTAAAGGCCCGTCCACGTGGGCGGGTGGCATGCGCCGGGGGCAGGGGACCTTTAGTCCCGGTTGGCCACACGAACCGGGACTACATGCTTTTTCGTTATTTCTTTAATTCATTTGGGGTTTCTAATTATTTTTTACTCCTTTTTTTTTCAGAATTTTTATTATTTGCTTAGTGTCTAACTACAATTATCTCTAGTCAAATTTCTTACTCGTGGTCAAACTTCCCGCTCGGTCACCCATCCTCCCACTACTCTATCACTAGCACGCTTAACTTCCGAGTTCGATCCCGTCCCGCATCCAAGTGTTTCGCACACATGTATGTGATACTAATATCATATCAATCCTATTAACATGATGGTCGATGCCACATTTCTTTATTGTCTGAATTTCAAATAAATCTTTTAATAAACAAAAGTAATGATGTAATTAATAATTTTGAATAAATAAATAAACTTTAACTTTTTAATTTGTATTATTTCTAAAAAATATTCAGAAAAATAGAACTAATTCATTTTAAAATCTTAAAAATACAAATAATATATCAAAATATTCAGAAAAATAAAACTAATTAATTTTAAAATCTTAAAAATACTATTAGCATATCAAAATATTCAGAAAAATAAAACTAATTCATTTTAAAATCTTAAAAATACAAATAATATATCAAGATATTCAGAAAAATAAAACTAATACATTTTAAAATCTTAAAAATACAAATAATATATCAAAATATACAGAAAAATAAAACTAATACATTTTAAAATCTTAAAAATACAAATAATATATCAAAATATTTAGAAAAATAAAACTAATACATTTTAAAATCTTAAAAATACAAATAATATATCAAACAATTCAGGAAGATAAAACTAATTCATTTTATCGTTTCCTAAATGCAAAATAAAATCTGATAAAATTCATGAACCAAACCATATGAAATCTAAACCATATAAAATTTTGCAGATCCAAGTTCAAACAACCAAATGAAAATACCATCCTTTTTAATAAAAGACAAGTAGGCTCTTCTATTATTTTTAGAATGAGTTCAAAAATGTATTTGAAGTAAATCCAACTGGATGAGTTTGGTATTGACTAGATCTATATTTTCCTGGCTTAGATTAATTTAGAAACGGTAGTTTTTCTGTTTTGTTTTCCTGATGTGTTATTGTTTGTTTTCTTGATGTGTCTTTGTTTGTTTGTTTTGTAATGTGTGTTTGACATAATATAGAAATAATATAGCTATGAATTAATATAGAAATAATATCTATTACATAATAAGATATATCCATTACATACTAATATATCCATTACATGCATATATCTAACGCAAGATGCGGTACACAAACACCGTCTACTCGAGCTCCGTCGAGTAGATGCGGAACAACTCGTAGAAAACGTATGCATCTATGGCTTAGATTAATTTAGAAACGGTAGTTTTCCTGTTTTGTTCTCTTGATGTGTTATTGTTTGTTTTCTTGATGTGTTTTTGTTTGTTTGTTTTGAAATATGTGTTTGACATAATATAGAAATAATATAGCTACTAATTAATATAGAAATAATATCCATTACATAATAATATATCCATTACATACTAATATATCCATTACATGCATATATCGAACGCAAGATGCGGTACAAACACCATCTACCCGAGCTCCGTCGAGTAGATGCGGAACAACTCGTAGGAAACGTATGCATCTATGGCTGCATAGTTGAGGTTGATCCGGTCCAGTGGGTTCTTCCCCCAACGCATGTGATTCTTGGAGGGGAAACCAGACTTCATGGTTTTGTAGTCGGCGTGGATGAAGGCGGTTGCCATCGGAGCCATCCCGGTCTTGTGACCGCACAAATCATCAAAATGGATAAGATCCTGAAGATCAATGTAGTGATCTTCAGGTATCACAATACCCAAGCGCATCAACTTCTGCCGGTCTTGAGTGATGTCAGCACTGCAGAAGTCGTACCCCTTGTTGACAAGAAAATCAACAAGCGCCGGAGAATCCTTTGAACTACTGCAACAACAAAAATAGAACGTGTTAGATATGTTCCAACACATGTATTCTTCCAATGCAACAAACAAATCAAAAATGCAACACTATCCTACAAGAGAGAGATCTATTGTACGTGTGCGTTACCTTGCCCATTGGAAGACCAACACGATCTCCTTGAAGGCAATTTGGATGACGGCAACATCCCGTTGATTCGCCGTATACTCTAAATCAAGCCCGAAGAACCTATGGTGTTAATCGGCTTCTTCATAGAGATTGCTAAAAATGCGTAAGAAGATCGGGGAGCCTCTCGCACATATTGGTGTACGCCACGTTGAGACTCTTGCGGCATGGTGTGGCCACACGTAGAGTGTTCCAAACTTGAGCCATGGGTGCTTGGTGGAGGAAGATCGAAGAGAGGAGAAGAAACAGAGAAGAGAGAAGAAGAAACAGAGACTCTCGGGTGCGCGCACTGTAGCAATGGCATCTGCCTCTCGCTCGCGAAATCAAACCGCCGCGCGGGAGGCGAGCAGTTTGTATCTTTAGTCCCGGGTGGCCAGGCCAACAGGGACTAAAGGCAGGGAGGCCACCGGACTGGATCATTAGTCGCGGGTGGCCAGGACAACCGGAGTTAAAGCCCTCCACGCGCCTCCACGCGCTTCCCAACCCACGACGCATGACCTTCTGTCACGGGTCTCCTCCCGACCTGGTACTAAAACCCCTTTAGTCACGGTGCGCAAAGTTTGGGGACTGATGGGGGCGTATGGAAGGCCTTTTTTCTACCAGTGTGGAGCATTTGATTTGGAATTTTGCACAGCAAGCATGTGATTTGTTTGTCCTTGCTAATCTCACCCCACAAAAAAAGAATGGGAGAAACATGTTTTGTGAGGTTTTTTCACAGGGAATAGAGGAGCTGCGCCTCAAGACATCTAAGAATGGTGAAAGCCATAAGCTTGGGGATGTGATGAACACCCCACTGGAGCTACACTCTTTTGGTTAACACACGTCTACTTTCTGTTTTTCTAAGCAAAGCATTTATCGTAGAGACTTGAAGCGTCTAGATTTTGTTTTTATTTTTGTTTTGATAAGACCACCACCATCATTTTATATGAGATTGAGCTACTGGAGTTTGGGGTTGGAATGTATTGGATGCTAGTATTATGATTTGGAATAGGGATGCCATGGTTGATTTGAAGAGCTACATATGTTTGCATGATTTATAGGCTTTTTACGTGTAGAAATTTGCAATAATGTTGTCTTGAGCTATCTCTTATTCATGTCCTTGATGTTAATTTCTGGTTTATTTAGTTTTTCATGAAATAAGTAGTTCTATGGACACATGCATGCATAGTAGCTTGTCAAGTATCTCCCTCTTGCTAGCCCAAAAACTTGTTTCCAACACTCCTTAGCCAAGTATTTCCAGTGAGTCCACCATATCTTCCCATTAGCTTCATTGCTATTCCGAGTATGTTCACCATGTTATTGTGTTATTTATGTTCTTATTTAAGATGTTCACTTTATTAATTGTCATGGGTTGAACTTGGAATACGAATCTCACGAAATTTTGAAGGCACACTTTACTTTTTATGCATCTAATAAACATGACCCAATAATGGGAGTCACAAGTTTTGCGTTTTGACAAGTGTGTGGTTGGGAGTTAGCTATAAACGTGTATCACCGGAAAACTTTCAACATTGCACAACAAAAAATTTACATTTGGTTGATATCATGTACTTTTGTTTTTGGACTCCTGCCATGCCGAAATGAAATAGAGGAATAGTAAGTTTTTATGAGTAAGTATCTATATGACTAGAGAAACGCATTGGGCCGCTAACCCAAGCCATGCTTTATCATGGTGGAAATTTACTTACAGCTTGAGTGACTCTACAACACATCCTATAATAAAATAAGAAGCTATGCATAATAGTGAATGAAAATAAAAAGGATGATGAGTCTACTCCTTTTGTTCAGCTTGTCATTGCAACATGGGCTTGTTTCCATGTCGTGGGGCAAGATGTATCTCTTTGCGGTTCTCTATGATGTCATTTGATGGAGGGATGATAACCTGGTAGGCTAACGCCAAGGAGTAACTCGGCCCAAAGGACGCTGTGCAAGACCCGGCTTAGGATAAAGGTGCTTCTAGAAGGCCCAAGAACATAGGCCTCGTAACCCGGATTGTGAGTTCCGGAAAGGAAGTTTAGAGTTTGTAAGCAGTGTCCGGGTAGGATTCAGAGTACGCCTTGGAGAGTAAGCCAGGGGGTCCGGATGTTATATAAGCCGGTCCATAGGTTAGGGTTAGACAAGTTGTATCGTGAGTAAGAACACAATCGCCGAATTGCGAGGTATCGAGTATCCATTGTAACACAAGTATCGAGATAGTATATTCAGATCGGAGACTCGGCGACTTCATTGCCGGCTACCAGATCGCATATCACCATGGTTTCCTTCGAGCTAAACCCTCTCCCAAACACCAGAGTCGATTTGCCCCAAGACAAGTTACCCCCGGTAACATCTGCCGTGATTATCCCACGACAGTTGGCGCCCACCGTGGGGCCTACGTCCAAGGGTGTTTACATCACGGGAGAAGCTCGGGAGAACATGAAGAACCTCGTCATCGGCGAGATCTACACCGACCCCGAAGGAGAGAAGATGGTGGACGATTTTGGCTGGGGGCCTGAGTCGGATCTGCTCGAATTCGGATCTGCCGTGACAATCGGCCGGATCAACGTCTTCATTGGCATGGTACGTACATCCGGTTCAGTCCCTAACGATTTTGGATTTGATTCTGTGTCAGGGGAGGCCACCTGCGTTCAGTCTGATGGGGAGGAATCGGTCGGGATGATAGATCCGGCAGAAGAGCCCACCACGAAGAGGGAATAGCCGGAGGAGCCGGCATGGACCCCGCGTGGCCGGGTTATGAGAGAAGATGACACCGAGTCTATCCTGCACCTGCTGGAGGACCGGTACGAGGAAGACAACGATGATGAAGAAGAATACGAATTTGCGCCAAGCATTGTGCGCCAGGTCGCGGTTTACACGGCCCCCGCAACCAATCTTAATCAAGGGAACGTGACCGCGGCCGCTGTCGGAACAGCACAAGCATTGGCCCAGCAGCAAAATCCGGTTGACGGAAACCCGGTCTTAACCCGGGTCGACGGAGAATCGGCATCAGTTACCAGCCATGCGGCGGATAGAGAGTTGCAAGCAAACATGTTCGGATATCTGGCAAACCGGACACCAGGGGCGGGTCCTTCAAATCCGCAACACCCGACCCTGTTCAACAACAACCTGATCCTGGATCCCACCGTCCTAGCTACAGTCATAACCCTGGAAAACGCGGCGGAACGTGTTAGGGATCTGGATGTAGCCCGTCGTGCATTGGACCAACAGAGAAGGCAAGTGGAAGCAGAAAAACAAGGGGTAGCTGCGCGCCAGCGCGATCTAGATGCATTGGAGAACCGGCTGACAACCAGGGTGCGTCAAAGGCACCAGACCAGATTACCGGCAACGGGTGGAGTCATAAACCCGGCCACACTATTCATCACACCGCAGGATCAGCCGATTCCAGCGGCGAACCAAGGAACTGTACATCAACCCGCAACTGGAGGAGCAAAACCGGTAAACACGCAGGCCGGGTTACCCATATTACAGACTGGAGTTACTACCGGCAATACATTACCACCAACACCACCATCACGGTTTCGCACGCCAGCAGGTTATTACAACAACCCCATGGATAATGTGTACGCAGCAACGCTCGCATTGAATCAAATCCCCGTGAGAGAGTCACCCCACGCAGAGGAGACCCGGCGGGCGATAGATCTATTGCGCACTACGGTGGCACAGCAAGTTAATTACCCGGATAACAGAAGTGGAATGCATGGGACACCGTATATCAGCCAGCAACGAGCCAATACCGGCAATATCCAGACAAGCTCAGCGCGACGGAGGGCAGAGCAGCAGCAAATGCCGCCTCCTCCCCGCGTTCAAGAAGTACCAGCGGCATCAGCCGCGCAAACTATTGTGGACAGTTCCAGAGCCAGGAGAGCCACGGCCGGGTCTACGGTGCACGGACCAGCAGCAGCGCCGCGCCCAGCCACAGCCCCCGCAGGGTCACACATATCCCGAGTAAGGCCAGTTCCGACTAACCTCGCTGGGCCTAAGTGTCTGTCGGATAACATGAGGGCTGAGCCTTACCCGGATAAATTCAAGGAACCGGGTAAAGTAGTAAATTACGAGCCGACTATGGATCCAGAAACATGGTTGAGCAGTTATGAGATGGCTATGTCAATCCGCAACGCATCCGAAAATCTTCAAGCCAAGTTCATGTATTTGATGATGTCAGAAGGAGCGGCAAAGTTATGGTTCAATAACCTACCGGAAGGATCTATCAAGTCATGGGAGGATTTGAAAACTGCGTTTATCAAGCACTTTCATGGGACGTGTAGAAAACTGTTTACTATTGATGACTTAGAGCGGTGCGTCCAGAAGAAGGGAGAATCGGCGCGCAGCTGGGTGCGCCGAGTTATGGAGATACTTCACTCATCTACAGATATCCAGCCCAAGGATGCGTTACAAGCTATGGCAAAGACATGCAAGTACATACCTTTAGTGCAAAAGTTGACTCGCATGAAATCCAGTCGGAATGCTTCAGAGGTTACGATGGGAGAGCTAATGGACGCATGCAACAAACACGCTGCAACGGATACCACAGAAGAGGACGTCGATGACAAGAGAGCAAAAGCGAACACAAGTAACAATGGAAGAACCGGCAATGGATCAACGCCGGGTAACAATGGAGGCAATAATGGGAACAACCAGAACAAGCGCCCGTTCGAGGGAAACTCCGAGTTTGGCGCTAGCACAGAGGCCGGGTCTTCGAGACCTAGGGCAGAAGGAAACTTCAATGGAGGAAACCAGAACGGAGGAAATTATCAAGGACCGCCAAGGCCGGGTAACAATTGGGATATCTTCAGAATGGCGTGCCCAAAGCACAGCAGGAACGGTAGGCCGGCTAACCACTCATTGGAGCAATGTGCGGACCTACAGAGATGGAAGAACGAGGAAATAAACAAGGCTATGCGAGGTGCAGGTCGGGGAGGAGGACCGGGTCCGGGTGGAAACCCGGGCAACAACCCACCCCCAGCCGGCAACCCGGCAGGCGGAAATCCGGGTAATAACCAGGGGGGAGCTGGAGGTTTCCAGGCCAACCCCAAGCAGTTGGGACAATATCACGTGCATACTACAGGAATTTCCAACAAGGATAAAAAGATACTGAAAAAGGCGGTAAACTCAGTTGCCTCGGTTGTTCCGAGATACCTGAGATGGTCGGAGCAGGACGTAACATGGAGCAGAAGGGATCACCCGGAAAGAATAGAACACCCGGGAGTCTTAGCATTGGTGGTTGCGCCGCAGGTTAACGGTTATGAGTTGAAAAAGGTCTTAATGGACGGCGGTAGTAGCATCAACATCTTATATTGGGAAACCTTCCTACGCATGGGTCTCAAGGAGTCCCAGCTACAGAAGAGTTCAACAGTTTTTCACGGGATAGTACCGGGTCACTCAGCGTGCCCCGAGGGAAAAATCACATTGGAGGTAGCTTTTGGAGAATCGAAGAATAATTTCCGGGTTGAGTGGCTCACCTTTGAGGTGGTCAAGTTGCGCAGCCCTTATCACGCGCTATTCGGAAGGCCGGCTTATGCTAAGTTCATGGCCAGACCGTGTTATGTGTATCTACAGCTAAAAATCCCGGGTCCCAAGCAGACCATCACCATACATGGGAGCCGGGATATAGCGGCTGAGTGCGATGAAGGAGATGCGGCAATGGCTGAACAAGCCTACAGAAAAGAGGAACTCAAGTATTACCGGTCTCGGGTAGACCCGGATGACAGAACAGCGTTAAAAAGGCCAAATACTGAAGATGAGAGAGCGAAGTTCAAGGCAGCGTAGGACACCAAGATGGTGGCCTTTGTCGAGGGTGATCCTTCTAAGCAATTTGCTATAGGATCTAACTTGGACAGCGAACAGGAGAAAGCACTTGTGGAGTTCATTCGTTCGAATCAGGATGTGTTTGCCTGGACGCCTAGCGACATGCCGGGTATCCCTACAGAGCTGGCAGAGCACAGTTTGCACGTCGATCCCAAGTCCAGGCCTGTGAAGCAAGGCCTGAGAAAAATGAATGAAGAAAGAAGGAAAGCTATAGGAGAAGAAATTGCACGGCTGCTTTGTCGTTGGATCTCTCTTGGTCTAACCCTAGGGGCCGGCTTATATAATATCCGGACCCCCTGGCCTACTCTCCAAGGCGCACTCTGAATCCTACCCGGACACTGCTTACAAACCCTAAATTTCCTTTATCATCCCTCCATCAGTAGTCCCCAGAATAGCTTGGGCTTCATGAGATCCTCCTTGAAGCGCACGCTATTCCCTGCAAAAATAAAAAAACACACAAGTTCATAGAGGCCGGGTTAGATTGCTTTGATAAACAGCTAGGCCTAACTCCATGGTGGCCATATAATAACTCGGCTTTCTCTAAGTCCATCTTTACTTTTTTCGGGTCAACGCCCTGGTAAGAATGTCAAAGATCTGGCTTACTTCACCCGCTAATCGATCCAGGTATCACGGAAGGGATTTGTCTCCTATCCATTCCGGATATCCCGCTCAGCACTTAACGCATATCTCAGAAAATCAGGATGGATATCCCCTATCCCGAAATTTCCGACTCCCGCCCGTTGGCCTAGGTTTACCCTCCCGTACCTATAAATAGGTACCTAGGGGGGTAACCTAACCCCAACGGCTCATTCCATCTTCTTCTTCCTCTTCATCACTTTCTCGCTCGCGCTTGCGCAACACCACCACGGGGACCTCGAGCGCGCCACCGGAGCAGAGCCGCCGCCGGCTGCTTCATCCACCGTTCGCCCCGCGCCGCCGCAAAACTCCGCCGCTGCGCCCTCAACTTGCCCGCCGGGAATCGCAAAGGGGCATTTGGATTGCGCCATCTGCCGCCGTCGTGCTCTGCTCCAATCTCCTCCGGTAAGCTTCTTGCTCCCATTGAATTAGCCTCACAATTTCTTGATTCGTTCTAGATTGGATCTAGGTCAACCGCGGGCCATTTCTTGCCCCGCGCCGGATTAAGTCGCATAGACTCACACTAGTTCATCCAACTGCTTGAATATTGGCTCCACTTCGTTCTTCTATTGCTTGTAGTCACTAATTTCACCACGAATTCGAAAATGAAATTTCCAATCTAGGCTCGGTCCGCCAAAATTTTCCGCAACTGCCACCAATACTCGGAAAATCCACTTCCTCCGGTTCATTTACTTGCGCTAGATACATAAGCAGTCAATATTTTTCCATGAATGTTCGCCAACACGTAAATATCCCGTATTTTCTATACTGCTACTCGATACCCGGATAACCTGTAATTTTCGCTCCGTCCAGTGATACCCGGACAATTCATAGTCCTCATGCCTCTTACTGATACTTTTTTGTGTTATATTCGGATAACTCAAGATTTCCGAATCTTACGTCTCATACTTTTTTGTCTTGTGTTCTGCAGTCTGAACCCATGGCTCCCAAGAAGCAAGGGAAACAACCGGCTAAAACCCGGATGACCCAATCGATATCCGCCAACTGGGCGCGATCCACGGTTACCAAGGCCAAGCTGGAGGAGCTGGCCGAGTTAGGGGTCCTTCCCCCTCAGGAAGATATCCACTGGAGGGTGCCGGGTGATGAGACCCGGCCCACGCCTGCTTCCGACGAGGTAATCTGCTTTGTCGAGCACGTGACCCGGGGGTTCCGCCCTCCGGGTCACCCTTTCTTTCGTGAAGTCTTGAGCCATTACGGCCTCCGGGTGTTCGACATAGGGCCTAACTCTATGTTGAACATAACCCATTTTATCGTCCTTTCCGAGTCATATTTGTGCATTCCGCCAAATTTGGCTCTCTTCATTGAACTCTTTCAGTGCAAACCGTGCCGCGAAAGCGGTGACAGGGCGCTTCTTGCTTGCGGCAGGGTTTCCATCCAACGCCGTAAGAACTCGCCAATGCCGACTCTCACTCTCAACTCCCATGTCAAGCATTGGCAACTTTCTTTTTTCTACTGCCGAGACACCTCCCCACCCGGCGAAAGGAAATTGCCGGGTTACTCGGAGGGTCTCCTTGATATCTCCGAGTCTTTCAACGCCTTTGCCCCTGAGTCGGACAGGGAGGCCATCCAACCTTTTCTAACCAAGATAGCCGTCCTCTCCGCCCAAGGTCTCATTGGGCTCAACTTGGTCAAGACATGGGTGGACTTCCGGATCCAGCCCAACTCCATCCGCACCAAGCTGATGTGCGACTATTCGGGGCACGTCACGGACGCGCTCCGATATTCCTCTAAGAATTACCCAGCTGGCGATACCAACAAGACCATCAAGAGTTTCTTGACGGAAAGGTTGGAGGTGATCAAGAACATCGCCGGGTTAGCACCATTTACCCGGGATAACCCGGCTCCAGCGGTAAAATCCAATACCTATGCATTTATCCTCACACTTTGACTTGATACCACCACTAATTCTCATTTTCATGCTTTTATCTCAGGCTGATAACGTCTTCTGGAACATCGAGACCTCCCCTTCTTCCGGAGACCCGGAAGAAGATGAAGAGCCGGCTGATGACGATGAAGGTATTATCCGGGTATTCGATCAATTCCACTTATACCATTCCTCTTTCACATATCTCACTTTTTTCCGACTGTACATTCCGAGCATTCAGGGCTGGAGGACAAAGATGACAAGGACGAGGGGGACCCGGAGGCCACCGAGTCCGACCAAAGCGACCCTGAACAAGAAGCGACTGTTGGGGCCAAGAGGAAAGCCAGAGGGGTGGTATCCAAGGTTCCCTATTCCTTCATGTCCTCCAAACCCTATTCTTTTGATAACATGCGTAAACTTAACCAACAATTATCCCACTCATCACGCTTGAAGGACCCTCTTCCGGTCAAGCGTAGGGTGACCCGGAGTTCCCCGGGTGACGATCCCCTTAATCCGGGCATCTCCAGATCACCAGTTCGCCGTGCCGGTTCTCCTCCACCTCAGCCTTCCAACTCGCCTCGACGTCACCCCTCCCCCAACCATCCACTGGCCGGGCAGTTCCAGGTTCCGCTATCGGTTCTCGGGTCAGCTTCATCCGCTTCCAGCAGCGAGCTCCCACCAGATTACGCTGTAAACACCGGGTGAGTCTTTGCTACATGATATCCTTGTACACTTGATAACTTTCATCCATTGTCGCTAACTATTTCCCTCTTTTTTTTCCTTAGCGCCCAAGTCACACTTAGTGACCCGGAGAACATGGAGACAGACAACCGGGGGACGGAGGGGCCGACTGATGATATGAACGCCGCGGCTGGCGGTGATGTTGAAGACCAGGAACAAGGCCCCTTGGGTGACCCGGCTCGCCAGGAAGCCGGGTCTCAGAAGCCATCTTAAGAGGCTGAAGACGAGGAGGTTGAGATCCTGGAAACAAAGACGGGTTCTCCAAACCCGGACACCCAGACAGTCCGGGTCTCGAACCCAAAGTCGGGGAACGTTCACCCGCCAGGCGATCAAGCTGCCGGCTCTTCTGGTGTCAGGCCCGAAGACATGACGTTCTCCCAGATGCTTGATGCCCTGCACACCTTGAGGTCCGATGAAGAAAATATCTTAGAAGCTTTGATAGCTAAACTTGAGGTAAATCCGAATAATATTGCATGTATCCTTATCTAGTCCCCAAGTTCCGAGTGAATTTATTGATAATTTGCTTGGAACTTCGTAGTGTACCCGACTAATCCTTCCTTGTGTCTCCACTCAGGCGTTCGTTACACAATCCAAGAAAAAACTGGCGAAGGCCACCAAGCTCGCTGAGAAGGAGGCGGCTCTGCGTGAGTCGGCTGAAGCTGAAGCTAGGAGGAGTGGGAAGATCACGAGGAAGTACAGGAGGAGGGCTCATGCAGCAGAAGATGAGCTGACAAAACTTTCTGTTCAAATTGCTGATACGTGTCGTGCTTTGGCTGGTACGATTGCTGACTTGATAATTATGATCCGGATTCTCATTCTGATAAATAATCGGATTTCGTTACTTGCTGTTTTTTGCTACTTTCTGCAGGTCCGGATGAAGTAATCCCGGAAGAAGATGACATTGCCAAGTTGAAGACCATTAAGAGCACTATCCGGCAGTTGTGCGCCGGAACCAAATGGATCCTTCAGGAGCTGAGGTGGCCGGGTTCCGGGCACGGCAACCTGAAGATGCTGCTGGACGCTTGCTCCACCGTCCCCGAGTGGATTAGGCACTGGAAACGATCGTCCTGCCGGGTTGGGGTAATCCGGGGTCTTGCGCTGGCCAAGGCGTATATTCCCAAACTCGAGCCAGCCAAGCTTATAGGCGGGTTTCCCGAGTTTAACCACGACGGGTCCAATTTCTCAGTGAAGAATTTCAAGGCCATCCAGAAGGAAGTCCGGCACCCAGCCAGCATAATTGCCGATGGTTTGGACCTTAGCGTCGTAATTCCAGCATATGATTCTAATGACAAGGCTATCAAGTCGGATCTTCCCAAGCCATACGACATGCTGGCCCGATGGAAGGCGGAGGCTGCCCAGTTGAGAGAGGAGGCCGCGAAGAAGAAGGCTGAAGCCGATTCTGCGCCAGCTACTTCCACGCCAATCGTCCCTCCTCCCGCACGGGCCGGCACTACTGCTGATCCGGGGGCTGCTGCTACCAAGAGTGCTAAAGAGCAAGTCAAGGGACAGGACCCGGCTGGCAAGGGCAAGGAGAAGATGGATGCCTCAGTACAAGATGTCGAGTGACATTTGCTATCCACTGTCATCAGATACGTCATTCGGCCAATGGGCCTTATTAAACAATTGTTTTTGATGGTGCTCCTGTGCACCTTTGATACTACTATCATGGTTTGTAATACATTTTGAAACTTAATAGCTTTCGTGGCCCTTCTGGCCCCTGGATGCATTCGATATCTATCTGCCTTTGAGATTATTTACTCTTGATACTCCGACTTTCTTTATGGTTCCTTTTGTGAGACTCGGTTTCCGGGTCTCGTGGGTTTTGACAGGTGAACTTTTCTCTAAGTCCCCAAGACTCGGATTTTTGGGTTTTTGTGCTTAATAGCTAGATAACTTGCCTCTTTATTCAAAATCCCCAGTCCCCAAGGCCCGAGATTCCGAGTCTAGGGATGTGGGTTCTTTCAAAGAAAACAAGTTGTTTCTGCTAAGCCCAGAACCTAGAGCCGTTTCACATAGGTTTTGAAGTTATGCTTAATAGACTTTGAGTTTCCGGTTATTAACCCTGTACTCTGCATAACTTGTGGTTTAGATGACCCTTTTGACTTTCTTGTACTGTAAGCCGGCTTTCGCGTGGATAATCATGTTGTTACATCTGTACGAAAACAGGGTCAGGCAAGTCCCATTGGGCATCATGGCTGATTGTAATCGTAAGCGAGCAAAGCATGCCACTTTAGTGCGAGTCACATCGAGCTTAAGTAAGAAAAGTCAAGAAATTCGGCTCCTTTGTCCGGTTATAAGATTGCAGCCGTACTCGTTTGCGAGTAATCGGCCCTTATAACTCATAGGCATCGTGGCCGGGTCTTTGAGTTTCTAACTGTGCTATTCAAGCAATCAGCCCCCAAGACCTAAATACATGCAACATACTAAAGAAACTAATGCACTAAGAAAACAATAAATAATACTTACCTGAAGAAAAGTAAAAAACATAAAAGAAAAATAAAATTTGATAAAACATGTGAAAAAGATATATTGCTTAACCATCTCTTTATTGATATGAGAAAGTTAGGTCAGCAAGCCGCCTCATTAAAAACCCTCCAGTCCCCTTAGGTACCCTGGATAGGAAAAGAGTGCGTCTGAAACCTGCTGCCTGTTACATCGTGTAATTCCTCTTGTGAGTCTGGTCTATACTAGGTATAGTAGGGACGCAGCTGAGCTACGTTCCATGGTCTTTCTCTTTCTTGCAGAGATGAAGTGGTATGAGCGGTGTCGTTAACCGTAGCCGACTCTTCCCTTGCATCTATCAAGTAATACGATCCATTGTGCAAATTCCGGCTTATGATAAACGGTCCTTCCCATGGCGGTGATAACTTGTGTTTTGCTTCCTTTGACTGTACCAGGCGCAGAACCAGGTCTCCTTCCTGGAAGACCCGGGTTTTCACGCGCCGGCTATGATATCTCCGCAGATCCTGCTGATATATGGCTGATCTTTCCAGTGCTTGTTCCCTTTCTTCTTCTAGCATATCCACGGCGTCCTGCCGGGTCTTCTTGTTATCCACCTCGACGTAAGCCGACACTCGAGGCGAGTCATGGATGATATCACTCGGCAACACCGCCTCTGCACCATAAACCATGAAAAACGGTGTCATCTGAGTAGATCTGTTAGGTGTTGTGTTGATACCCCAAACCACTGCGGGTAATTCTTCAACCCATGCACTAGCAGCTCTGATACACGGGACTCGCAATTGTGGCTTTAATCCACGAAGAAGCTCTTGATTTGCCCTCTCCACTTGTCCATTAGCCTGTGGATGGGCCACTGAAGCTATGTCAAGCCGGATTCCGTTGTTACCACAAAAATTTTCCATCTCGCCAAGGGACATGTTGGTTCCATTGTCGGTAATTATGCTATGGGGATACCCAAACCGATAGATAATCTTTTTCAGGAACTTGACTGCTGTAATTGCTTCACAGTTGGTAACTGGCATAACCTCAACCCACTTGGTAAACTTATCAATAGCCACCAAGAGATGTGTCTTTTTGCAAGGTTACATGTGAAAGGGGCCAACCATGTCCATACCCCAAACAGCGAACGGCCAGGTTAGCGGGATAGTCCGCAGTTCCATAGCCGGCACATGGGTTTGGCGAGCGTACCTTTGGCATCCGTCACACCTTGCCACTAAGCGCTCCGCGTCTGCTAGGGCTGTGAGCCAGAAAAACCATGTCGATAAGCTTTGGCCACAAGGGATCTTGTGGATGCATGATGCCCACAATCACCTTCATGGATTTCCTTGAGGATCTGTCGGCCTTCCTCTGGTGCTACACAGCGCAAAAAGACCCCTGCTGCACTTCTCTTGTATAACTCCCCATTGATGATGGAATATCCTTTTGCTCGCCTCAGAATTTGTCTTGCTAATACTTCCTGCTGCGGTAACTCGCCCCGTGATAGGTAGGCCAAGAACGGCTCTGTCCACTCGGGAACAGCACGTACTGTGGCCACGAGCTCCAAATCCGGGTCTTGATTTGCCAGTTCTTCCTCAGACTCGGTTTTAACTGATGGTCGCCATAGTTCATCCAGGAAAACATTAGGTGGAACCGGCTCTCTGCGCGAGCCGAGTCTGGCGAGTGCATCTGCTGCCTCGTTTTTTCTTCTATGTGCTCCACCTCGTACCCGGAGAAACACCCGGCAACTCTATCAACCTCTCTGCGGTATGCTGCCATAGTTGCATCTTTTCTATCCCAAGTTCCTGAGACCTGCTGTACCACAAGGTTCGAATCTCCAAAGCATCGTATCCTCTTAGGGTGCGTTCGGTTCCAGAACCAGGTGGAACGGAATGGAACCGTTCCGCACCTGGAGCCCATTCTTATGTTCGGTTGGCAAAGGGAATGGAATGGGGTGGTTCCTCAACAGGGAATATTCGGCACATATTCGGAACGCACCCGTCCGGCCGATTCGGCCGGACCGAGTGGAATGCGTTCGTAACCACCCCTGTCTCTCGCTAACCCTCCCTCTCTCCCGCTAACCTCCCCCGTTCTCTCTCCACGACCAGCGGCCAGCACGGCGAGTGGCGGACGGCCCGAGGCCCGGCGAGCGGCGGCCAGCACGAGGCGTGGCGGCCAGCCCCCAGCCGGCCCGAGGCGCGGCGGCCAGCCCCCAGCCCCCACGTCGAGCGGCGGCACGCACGATGCGGGCGCAGCGGCCAACACTGGCCCAAGGCGCGGCGGCCAGCCCCCAGCCGGCGCGGTGGCGCGGTGGCGCGGCGGCCAGCCAGCCCGCAGGTGGAGCGTCGCGGCGGCCAGCATCGGCCCGTGGCGCGGCAGCGCGGCTGCGACCAGCAGGCGCGGCGGCTAGCCAGCCCGCACGTCGAGCGGCGGCTCGCACGCGGCGGCGCGGCGGCCAGCCTGCCCCACGTCGAGCGGCGGCAAGCCAGCCCGCACGTCGACCGACGGCCCGCACGCAGCGGCGCGGCGGCCAGCCTGCTCCACGTCGAGCGGCGGCGAGCACCGGCCCGAGGCGGCGCTGCTGCGACCAGGCAGGCGCGGCGGCGGCCAGCCGGCCCGAGGAGCGGCAGCGGCCACGAACGAGGCCACAACGGCGCATCGTGCGGGATTCTTTGCGCGAGATGTACTTCTAATCGGAAATTAGAACTAAATTGATTGCTATTTCCTAATCAGGCGAAGCATTCCATTCTATCTCATTTTTGCTAAATCGAACACTAGGATGGGATGGAACCGTGACGTTCCATTTTAGTGGAATGAAACCGTTCCATTCCATTCCACATAGTCCTAAAACCGAACGCATCGTTAATGTTCATCTCCTTGGCTACCTTTAAGCCGTGCAATAAGGCCTCATACTCGGCCACGTTGTTGGAACAATCAAAGTGAATCTGCAGCACGTAGCTCAACTTGTCTCCTTTGGGTGATGTTAGCACCACTCCAGCTCCTGACCCCTCGTATTGCTTGGAGCCATCGAAGTGCATGATCCAAGACTCGGAGTTTGGAGCCATGGTGGTCATGCCTGTGTGTGTCCAATCATTAATAAAATCGACTAGAGCTTGAGATTTGATTGCTGACCTTGGCTCGTAATTGATATGATAATCCCCCATCTCGATCGCCCACTTGGCTATTCTACCTGTTGCATCCGAGTTTCTGATGATATCCGACATTGGTATAGAACTAACCACTGTTATGGGGTGTTCCTGAAAATATGGCTTCAATTTCCGGCTGGCCATGAAGACCCCGAAAACCAGCTGTTGCCAATGTGGATAGCGTTGTTTTGCCTCGGATAATACCTCACTGACGTAGTAGACCGGCCTCTGGACCGTGTATTCTTTTCCATCTTCTTTTCGCTCGACAACAACCACTGCGCTAACCGCCCGGGGTCCTGCTGCAACGTTTAGTAACATAGGCTCTTTAGGACCCGGAGCTGCTAGGACTGGTGCCTCAGATAGCTGCTTTTTTAGTGCCTCGAACGCCTCGTCCGCCTCTTGATCCCATACGAATTTATCAGATTTTTTCAAGAGCCGGTACAAGGGTATTGCCTTTTCTCCGAGTCTGGATATAAACCGGCTGAGCGCTGCTACGCACCGTGTGAGCTTCTGAACATGTTTCAAATTTTCCGGCTTTTTCACACTCTGGATAGCTTTGATTTTGTCCGGATTTGCCTCAACTCCTCTCTTAGAAACGATAAAGCCGAGTAATTTCCCGGCTGGAACTCCAAAAACACACTTTGTCGGGTTGAGTTTCATCTGATACCTTCTCAAGTTCTTGAACGTTTCCTTTAGATCATCAATAAATGTCTCCGCCTTTCTGGTCTTGATCACCACATCGTCTACATAAGCATGGACGTTGCGTCCAATTTGGTCCTCGAAGCACTTCTGAATACACCGTTGATAGGTTGCGCCAGCGTTCTTCAATCCAAATGTCATGGTCTTGTAACAAAAGGCCCCAAAAGGGGTTATGAATGATGTTTTCTCCCAATCCTCCTTGAGCTTGATTTGATGATACCCGGAATATGCGTCCAGGAAACATAATAGGTCGCTTCCAGCTGCTGCATCTATGATCTGATCTATCCTTGGTAGCGCAAACGGATCCTTTGGGCAATGCTTGTTGAGACTCGTGTAATCAATGCACATCCTCCACTCATTGGTCTTTTTCATCACGAGAACCAGATTTGCTAACCAGTCCGGGTGAAACACTTCCATGATAAAGCCGGCTGTCAGCAGCCGAGCAATTTCTTCTCCTATAGCTTTCCTTCTTTCCTCATTCATCTTTCTCAAGCCCTGCTTCACAGGTCTGGACTTGGGATCGACGTGCAAACTGTGCTCTGCCAACTCTGTGGGGATACCCGGCATATCGCTAGGCGTCCAGGCGAACACCTCCTGATTTGAACGAATGAACTCCACAAGTGATTTCTCCTGCTCGCTGTCCAAGTTAGATCCTATAGAAAATTGCTTAGAGGGATCACCCTCGACAAAAGCTACCATCTTGGTGTCCTGTGCTGCCTTGAATTTTGCTCTCTCATCTTCAGTATTCGGTCTTTTTAACGCTGTTCTGTCATCCGGGTCTACTTGAGACCGATAATACTTGAGTTCCTCTTTTCTGCAAGCTTGTTCAGCCATGGCTGCATCTCCTTCGTCGCACTCAACTGCTATATCCCGGCTCCCATGTATGGTGATGGTCTGCTTGGGCCCCAGGATTTTTAGTTGTAGATATACATAACACGGCCTGGCCATGAACTTAGCATAAGCCGGCCTTCCGAATAGCGCGTGATAAGGACTGCGCAACTTAACCACCTCGAAAGTAAGCCATTCGACTCGGTAATTATCCTTCGATTCTCGAAAAGCTACCTCCAATGTGATCTTTCCCTCGGGGCACGCTGAGTGACCCGGCACAATCCCATGAAAAACTATTGAACTCTTCTGTAGCTGAGACTCCTTGAGACCCATGCGTAGAAAGGTTTCCCAATACAAGATGTTGATGCTACTTCCACCGTCCATTAGGACCTTTTTCAGCTCATAACCATTGACTTGTGGTGCAACCACCAATGCTAAGACTCCCGGGTGTTCTATCCTTTCCGGGTGATCTCTTCTGCTCCACGTTACGTCCTGCTCTGATCATCTCAGGTATCTCGGAACAGCCGAAGAAACCGAGTTTACCGCTTGTTTCAATATCTTTTTATCCTTGTTAGAAATTCCTGTGGTATGCACGTGATATTGTCCCATAAGCTTGGGGTTAGTTTGGAAACCTCCAGCTCCCCCTTGGTTGTTACCCGGATTTCCGCCTGCCGGGTTACCGGCTGGGGGTGGGCCGTTGCCCGGGTTTCCACCCGGACCCGGTCCTCCTCCCCGACCTACACCTCGCATAGCCTTGTTTATCTCCTCATTCTTCCATCTCTGTAGGTCCGCGCACTGCTCCAATGAGTGTTTAGCCGGCCTGCCGTTCCTGCTGTGCTTTGGGCACGCCATTCTGAAGATATCCCAATTGTTGCCCGGCCTTGGCGGCCCTTGATAATTTCCTCCTTTGTGATTTCCCGCATTGAAATTTCCTTCTGCCCTTGGTCTCGAAGACCCGGCTTCTGTGCTAGCGACAAACTCGGAGCCTCCCTCAAACGGGCACTTGTTCTGGTTGTTCCCATTGTTACCTCCATTGTTACCCGGCGTTGATCCATTGCCGGTTCTTCCACTATTATTTGTATTTGCTTTTGCTTTCTTGTCATCGACATCCTCTTCTGTAGTATCCGTTGCAGCGTGTTTGTTGCATGCATCCATTAGCTCTCCCATCGTAACCTCTGAAGCATTTCGACTAGATTTCATGCGAGTTAACTTTTGCACTAAAGGTATGTACTTGCACGTCTTTGCCATAGCTTGTAGCGCATCTTTGGGCTGAATATCCGTAGATGAGTGAAGTATCTCCATAACCCGGCGCACCCAGCTGCGCGCCGATTCTCCTTTCTTTTGGACACATTGCTCTAGGTCATCAATAGTAAATAGCTTTCTGCACGTCCCATGAAAGTGCTTGATAAACGTAGTTTTCAACTCCTCCCATGACTTGATAGATCCTTCCGGTAAATTATTGAACCATAACTTTGCTGCTCCTTCTCACATCATCAAGTACATGAACTTGGCTTGAAGATTTTTGGATGCATTGCAAATCAACATAGCCATCTCATAACTGCTCAACCATGTTTCTGGATCCATAGTCGGCTCATAATTCACAACTTTACCCGGTTCCTTGAATTTATCCGGATAAGGCTCAGCCCTGATGTCAGCCGACAGACACTTAGGCCCAGCGAGATTAGTCGGAACTGGCCTCACCCGGGAAACATGTGACCCTGCGGGGGGCGCGGCGGGGCGCGGTACTGCTGGTGGTCCATGCACCGCAGACCCGGCCGCGGCTCTCCTGAGTCTGGAACTATCCACGATAGCTTGTGCTGCTGATGATGCTGGTACTGCCTGAACGCGGGGAGGAGGCGGCATTTGCTGCTGCTCTTCCCTCCGCCGCGCTGAACTTGTCTGGATATTGCCGGTATTGCCTCGTTGCTGGCTGATATATGGTGTCCCATACATTCCACTTCTGTGATCCGGGTAATTAACTTGTTGCGCTACCGCAGTGCGCAATAGATCTATCGCCCGCCGGGTCTCCTCTGCGTGGGGTGACTCTCTCACGGGGATTTGATTCAATGCGAGCGTTGCTGCGTACACATTATCCATGGGGTTGTTGTAGTGACCTGCTGGCGTGCGAAATCGTGATGGTGACGGTGGTGGTAATGTATTGCCGGTAGTGACTCCGGTCTGCAGTATGGGTAACCCGGCTTGTATGTTTGCCGGTTGTGCTCCTCCAGTTGCAGGTTGTTGTACAGTTCCTTGGTTTGCCGCTGGGATCGGTTGATCCTGAGGCGTGATAAATAGTGTGGTCGGGTTTATAACTCCACCCGTTGCTGGTAATCTGGTCTGGTGCCTTTGACGCACCCTGGTTGTCTCTTCTCGGAGCCGGGTTTCCAATGCATCCAGCTCACGTTGGCGCGTGGCCATCCCTTGCCTTTCTGCTTCTACTTGCCTTCTTTGTTGCTCCAATGCACGATGGGCTACATCCAGATCTCTAACACGTTCCGCCGCGTGTTCCGGAGTGATAACCGTGGCCAAAACGGTGGGATCTAGAATCAAGTTATTGTTGAATAGGGCCGGGTGTTGCGGGTTTGAAGGACCCGCCCCTGGCGTCCGGTTTGCCAGATATCCGAACATGTTTGCCTGCAACTCGCTATCCCCCGTGTGGCTGGTAACTGATGCCGATTCTCCGTCAACTCGGGTGAGAACCGGGTTTCCGTCAACCGGACCTTGCTGCTGGGCCAATGTTGGTGCTGTTCCGACTGTGGCCGCGGTCACGTTCCCCTGATTAAGATTGATCGCCGGGGCCGTGTAAACCGCAACCTGGCGCGCAATGCTTGGCGCAGATTCGTACTCTTCCTCTTCGTTGCTATTTTCCTCGTACCGGTCCTCCAGCAGATGCAAGATGGACTCGGTATCATCTTCTCTCATGACCCGGCCACGCGGGGTCCATGCCGGCTCCTCCGGCTGTTCCCTCTTCGTGGTGGGCTCTTCTGTCGGATCTACCGTCCCGACCGATTCTTCTCCATCTGATTGAACGCAGGTGGCTTCCCCTGACACAGAATCAAATCCGAAATCGTCAGGGACTGAACTGGACGTACGTACCATGCCGATGAAGACGTTGATCTGGCCGATTGTCACGACAGATCCGGATTCGAGCAGATCCGACTCTGGCCCCCAGCCGGAATAGTCCACCATCTTCTCTCCTTCGGGGTCGGTGTAGATCTTGCCGATGACAAGGTTCTCCATGTTCTTCCGAGCTTCTCCCGTGATGTAAACACCCTTGGAAGTAGGCCCCACGGTGGGCGCCAACTGTCGTGGGATAATCACGGCAGACATTACCGGGGGTAACTTGTCTTGGGGCAAATCGACTCTGGTGTTTGGGAGAGGGTTTAGCTCAAGAGAAAACATGATGATATGCGATCTGGTAGCCGGCAATCAAGTCGCCGAGTCTCCGATCTAAATATATTGACTCAACTCTCGTGTTACACTGGATACTCGATACCTAGTGATATTGCTCGAACTCTTGGATCTCTCTTGGTCTAACCCTAGGGGCCGGCTTATATAATATCCGGACCCCCTGGCCTACTCTCCAAGGCGCACTCTGAATCCTACCCGGACACTGCTTACAAACCCTAAATTTCCTTATCGGAACCCACAATCCGGGTTACGAGGCCTACATTCCTGGGCCTTCTAGAGACTCCTTTATCTTAAGCCGGGTCTTGCGCATCGTCCTTTGGGCCGAGTTACTCCTTGGCGTTGTCCTACCGGGTTATCATCCCTCCATCATGCTTACAGCCGGCTTTATCATGGAAGTATTTCACCCGGACTGGTTAGCAAACCCGGTTCTCGTGATGAAAAAGACCAATGAGTGGAGAATGTGCATTGATTATACAAGTCTCAACAAGCATTGCCCAAAGGATCCGTTCGCACTACCAAGGATAGATCAGATCATAGACACAATAGCTGGAAGTGACCTATTATGTTTCCTGGACGCATATTCCGGGTATCATCAGATCAAGCTCAAGAAGGAAGATTGGGAGAAAACATCGTTCATAACCCCTTTTGTTACAAGACCATGACATTTGGATTGAAGAACGCTGGCGCAACCTATCAACGGTGTTTTCAGAAGTGCTTTGAGGACCAAATCGGACGCAATGTTCACGCATACGTGGATGATGTGGTGATCAAGACCAGGAAAGCGGAGACATTTATTGATGATCTAAAGGAAACGTTCAAGAACCTGAGAAGGTACCAGATGAAACTTAACCCGACAAAGTGTGTCTTTGGAGTCCCAGCCGGGAAATTACTCGGCTTTATTGTTTCTGAGAGAGGAATTGAGGCAAATCCGGATAAAATCAAAGCTATCCAGAGTCTGAAAAAGCCGGAAAATTTGAAGCATGTTCAGAAGCTCACAGGGTGCGTAGCAGCGCTTAGCCGGTTTATATCCAGACTCGGAGAGAAGGCAATAACCTTGTACCGGCTCTTGAAGAAATCTGATAAATTCGTATGGGACCAAGAGGCGGACGAGGCGTTCGAGGCACTAAAAAAGCAACTATCTGAGGCACCAGTCATAGCAGCTCCGGGTTCTAAAGAGCCTATGTTATTATACGTTGCAGCAGGGCCCCGGGCGGTTAGCGCAGTGGTTGTCGTCGAGCGCAAGGAGGATGGAAAAGATCACCCGGTCCAGAGGCCGGTTTATTACGTCAGTGAGGTGTTATCAGAAGCAAAGCAGCGCTACCCGCATTGGCAGAAGTTGGTTTTCGGGGTCTTCATGGCCAGCCGGAAACTGAAGCCGTACTTTCAGGAACACCCCATAACAGTGGTTAGTTCTATACCAATGTCGGATATCATCAGAAACTCGGATGCAACGGGTAGAATAGCCAAGTGGGCGATCGAGATGGGAGATTATCACATCAACTACGAGCCCAGGTCAACAATCAAATCTCAAGCTCTAGTTGATTTCATTAACGATTGGACTAACACAGGCATGCCCACCATGGCCCCAAACTCCGAGTTTTTGATAATAAACTTTGACGGTTCCAAGAAATACGAGGGATCAGGAGCTGGGGTGGTGCTAACATCACCCAAAGGAGACAAGTTAAGCTACGGGTTGGAGATTCATTTTGATTGTTCCAATAACGTGGCCGAGTATGAGGCCCTATTGCATGGCCTAAAGGTAGCCAAGGAGATGAACATTAAGAGGATACGATGCTTTGGAGATTCAGACCTTGTGGTACAGCAGGTCTCAGGAACTTGGGATAGAAAAGATGCAACTATGGCAGCATACCGCAGAGAGTTGGACAGGGTTGCCGGATGTTTTTCCGGGTATGAGGTGGAGCACATAGACAGAAGAAAAATCGAGGCAGCAGACGCACTCGCATGACTCGGCTCGCGTAGAGAGCCGGTTCCACCTAACGTTTTCCTGGATGAGCTATGGCGACCATCAGTTAAAACCGAGTCTGAAGAAGAACTGGCAAATCAAGACCCGGATTTGGAGCTCGTGGCCACAGTACGTGCTGTTCCCGAGTGGACAGAGCCGTTCCTGGCCTACCTATCACGGGGCGAGTTACCACAGCAGGAGGTATTAGCAAGAGAAATTCTGAGACGAGCAAAAGGATATTCTATCATCAATGGGGAGTTGTACAAAAGAAGTGCAGCAGGAGTCTTTTTGCACTGTGTAGCACCAGAAGAAGGCCGACAGATCCTCAAGGAGATCCATGAAGGTGATTGTGGGCATCATGCATCCACAAGATCCCTTGTGGCCAAAGCTTATCGACATGGTTTCTTCTGGCTCACGGCCCTAGCAGACGCGGAGCGCTTGGTGGCAAGGTGTGACGGATGTCAAAGGTACGCTCGCCAAACCCATGTGCCGGCTATGGAATTGCGGACTATCCCGTTAACTTGGCCGTTTGCGGTTTGGGGTATGGATATGGTTGGCCCCTTCCACATGTCACCTTGCAAAAAGACACACCTCTTAGTGGCTGTTGATAAGTTTACCAAGTGGGTTGAGGTCATGCCAGTCACCAATTGTGAGGCAATTACAGCAGTCAAGTTCCTGAAAAGGATTATCTATCGGTTCGGATATCCCCACAGCATAATTACCGACAATGGAACCAACATGTCCCTTGGCGAGATGGAGAAGTTTTGTGGAAACAACGGCATTCGTTTGGACATAGCCTCAGTGGCCCACCCACAGGCTAATGGACAAGTGGAGAGAGCAAATCAAGAGTTGCTTCATGGATTAAAGCCACGGTTGCGAGTCCCGTGTATTAGAGCTGCTGGTGCATGGGTGGAGGAGTTACCTTCAGTGGTTTGGGGTATCAACACCACACCTAACAGATCTACCCAGATGACACCGTTTTTCATGGTTTATGGCGCAGAAGCAGTGCTGCCGAGTGATATTATTCATGATTCGCCTCGAGTATCGGCTTATGTCGAGGTGGAGAACGAGAAGACCCGGCAAGACGCCGTGGATATGCTAGAGGAACACAGGGAACAAGCTTTGGAGAGATCAGACATATATCAGCAAGATCTGCGAAGATATCATAGCCGGCGCGTGAAAACCCGGGTCTTCCAGGAAGGAGACCTGGTCCTGCGCCTGGTGCAACCAAAGGAAGGAAAACATAAGTTATCACCGCCATGGGAAGGACCGTTCATCATCAGCCGGAATCTGCACAATGGATCATATTACTTGATAGATGCAAGGGAAGTGTCGGACACGGTTAATGACACCGCTCATACCACTTCATCTATACAAGAGAAAGAAAGACCATGGAACGTGGCTCAGCTACGTCCCTACTATACTTAGTATAGGCTAGATTCACAAAGTGGAATTGCACGATGTAACAGGCAGCAGGTTTCAGACGCACTCTTTTCCTATCCAGGGTACCTAAGGGGACTGGAAGGTTTTTAATGAGGCGGCCTGGTGACCTAACTTTTCTCATATCAATAAAGAGATGGTTAAACAATATATTATTTCCTTTTCATGTGTTTTCATCAATTTTTATTTCTGTTATGTTTTTTATCTTTCTTCCAGGTAAGTATTGTTTATTGTTTTTTAGTACATTAGCTTCTTTAGCAGTTTCCATATATTTAGGTCTTGGGGGCTGATTGCTTGAATAGCACAGTTACAAACTCAAAGACCCGGCCATGATGCCTATGAGTTATAAGGGCCGATTACTCGCAAACGAGTACGGCTGCAAGCTTATAACCGGACAAAGGAGCCAAACTTTCTTGACTTTTCTTACTTAAGCTCGATGTGACTCGCACTAAAGTGGCATGATTTGCTCGCATATGATCACAATCAGTCATGATGCCCAATGGGACTTGCCTGACCCTGTCTTCGTATAGATGTAGCAACATGATTATCCACGCGAAATCCGGCTTACAGTACAAGAGAGCCAAAAGGGTCATCTAAGCCACAAGTTATGCAGAGTACAGGGTTAATAACCGGAAACTCACAGTCTATTAAGCATAACTTCAAAACCTATGTGAAACGGCTCTAGGTTTTGGGCTTAGCATAAATGATTTGTTCTCTTTGAAAGACCTAATACCCTAGACTCGGAAGTTCGGGCCTTGGGGACTGGGGAATTTGAAATAAGAAACAAATCACCTAGCTATTAAGCTCAAAAACCCAAAAATCCGAGTCTTGGGGACTTGGGGACTTAGAAAAAAGTCCACCTGTCAAAACCCACAAAACCCGGAAACCGAGTCTCACAAAAGGAACCATAAAGAAAGTCGGAATATCAAGAGTAAATAAGCTCAAAGGTAGATAGATATTAAATTCATCCAAAGGCCAGAAGGGCCACGAAAGCTATTAAGGTTTCAAAACGTGTTACAAACCGCGATAGTAGTATCAAAGGTGCACAGGCGCACCATCAAAAAATAACTGTTTAACAGGCCCATCGGCCGAATGAGGCATTGAGATGGCATCAGCCAAGAGTTTATTCGGCTTCCTGGGTTGAGTCTACAGCCTTACCCTTGCCTTCCGGGTCTTGGTCTTGCGTTTGCTCCTCGGAGGCTCTCCCGGTATTGTCACCCGGATTGGCAAGATCAGGGCGAACAGGCGGGCGGCCAGCCGGCGTCGAGGAGGAGGGCGTTGACTTCAACTCGGCTTCCCTCTTCGCGGCTTCCTCCCTCTTCCTGGCCGAGTCAGCATCCCACTTTTCCAAGATATCAAAGGGTAAAGGCATATCCTCCTTCACAGATTTACCTTTGGCGTCGTATGAAGTTACGAAGTTGCTTAAATCCAGAGAATCGGCAAGTGTAGTCGCCGAGTGACGCACTTCGGACTGCACAGCTTTGAAATCCTTGACGCCGAATCTAGAACCATCAGCCTTATATTATGGAAACCCGGCCACCAGCTTTGCTGGGTCAAGCTTTGGAAAGTAAGCCTTAGCTAACATGAGCCCCCGGGTCATCCCAACCCGACATGCCGAGCGTTTCCAGAGCTCAATCCATGCGGGAACAGTGGAGCACGCATGGATCAAGGTTTCCATACCCGGATACCCGTCAGTTGGCCACTGGATGGTGTCCAGGATCCATTTAGTGCCGGCGCAGAATCTCCGGAGAACATTCTTCAAGCTCTTTACCTTCTGAATATCATCCTCTTCTGGAGGCGCAAGGTTAGCAACTGCAATGCAAACAATCAAGGTTACATCAACAGCATCCCGGGTGTCATGGATCAAGAAAACAAAAAACCAAGACACGAACCAGTAAGTAACAAAATCTCACCAAGGAGGACACGATAAGTGTCGGCAACTTCAGCTGATAGCTTCTTCAGTGTAGCTTGAGCAGTGGTGTATTTCTTCTTGTACTTTGTGACATCTTTCTCCAAGGCCTTCACCTCAGCTTCAAGTGCTTCCCTTAGCCTTACCTCGGTATCCAGGAGTTGATTGGTCTTGGCTAAAATTTCCTCGGACCGGGCCGTTTGCGCCTGAAAGGAAAAGAAAGTTAAATGTTAGTCGGATATCATGATCAGCCGAGTACTAAAAGGAGTACCGAGTATAGCTTAGATAAGCTAGACTCGGAACTTGGGGACTAGATGGATAACATGAGATATCAATTAGTATTACCCGGTGTTCAGCGGCCATGCGCTCTAACATGGTGTTCTCTGAGGCATTCATGGTAAGGAGGGAACTCATCATTTGGTCGAAGGAGTGATTGTCCGAGTTGGAAGACCCGGGATCTTGGTAACCCGGAGTTGGAGTCTTCTCCTTGGCAGGGGAAGGCATCCGAGTCGTATGAATATCGGAGTTCGGCTCGCCTCCCCCCGTGCCCAGGATTGTGGCCTCTTCCTCCTCGCGTGCATGCGAGGCTATGGGATACTCGGCTTCTTGATCAGCCGGGTTTTTCGGTGGCGCTTGCCGCTCTTCCTTGCCGCTAGCCGCGGCAGTCGTCTCATCAATCGTCTTCTCCTTACCCGGGTCTTCGGTTTCCATGTTTTCTTGGTCACTTATAGTGACCGTGGCTCTGTGGATGGTATAAATAAGCAGTTAGCATGTAACTGGAGAAAATTATGGAAAGGTATTAGAACATCAGGAGAAGAATCGTACCCAGGGTTTACCATGAAGTCCGAGGGGAACTCGCTGCTAGACCCGGACGAAGCTGATAAACATTGAGGAAGTAAGACATGGAATTGCCCTGCTAAGGGGTGACTCGGAAAAGGAAAACCTTGATATTCGGGAAGAGGTTGAAAAATACCAGCACGTCGAGCCGGGGTTGACGGAATACCCGGGTTAAGTGTGGATTCACCCGGAAAGTTCCGAGTCACTCTGCGCTTGGTCGCGGGTGGATCCTTCAAGTACGGACAGTCGGATAATTCTCGGTTTAGCTCGCACATGTTAGCAAAGGAGTATGGTTTAGAAGCAAGGGAGCGGTATGGAACCTTGAAGACGACCCCGCGGGTTTTCCTCTTGGTCCCGACTTCGACTTCCGGCTCAATTTCGCTTTTGTCGCTCTCGGTTTCCTCCGAGTCCCTCTGGTCGTCATTGTCACCCTTGTCATCCATCCCTGAAAGGCGTATGCTTATAGTTGGAAAAAGAAAGCAAAGTGATAGAGGTTGGGATGATTGGAATCCGGGTGATACCTTCGTCTATATCGGCCGGTTCTTCCTCTTCTTCCTCCGGGTTACCTGAGTTGGGAGGGGTCTCGATACTCCAGAAAACGTTATCGGCCTGAGATAAAAGCATGAAAATGGGAGTTAGTGTTTGTATCAAGTCAAAGTATGAGAAAGTGCATAAGTGTCGGATTTTACCGCTGGAGCCGGGTTATCCCGGGTAAATGGCGCTAACCCGGTTATGCTCTTTATCACCTCCAGCTTCTCGGTCAGGAAGCTCTTGATGGTTTTATTGGTATCACCCGCCGGATAGTTCTTCGAGGAGTAACGGAGCGCGTCCGTAACGTGCCCCAAATATTCGCACATCAGTTTTGGGCGAATAGAATTGGGCTGGATGCGGAAATCTACCCAAGTCTTGACTAGGTTGAGCCTAGTGAGATCGTGGGCGAAAAGGACGACTATTTTTGAGAGGAGGGGCTGGATTGCCTCCCTATCCGATTCAGGGGGGAAAGTGTTGAAGGTGTCGGAGAGATCTAAGAGACCCTCCGAGTAACCCGGCAGTTTCCTCTCCCCGGGTGGGGAGGTGTCTCGGCAGTAGAAAAAAGAAAGTTTCCAATGCTTGACATGAGAATTGAGAGTGAGAGTCGGCATGGGAGAGTTCTTACGGCGCTGGATAGAGACCCCGCCGCAAGCCAAGAGCGCCCCGTCACCTCTTTCGCGGCACGGTTTGCACTCGAAAAGTTCTATAAATAGAGCCAAATTTGGCGGAATGCACAAATAAGACTCGCACAGGACTATGAAGTGGGTAATGTTCAACATAGAGTTAGGCCCTATGTCGAACACCCGGAGGCCATAGTGGCGGAGAACCTCACGGAAGAAAGAGTGATCCGGGGGGCGAAACCCCCGGGTCACGTGCTCGACGAAGCATATTACCTCGTCTGGGTTAGGGGAAGGCCGGGTCTCGTCACCCGACACCCTCCAGTGAATCTCCTCCTGAGGGGGGAGGACGCCTAACTCGGCCAGCTCCTCCAGCTTGGCCTTGCTTACCGTGGATCGCGCCCAGTTGGCGGATATTGATTGGGTCATCCTTGGCTTAGCCGACTGCTTCCCTTTGGTCTTGGGAGCCATTGGTTCAGTCTGCCAAAGTACAAGACAAAAGATATTAAGCATGAGACTCGGAAGTTATGGATATTCCGAGTATTGACAAACAGTATGAGAATTATGAATTGTCCAGGTATCGAGTAGCATTACAGAAATTATAGGGTATCTATGTATCGGCAAGTACTTGTGAAAAGAGGTTGATTGCCCATGTATCTAGTGCAAGTAAAACAACCGGAAAAAGAGGATTTTCCGGGTATCTATGAACAGCCGCGGAAATCTCGATGAACTACATCTAGATTGGAAATTTCGCTATCGATTTCGCGGAGAAATTAACGACTATGAGCAGTAGGGGAGTGATGTGTGGTCATCTATTAAGCAATTGGACAAGCTAGCATGGGTTTATACGACCTAATCCGGCGCGGGGCAAGAAATGGCCCGCGGGGTGACTTAGATCTAATCTAGGTCAAACGGAGGGATTGGAGGATTGAATCAAGGGGAATAGTGATCTTACCGGCGCGGATTGGAGAAGGACGCGACGACGGCAGATGGTGCAGTCGTGGTGCCCGCGTGCGATTCCCGGCGGGCAGCTTGGGGGCGCGGCAGCGGAGTTTGGCGGCGGCGCGGGGCGGGCCGTGGATGAACGCAGATGGCGGCGGCTTTGCTCCGGCGATGCGCGCGATGTCTCCGTGGTGGTGCTCTGCGGGCTCGGTTGAGGATACGCTGGTGAGGAGGAAGAAGAGGGAAGGAATGGACCGTTGGGGTTAGGTTACCCCCTAGGTACCTATTTATAGGTACGGGTGGGAAAACCTAGGCCAACGGGCGGGAACCGGAATTTTTGGGATAAGGGATACCCGTCCTGATTTTCCGGGATACGCGTTAAGTGGTGGACGGGATATCCGTAATGGATAGGAAGTGAATCCTTCCCGCGATATTCGGATCAATTAATGAGAAAGGTGAGCCGGGTCTTCTGCATCCTCCTTGGAACGTTGACCCGGAAGATTAAAGATGGATTTAGAGAAAGCCGGGTTATTATATGGACCACCAATGGAGTTAAGCCTAGCTGTTTATTAAAGCAACCTAACCCGGCCTCTATGAATTTGTATGTTTATTATTTTTGCAGGGAATAGCGTACGCTTCAAGGAGGATCCCGTGAAGCCCAAGCTATTCTGGGGACTACTGATGGAGGGATGATAACCCGGTAGGCTAACGCCAAGGAGTAACTCGGCCCAAAGGACGTTGTGCAAGACCCGGCTTAGGATAAAGGAGCTTCTAGAAGGCCCAAGAACATAGGCCTCGTAACCCGGATTGTGAGTTCCGGAAAGGAAGTTTAGGGTTTGTAAGTAGTGTCCGGGTAGGATTCAGAGTACTCCTTGGAGAGTAAGCCAGGGGGTCCGGATGTTATATAAGCCGGTCCCTAGGTTAGGGTTAGACAAGTTGTATCGTGAGTAAGAACACAATCGCCGAATTGCGAGGTATTGAGTATCCATTGTAACACAAGTATCGAGATAGTATATTCAGATCGGAGACTCGGCGACTTGATTGCCGGCTACCAGATCGCATATCACCATGGTTTCCTTCGAGCTAAACCCTCTCCCAAACACCAGAGTCGATTTTCCCCAAGACAAGTTACCCCCGGTAACGTCTGCCATGATTATCCCACGACATCATTAATACTTATTATGATTGTACAAAGCTTATTAGGAATCTTAAGTTGAGTAATCATGGAGTAGGTTTTCACACTCACGGGGCATGAGTCTTTCAACCACCTTGTCATTCTCATTACTTCAATACTCACAATTTTAAGATGCTAGTGATAAAGGGGCAATGAGAGTCCTAGATCAATGGATACCACATTTCAATTAGTAATTTTAGTTGAATAATTTAGAGGCTAAATAAGACTTGATCATGTTTTACCTCTACTCAGTTTTCTCCAAAGTGTCCACCATATTTTCTATTCTCCGTTATGCTATTCTTTGACCAATATAGGATTTTATTTTTCATTTTATGTATGCATTTGGTCCATAGTGCTTTTATTTTATTATACACTTTGTGAACTTTCATGAAGCATCTTTGCTTGCATATTTGATATTTCTTACAACATGAATTGTATATTTCTACTCATTTCTAGTATTAATAATTTGATTATATGTAGAATGAATAATCCTCCTTGATATCCCATGATTGTTTCAATATGCAAAACCCATCTTAGTTTTATCACCTTCATACTCGAGGACGAGCATGGGTTAAGCTTGGGGATGTTGATGCATGTAAAATGCATAGATGAATTTTGCATATTTTCACATGGTTTTCTATTACATATTGCATCATATAAGGGTATAATTCAATGTTTTATAGTATTTTGGGGTTAAATTACAAAGTCCTCCAACTTTTATGGAATTAACCCTGCCTATCAGAAACTCCGTTTTCTATATTTTTGACGTTTCAGGGGGCAAACTTCCGCGAAATCAACTGAAAATATGCGGGGGTCATTTTCTTGGAAGGAGAAGACTTGCGGGCGAAGGGTCCACGAGAATTGGGCAAGGAGGCCCAAAAGAGGACCCTCCACGCGGCCAGATTCCTTGGCCGCGTGAGAGGCCCCCTTTTGGCCCCTGTGGCCCCAATTCCTTCCATCTTCGACTTACCGACTCCGTCTTGACCTAAAACCTACTATAAAAAGGGTCCCCCGTACCCTTACGGAGGGGAGCGCCGCCGAAACACCGAAACACCGAAACAGAGACCAGAAGTTCCAGATTGGAGGGGGAAAACTCCAGCGGGGCGCCGCCGGTGTGATCTCCTACCCCTCCAACGTCATCTCCATCGACATCTCCATGAAGAGGGAGTAGTCCACCCCCAGGCTGTGGAAGTAGCACTTGTATCTCTCTCTCTATGTGCTTCACTAATTAGATCCGTATGAGCTGCCTCACATGATTATGGGCACCGTTGTAATTCCTATGTGGTGGATCTTTTCTATGAGTTATTGAATCTGAGATTGCAATTGTTTCTCTTGAGTTATTTGAGTAGATGTATCTTATGTACCCCGTTCTTATTTGCTAGCTTTGATCAATCTAGTTCTTGAGATCGTGTGTGGGGTGATGGGTGCATTAGTTGGAGTAACGGGGGGTGGCTAGTGCTGTGAAAGTGACCGAAGTTCAGCGATCCACTTAGGTTTTGTTAAACCTTTCTTAGTTACCTCACTAGGGATAAAAAGGAGTACCTTGTTACCGGGGATTTGAAGTGACAGTAATTAATCTCCATGACTAGATCTAGCAAGTTCTCACTTCAATTTCATGTCACATTGCTTAAAGCTATACTCTGGTTTTTCCTTAATTATCGAGGTGTTATTATTTATTTCGCATCTTGGTGGAGTATAAGAGGGATCAATATGACCGTAGAGATCTATATGCTAGGACGTGATGCCCATATGAAAGTACTCAATGTTAAAGATGTTATTGTAATCTCACATGTAATTCTTTATGTCCACCGTCTACCACTTTATTTGAGAGAATGCAAGTGTGAAACCATGAACCCCGATCCTATTTTAATTATAAGAAAACACTCTAGTTACTTTGCTGCAATTTACTTTACTTGCACTTTACTTTACTTGCATCTCCAATTCGAATTTACATTATCTCCATCACCACTTGCATCACAAAAATACAAAAACAATCCATTGCATATTTATTTTCTCATTTGCATTTAGTAGTAGATTTAATTATTGCACATTTACTTTCAGTTTTGCATTGCAATTTAGAAGTCTCACACCTTGTGCTTGACAACCACTTGGTGAGGTTGAGGGAACAAAACTTTCTATTTGTTTGCAGGATCCTGGAGGAAGCTTGGAAGACAACTGCTGAAATACTGGCTCCCCAAGAGTTCGATATAAACCCTCGAGTCACCCTCGTGGGGAAGAAGGCTTGCCACTAGCTACACACTCTGCACTTGGAGTCTCAACCTAGCCATCAGATACCAATTAATACCTATAGACGAGATGAATTATAAGACTGTGATTAAACTACTTAATCATTATATCACATTATTTTCGATATCCGATATGATTCCTTTTACTCTTTACAGTGTCATAGCATTTCCATGACTAGTGTCATGTCTTTGTCTGAGCACACTTATTTACCGATACTATTTCACAGAGTGGATCCTGGATGTATCTCTCTATTATCTAGAGGAGTAATTCCCAAGGCTGGGTAGCAAGCATAAGAGTTGAGGGGAAATAAACAAATATACATATGATAGAACCAATCATGCAATCTTCCTTGGAGGTACAAAAATCTTACTTGAGAATACTAAGCTTATGAGCCAACAAGAAAGAAATATCATCGAATAATATATCTACATGCAACTCCCTCTTTTCTACTTAAGTCTCAACGTATTGTTGCTACTGACCAATGCTAAATTTTCAAAACCAACTAGATTAACTTGATGCTCCAATATTGATACCAATACTAATAACAAGATCAACCATATAACAAAAATTGCAAACTAAAAAAAAATATAGAAAGTAAATGATGAAGCTTCTCATTAATATTCCATAGCGGCAACTCAAACCAAGTGATACATCGATAACCAACTAAAGGAGAGATACTTCCATACTGCTAACCATCCTATATGATAACTTCTCTACTCATGATATGAGTCTACTAAAAGGTAAAAGGTGAAAGATAAAGGTGTGATACCACGGCACTCCCCCAAGCTTGGAATAAGCCAAGGGGATGCCAATACCAATGACGAATTATTTCTTCGGTGGTGGTGGTGAACTCTTCTCAATAATCTTGTCAACTGACTCCTTCATATCAACTCTATATTTCTCTCAATACGGTCCTGGAACTTGTCCAGCGGTGAATCCCAACTCTTTGAATTATTTTCCCAGACTATATCAGATCGGGGGCTTTCCTCAGCTGCACGGTTAGAATGATCCATATCCTAGCGAGAAGGCAACTTGGCCTTGGGTACCCTCATAGAATGATACTCATGAATTAAGGTAGGGAAAGGTTTCTTAATGCCTAAAAGTGGTGTCCTTGAAGGTAAGTAGTCGCGTGGGGCCTTCCCTCCAGTGCTCATCCTCGCCGTTTGCTTCAAGGGTTTTGTAACTACTCTAATGCTTGCGACGGTGGCGCGTGGGTGCACTCGCGGGTTTTCTTCTACATCTCCTTCAGCTCCACTCTCGATCTCCTCCTCTGGCTTTCGGTCTTGGAGATCATCTTTCATCGGTCCCTTTCCCTTGTTGTTGTTGGCGGGGACCATGGTGCTTCTAAAACTGAAAACAGATCCTGGCAGAAACAGGTCGAAATAGAAACACAACGAGAAAACGATACACGTACCTCGGGGGGTCCGGGGGATTCTATAGCAGAAATATGCGTAACGAAAGGAATGTGCAAGTCGAAAACGGGTCGGAGAGGGGCTCTGGAGCGCTCACACCATAGCCAGGCGCGGCCAGGGGTGGGCCCTCGCCCAGGCATGGTGTGGTGCCCTCGGGCACCGTCTCCTACCCCTCTTCGGCTCAATATTTTTCATATTTTCCATATATGAATAAAATAAAAGTTGAAAAGCGATACGTGAAATATTTCTTAACAGAACTGTTACCTATTCGAAACCGGACTCTGCAGATTCGAGAATCTTCCCTGTAATAAACTTCTCCGGAGTCATTACTTGAATAATATCAACATCTTCATCATAAGAATCCCTAGAAATATAATGTTTGGGTCTTTGCCCATTTATCACTTGCAAGGCTAACTTACGGGTGGCCTGTGGAAAGGTTAAAATTCCGACATGATATTTTCATTTATGGTAACTTACAAATTAGATAATTTCCTATTTTCGTCGTCTCTTAGAAATATTATGGGTCAAATAATTAGCATGTATTGTAAAAAAAGGAATCAGGAGACAAACAAGGTAAAATGAAAGGAAAGAGACACGGGAAAATGTTGCGTGTTAAGTGAGGCCCACCTATTGTTTGCCTTGTATGTGCAATCATTAGAGAAAATTGGAAAGAGATGCCCCGTTCTGTGGGCATGCACCGTTCCACCGGGTGACCGTAAAAGAGTCTTCCTGATTTACCACTTGTGTAGTGTTATCTTTAAGGGAATCAATTTTAATTGCACCCGAACGATACACCTCTTCAATAACATAAGGTCCTTCCCATCTTGAGAGTAATTTTCCTGCAAAAAATATGAGACGAGACCTATACAATAGAACTTTCTCACCAACATGAAACTCTCTTTTAAGAATTCTCCTATCATGCCATTGTTTAACCCTCTCTTTAAAGAGTCTAGCATTTTCATAAGCTTCACATCTCCATTCATCTAAAGATCTCAAGTCAAGCATTATTTTCTTACCAGCAAGTTTAAAATCTTTATTAAGCTCTTTCACTGCCCAATAAGCTTTGTGTTCTAATTCTAAAGGAAAGTGACAAGCTTTTCCATAAACCATTTTATAAGGAAACATACCCATAGGATTTCTATAAGCCCATAAAGCATCATTCAACTTATCAGATCAATTTTTCCTAAATTTATTAACAGTCCTTTCCAAGATAGATTTAATTTTTCAATTTGATAATTCTACTTGCCCACTAGTTTGAGGATGATAAGCCGAGGCAATTCTATGATTAACATCATATTTAGCAAGGGTTTGTCCAAAACCACCATGAATAAAGTGAGAACCTCCATCGGACATAAGATATCTAGGCACACCAAACCTAGGGAAAATAACATCTTTAAGCATTTTTAAAGAGGTCTCACCATCAACACTTTTTGTAGGTATAGCTTATACCCATTTAGTAACATAATCAACAGCAACAAGAATGTGAGTGTAACCATTAGAAGGAGAAAACGGACCCATAAAGTCAAATCCCCAACAATCAAAATGTTCAATAACAAGAGAATAACTCATAGGAATTTCATTACGTCTAGAAATATTACCAACTCTTCGAAATTCATCAGAGGATAAAACAAATTTAAGTGCATCTTTAAAGAGAGTAGGCCAATAGAAACATAATTGTAGAACCTTATGTGCGGTTCTATCTCCAGCGTGATGTCCTCCATAAGAACTACCATGGCACTTTCTCAATTTCTCTCGTTTTTCATGATCTGGAACACATATTCTCATAATACCATCTACTCCTTCTTTATATAAGTGTGGGTCATCCCAAAAATTATGCCTCAAATCATAAAAGAATTTCCTTCTTTGTTGAGCTGTAAATGTTGGAGGCAAATACTTGGAAGCAATAAAGTTAGCATAATCTGCATACCATGGACTATCTTGGGAGTTTACCTTTATTGCATCCAACTAATCATTTGGAAAAATATCATTAACAGGAATGGTATCATAAGAAATGTTTTCCAATCTAGACAAGTTACCAGCAACAAGATTTTCAGCACCCTTTCTATCCACAATATGCAAATCAAACTCTTGTAAAAGCGGCACCCATCTAATAAGACTAGGCTTAGCATCTTTCTTTTCCATAAGGTATCTAATAGCAGCATGATTAGTATGAATTGTGACTTTTGAATCAACAATATAAGGTCAAAACTTATCACAAGAAAAACTACAGCCAAGAACTCTTTTTCAGTAGTAGCATAATTCTTTTGAGCAACATCAAGAGTCTTGCTAGCATAATGAATAACATTCAATTTCTTATCTAGTCGGTGTCCAAGAACATCACCTACAGCAAAATCACTAACATCACACATAATTTCAAAAGGTAAATTCCAATCAGGTGGTTGAACAATAGGAGCGGTAGTTAAAGCCTTCTTTAAAGTTTCAAAAGCTTCCTTACAATCATCATAAAAAACAAAAGGTACGTCTTTTTGAAGAAGATTAGTAAGAGGCTTTGATATTTTAAAAAAATATTTAATAAACCTCCTATAAAAACCAGCATGACCAAGAACACTACGAATACCTTTAACATCCCTGGGACAAGGCATTCTCTTTATTGCTTCCACTTTAGCTCTGTCAACTTCAATACCTCTTTCAAACATTTATGCCGAAAAACAATTCCTTCATTCACCATAAAGTGGCTTCTCCTAATTAAGAACAAGATTAGTTTTCTCACATATCTGCAAAATTTTATCAAGGTTGTGCAAACAGTTATCAAAATAAGTTCCATAGACGGAGAAATCATCCGTTAATACTTCCACAATTTCTTCACCGGCAACGGCACATGAAAACTTGTTGGTGTCTCTGTGTTGACAACCGTTAGTAAACCCCATGAGAACGGTTGTGAAGAGTGCAACGGCAAGTTTTCTCTCAGAAAGAAACCAAGGTTGAATCGACCAGTAGTAGAAAGAAATCACTTCTTAAGGTTGATGCAGCTGATTATTGTAGCGCGCATTACCGGTTCGGCAGCAATGTGGAATCTACACAACGCAATAAAATTACTTTGCCCCCAACGAAGCAGTGAGGTTGTCAATATCACCGGTTTCGCTGAAACAAAGGATTAGACGTATAGTGTGGAAAATAGTATTTGTTTGAAGTAGATGAAAGAGAACAATAATTGCAGTAGGAAAACTGTAGGAAAACAGTGGTAGCAGTGGTTGTATATCAGTATAGAGAAATGGACCGGGGTCCACAATTCACTAGAGTTGACTCTCCAAAACATATAGATAACATGCTGGGTAAACAAATCACAGCTGGGAAATTGGTAGATATAAAGGCTGCACCATAGTGCATATGCATGACATGATGATTACTATGTAATTCATGCAGGCATTACAACAAGATACATAGAACGTTATCCAACTGCATCTATGACTAATAATCCACTCTTAGAGTGTCATCCGAGCAAACCTTGGGTATTAAGTTGCAAGCAACATATAATTGCATGAAGAAAAGTGTGTAATGTAAACAATAAAATCATCCTTAGACGAAGCATTGTTGTTTTCTCCCTCATGGCTACAACACATCCCCCACCCGTTATGTTTCTATCACTTGAGCGTGAGTGAAAGGGAGGCATGAACCCACTATCGAGCATAAATTCTCCCTCTTGGAGTTACAAACATCAACTTGGCCAGAGCATCTACTAGTAACAGAGAGCATGCAAGATCATAAATAATATACACATGAAAAGAACATGATAGATTGATAATCATTAGACATATCATTCAATATTCATCAGACTCCAGCAAACACAACATTTAGCATTACAATAAGACGATCTTGATGTAGTTAGGAAGCTCACAAGATCTAAACATGAGGCATAAAGAGGAGAGAAAAACCATCTAGCTACTGCTATGGACCCGTAATCCAGGGATGAACTACTCACGCATCACTCCGGAGGCAGGCATGGTGATAAATAGCGCTCAGGTGATGATTCCCCCTCCCGGTAGGGTGTCGAGGAGAGCTCCAGAACCCTCCCAAACTAGGGTTGACGATGACGGCGGCTGCGGATGTATTTGATGGAAAATGCTCGTATCTTTAGGGTTAGCCCTCCGACAGGTATAAATAGGCGAGAGGGCAACGTCGGTGGGCAGCCAGGGTGCCCACACCACCCATAGGTGTGGCCAGAGAGGGGGGCGCCTCATGGTGTGGGGCCCTGAGGACCCCTCCACGTCTCCTCTGGACTCCGTGTACGTGACGACTTTCTAAAACTTCTGGGTTTTGTTTCTTCCAATTCCGAGAATATTTCCAGAACAACTTTTCTGAAACTAAAAACAGCAAAAAACAGGAACTGGCTCTGTGGCATCTTGTCCATAGGTTAGTCCTAGAAAATCCATAAAAATAATAAAGTGTATAAGAAACATGTAGCATGAGGCATGAAAACAACATGAAACATCAGAAATTATGGATACGTTTGAGACATATCACTCCTGCACTACCATCAAACATGCTTTTTTGAAATTGGATTCATTGTCAGTGACAGGTTGAACAACATGTTCAGGACCCACTTCATCAACAGCCAACTCCCGAATGATCTTACATATATATTTCGCATTCTGCATTTCCCCGGTTGCAGTCACTGACTTATGGAAAAGCAGGAGGCCATTGCAAAATATCAGGAAGTTGATTATGCTCATATCGGTGGGGCCAGTCCATGCATAACTCATGATCGTGATGCCATAGGTACGCCAATCCTCTTCGAACTGTTGCACATACTCTTTAAGCCCATTGTGGTTCGTGGTTAAACAAAAACCATCCATTATGGCAGACTTTGGGATAGGAACACCCTCACAAGCGTCTGAGTTAACTTCATGGCTTCTACAAAGTATGAGCAATCAGCTTTGCGGGCGGGGATATCTCTCTCTTGGAACCACTTGGACCAAGCTAATGCAAGCATCTCCTTGTATTCTTTCGCTGACCAAATTGTATCAATTCTGGTTTGCGCTGGTGCTTTGGCACGTGCCAGATTAGAATCAAATCCTTTCGTCACACGCTTTCCGTCACCCAATCCACTGCGAGCGCTTGAACCACCATGCTCCTCCCTTCCACACCTCTGCTCAACTCTTTCCCTGTACCGGAATTCCATTGCTCTACGCACATCATCATCCTCTTCATCAAACATACCTTCGCATGCACGGCCATGTGTCATCCTCATGAGGACATCACGTTCAACCGCTCGAGTCCTCCTTTCCTTCGCTCTTTGTTTCACCCTGGGTGCAGAAACAACCATGAGCATTGCTCGCCGAACTCTTGCAGGTACACCATTGCAAGGTCTCATGTCTCTTTTGACCCCGGCTAAATGTACCTTGAGCCTTGAGACACCTCCACTCTTCACCGTGAGGCCACAATAATTGCACTTGAAACCATTGTGGTAAGATACTCCATGGCTCCATGCATATGATATATGTCGTGGGATAATCACGGCAGATGTTACCAGGGGTAACTGATCTTGGGGCAAGTCGACACAGGCGTTCGGGAGAGGGTTTAGCTCAAAGGAAGACATGATGCAACTTGATCTGACAGCCGACAATCGAAGCCGCCGGATCTCTATTCTCGATACAATAACTCGATTAGGGTTTACACTGGATACTCGATACCACTCGATATTGCTAAGGTTCTCAAATCTCTGTGTCAATCTACGCCCGGGGGTCGGTTTATATAGCTCCCATACCCCCTAACTTACTTTACAAGGCACACCCGGGTCCTACCCAGACACGGCATGCTAGCCCTAACTTTCCTTTACAACACCCACAATCCCGGTCACTAGGCCCACGAGCTTGGGCCTCCACAAACATCTTTATCCTTAGCCGTATCCTGCTCACTGTCTCTGGGCCGGGTTATTCCTCGGATCTTAACATACCGGGTTAGCATCCCCCCATCAGTAGTCCCCAGAATAGCCTGGGCTTCACGGATCTCCTTGAAGCGCTTGCTATTCCTGAAAAGATATCAATCACACGGGCACATGGAAACCGAGTTAAGATGCTTTGATATTCTGCTAGGCCTTACTCCATGGAGGCCATGTAATAACCCGGACCTTTCTTCCAGACACTTAAGTCCAAATCCCCAGACCCAGACCGCAATAAGAAATGCCAAGATCTCACACTGGACAACCAATCCTGTCATCACGGGCGAGCCCCTTCCTTCTTCTAACCCAATGCTTTGCCCAATGTTCTACACATATCTTGCGAAATCTTTGTAGATAACCATTACCCCGCGATTTCCGGTTTCTGGCCGTTGAGATAAGTTCACCCTTGCCTTATAAATAGCGCTTAGAGGGCAACCCTAAGCCCATCACCACGCCATAACTCCCCCTTTTCTTCCTTGCTCCTAACACCTTCACAGCACCACCGTGAAGAATTCGCGCCTGCTACCAACGCAGGATCAACAGCGGCCGCGCTCGTCCTCGAATCGTTTTCGTGCCGCCGCCAAGCACCACCTTTAGACCTCTATTCCTCCCATTCGTGCCACGCCGCTCGTCGCCATCACACTTGGCCCCAATCTCCTCGGTAAGCTCTTCGCAGCCAATTAATTCAGCTTCGCAATTTTCAGTTCATCCAAGATCAGATCTAGGTCAACCCGCAAGCTATTTGTCCGATTGCCTCGAATTAGATTGATTCGGTGCTTTCCAAATACTTTAATCACCTGCCTGATAGTCACAAATGATCCTCCAATCATTATTGATCACCAATTTCGCTTAAAAATTATCCGCGAACTTTTCCATCTAGATCCGTTCCTCCGCCGTTTTCCGCTTACTACATTAACACCCGGAAAAACCCTCCTTTTCCAGCTATTTCATTTGCGATATAAATATGGGCAACCATCCGTCGTCCCCAAATACCTTTTCCTATGTAAGTGAGCAACAATTTCCATAAGTGTGCTCAATACCCGGACAGCTCTCAACTTCGTACCTTCTTGGTACCTTATACTCGGATATTCCAACATTCCCGGGTCTTATTTCATACATCTTTTTCTTTTTGTGTTTCGCAGGCTGACCCCATGGCTCCCAAGCGACAAGGAAAACATCCGGCTCAAGCAAGGACCACCCAAGCCATATCCGCCAATTGGGGGCGTTCCACAACCACTAAGGCCAAGTTGGACGAACTAACCGAGTTAGGCACCCTCCCCTCTCAGAAAGACATCCACTGGAGGGTGCCGGGTAACGAAACTCATCCCACTCCCGCAGAAGACGAGGTAATCTGCTTTGTAGAGCACGTGACCCGAGGATTTCGCCCTCCGGGTCACCCTTTCTTTAGGGAGGTCTTAGATCACTACGGACTCCGGGTGTTCGACATAGGGCCTAACTCTATGTTGAACATTACCCACTTCATAGTTCTATCTGAGTCGTATTTGTGCATGCCACCAAACCTGACTCTTTTCACTGAGTTATTCCAATGCAAACCGTGCCGCGAAAGCGGTGACGGGGCGCTTCTCACTTGCGGCGGGGTATCCATCCAACGCCGTAGGAATTCCTTAATGCCAACCCTCAACCTGCAATCCTGTGCCAAACATTGGCAGTTATCCTTTTTTTACTGTCGCGATACCTCCTCCGACAGCGAGAAGAAGCTGCCGGGTTACTCAGAGACCCCCCTCAAACCCTCCGAGTCTTTCAGTGCCTTCGCACCAGACTCGGACAGGGAAGCAATCCTTCCTGCACTAGCCAAAATAGCCATTCTCTCGGCCCAAGGCCTCCTAGGGCTCAATTTGATAAAGACATGGGTCGACTTCCGAATCCAACCTAATTCCATCCGCACCAAATTGATGTGCGAGTATTCGGGTCACACTACAGATGCACTTCGCTATTCCTCCAAAAGCTTTGCGACTGGTGACACTATCAAGACCATCAAGAGCCTCTTGGCAGAGAAGCTGGAGGTGATAAAGGGCATCTCCGGGTTACCTCCGTTTACTCGGGAAAATCCAGCTCCAACGGTAATACCCGGCACTCATAACTTGTCTCCACATTTCAACTCGATACTGCTTCTAAACCTTAACTTTATCTTTTTACTTTAGGCTGATGACCCCTTCTGGAGAGTGGACCCACTCCCCCCCTCCAGAGACCCGGAGGAGGAGGACGAGACGACTGACGACAGCGAAGGTACTCACCCAGGATCTGCATACTTTTGCTTGTATTACTTTCCTTTCGTCTGTCTTTTTCCCAATGAATACACATCTGACTCGCAGGGCTGGAGGACGAAGGTGGAAACAACGAGGATGACCCGGAGAGAACCGAGTCTGACCCAGAGGCAACAGCCGGGGCCAAGAGGAAAAGCAGGGGGATAGTATCCAAGGTTCCTTTTTCCTCACTATCTTCTGAATCTTACTCCTTTGACGCCATGCGAAGACTTAACCATCAATTGTCAAATTCGCCGTGCTTGAAGGAATCTTTCCCCGCCAAGCGCAGGGTAACTCGGAGCTCCCCGGGTGAAGATCCCCTTAACCCGGGCATCTCCACCCCTTTAGTCCCTCGTGGCAGTGCTCCTCCATCTCGTTCTTCCAACTCTCCTCAGCGCCACCCTTCTCCTAACCACCCACGTGCCGGGCAATTCCGGGTTCCATTAGTGGTTCCTGCGAATACCTCATCTACTTCAAGTGGCGAGCTCCCATCGGATTACACCGTAAATGCCGGGTAAGTTTTTGCCTTACTATTTCTTTTTGCCTCTAGCGAACTTTCATCCGAGACCCCATCATCATTAATAACTGCCTTTTTTCATCTTTCTTTCAGTGCTCAGGTCACCGTCAGTGACCCGGAAAACACAGAAATGGATAACCTCCAGGTGAAGAAGCCGACTGACGACGCAGACGCCGCAACTGGTGGTGATGCGGCCACTAACCGGGAACAAGGCCCTCTGAACAATCCACTTTCCCAAACCGTCGGATCTCCTTCCTTATCGGAACCAGTAGACGAAGAGATAGAAATTCTAGATACAAAGATGGGCCCTCCCAACCCGGACACTCAGACTGTCCGGGTCTCCACTCCAAATGCAAGGGGAACCCCCCTACTAGATGATCAAGCTGTCGGCTCTTCCGGGACTCGCTCCGAGGAGTTAACTTTTGCCCAGATGCTAGAGACCCTGCGCGCCTTAAGGGCTAACGAGGAAAATATCTTGGGGTCTTTGATAACCAAACACGAGGTAAGTTTGATTAATGTTGCTTGTACCTTTGTCCAGTCCCCAAGTTCCGAGGGAGTTCATTCATGACTTGCTCGGTACTTTTATTATACCAATGACTGATAACCGTGCTCTTCTATCCGACTAACGCTTTTTAACATCCACGCAGTCTTTCGTGACTCAATATGAGGAGAAACTTGCAGACGCCGCCAAGCTCATTGAAAAAGAGATATCTTTACGCGAAGCGGCCGAGACTGAAGCCAGAAGGAATAGGCAATTAATGAAGAAGTACCGAAGAAGGGCTCACCGAGCCGAAGACGACCTGACAAGCCTTTCTGTCGAAATTTCTGATACCTATCGTTCTTTGCTTGGTATGCTTCCTTCTCCGGGTTTATCCTTTTGACCAACAGCAAAAAATGCTTAGCTTATATATTCATTTTACTCCAGGACCGGACGAAACCATGCCGGATGAGGATGATATTGCCAAGCTGAAGACCATGAAGAATGTTATCCGGCAGCTGTGTGCCGGAACCAGATGGATCTTGGAAGAGTTACGGTGGCCAGGTAGAGGACATGTTGACCTGAAGAGGATGCTGGACGCCTTTTCCACGATTCCTGAGTGAATTTGGCACTGGAAGCGCTCGTCCTGCCGGGTTGGAATGACCCGGGGGCTATCACTCGCCAAGGCTTACTTCCCCAAGCTCGATCTGGCAAAGCTCATGGGCGGCTTCCCCGAATTCAAGCTTGATGGTTCAAAATTCTCGCGGGAGGATTTTCAGGCTGTGCAGAAAGAGGTCCGCTACCCGGCTAGCGTGATCGCTGATGAACTGGACGTCAATACTCTTGTCCCTGCTTATGATGCTGCTGGTGTGGCAATTAAGTCAGATCTTCCCGAACCATATGACATGATGGCTCGGTGGAAGGAGGAAGCTGCTGCGATAAGGGCGGAGGCTGCCAAGAAACAAGCTGAAGCCGGCTCTGCTCCTGCTGCCTCAACATCAGTCGTTCCGCCTCCTGCGGGAGCTGGCGCCGCCAATCCGAGTGTTGCTGCTACCACCAATGATGGCAAGGGTAAGGCCAAGATGGGCGCCGAGTGATATATGGTTTCCGATGCCTCTTCTTAAGCGTCAGTCGGTCGACATACTTTTTGAAACAGTCATTTTTTAGTCGGTGCGCCTGTGCACCTTTGATATTTTTTTACCAGTACTTTGTAACGCACACTAAGGCCTTGATATACTCGATGCCTGTTCCAACCTTTGTAAGTTTAAGCTCATCTGTTCTCGATATCTGGTTTTATTTATTGCTCCTTTTGTGAAAACTCAATTTCCGGGTCTCATGGGTATTGACAAGCGGATTTTGCTTCGAAGTCCCCAAGTCCCCAAGACTCGGATATTTGGATTTTTGCAACTATACAAGTAAGCCAGTTCTTTTCAAGATTTCAAGCTACCGGGCCCGGATTGCCGAGCCTAGGACACTTGATCTTGAAAAGGCAACAAAATACTTATTGCTATTTTCACAAAGATCCATGAGTTGTTTCACATCGGATTTGAAGTTATGCTTAATAGTCATTGAGTTTCCAGCTATTCAGCCTTGTACTCTGCATAACTTGTGGTTTAGATGACCCTTTTGACTGTCTTGTACTGTAAGCCGGCTTTCGCGTGGATACCATGTTGTTACATCAATACGAAGACGTAGCCAGCCAATCCCGGTCGGGTTTCATGACTAACTGCCATCGTAAGCGAACGAATCATGCCACTTTAATGCGAGTCACATCGAGCTTAAGTAAGAGTAGCCAAGAAATTTGGACTTCTTTGTCCGGTTATAAGATTGTAGCCGTACTCGTTTGCGAGTAATCGGCCCTTATAACTGATAGGCATCATGGCCGGGTCTTTGAGTTTGTAACTGTGCTATTTAAGCGATCAGCCCCCAAGACCTAGATATACGCATCGTACTGAGAATACATAACCTGATAACAACCATCTCTTTTCTTGATAACCATCTCTTTACTTGATATGAAAAACTGATAACAACCATCTCTTTTCTTGATAACCATCTCTTTACTTGATATGAAAAATGTAGGTCAGCAAGCCGCCTCATTAAAAACCCGTCCAGTCCCCAAAGGTGCCCTGGATAGGAAAAGAGTACGTCAGAAAACCTGCTGCCTATTACATCGTGCAATTCCACTTGCCAATATAGTCTTTACTAAGTATAATACGGACGCAGCTGAGCCACGTTCCATGGTCTATCTCTTTCTTGCATAGATGAAGTGGTGTGTGCGGTGTCATTGACTGTAGCCGACTCTTCCCTTGCATCTATCAAATAATATGATCCGTTATGTAGGCTCCGGCTTATGATAAATGGTCCTTCCCATGGTGGTGATAATTTGTGTTTTCCTTCGTTTGACTGTACCAGACGCAGAACCAAGTCTCCTTCCTGGAATACCCGGGTCTTCACACGCCGGCTATGATACCTCCGTAGATCTTGCTGATATATGGCTGATCTTTCCAGGGCTTGTTCTCTTTGCTCTTCTAACATATCTACGGCGTCCTGCCGGGTTTTTTCGTTCTCCACTTCGACGTAAGCTGATACTCTGGGCGAATCGTGAATAATATCACTTGGTAACACTGCTTCCGCACCATAGACCATGAAGAAGGGTGTCATCTGAGTGGATCTGTTAGGTGTAGTGTTGATGCCCCAAACCACAGACGGAAGTTCTTCGACCCATGCACCAGCAGCCCTAACACAGGGGACTCGCAACCGTGGTTTTAACCCACGAAGCAATTCTTGGTTTGCTCTCTCCACTTGCCCATTGGCCTGCGGGTGAGCCACTGATGCAACATCAAGCCGGATGCGATTGTTGCCACAGAATTTCTCCATCTCGCCAAGAGACATGTTAGTTCCGTTGTCGGTGATTATGCTGTGGGGATACCCAAACCGGTAGATAATCCTTTTCAGAAACTTGACTGCTGTAGCCGCTTCGCAATTAGTAACTGGCATAACCTCAACCCACTTGGTAAACTTGTCAATGGCCACCAAAAGATGTGTCTTCTTGCATGGTGACATATGGAAGGGACCAACCATGTCCATACCCCAGACGGCGAACGGCCAAGTTAATGGGATGGTCCGTAATTCCATAGCCGGTACGTGTGTTTGGCGAGCGTACCTTTGACATCCGTCACATCTTGCTACCAAACGTTCGACATCCGATAGAGCCGTAAGCCAGAAAAATCCGTGTCGATAAGCTTTAGCCACCAGAGACCTTGTAGATGCATGATGCCCACAGTCGCCTTCGTGTATTTCCTTGAGAATCTGTCGGCCTTCTTCTGGCGCTACGCAGCGCAAGAAGACTCCTGTTGCGCTTCTCTTGTATAATTCTCCATTGATGATAGAATACCCCTTTGCTCGCCTCAGGATTTGTCTTGCTAATACCTCCTGTTCTGGTAACTCGCCCCGTGATAGGTAGGCCAGGTATGGCTCTGTCCACTCGGGAATGGCGTGTACTGTGGCCACGTACTCCAAATCCGGGTCTTGATTTGCCAGTTCTTCCTCAGACTCGGTTTTAACTGATGGTCGCCACAACTCGTCCAGGAACACATTAGGTGGAACCGGCTCTCTGCGCGAACCGAGTCTGGAGAGTGCGTCTGCTGCCTCGTTTTTTCTTCTGTCTATGTGCTCTACCTCATACCCGGAAAAGCACCCGGCAACCCTGTCGACTTCCCTGCGGTATGCTGCCATAGTTGCATCCTTTCTGTCCCAAGTTCCCGACACCTGTTGTACCACAAGATCCGAATCTCCGAAGCATCGTATTCTTTTAATGTTCATTTCCTTGGCTACCTTTAAACCATGCAACAGGGCCTCATACTCGGCCACGTTGTTTGAACAATCAAAGTGAATTTGCAGTACGTAACTCAATTTGTCTCCCTTGGGCGATGTCAGCACTACTCCAGCTCCTGATCCCTCATATTGCTTTGACCCATCGAAGTGCATGGTCCATGACTCGGATTTTGGAACTGTGGTAGCCATACCTGTATGTGTCCAGTCGTTAACGAAATCAATTAAAGCTTGGGACTTGATTGCTGACCTGGGTTCGTAGTTTATGTGATAATCTCCCATCTCTATTGCCCACTTGGCTATTCTTCCTGTTGCGTCCGAGTTTCTGATAATATCCGACATTGGTATTGAGCTGACCACCGTTATAGGATGTTCTTGGAAATACGGCTTCAACTTCCTGCTGGCCATGAAGACTCCGAACACCAACTTTTGCCAATGTGGATAGCGCTGCTTTGCTTCTGATAATACTTCACTGACGTAATAAACCGGCCTCTGAACCGGGTAACCCTTCCCGTCCTCTTTGCGTTCCACGACCACCACTGCGCTAACGGCTCGGGGGCCAGCTGCCACGTATAGCAACATAGGCTCTTTAGGACCCGGCGCCGCTAGTACTGGTGCTTCAGATAATTGCTTCTTTAGTGCTTCAAACGCTTCATCTGCCTCTTCGTCCCATACGAATTTATCCGATTTTCGCAAGAGCCGATACAACGGTATTGCTTTTTCTCCGAGTCTAGATATGAACCGGCTCAAGGCTGCTACACAGCCCGTGAGCTTTTGAACATGCTTCAAGTTCTCCGGCTTTTTCAAACTCTGGATTGCCTTGATTTTATCTGGATTTGCCTCAATTCCTCTCTCGGAAACTATGAAGCCGAGTAATTTCCCAGCCGGAACTCCGAATACGCACTTCGTTGGATTAAGCTTCATCTGGTACCTCCTCAGGTTTTTGAATGTCTCCTTTAGATCATCGATAAATGTCTCCGCCTTCCTGGTCTTGATGACCACGTCATCCACATAAGCATGGACGTTACGTCCGATTTGGTCCTCAAAGCACTTTTGAATACACCGTTGGTAAGTTGCGCCAGCGTTCTTCAACCCAAATGTCATAGTTTTATAAAAAAAGGCCCCAAACGGGGTTATGAATGATGTTTTCTCCCAATCCTCCCTTTTGAGCTTAATCTGATGATACCCGGAATATGCATCCAGGAAGCATAACAGATCGCTTCCAGCTACTGCGTCTATAATCTGATCTATCCTTGGGAGCGCGAACGGATCCTTTGGGCAATGCTTGTTAAGACTAGTGAAGTCAATGCACATCCTCCACTCGTTGGTCTTTTTCATCACCAGAACCGGGTTAGCCAACCAATCCGGGTGAAATACTTCCATGATAAAGCCGGCGGCCAGTAGCCGAGCGATTTCTTCGCCTATAGCTTTCCTTCTTTCCTCATTCATTTTCCTCAAACCTTGCTTCACGGGCCTGGACTTGGGATCCACATGCAAACTGTGCTCAGCCAATTCTGTAGGGATACCCGGCATGTCGCTGGGTGTCCAGGCAAACACATCTGCATTCGAGCGAATGAACTCCACGAGCGCTCCCTCCTGTTCTTTTCCCAGGTTAGACCCTATGGTAAACTGCTTAGTAGAATCCCCTTCGACAAAATCTATCTTCTTGGTGTCTTGCGCTGCCTTGAATTTTGCTCTCTCATCCTCAGTATTCGGCTTTTTCAAGGCTATTCTATCGTCCGGGTTTACTTGAGATCGGTAATATTCGAGCTCTTCCTTCCTGCATGCCTGCTCGGCCATAACTGAATCTCCTTCGTCGCACTCGGCCGCTATATCCCGGTTCCCATGTATAGTGATGGTCCGTTTAGGACCCGGGATTTTCAGCTGCAAATACACGTAGCACGGCCTAGCCATGAATTGGGCGTAAGCCGGCCTCCCCAACAGCGCGTGGTAAGGACTGCGCAACTTGACCACCTCGAACGTGAGCCACTCCACTCGATAATTATCCGTCGATTCCCCAAAAGCAACTTCCAAGGTGATCCTTCCCTCGGGGCTCGCCGAGTGACCCGGTACGATCCCGTGAAAGATTGTTGAACTTTTTTGCATCTGGGACTCTTTGAGACTCATCCGTAAGAAGGTCTCCCAATAAAGGATGTTGATGCTACTTCCACCGTCCATCAGGACCTTCTTCAGCTCGTAACCATTAACCTGTGGAGCAACCACCAACGCCAAGACTCCTGGACGCTCCACCTTTTCCGGATGATCTCTTCTACTCCACGTTATCTCTTGTTCCGCCCATCTAAGATACCCCGGCGCGGCTGATGAAACCGAATTTGCCGCTTGCTTTGATGTCTCTTTGCTCCTGCTAGAAGTTCCTGTAGTATGCACATGATATTGTCCTTTTAAGTTAGTCGTTCGTACCGTGTCGACGAAGATATTGATCCGGCCGACCGTCAATACAAATCCGGACTCGAGGCGATCCGATTCTGGCCCCCAGCCGGGATCGTCCACCAACTTTTCTTCTTCGTGGTCGATGTAGATTTCGCCAATGACAAGACCCTCCATGCCCTTCCGAGCTTCTCCCGTGATGTAAACACCTTTGGACGCAGGCCCCACGGTGGGCGCCAACTGTCGTGGGATAATCACGGCAGATGTTACCAGGGGTAACTGATCTTGGGGCAAGTCGACACAGGCGTTCGGGAGAGGGTTTAGCTCAAAGTAAGACATGATGCAACTTGATCTGACAGCCGGCAATCGAAGCCGCCGGATCTCTATTCTCGATACAATAACTCGATTAGGGTTTACACTGGATACTCGATACCACTCGATATTGCTAAGGTTCTCAAATCTCTGTGTCAATCTACGCCCGGGGGTCGGTTTATATAGCTCCCATACCCCCTAACTTACTTTACAAGGCACACCCGGGTCCTACTCAGACACGGCATGCTAGCCCTAACTTTCCTTTACAACACCCACAATCCCGGTCACTAGGCCCACGAGCTTGGGCCTCCACAAACATCTTTATCCTTAGCCGTATCCTGCTCACTGTCTCTGGGCCGGGTTATTCCTCGGATCTTAACATACCGGGTTAGCATCCCCCCATCAATATACCATCGTCAGCTAATCATGTAAGTAGAAGCAAGTGTTAGATTAAATATGAAATGGTAATCAACTATATGTAAGAACATGTTGCACGTGAAAATATATAATGTTCTCTTGGACTGCTGCCTTCATCGGGTTGCTCACTGCTGCCTTCGGTTAGTTTTCCCTTCTCCCTTCCTCCGCCTGCCATTACCATATCAGTCACGCCGCCGGTTCAATCTAGCCATCAGGAGACGGAAAACCTAATTACTACGTTGACTTGCGGCTGCGTAAGTATATTAGGTACGCATCTAACAAGGAACGGGCCAGGACTCCTGGTTGGGCTGAAACATTTAAAAAGGGACAAAATTTTCGGACGATATAGGGCTTTTCTCGCCCCATGACGAGATCCGTTAGTTTCGAGAAATTAGGACGAAATTTCAAAGAATTTTTTTTCACTGGCTGCGGGGAGAGGAAGATCCACGCCCGACGGCACCCGCAGGCGGCGGCGGCGGCGAGATGGGAGAGGCTTGAGAGGGGCTGGAGAGGCGCCGAGGACGGGGCCGCCCGATCGCCTCGCTCGGGGAGGCGACACGGGGGGGGGGGGGGGCACGAGAGGGTCAGGGAAGGGTTTGGGGTACGCATCTCAGCCATTTCTTTGCCAAAACAAATGGGAACTTTCCACGTCCACACTGGCAAACTGCACACACACCGGGGATAGCTGATCAGCTGGCAGCGATTCCGACCCAGTTAACCCCCTGCCGCTCTTGAGAGTCCGCCGAGGTTCCCCTCTCGAGCCTCTCCCGCCGCCGGCGTTCGCGCTGGTTGGTGTCGAGATGGGCTGGGAGGTGTATAGAGTAGTGATTCGTAGCAGTAGTTGTAGTTCTAGGTTTCCCTGTGTGGTGTTGCTGTGGAGTAGTTCCCCGATCCTCTGCAGCCACGGATGGGGGCCCTCGAAGCTTTGCTCCGTTTCTGCGGCGTCGAGGTGGCGTGCGGCGTCGCAAGAGGTGGACAAGGTGGAGAGCATCTCCGAAAATAAGGCCTGCAAGGGCAGCGCTGCCGGCGAGAAGGCGGGCATCTCGTCGGAGTGGTTGGACCCTTCCTCTCTTCATGCTCTCGGGTTGAGAAGGAGAAGGATGGGGATTGACCTCTGCCTCAATAAGTCCGACTTACTGGTACTTCTACATCGTCATCCTCTCCGCTCGCCTCCCCAGGTCCGTGGCAGGCACTCTGGGTGCGATGGTGAGCCGTTTTCTTCGAGGCGGCGTGGTTGTGCTTGCATCAGTCCGGTGAGCTTGAAGGCCGCCTGTTTTCTCTCTTTTTGGGATGCCATGGTGGTGTTGCAGGAGGAGGATGGACGGATGGAGAGCAATCTGGGGTGGTGTTTGAGTTCAAGAACCTACGATTGGAGCTTCTCGGCGGTTATCCTTGATGGATCTCCGTTATCCATGACCAACAGATGGTCATTCAAGCCGAAGATCGGCATCTCAACCTCCCTTGTGAGGCCCTACTGGAGCGAGCTTGCTGATGGAGTTGCCGGGATGGAGGCAAGTGGCTTGATCCCCGTCGAAGTCCATGGCTGCAGCAGCTTCGCTCTCTGCTCCGCGGTGGAGAAGAAGGAGGTCTCGATTGCTTTTTCAGATTTTTCTGCAGGGGCCTTTTTACAAATGTTGAGGACCTATATGTATTTTTCTTATTTCCTGACGTCCTTTGTAATTTCATGTACATCCACCGTTTTCTAGTAATGAAGGTTCTGCCCCTCTGGGGCGCTCACTGTTCCAAAAAAAAAAAAAAAAACTGCACACACAGCTCGCTGAAGACGAAGAGTCAGACACTCTTCAAGTTTCAGTATCAAGTACTTTAACTAGTACTGTACTAAATAATTAAGCAGGCGTTTGTCCCATTGCCACTCGAGACCTTGTCGATCCATGGATGCCCATGCAGTTCAATGGTCGCAGACGTTAGCTAGTGTACTCGAGTAAAAATCATGGCGAGTCAAACACTTCAGGGAGCTTGGCGGGAATGCAGAACCACTCCTACATTGGTCCCCCCCTACTATCCAGACCATTAAAATGCTGAAAAACCTGGAGATTCGTGCAAAGAACTTCCATAAAAGAGCCCTTCCCCTCTGTCTAGGTAGTTTGCAAAACAGCCCTCAGATTTCCGCGTTTTAGCTCATTTTTGCTCTCCTCTCTCTTTGACAGAAGTTCAAAAAAAAATTTGATACCAATATCTATTCACAGCATATATTTTTACGGGAATAATAAACTATATTACATATGATTTTTATATCTGAAAAATAATCAACAAATTTATAATAATAATAAAAATCATATAAGTTTCATACATTATTTTTTCATAGAATTTTTTTTCACAGAAATATTAGCAGGTTCATAGAAAAAATCAAAAAAAAATCATACAAATGCTTGCAGGAATCAAGATTCACATAAGATTCATACATACATCAATATCAAAATGATGGGAGATTTATACATCTGTTCATAATATCCCCAGAGATTTATATTGGTATCAAACTATATCTCTGAACTTTATAGGTTCATACACGATTCATACACGATACACCAAAGATTCATACACGATTCACAGATGCATTCAAGATTTACGCGACTTAAACAATGTAAAAAAATCATAAAGATGTTGGAAAAAATCCGACATGATTCATGATCCAGAAAATTCACACAAGTTTTATACACAAATCTACAGAAGTAACATACATGATTTGTACTCGATACACAATATCACAGAAGATCCATACGCGGATTTTTCACAGGGTATCAAATTCATCTATTAACAACTTAACACTAATAGAACTAACTGTTGCATGCCAGATTCAGTATGCAACTTTCGGGTCCCTGACCAAGATTCATACAGGAATATTAAAACGGAAAAAGGAGCAGACAAAGAATCTAACAACGTATATCTTTCATACTGGATGAAATAAAAAAAAGGCCAGACATAGATCCAGTTCTCTCCCGCACGGAAATATACAAAAAAAACGAATTACATAGGAAAAATCTCAGATCCGAAGTAGAGGCCAGAAGAGGAACAACCAAATAAAGATCCGAGCACTAATGGCCAGATCGGGCCTTCCATGGCTGGCTGGAGCACCCAGCTCCCGAAGGAGAGGGCCGGCAGCCCGGGGACGGAGCTTACGGCTCCATGGCTGGCTGAAGCAGCTCGGCGGATCACGAAGGAAACGGACAGGCCCCTCGGCTCAGATCCCGTCCGGTCGTGCGCGCGCCCAGGCCACGGGCCTCAACAGCCTCAACGGCGCGCACCCACCTCGCCGTCCTCGACGCAGCTCCACGCTCAGACCGGGAGCGCCGCCGCTTACCCACGGCGCGCGTTCGTCGTCGTCCCGCGGGGGCGCTGCAGGGGCGGTGGAGGAGGCGGTCAGTGGAGGCGCGGTGGAGGCGGCCCCTCCGATCCGTCCGGCCTGGAGGATCTCGACGGGTGTGTCTCCGCTCCCTCCGGCCTGGAGGAGCTTGACGGGGGAGGAGGAAGGGGCCGGGGTCGGGGCGCCGCCAGGTTGAAGAAATGGGTGGAGGGGCTTGGATTTTGGGGGCGGAAAAGCAGGGTAGGGTTCGGCCGCGCTAGCTTTTGGGCGCCGCCAGGAAGCGGAGAGGGCTAGGGTTTGGTTGGTGTGTCACGCTTATATACTATGGTGGAGCACGGGTTAATTTCTATTTTTATGGGGGTTGAAAATGTAAAAATGTGGGCCAGTTTGACTGGGTGGACTTTTACCGCATCCAACGGTTCTGATTGTAGGGGGGGACCAATCTACATGTGGGAAATCCGCACTCGGGAGCTTGGCCAGGTCCAATGTCAACAATATTAGTCGATCCTGTGTAATCCCACCACCTACCCTTTCCCGCGCAACCGTCCTATATATAGAGTGCACGCGACCACCAAATACGTACACAGCACAAAGGCCGCAAAACAACTAGGCCGTACGATCGATCGAGCTTATCCTCTGATCGCTCTCTTGTTGCAAACTCCTCTCTCATCGATTCACGAAACCGAAACTACGTACTTGCGCAATCATCCAAGCTCAGCACAGAGCAATGGAGGTTAAAGTGTTGAGCTCCAAGCTCGTCAGGCCTGCCTACAATGCCGGCGCTGCGCCACCCACCGAGTACATCCCTCTGTCCATCTTCGACAGGGTGACGTACCAGATGCAGATGGCCATCATCTACGCCTTCGCTGCGCCGGCTCCTTCCACGGCCGCCATCGAGAAGGGCCTCGCAGCGGTGCTTGCCCAGTACCGTCCCTTCGCCGGCCAGATCGGCGTCAACCCTGACGACGGCGAGCCCTCGTTCATCCTCAACGACCGTGGCGTTCGCTTCGTGGAGGCGTCGGTGGACGCTGACATGGTAGCTATGGCGCCAGCCAAGCCCACGCCGGACCTGCTGAAGCTGCACCCGGATCTCGAGGGCGAGCTGGAGGAGGTAGTGCTGCTGCAACTCACGCGGTTCCGGTGCGGCTCCCTCGCCGTCGGGTTCACCTCCAACCACGTCGTGGCAGACGGCCACGCCACGAGTAACTTCCTCGTCGCGTGGGGACGCGCCACGAGGGGCCTCCCCATGGGCCCACCTCCGGTGCACCACCACCGGGAGATGTTCAAGCCCCGATCATCACCACGCGTGGAGCATGATCACCGTAACAGGGAGTACTACAAGCCGTCGTCCACCACTGTCGTCCCCCACCACGGCGACGCTGCCGATAACATCGTCATCCACAAGGCGCACTTTACAAAAGACTTCATCGCCAGGCTGCGCGCCAACGCGTCGGAGGGCCGCGGCCGTCCGTTCAGCCGGTTCGAGACCATTCTCGCCCATCTGTGGCGCACCATGACGCGCGCGCGCGACTTGAGCCCCGAGGAGACCTCCGCGATCCGTCTGTCCGTGGACGGGAGGCACCGGCTGGGTAAGCCAGCAGAGTACTTCGGCAACATGGTCCTATGGGCGTTCCCGCGATCCAGTGTGGGTGAACTTCTGAACCGGCCGCTAAAGTACGCGGCACAGGTGATCCACGACGAGGTGGCCAAGGTGGACGGCGCCTACTTCCAGTCCTTCGTCGACTTCGCGACCTCCGGCGCCGTCGAGAGGGAAGGGCTCGCGCACAGCGCCGTGTGCAAGGACGTGCTATGCCCGGACGTGGAGGTCGACAGCTGGCTCACCTTCCCGTTCTACGAGCTGGACTTCGGCACCGGGAGCCCGAGCTACTTCATGCCGTCATACTTCCCCACGGAAGGGATGCTATTCCTCGCGCCGTCGTACATCGGCGACGGCAGCGTGGACGCCTTCGTGCCCGTGTTCCAGCACAACCTCCAGGCCTTCAAAGAATGCTGCTACTCCGTGGAGTAGCTAGGTACGTTGGTGCAGGCCGGCCTAGCGATCGAGCTCGGAATCGATCCAAGGAAGAAGAAGTACAGTAATTGGTCGGGGCGGCGGGAGAAAAGAATGTTACTGTAAATCAAACTGCATGCCAACGCGGCGCGGTTGTTGGATGTCGGCGTCGGTTGGTGGTCGACTTTTTTTTTGACCCACTTTACGGTGAGGTCAATAAGATAGATTTGATTGTTTATACCGTACTTGAGATAATAAAATTCACGCATTCTTTGTATCATCTCTTTGGCTGGGTTATTTGTTTCTTGCAAGCATCTTGCTCGCCACGCGGAAGTTTAATAATTTGTCAAGTGTTGGTCATATGTGTAAATCAATACCGATATATAATGTTCAGTTGGTTGAGATATTTCTTGTCCAAGCCGTCCAAAAGTTATTTAGCATGGTTTCATGATTACTCAATCCAACAGTTAAAGGAAAATATGATTGCTTTCTTAATCACTCTACCATACTATAATATTATAATCATATTAATTTTTTAACAAAAAATACATTATTGTATTTATTGTCTTCCAATGCTATACACTATACACATATATGTACATGAGAGTTCTTATTTCCATGTGATACTTGTTTTAAGGGATATTTTCTTACTTGTAATGGTTATATCTTTTCTCTCAATATGTGTATGTTATCTAACATTTTTTTTATTTTAAAAACTAGCAATATGGCCCTCGCAAATGCGAGGGCAGCACCTATAGTTTTTCAAAACTAATTTGAGTTTTAATTCTATACTTCGTGGCCATTCACTTTTAGTTGTGGTAAATTATCACATGTGTGGTAAATATGTTAAACAACTCACGTTTATTTATTACACAATAATTTTGTCTATATAATAACGTGAATTACATCTACAGTCAGAAATTTAGTCATCTAAATATTATTAATTATTTTTAGAATATTCAAGTAAACCTTATATGTATGTGTGTCCTATAAATAGGAATTAAGTGAGTAGAAATAAATATTGATGATAAAAAATATCTGACTGGATTGGTTGATTTCAAATTAATATACTTCATGCATTCCCAGTCGTAAGCGTAAAGGCTTTTCGAGACTATCTTTGACGGTAAAATGTAAGCAACATTATATGAATTATTTTGTACAAATATTATCGTTAGATTAGTATTGGGAAGTAATAAATTCATCGGTTCATAAATATAAGACATTTAAAAAAAAAATCTATTTCTTAGATTTGTATGCATCTAGACGTGTTTTAATATGTATGTTCACTACTCATTTTAATATGTATGGAGTTCACACTGCAATATCTAAAACATCTTATAATTAGGAGTGAAGCGAATATTTATCAGTTGAAATCCAGTGTGCCTTATAAATAGGAATGAAGTGAGTATGAAATCAATATGGGTTTGTTCAAACCGTGCATTTAATTTTTATAAACTTTTTTTTTTGTTTTCAAGTCGTTTTGGAGAAATTTCTATTAAACCGAGCTTTGGTATATTGTATCAACTTTTTTTATGTTCAAATATGTGAGGCGTACCGGTCATATGCACTACTTCTCAAATAAAAAAGCACGCTCTTGTGAGTTTAATGTGGGTGCTTTTTTAATTCAGCAGGCTTTGTTTTTATATCACCTTTTTTTTCAGTGTCAATAAACCGAACTTTGGTAAGCATGAGATGTACAGGTTATTTACACCCAACCGGGACATGTAGAGAGACTCAACTACGTATTGGACATTTGTTATACTTCGTTATATATTTATAGCTTGGGACATTTTTTTATCTTTTTTATGTGAAAGAAAACTTTCAGCGTTCTAGCTAGCTGAACTACTACACGCTCTTTTTAGTGTATTTCTTGCACACATTTTTTTTCTCTCAACCGACTTCCTATTATTACGGTGGTAGCTACCTTGAGTTTTTTTTCTTGACGGATGCTAGCAGACGTCCTTTTGTTTTCCGACGTCTCTAAAAAAAAAATGTAATATTAAAGTTGGTATCTCGAATATTTCTTTTCCTGGTAGAAGCGCATGTATCTTTTGTTTTTCCAAACGGATACACCTAGACGTACACAAAATCGGTTGCCACGTTTAATAATTACCGGACTCCAAGTCCAGAAAAGAACCTAAATACATGTAACATAGAACGTGTCAACGAACAACTACACAGTTACGTAATTAATAACCTTTAATTAAATCCTAGCCACCGCTTTTAAATCTAACTATCAAGAATAATTTAGATGATGTGGATCAACGTGAGGGCTCTGTTCGATAACCGTATATTGCTTTTAGTATATAATAGATAGATAATTGTGCAATAATAAATTATTATCACATGGCGGTCTCACGACGTGAATTGAACCTTGGTACAACTGAGGTAGATAAAGCACTATAAAGAAATGGAAAACCAACATTTCATAACAAGATTCAATGTTGAAAGGTGCATCCTCAAAAGAATAGTAAGCGCTTCTCCCCTATATTTTTTTTTCCTAACGTGAGGCATAAGTTTTGCCTCTTCCATTGATTAACCACCAGAGAGTTGACTGGTTAGTAAATGAAAATCGGACGAAAACTGATATATTGATCAAGAAGTCCTTTTGTGACGAGCTGAAAATGCTACAAAACCAATATATGACATGTTCCAGTGATTAAGAAGAAGATATTTATTTGGTTAATTAAGGAAAACCGGAGAAAACAATTACATTGTTTTAAGAAGACATGTTGTCTATGTATTTTTTTTCTCAAGATGTGCATGTTATCAAAGCCCCCCCCCCCCCTAACCTTTAATGTTTGCAAGCATCATTGCGCACTGTCGGTCAAGCTGCTCATGTGCAAGAAGAGTTGTTATAGAATCCGAACTAATTACTTTAGTTATATCATGTGGCACCGGTTATATGTAAGTACAACGTTGAATGCTATCCACTAAATCCAAGTCCAGATTTAAATAATTATAACAACAAATGTTCGGCATAATTCAAAATATGAAGAATAATTTCTCCACTATACCATAAAATGCAATAATGCTTGATATGTGACTTTAATGGTCCCTGCAAGATATCAAACACGTTGAGATGAGCCGAAAATGTTACGGAATAATGTAAAATGCCACAGAATGCCCAATTGTGTCGTTTTACGATAGTCACAACAATTGTTTGTAATGTTCGTCACATATTCACCTTACTGACAGTGTGGGCACACAACATCATTGGATATGAACCTTCTGTGATGTTTTGTACATTGTCGCCGATTTGGTGTTTCCGTGATGACAGCTAAATGTATATACAACTTTTGGTTGCTATGTCTTTACTCGTTTGATGCCAAGTCAATAACTGGTACACCCTCACGTCAAAAATTTGTGAAAAATAACGAGGATGTTTATTAAACAACTAGCACTAGTTTTATCACGGTTAGTGACGTCATGGATAATAAATCCATTTGAATTAAAATTACAAAGAATTATGAACTCAATTTTAGATGAAAACAGAAATCAAACTTATTTCACGGCAAACTAAAAACATATATCCAACTCAAAACGAAATGATGTTTTCAACATCACATATTCATAAAGAAAACGGGTACAAATTCATGTAAATTCACACAGATCCCGTTGCGTGATAAAAATAACCTACACAACATAAAGAATACAAGTTTAATTGTGAAAAGTCAAGAAAAAAAGCCTCCGGAGAAGGATGACTTTCTAAACCCAACTTTTGACACCTTAAACCTCAACATGTAAACAGAATTCTTCTTGGTGCTCTGTCTTCTCTTTCGCACCACCTACAACAACACATGCCAACTATAAAGAGTACGACGCAAGAACTCGTAATTAACAAGACTTTAAGAGCAAATCAATTAATTGACTAAATGAGTCAAAAAATGCACGCTAGCTAGCCATGCATGTTTGCATAATATTTTTCATAACAAAAAACTCCTAAAAATCAAGATCTGTCAGGGCGCGAGAATCCCATCAGGGTAGAGGAAATAAAGATATTATCTCAGATGGTATGTAGAACTATACTTAGGCCTCTGCCAATGCATTGTTTCTTGACACTATATCGTAGGAGCATTAAAAATTTAAGAATCTACTTGTCCAATGCATTGTCTCTTAGAGATTGTATCTAAATTTAATGAAATGATGCTCATGCATGTATATGATTGGATAATTAGCTATTTTTGCCCATGGTGACGTGCAAAGGTTATACCACTCTCTTTTCATTAAATAGTGTGACACATCGGTAATTTGCATATGACACCGTGCTAAGAAACCCCCATTAGGATAGGCCTTAGGCTGGTCACAATGGGGAGTAACATAAGGTAGGAACCTACACACTTTTCTAGACTATGTTCCTACCTCCACAATGGGGAGTAACATGTATGTAATGTCATGCAACAATGCATTTATTAGGCTATAGACTCATTGTTTCTTGGAGTGTGTGATGTTCCGGTAACTTAGCTAGTTACCACAAGCACCTCTCTCTTCATTAAATACGTGCCATATAAGCAAAGTTGTATTGGAGTGTGTGATGTTACTCCTAAGTTCCTCCCCATTGTGACCAGCCTTAGACATGGAAAAATCTCGGTTTATTCTTACATGCATGGCATTTTAAGGTGTAGAACTCGTACGTGGGTGTACTGACCAAGTAGCCGATTACGCTTGTACGTCAACGTAATAACGCCGGCTTTGCGTACAGTGAATGTTGACGCATGCACGCATGTGATATATATCTGCACTCTATCCATCGGATATTGCCCCATATATCCGACTATCCGTGACCATGACAGAAGACTCATTCTGCACTGTGCATGCAACCCACAAGTGACACCTACCATAAAGAAAAAACAAGAGGATTGCTATACGTACGACACTTTGTGTCCGACGTTCCTACAATCCATAGAAATCACGTATCAAACCTGCATCGATCTCCTTGGTGGCCCCAGCAAAAGAGGCATCGAAGGAATCATTTGTAGCCACGTCAAGTCGTACTTGTATCGGACGTGGAAAAATGGTACGTGAGGCACTTCCGAAAAAACAACCCATCGATCGGTCCCCGTCAACGCTCACCAACACCAGCAGCTAGGAATCTTCCGGTGACCAGATCATATCCATCCACATGCATGCATGTGCGGTGGCGCCTCCGACGAGCCCGGCCGGAACTGATGGCGCACCAGCCACCGGCTGCATGCGGAATACTACGGTTCTAGCTGCTGGCCCGCCGTACGTTGCCATCCATGCGTCTTGACATCTTGTGGCTCCGACCAGGCTTGTGACGCCGGCCGGCCGTGCAACAAATTTACACGTAAAAACCTACGGCCGGCTGGGGTCCCGGCGTCCGCTAGCGTGACGCACCACTGGTAGAAAAAATGCCTACAGTCCCGGTTCGCCAGGCCCATTAATCCCGTCTAGGCAACCGGGACTAGCTACGCGCGACTAAAGGTCCCACACTATAGTCCCGCCACTTACGGACCGGGACTAAAAGCCCGTCCACGTGGGCGGGTGGCGGAGCCGGGGGGCGGAGGACATTTAGTCCCGGTTGGCCACATGAACCGGGACTAGATTTATTTCGTAATTTTTTTAATTCATTTGGTTTCTAATTATTTTTCTCACCTTTTTTCACTCTCTTTTTTTCACTCCTTTTTTTCACTCCCTTTTTTTTTCACAATTTGTATTATTTGCTTAGTGTCTAACTAAGATTTTCTCTAGTCAAATTACTTACTCATGTCAAACTTCCCGCTCGGTCACCCATCCTCCCACTACTCTAGCACTAGCACGCTTAACTTCCGAGTTCCATCCCGTCCCGAATCCAAGTGTTTCTCACGCATGTATGTGATAGTAGTATCATATCAATCTTATTAACATGTTGGTCGAAGCCACATTTCTTTATTGTTTGAATTTCAAATAAATCTTTTAATAAACAAAAGTAATGATGTAATTAATAATTTTGAATAAATAAATAAACATTAACTTTTAATTTGTATTATTTCTAAAAATACAAATAATATATCCAAAAATTGAGAAAAATAGAACTAATTCATTTTAAAATCGTAAAAATACAAATAATATATCAAAAATGAAGAACAATAATACTAATTCATTTTAAAATCTTAAAATACAAATAATATATCAAAAATTAAGAACAATAATACTAATTCATTTTAAAATCTTAAAAATACAAATAATATATCAAAAAATGAAGAAAAATAATACTAATTCATTTTAAAATCTTAAAATGAAAAAATATATCAAAAATAAAGAACAATAATACAAACAATATTCATTACATGCATAGAGTCGATCACACATAACACACAAACATAGAGTCGATCACACATAACACAACATAGAGTCGATCACATTTCATAACATATATATATAGAGTCGATCACAAAAGATATCCATTACATATATATACAACTAATTAGATACCCATTACATGCATGCACATAGATATCGAACGCATACATCATCTATGGCCCCGCCGAGTAGATGCGGAACAACTCGTACGCGACATATGCATCTATGGCCGCATACTTGAGGTTCGTCATGCGCAATGGGGTCTCCTCCCAATAGAAGTGATTCTCCCGGCGGAAATCAGTCTTCATCCTTTGATAGCCCTGGTGGATGAAGGTGCTTGCCATGACAGCCATCCCGGTCTTTGGCCCGGTCAACTGGATAAGATTCTGAAGATCAACGTAGTGATCTTCAGGTATCATAATACCGATGGGCATCAACTTCACACGGTCTTGCGTGATGTCAACGCTGCAAAAGTCAAACCCCGAGTTGACAAGAAAATCAACAAGGTCCGGGCAATGCTTTGAACTACTGTAACAACAAAAATAGGATATGTGTTAGATATGTTGCAACACACGTATTCTTCACATGCAACAAAAAAACTCGAAGATGCATGCAAGATTGTACGTGTGCTATAGCTTCTACCTTGACCATTGGAAGACCAACACCGACTGCTTGAACGCAATCTGGATGACGGCAACATCCTTCTGATTCGCCGTGTACTCCAGATCGAGCCCAAAGAACCGGTGTTCATCGCGGGGGACTTCAACCTGATCACTGACCCTGAGGACAAGAACAAAGGAGTGCTCCATCGTGCCATGATGGGGAGATTCAAGCGTACCCTAGCTTTTTTGGATCTCAAGGAAACTTAACTTAATGGTCGGAGGTTCACCTGGTCAAATGAGCGCCAACAACCTACCATGGAGAAGCTCGACAGGGTCTATGCGACCGTGGACTGGGAATATCTCTTCCCCAATGTTTTCCTTTCGGCTGCTTCCTCGGCCCCTCGGACCATTGCCCCCTGTTGCTCAACCTGGCACCTGACTTGCACATGGGTCGCAGATTTCACTTCCAATAATTCTGGACCAAGGTGGATGGCTTCCTGGAAGTAGTACAAGAGGCGTGGAACTCTGTGGACCCTGAGAACAACCCCTTCAAAAGGTTGGACCTCAAGCTATGGGCCATGGCTAAGTGCTGCTCCCGGTGGAGTTCTAAGTTCATTGGAAGCATAAAAATGTAAATTCTTATCGCCAACAAGGTCATTCTGCTCTCGCCGGAAGAAAGGGCTTTGAGGAGACTGCTAAAAGGAAAGCTCTTGGGCCTAGCATCTTTGGAGAGGACGTTGGTGAGGCAACTCTACAGAATCCTATGGCTGCAGGAAGGGGACGCCTGTACCAAATTCTTCCACCTTCAAGCCAGCCATAGAAAACGGAAAAATTTCATTGGTCACCTCATGGTTGATGGGGTGCGCCAAATAGAGCATGCAAAAAAGGCTGATGCCGTGGATGCCTTCTTTGATAGCCTTCTATGCGTGGATGAGGATCGACTGCATTCCCTAAACCTGGACTTCCTGGACTTGCCTTCGGCTGACCTCTCTCATCTGGAGGGAGGGTTCACATAAGAAGTTTGGAATGCAATCAGGAGCATGCCGCTGGACAAGTGCGCGGGGCATGATGGATTTACGAACATATTTTTTGTAGCATGTTGGAGCGTCATTAAGGATGACGTTATGGAGGCCTTCCGGTCCTTAAACCGCCGGGACGCTCGTGGCTTCAGGGCGATCAACCATGCCTACATCATGTTGCTTCCGAAGAGACCAAGGGCGGAGGAGGTAGCACATTTCCGTCCCATCAGCTTGATTCATGGGGTTGCTAAGTTGGTGGCCAAGGTGGTTTCCTGCAGGGTGGCGCCGATCTTACCGCTGCTGGTTGGCACACACCAGAGCACCTTTGTGCCCGGAAGATGCATGCATGGCAACTTCATGAAAGTTCAAGGCACGGCTCGAAAACTGCACAACTCAGCTACTCGTGCGGTGCTCCTAAAGTTAGACATCACCAAGGCCTTTGACACAGTAAAGTAGTCTTTCCTCTTGGAGGTTTTGCGAAAGATTGGGTTTGGGGAACACCTGATCACAACCATCTGTGCATTTCTTGCACCGTCATCAACCAGGGTACTGTTGAATGGATGCCGGGGGGTGAATCTTCAACCGGCGTGGTCTTAGACAGGGGGGCCCTCTGTCACCCCAGCTGTTTATACGTGTCACGGATGTGCTACACATGATGATTGAAAAGGCTACGGCAAGTGGACTCCTTAGCCCCCCGACAGACCGAGGGTTGAGGCACCGTACTTCAATCTAAGCTGATGACGTGGTTACATTCCTGAGACCCATTGAGCAGGACTTCAGGATCTTTGGGATGATGCTGGAGGATTTCGGGACAGCCTTGGGCCTTCGAACAAACCTCGGAAAATGCTCGGCGCATCTGATTCGCTGTGGAGTGGCAGAGGCCCATTTGGTGGCCCATGAGTTGCACTGCCCAATTATGTCGTTCCCTCTTCGATACCTCGGACTCCCTCTCTCTCTGAGGAAGCCTACGGCAGGGCAGCTACAACACTTGGTAGATAGTGTAGCTGGCCACCTACCTGGCTGGCAGGCAGGACTGATGAACAGGGGAGGAAGGCTGGAGCTGGTCAAAACTACCCTCTCTGTTGTTCCAATCTTTGCCATGATGTCGTTTGGCTTGCCAATGAAGACTCTAGCCGATATTGAGAAGATCCTTAGGGTATTCTTGTGGAAAGGGCGGCACGAAGCCCGTGGAGGGCACTACTTGGTTGCCTGAGATAGAGTCTGCATGGACAAGCATCTTAGAGGACTTGGAGTCCCCAACCTGCGTTTGATGAACCATGCGCTTTGAACGAGGTGGATGTGGCTTAGTCGGACTGACGAATCCAATTCGTGGAAAGAATTCAACGTCCAAGTGCCACGGACTGTGCGACGGTTATTCGAGGCGGCCACCGTGTCAGTTTTGGGGGATGGAGCGACTAGTCTTTTCTGGTTGGATAGGTGGTTGCCCGGCGGGCACATCCAACACTTGGCAGCAAACCTCCTCCTTAAGGTCCCCAAGCAGGCGCGCAACACTCGTACTGTTAGAGAAGGCCTGGCAGGGGGTTCGATAGAGGATATCCCGCCTGACCTAGATGCTCGCCAGCTGCGAGAGCTCATGATGCTGGCAGACAGCGTGGCAGGAGTCGCTCTAACCGAGGGAATGGCCGATGAGTTCAGGTGGAGTTGGGAACCAAGCCACCAATACTCGGCACGATCTACTTAGCGTTTGTTGTTTCAAGGGAAGATTGCCCTTGCCGGAGCACAACAGGTTTAGAGATCCAACAAGTGCAAAGTGTTCTTATGGCTGGCTCTACGAAATCGGTGCTGGACTGCAGACCGTCTGAGTCGTAGAGGGTTGCCACACCCTCAAGCCTACCCACTTTGTGGAAAACACGACGAGAACCTCGACCACCTGTTGTTGGGCTATGTTCTGGCCAGAGAAGTGTGGACTTACTTTCTCGGCCGTTGGGGGATGGGGGAGGTCATCCCAACCTCGAAGGAGAGTTTTGCCTGCTGGTTGCCGGCCAGGGGTGCGGCGGGTGTCCAGGGGCGTGACCTTTGGACGGTCATAAACCTGATCTGCTGGTGTCTGTGGAGGCATTGCAACGCGGTTGTGTTCGATGGACACAATCCCTCAGCCCAGAGAGTGATCCAATTGGTGGCAGGTGAAGCTGGGCTGTGGCGGGCGGCAAATCTGTTTAGAGGTAGCTTAGACACAGTGGACAAGTGGAGGTTTGGCGAGTGATCTCTTGTATTTTTGAGTGAGTTGCTGAAGGGAATATGCCCGAGAGGCAATAGTAAAGTGGTTATTATCTTATTCCTTGTTTATGATACATGTTTATTTCTCAAGTGATGCCCTTTGATGGTGTGTTGGAAACCCCAAGAGGAAGGTGTGATGAGCAAGTGGCAAGAATTTACCTCAGTTAAGAACCAAGGTTATCAATCCAGTAGGAGGAAGAGGATCTCAGGAAGGTTGATGCCACTTACGGTGGTGCTGGCGCTTCACCGGTGTCAGCAACCATGTGGAACCTGCACACAGCAGAACCAAAATACTTTGTCCCAACAGTACGGTGAGGTTGTCAATCTCACTGGTCTTGCTAAAAACAAAGATTAGATGTATAGTGTGGAAAATTATGTATGCTTCCAGTAAGTAAAGAAAGCAGGAAATAGTTGTGGTTTGTTTCACAGTGTGGAAAAATGGACCAGGGTTCATAGTTTCACTAGTGGTGTCTCTCCATAAAAGATAGCATGCTGGGTGAACAAATTACAGCTGGGAATTGACAAATAAAGGTTGCACCGTAGTGCACAATATGACATGATGATTACTATGATATTTAGTTCGGGCATTACAACAATATACATAGAACGACATCCATCTGCATCTATGACTAATAATCCACCCTCAGGTTATCATCCGAACCCCCATAGGTATTAGGTTGCAAGCAACCGATAACTGCATTAAACAAAGTGTGTAATGTAAGGAATGATTATGCACGCGGGCACTCTCACCACTTTTTTCTCCCTGATGGAAATATCACATCCCCCCATTCACGTTTCTTTCACTCGAGTAAGGCGATGAGGAGGCATGAACCCACTATCGAGCATAAATAGTCCCTTTTGGAGTCACTAGCAACTACTTGGCCAGAGCAACCACTAGAAACGGAAAGCATGTAAGATCAAAAATAGCATAAGCAAAGAAAGACTATAATCAACTTGGCATAAGGTCAATATTCAAAGGATCCCAGCAAACACAGCACAAAGAGTTACATAAGATCAATCTCGATCATGATAGGAAGCTCACGAGATCTAAACATGCAGGCATATGAGGAGAAGACAACCATCTAGCTACAACTACGGACTCGGAGGTAGGCATGGTGATGTAGAAGCCTCCGGTGATGATCTCCTCTCCGGCAGGGTGCCAGAAATAGCTTCAGAACCCCCTGATCGAGGGTTGACGGTGACGGTGGCTGCGGAACTTTTCGGGGATTTTTGATCAGGTGTTTAGGGTTTTCGATCCGGGGGTATTAAATAGGCAAAATGGCAAAGGCGGTGGAGCTCCAGGGGCCCCACACCTATAGGTGGCGCGGCTAGGGGGCCCGCGCCACCCTATGGTGTGGCCCCATGTTGCTCTTCTTCGACTCCTCTTCGGTGTTCTGGATGCTTCCGGGGAAATAGGAACTTCGGGCTTTGTGGCGTCCAATTCCGAGAATGTTTCTAGAACAACTTTTCTGAAACCAAAAACAACAGAAAACATGGAACTGGCACTTGGCATCTTGTTAATAGGTTAGTCCCGGAAAACGTATAAAAATGTTATAAATAAGGGAGAAAACAAGTAGAATTAACATAATATGATCATGGAGCATCAGAAATTATAGATACGTTGGAGATGCATCATCATGCTGATGCATGTAAAATGCATAGATGAACTTTGCATGTTATTACTTGTTTTTCCTACATATTAGCAACTTATATTCATGTTTTATAATGATTTTGGGGATTTTCTGAACAATCCCCCTTCTTTTGGTTCTAACCCTGTTTTTCTGAACTCCAAAAAGGGCAAGGCCAAAAAGCACGGTTCAGAATTTTCGAGACGAAGACCATGGGCCAAAGTAGAGGCCAAAAGGCCAACCAGGTGGAAAAGAGGACCCTCCACGCGGCCAGATTCCTTGGCCGCGTGTGGGGCCCCCTTTTTGCCCCCGTGGCTCCGATGTAGTCGATCTTTCTTCTCCCGAGTGTCTCGTGACCTAAAAACGACTATATAAAGGATCCCCCGGCCTTTTCGAGAAGGAAGCGGCACCAAGAGACGGAACCACGAAACAAAGAGACAGAAGGCTGCCGCCGGAGAAGATTGGAGGGGGGAAACGCCGCCGGGATCACCCCCGGAGGGCTCCACCCCCTCCAGCGTGTTCATCATCAACATCTACAGCAAGATCAGCTCCATCTCTCCACTGTAATCTCTTGGCAAACACGATGTATGATGCAATACTATATTCCCTTGATGTATTGTGTCTCCTCGTCTATGTTTGAGTAGTGAATTGTTCTTGGCAATGGTGAAATAGTTCGTTGATTGGTTGCATACAAGTTTGTTATCTTCTATGATTGTCTTTATGTACAATATATGAGTGCACACATATGTTGGGGAATGCATGTAAGGTGATCACCGGTAGCATAATGGAGTGGTGGTGACTTGGGAGTGACAGTAACCTGAGACCGAGCCACAAAGTTAAGTTATTGGGGGATATATATAGGGGACCTTAGAACGTAAGGCTATGGTGGGACTTTATGTCTTAATCAATCTTGTGCAGTCATTTACTTGGCCACATGATCCATCATAAGGGGTTGTAGATCATTTACTTGACTATACCTATTCATGGCTCCTTCCTAGAAGAAACAACTAAGACTAAAACATGTGCTTCACTATTTGTGACAACCACACGAACGAAACACTTATTGCTAGAACACTTGCTCCCTTGAGATACTTGAGATATTTGCTGCTTGCTACTTGTGAAACTTGCTTAGAAACTTGCATTTTAAACTTGCTTCACTAGTTACTAGACAAACCACACTCCACGTCACTTGCTTTTAATTAGTTAGCTCCTTTTAGTAAAACTTATTGCTTTGCATAAACAGCCATATAAGAGGGTTATAGGGCTTTAGAGAATAGATAGCTTACCTTCAGCTCCTCGTGGGCTCGACACTCAAATACTTATCGAAAGGTACTACAATTGATCTCCTGCACTTGGGAGTCATGAAGCACTTTTCTGGCGCCGTTGCCGGGGAGCGTTGTGCTAAGCTTTTATTCTTGTTTGCATTGCATACTAACATATAAACCTAAAACACAAAAAAATTATAAAATGGAAAACAACCAAACAATTTTAGAACTGTGTAATATCTACCTTGAATTAGGACATGAAGTGTTTGAGGAGAAATTGAAAAATTATTTGCACAACAATCATATTCGTGGTAGTACTAATTCTTTGAACACCTTTATTGCTAAGGAAAACCTTGAGCTTGGGGAAGTTTGTCTTGATGAATATGATATTTTTAGTCCCCCTACTATTGAGGAAAAAAATGATATACTTGCTGATTCTATGGAAAGTTTTAAGCTTGGGGAAGTTGGTTTTGATGAGCATGATATTTCTAGTTCCCCAAGCTTGGAGGATAAAATTCACTTTGATGATACTATGCCTCCTATATATGATGATTGCAATGAAAATTATGAATGTTTAACTCCCACTATCACTAATGAGGATTTTACTTATGTGGAGAGTAGTGATTCTTTTATGCATGTGGCTCATGATAAGAATGTTTTATGTGATATTCATATTGTTGAATCTATTCATGATGCTACTGAAAATTATTATGAGAGAGGGAAACATGGTTACACATATTTCAACAATATTAAGTTTCCCCTCTTTATGCTGAAAGTATTGAAGTTTCACTTGATCTACCTTTCTATGCTTGCTATTATGTGCTTCTATTTGTTTCATTAAAAAATGCCAATGCATAGGAAAGGGGTTAGACTTAAAAATAAATTGTTTAATATTTTTTGGTGTGTTCCTTATGCTTTAATATCCTATTCGGTTTGAGCACACATTTATGTCTTTACAACATGTAAAATGCCTTTACCTACTGTTATGTATCATTTAGTTTAAGATTTTCATTTTATAAAAAATTTGGGAAAGTAAATGAGAAGGATGAGTAATGGAGAAGTTGGGGTCGACCTTGAACATGTGTTGTTCATGCCAATGAAACCATTGCAAAGTCTCTATCATTAAAACTTTTTCCAAAGTTAAAAACAATAAAAATATTAGTTCACTACTGTAACATCACATTTTTGTCTTATTTCTCATCTTAAATGGCAAGAATAATCTTATATGAGAGATAGGATTAAACAATAGTAATTAGCTGTCAAGAAAACAGATTCCTGAACTTCACTGCGAAAAATGTTTAAAATCACAGAAGTGGAATTTTGACCTGGTAATTTACGAAAGCAATATTTAGTTATCACTACATATTTCATTAGTTTTAAGTTTTCTGATTTGATCAACTTAAGTGCCTCTAAAAATTCACTCTTTAAGGGTTGTTCAGTTTTTGGCAGATTATGTCTTTATTTTGCATTGCTCTCATTACTTGTGTTTTGTGTGGTTCTTTTGATCAAGGAGCAATGCACAACTGTAGTAATAGTAGTTAATATTTAGAATCAACTCATGATGTGTATTTGTTGTACCTATGTGGATTTTATTTATGGAGGCACTAACCCCTCTAATCAAGTTTTATGTTGAGATTTGTGTAAGAAGAATTTTTCAGGAGGAAGAGTTGAGTGAGATGAACAAAGATCAAGAGGGACAACCAATCAAGCTTGGGGATGTACCCCTGGGATCACCCTACATGTATCAAATAAGTACAAGAATCCAAGCTTGGGGATGCCGAGCCACCTCACTCCAACCATCATGATGTTAAGTAAGTAAAGCCTAGCTATATGGCTATAAAGAAAGCGCTTTACGGGAGGCAACCCGGTTGTTTTTGTTTGGATTTTCATAGTGTCCTCTTTCTGTCTCAAGATATTAGTTTTTTTTGTTTTAATTCTGGAGTTTTCAATAAAGAGTCAAGTCAAACCCATTTGGACTTATAAGTTGCTATCCTAGTGCATTAAATTTCTGTTTCAGCACGAGTCTGCTCACCGTATGATTTTACGTTTTTTATTGGTATGTCGGATTGAGCTAATATTTTAGTATGTTCTGCAACTTTTTTTCCTCTGTAAGCACAAAATGTGGCTTAATTTTTTGATGAGTATAGATTAGGGAAAAACGTTCGTTTTTCTGTTGTTGCTTTTCTGGACAGATTCTGCCTTCTTTTGTTTTATGCACTCTTTGGGCTTGGGAATCGAATCCATGATTCTTTCAAGCAAGAGAGTGAACATACAACATAATGAACCTTATTGTCTATATACTGGAGCATTTGATTTGGAATTTTTCATAGCAAGCATGTGATTTGTTTGTCCTTGCTAATCTCACCCCACAGAAAAAGAATGGGAGAAACATGTTTTGTGAAGTTTTTTTTCACAGGGAATAGAGAAGCTGCGCCTCAAGACATCCAAGAATGGTGAAATCCATAAGCTTTGGGATGTTATGAACACCCCACTGGAGCTACACTCTTTTGGTTAGCACACGTCTACTTTCTGTTTTTCTAAGCAAAGCATTTATCGTAGAGACTTGAAGCGTCTAGTTTTTGTTTTTATTTTTGTTTTGATAAGACCACCACCATCATTTTATATGAGATTGAGCTACTGGAGTTTGGGGTTGTAATGTATTGGATGCTAGTATTATGATTTGGAATAGGGATGCCATGGTTGATTTGAAGAGCTACATATGTTTGCATGATTTATAGGCTTTTTATGTGTAGAAATTTGCAATAATGTTGTCTTGAGCTATCTCTTATTCATGTCCTTGATGTTAATTGCTGGTTTATTTAGTTTGTCATGAAATGAGTAGTTCTATGGACATATGCATGCATAGTATCTGGTCAACTATCTCCCTCTTGCTAGCCCAAAAAATTAAAAATTTCAACAAGTAAAAACTTGTTTCCAACACTCCTTAGCCAAGTATTTCCAGTGAGTCCACCACATCTTCCCATTAGTTTAATTGCTATTCCGAGTATGTTCGCCATGTTATTGTGTTATTTATGTTCTAAATTAAGATATTCACTTTATGAATTGTCATGGGTTGAACTTGGGATAGGACTCTCACGAACTTTTGAAGGCACACTTTACTTTTTATGCATCTAATAAACATGACCCAATAATGGGATCCACAAGTTTTGCGTTTGACAAGTGTGTGGTTGGGAGCTAGCTATAAACGTGTATCACCGGAAAGCTTTCAACATTGCACAAAATATTTACATTTGGTTGATGTCATGTACTTTTGTTTTTGGACTCCTGCCATGCCGAAATGAAATAGATGAATAGTAATTTTGATGAGTAAGTATCTATATGACAACAGAAACGCATTGGGCCGCTAACCCAAGCCATGCTTTATCATGGTGGAAATTTACTTACAGCTTGAGTGACTCTACAACACATCCTATAATAAAATAAGAAGCTATGCATAATAGTGAATGAAAATAAAAAGGATGATGAGTCTACTCCGTTTGTTCATCTTGTCATTGTAACATGGGCTTGTTTCCATGTCATGGGGCAAGAGGTACCTCTTTTCGGTTCTCTATGATGTCATTAATACTTATTATGATTGTACAAAGCTTATTAGGAATCTTAAGTTGAGTAATCATGGAGTAGGTTTTCACACTCACGGGGCATGAGGCTTTCAACCACCTTGTCATTCTCATTACTTCAATACTCACAATTTTAAGATGCTAGTGATAAAGGGGCAATGAGAGTCCTAGATCAATGGATACCAAATTTCAATTAGTAATTTTAGTTGAATAATTTAGAGGCTAAATAAGACTTGATCATGTTTTACCTCTACTCAATTTTCTCCAAAGTGTCCACCATATTTTCTATTTTCCATTATGCTATTCTTTGACCAATATAGGATTTTATTTTTTCATTTTGTGTATGCATTTGGTCCATAGTGCTTTTATTTCATATACACTTTGTGAACTTTCATGAAGCATCTTTTCTTGCATATTTGATATTTCTTATAACATGAATTGTATGTTGCTACTCATCTACATTATGAATCATATGATTATATGTAGCATGAATAATCTTCTTTGATATTCCATGATTGTTTTAAAATGCAAAGTCCATGTTAGTTTTATCACCTTCATAACTCGAGGACGATTATGGGTTAAGCTTGGGGATGTTGATGCATGTAAAATGCATAGATGAACTTTGCATGTTATTACTTGTTTTTCCTACATATTAGCAACTTATATTCATGTTTTATAATGATTTGGGGGATTTTCTGAACAATCCCCCTTCTTTTGGTTCTAACCCTGTTTTTTCAGAAAACGTACTTTTTAGTGTTTCAGACTTTCCGGGAGCTTCGGGACTCCAAAAAGTGAAAGGCCAAAGAGCAAGGTTCAGAATTTTCTAGACGAAGACCATGGGCCAAAGTAGAGGGCCAAAAGGCCAACCAGGTGGAAAAGAGGACCCTCCACGTGGCCAGATTCCTTGGCCGCGTGTGGGGCCCCCTTTTTGCCCCCGTGGCTCCGATGCCGTTGATCTTTCTTCTCCCGAGTGTCTCGTGACCTAAAAACGACTATGGTCCCCTGGCCTTTTCGTGAAGGAGGCGGCGCCGAGAGACGAAACCACAAAACAGAGAGACAGAAGGCTGCCGCCGGAGAAGATCGGAGGGGGAAAACACCGCCGAGATCACCCCCGGAGGGCTCCACCCCCTCCAGCGTGTTCATCATCAACATCTACAGCAAGATCAGCTCCATCTCTCCACTGTAATCTCTTGGCAAACACGATGTATGATGCAATACTATATTACCTTGATGTATTGTGTCTCCCTGTCTATGTTTGAGTAGTGAATTGTTCTTGGCAATGGTGAAATAGTTCGTTGATTGGTTGCATACAAGTTTTTTATCTTCTATGATTGTCTTTATGTACAATATATGAGTGCACGCATATGTTGGGGAATGCATGTAAGGTGATCACCGGTAGCATAATGGAGTGGTGGTGACTTGGGAGTGACAGTAACCTGAGACCGAGCCACAAAGTTAAGTTATTGGGGGATATATATAGGGGGCCTCAGAACGTAAGGCTATGGTGGGACTTTATGTCTTAATCAATCTTGTGCAGTCATTTATTTGTTCACATGATCCATCATAAGGGGTTGTATATCATTTACTTGACTATACCTATTCATGGCTCCTTCCTAGAAGAAACAACTAAGACTAAAACATGTGCTTCACTAATTGTGACAACCACACGAACGAAACACCTATTGCTAGAACACTTGCTCCCTTGAGATACTTGAGATATTTGCTGCTTGCTACTTGTGAAACTTGCTTAGAAACTTGCATTTTAAACTTTCTTCACTAGTTACTAGACAAACCACACTCCACGTCACTTGCTTTTAATTAGTTAGCTCCTTTTAGTCAAACTTATTGCTTTGCATAAACAGCCATATAAGAGGGTTATAGGGCTATAGAGAATAGATATCTTACCTTCAGTTCCTCATGGGTTCGACACTCAAATACTTATCGAAAGGTACTACAATTGATCTCCTGCACTTGGGAGTTATCACATGCTAGAATTGTATTAACCGGAAACGTTGATACATGTGTGTTTAATAAACAAACAATGGTTCCTAGTAAAGCCTCTTATTTAACTAGCTCGCTGATTAATAGATGATCAAGGTTTCCTGATCATGAACATTGGATGTTGTTAAAAACGGGGTCATTTCATTAAAAGAATGATCTGATGAACATAGACCCAATATCAAGATAACAATACGATCAAGTAATTTAGTTTATATTGTTATATCTTGCATACGAAGTAACTTATTCCTTAGACCATGAGACCATGTCAATCACTGATACCGGAAGGGTGCTTTGATGTCATCAAACGTCACACCGTAACAGGGTGACTATAAAGGTGACGTGAGGTATTAGGAAAGTATTAGTTGAGGCTCATGGATCAAGAGTGGGATTTGTCCATCCAAATGACAGCGATATATACTCTGGGCCCTCTCGGTGATTTTACATCGACACCGCTTGCAAGCACGTGACTAGGTCACAAGGATGTCATATCACGGAAACGAGAAAAGAGTACTTATGAGGTAACGAGATTGAACAAGGTATGGTTGATACCAATGATCGAATCTTGGACAAGTAAAATATTGCGAGACAAAGGGAATAGTTCACGACGTTGATGGTTCACACGATCACGAGAGTCATCGTTGAATATATAGGAGTCATCACGGATCTCCAGATCCCGCTGTTGATTATTGATCGGAGAGGAGTCTCGATCATGTCTATCTTATTCGCGAACCGTAGGGTGACACACTTAAGGTTTGATGACGCATTTGATATGATACGGAATAACGAAGTATGTTTTGAGCATCACCGAAATTGTTTTGGGGTAAATTGAAATAGTTCAAGGGGTTTTTCGTCGAATGGTTGTTAATAGAATTAACAAATGATTCGAGGTGCTATATGCAAATGTTTGTTAATAGAATTATCAAATGCTGAAATAAAGAAATAAAAATGTTTTATTTATTTATTAAAGAAAAACTCTTGGATTTTCTAAGTGGGAAATAAAGGAAGGATGAGTGGATGTGAGTGGAGTGCCCACTCACATGATGATGGAAGAGGTGGGGGCACCTCCATGGGTTGGCCGCACCCCCTTTGGTCTGCCTCTCCCCTCTCCTATAAATAGAGGGCATGAGCTCCCTCTCTCACACACACTTGCCCACGTCACATCCTCTCCACCCGCTGCTCCATTCCATGGTCTCCGGCTTGGTGAAGCCCTGGCGGTGGGATTATTCACCACCACGTCGCCGTGATGCTGGAGTTCCGAGGAATCCTCTACTTCCGCCTCCTTGCTGGATCGAGGGAACGGAGGTCGTCATCAACTGTACGTATGACCGATCACGGAGGCACCGCCGGATTGCGGTGCACATCTTCTCGCTCTCGGGATCGGTGTGAGTACTACTACGCCAACAATGAGATTTGATCTCGTAACGCTTTGTGTCTTCGAGGGTATGTTCTTCTTAAGACGTGCTCTTTGCCCGGTGCTTTTATCTCCTAGATTAGATCTTGGCCTTTCGGGTGTCTCTCGCGTAGGATTTTTTTTGTTTTCTATGCAACGACCCCTACAGTGGTATCAGAGCCGGATATATGCATAGATGTTTTGCACGGGTAGAACACATAGGTGTATGTGGGTGTTGATGATCATGTTATTGCCTCCTTGAGTATTTTATGATCTTAGTGGCATAGTTGGATGAAGCTGCCCTAGACAAACTTTACGTGCACTATGTATGCGAGACCTGTCTCACTTGTGGCTGAGGGGGTGTCTGTTTCTCCAACTATAGTTAAGATCTAATCTACGAAGGGTTGTTAAAAATATGTTTATCAACGTTGTGGTTGATGTTCGTAGGTATGAACGGTTCTATCCTCGAAAGCCCTAAGCCACGTAAAATATGCAAAAATAAATTAGAGGCGTCTAGCTAGTTTTTGCTGGGCATGTGATGTGATATGGTCAATGTTACAAATTTGATTATGAGATGATCTCTTTTGTAAATTATTGATATACCGGAAGAGAGGCATATGGTTGTCTTATTATTGATGGACAATCAAAATGGAGGTGCCACACCAGTGGAATGATGGAGATCATACCATGATGCACATGATGGAGATCAAGTGCAAGAATGACCATATCATATCACATTATCCTTACTTGTGTTGTTAATCCTTTTTATGCATCTTATTTTGCTTAGATAGTGATGGTAGCATTATAAGATGATCCCTGTCACTTAATATCAAGATAATAATGTGTTCTTCCTTAGTATACACCGTTAAGAAAGTTCGTCGTTTTGAGACACCACGTGATGATCGGCTGTGACAGACTCAACGTTCGCATACAACTGGTGCTGACGAGACTAGCATGTACAGACATGGACTCAGAACACACGCAATACTACGGTTCTACTTGGCGAGCCTAGCATGTAAAGACATGGCCTCGGAACACGTAACCAAAAGGTAAAGCATGAGTCATATGGATGATATGATGAACATGTCGATGTTCTCCTTTGAAGCTACATCATCTCACGTGATGATCGGTTTTGGTGTAGTGAATTTGGTTCGTGTAATCACTAACAACGACTAAGAGGGATGTTGTTTTTGAGTGGGAGTTCATGGCATAATTTTGAATTAACTTGAACTTATTTATCATGAACAATTAACCAAAGTGAATTTGCAAAAATTATAGTATTCATTGGCATCCACAAAACTTCCTTACACTTAGATTGTTAATTGAGATATAACTGTTATAATCTGGTAAATACCATTTAAGATTGGTACCGTATTAGTGAAATTTAAAATTGAGTCCTATTGTAGATTTTCGGTATTTCCTACCTAGATCCGTATGATTAATGATTGATTGATCTAGAGAGAAAATAATTCCTACTTAGAATCCAGAGTCATGGTTGCTTCTGTATTACTTTATCTTCAAAAGAATGTTTTGTTGATCAAGGTTATTTAGGAACTGAAAAGAGTTGTTTTCAGAAACAATCAATTGAAAGATATGTTGATATCTAGAAACTTATTTGTAGCAACATGACTGATTATAATTTAGCGTGACAATGTATTCTTATATTATTTGAATATATGCAATGATTGAAGACGCTAGGCGTTTGAATATTCCAAGATATTGGGCGCTAAACATTATCCTCTAAATTCCTTCCTTCGAGCTATAGTAGCTTAATCATAAAATTGTTACGATGGGATGGATTAAAATTATGGGTAAAAATCGTTTACCTTGCTTGGAGATTGCTAAGAGTGGAATCTGGAAGAATACTATTAATATGGTGATATTAGTAGAACAATCAAACTTAAAATATGACTCAATGGGTGATAGTATATGACTAACACGCCAAGAAAAATGTGCTAGTACGACTAGCATTGTTTGATGTTGAATGATTCTTCTGTAAAGGAAAGGGAATATTGAAAATAGAATTACAAAAAGATATATAGCAGAAAAAGAAGATAACTGGAAAAGTCTAGCTCGGGAGTATATGCTTGATAGACAAGTTATAGATGTATTACTAGTTAACAAAGTATTTTTGGGTATTTTGATACCACATTGGTTGGTTTGAGTTGTCATACAAAGCAACGTAATGCAAGAAATACAAGGGCCTAAAAGGAACTAGTAATAGATGTGGAATCGATTATGACAAGAACAGAAATAAAGTGTTATTGTGTTCATTGCCGTATCAAACCAAACATTCAAGATTTATTTTAACAAATTAATAAGTTGTTATTTTGTTCTGGTCTTTTGTGAGAACAAATGAGATCGTTCAAACTATGACCATATTCCATAATTGATGGATATGCTAATATAAATCATTTTGATAAAGTAAACATCTATAAGACTAAATGCTAAACGTTGCAAGACGTAAAAGAGTTTCACTTAAATTGTGACACCGCCATTTTAGTTCATATCGGAAAGTAAAACATGAAGGAACTCCATATTGATGGACTTCCGGAGTCATTTTGTTTTGAATGAATTGACGCTTGCGAGACCTCTTCCAAAAGATGACTAGAATTCCGTTCATAGGACAAAGTAGAATCGATGACTAATTTAATGGAGTTTGTACATATTGATGTATATAGTCCATTATGTGTAGTCATGTGTTTTGGATTAAATTTTACTTCATAAAATTTTGTCGATGATTTGAGTAGATATGTGAGTATATCTATTTAAAGAGAACGGAGTTTGACATTTTGAATTGGTTCAAATGGTTGTTAATATGAAGTAAAAATCAATGTAACAAGATAATCAAGTATTTATGATTGGATTATAAAGGATAAAGTTTGAGTGACAAATTTAGCAAAAGATCTGAGAAGTTGCAGAATTGTTCTACAACTTATATTACTCGAATAACCACACATTAGTTTGGAGTGTTCGAGAGACAAAATCAAACCTTGTTTTTACATGGTAAGATAAATGAAAATGCCATTATAATTTTGTAGTTTATACATTAGTGACAACCGCTTTTACACCGAAAAGAGCGCCATCATGATCCATTGAAATTGACACCATATAAGATATGTTTTGGGTAATGACCGAAATTGTCTTTTTCTTAAGTTTTGGTATGCATAGCTTTTGTAAAATGTTTACAAACAAAATGGGATAAATATATGTTTATAAGGTTATCCTAAAGAATACATTGGGTATTTCTCCTATCACCGACCAAAGACAAATGTTCTTGCGAAAAAATAGTTCTTGCGAAATAAGTGAGTGGGAGGACAGTACAAACTCACGAGATTAGAGAATCTTCGTTACCATGTCAAGAGTAGCGCAACACTGGAAGTTGTTCCGGGGTTTGCTATTTTGACAAAGTAGAAGACACTACATATGTTGTAGATACTTGTAAATGAGTTGCGAACTGAACCACAAAAGTCCTAAAACTTTGTACTTCGACCAACTTGTGGTTTAGGATTAAAGTGTTGTTTTGACAACAAAGGACCTGGACCTTATAAAGGAAGCAAATGATGGGCCCTAACACTTCGTAAAATTTACTATGACTCATTATATCCGCCATAGTATCCTTGTATGAATATCAAGTATGTGACTTGGTAGTCCTTTCATAGGCATGATGCCTAACGATAGAAAAAGGGTCTATATAGCGACAAAAACATGGATTTTTACATCCTTTGAAAGTTGTACTTATCGAAAAGTTGTTTTCGACGAAGTTCAAAGAGTTGACTACTACAAGATTTTGATCTTCCGTAGTGATGCTTTAGTAATTGCGGATAGTTCTAGCAAAAGTTACATATTATGATATAGCAGTTGAATAACAAAACCAATTTTCCTCTCAAGGAAGTTTGATCTAGGATGTGTACTTGACACAGTCTGAGAGTTTTGTAAAATTCAAAAGGTTTCCGGAAAGGTATGCACACTTCAATGGTTGAAGTGAGCATAACGAAGTTAGAATCTTTACCTTAATGAATTTATCAAAAGAGTTTGATTTCATCATGAATGATAAAGATGCTTGTAGAGTTCCAAGAAATTAAGTGGGAGCGCTAAGACATATTTCCAATGCTTTATGTAGATGACATAAAATATGTATTTTAAGTTAACACGGTTAAGATTTTCATATTGATGAAAGGCTTAGGAGATATTGTGCATCGATATCTATAAGAGATGGATTGAAGCGCCTGATATGGTTGAGCCAAATTACATAGATGAAATATTGAAGTAAGTCAATATCGAAATGACAAGAAGGAGCTCTTGCCACATGGAAAAGAATTGAGCAAGATTCAAGTGTTTTGACACATAATGAGCGCAATTGAAATTAAGATTTCTAACTCATGTGTTCCATGCTATGTACGCAACCAGATGAGTCCTATGCTATAAAACGTTATAGCAGGATAATTCATACGATGATTAGACAACAGTGGGAGAGAGATCCTTATGCCGTTTTAGAAATGCTAAGGATGTGTTTTCCTATATAGTAATGACAAACTATTTGTTGTAATATGTTACACTAATAGTCTTGTCATATATTCAAATAATTTTATCTCAATTAAAATATGTGATGAAGGGTAGCACAATAGGCTGGAAGAAATTTCCATGCTGGATTTGAAAGAGTTTCAAAATTAAAGTATTGTGACGGATACTACAACAAAGGCTAAGTATATAGTTGTGTTGTCAACAAATAATAGGATTATTTTGTATCAAGGAGTTATTTATTGAACTTGGTGAATTTCCAAGAATGCTGACACCATGAAGCTACATTTCCACAATGTTAGTAACATTGGTTTAAGCTGAGGAATTAAGGTTTCACCGTTTGACCAAATATATACAAAGCCATCTCATTAGAGAATGAGTGATGCGTGTAGACGCAAAGAACATGCAAATACAATCGGACCTGAACAGTTCAGATCTTTTTGATGATGTTTACCACATGCGAAGCATGGTAATAACACTGGAACGCCATATGTGTTAAGTACTTACATACTAGATTATTGACTTTAGTGCAAGTGGGACACTAAAGGGAATATGTCCGAGAGGCAATAATAAAGTGGTTATTATCTTATTCCATGTTTATGATAAATGTTTATTTATCATGCTAGATTTGTATTAACCGGAAACGTTGATACATGTGTGTTTAACAAACAAACAATGGTTCCTAGTAAAGCCTCTCTTTTAACTAGCTCGCTGATTAATAGATGATCAAGGTTTCCTGATCATGAACATTGGATGTTGTTAATAACGGGGTCCTGTCATTAAAAGAATGATGTGATAAACATAGACCCAATATCAAGATAACAATACGATCAAGTCATTTAGTTTATATTGTTATATCTTGCAGACGAAGTAACTTATTCCTTAGACCATGAGATCATGCCAATCACTGATACCGGAAGCGTGCTTTGATGTCATCAAATGTCACACCGTAATAGGGTGACTATAAAGGTGCAAGTTAGGTATTCAGAAAGTATTAGTTGAGGCTCATGGATCAAGAGTGGGATTTGTCCATCCAAATGACTGAGAGATACACTCTGGGCCCTCTCGGTGATATTACATCGACACCGCTTGCAAGCACGTGACTAGGTCACAAGGATGTCATATCACGGAAACGAGAAAAGAGTACTTGTCAGGTAACGAGATTGAACAAGGTATGGTTGATACCAATGATGGAATCTCGGACAAGTAAAATATCACGAGACAAAGGGAATAGTTCACGACGTTGATGGTTCACAAGATCACGAGAGTCATCGTTGAATATATAGGAGTCATCACGGATCTCCAGATCCTGCTGTTGATTATTGATCGGAGAGGACTCTCGATCATGTCTATCTTATTCGCGAGCCGTAGGGTGACACACTTAAGGTTCGATGACACATTTGAGAGGATATGGAATAACGAACAATGTTTTGAGCAGCACCGAAATTGTTTCAGGGAAAATTTAAATAGTTCAAGGGGTTTTTCGTCGAATGGGTTTTTATAGAATTAACAAATAATTCGAGGAGATATATGCAAATGTTTGTTAATAGAATTAACAAATGCTGAAATAAAGAAATAAAAATGTTTTATTTTTTAATTAAAGAAAAACTCTTGGATTTTCTAAGTGGGAAATAAAGGAAGGATGAGTGGATGTGAGTGGAGTGTCCACTCACATGATGAGGGAAGAGGTGGGGGCACCTCCATGAGCTGGCCGTACCCCCTTTGGGCTGCCTCCCCCCTCTCCTATAAATATAGGGCATGAGCTCCCTCTCTCACACACACTTGCCCACCTCACTTCCTCCCCACCCGCTGCTCTATTCCATGGTCTCCGGCTTGGCGAAGCTTTGACCATGGGATTCTTCACCACCACCACGCCGTCGTGCTGCTCGAGTTCCGAGGGATCCTCTTCTTCCTCCTCCCCACTGGATCGAGGGAACGGAGGTCGTCATCAACTGTACGTGTGACCGATCACGGAGGCACCGCCGAATTGCGGTGCACATCTTCTCGCTCTCGGGATCGGTGTGAGTACGACTACGCCAACAACGAGATTTTAGCTCGTAACGCTTTGTGTCTTCGAGTGTATGTTCTTCTTAAGACTCTCTCTTTGCCCGTTGCTTTCATCTCCTAGATTAGATCTTGGCCTTTCGGGTGTCTCTCGCGTTGGAAATTTTTTGTTTTCTATGCAATGACCCCTACAGTTGCGTTTTGTGCGCCTATGCCAGACGGGTTGTACTAGGCCGCTTGGCCTCTTCTTCTGTGAAACCGATACGTCTTCCAGGACGTATCCTTAAAAATACCATATCGGTTCTCATTGCGAAAGTGAGGCAGCCCCAAGACCTTACATGGTATACCCACCGATTTTTTTTTGAGAAACACAGTACAAACGCAAGCGCTCATATACACGCACACACACGCACCCCTATGAACGCACACACGCATACCCTATCCCTACGAGTACCTCCGAGAGACTGAGCCGGCGGGTCTTGAGATTGACGAAGTCACCACAAGCGTCTCGCTGTCGACGGGAACGTCGCCTCCCACTGAAAGAATACTCCGCATAAATGCGTCACACATGTGTCAAACCTGTGGTTTGAACTCTAGTGCGCTGAGGGTACAACCACCCTCCTAACCATCCAACCACGGGTTGGTTCGCCAGTATACCCACCGATTAATGCTCCATGAAACCTCCTCTATAAAATTGCTTCCAAAGCTTTAGCTTTGAGACTTTGTCCAATTTTAGACGAGGTCATCTCAGAAGAACATAGTACATTAATTTGTGCCGGGAAGACTGATCATGGATAATATTTGAACGGCCTATGGTAGAATTCATTATCTTAAGTGGAAGAAAGGGAACACTTGGGCCTATGCAATGAAACTTGACATGGCTAAACCATATGATAGACTTGAGTGGTCTTATCTGCGTGCAATAATGGAAAAGTTGGGCTTCTGTGATCGCTGGATACATTTGGTGATGAAAGGGGTCGAATCTGTGTCCTTTTCTATCCGTTCTAATGGAAGGGTTTCGGAATATTTCAAACCAACAAGAGGCATTAGACAGAGGGCTCGTATCTGCCTATCTCTTTCTAATATGCGCAGAAGTATTGAGCTTGGTTCTAAAAGCGTGTGGTCCAACGTTTTTTAGCGCGTGGGATTAGAGTTGACATCCATGCCCCGTGGGTCTCGCACCTAATTTTCGCAGATGACTGTCTGATCTTCACACAAGCATTGGTTGTGGGGGCAACACGGTTTCAGAACCATACCATAAAGGCTCGGGCCGATGGTTGACAAAGGAAATATCAACAATATTCTTCAGAGGAAATTATGTGGGAGAGGTTAAGACTACGGTGCATGCAGCATCTGGAATAGCGATTGAAGCAAAAATTGAGAAATATTTGGGTTTGCCAACAACATTAGGTAGATCAACAGATGAAGACCTCGAGCATATAATCAATCGGATAAAAAAATTAGCGTGAGGCTACACTAGTAGAAAAAGAACCTTTCGTCCAACCATTTAGTCTCGGTCGTGTTTTGGGCCGGGATGACATTAGTCCCGGTTCCAATTAGTAGGGGGACGAACGGGCCCAGTCGAGCTCTAGTCACGGTTCAAAGGGACCTTTAGTCTCGGTTGGTATCACCAACCAGGACTAAAGGGCTATGGCAACCGTTTGCTCCAATAACAAATTGGCATTCTGTTACTTTGGACCATTCAAGGTCGTTCGATGCATAAATCCGCTAACCTATGAAATGAAATTGCCAGCTGAATCCAAGATTCATCGAATGTTTCACACCTCGCGGATGCGCAAAGTTCTCAAACTAGGTATCCCCCGTTTCCACCTCACTTCTAGTGATTACTGATATTGTCATTGTTTCTGTCCAAACTATTAATTCTCGCTGTGCACTACCCCGACTGGGCGTCGAGAACAAGTCCAAGTACAGTGCCCACCGACATGGACCTTGACATCCCCTGGGAGGACAAACTTGAGTTGTAATAAAAAATCCACCCGGACCGGCTTGGGGACCAGCCAAAACACATGGGGGAGGGGATGTTAGCAGCTACAGCGACGGGCCACAAGTGGAAAAAAAGATGGGCCTCGCACAATGATAGGCTCGGCCCAAGCGGAAGGTCCAACCCTAGTGGCACCACGTCGGGCCAGAATGAACGCGTGACAACAAGTGAGCACCAGGTCCAATTGTTATAAGAGAAGCTTTCGTACGCCTGTCTGCCTCATCCAGTGGATCTAGAACGGAGATGACGGCGGGGTTGCTCGCCGTTGTAATAGCTAGTTACAAATTCTAGAGAAATTCCCTGTATCATGAATCCCGAATCACATTATCCCAGCAATATACCAAGCAGATCCCATCGAGTACCTAACACGACTTTACCGTGATCCAGCTCCGCATGCGATCACTTTGATTGTTGCACAAAAAAGACTCCAATAGTTCGGCCGAGGCTGCAACCCAACAAACTTCCATGTGAACAAACCAAGCGGACAAATGAATCGTTCTAGCTATTAGACCGGTGAGTACAACGCACTCAAGCTAGATTCGACTAGAAGACAATATTTCCTTCAAAGTAGTAAGAGCTTCTCTAGCAAACACTACAAAAACGCTGGAACTGCAAAGTTCCGGCGACTTTGCCGGCCGAGCCCAGTTTGCTGGTAGAGCAGACCCCGCATTCCTAGCCCGACCCACGAATCCGCAAATATACGCAGGAGGTAGGCATAAAATCCGTCTGGGTACCCATTTGCGGGCCCAAACCCTCACTGTAAGGAACCCCGAACCATTCTTCAAGGATCTCCGATATGCATACATTCACGATCCCAGATCACACCAGTCGTGAACAATATATCAAGTTGGCATTCAGATACAACATCTATTACACGTTTACACAAAGGTCTTACAAAAGGGACATGGTCACATGACCAAGTCAACACAACTGCCACGCAGGGCAAACACATAACACACACATCGGAAGACAGAACACACACAACGTAGTAGAGCCCAAGTCACGCCTTAACCTACAGACTGCTGGCTGGGAGACGATCCTAGTTCGCAAGGCCATCAGTGCAGTACTCCTCCTCGTAGATCTCCTTCTGAGGCTCCTCCGCAAAGTCTGGCAAGTAAATACCAGGGACGAAACCAATATGAATACGTTTGAATGTACTCAGCAAGACACCCGTCATGAAGCTTATAGAATGCAAGTATGCTTATATGGTGGAGTAGGTAGGCTATACATAGGGTTCACTATCCATAATATATGAAGGATACATCATAGTTGATTTTAAAAAAATCTCTGTATCTTTGTTGAAGAAGATACTTCAAAAGAAAATTGTATAGTTTTCTTTCTCTTGTAGATATGTTAAAAAGAAAGTTTTCTCTTTGCATAACTTCTTGGAAACAACTTTCAGCTATTCTCCATCCGTACCTCATTGGTACAAAGTTCCTCCTTCAAATACTTCACAAGTTCCAACTCCTTTTCAAAACTCCTTTTTGAAAACATTGACACAATGCTAGCTACATGGCCATTCAACTGTCCATATCCGAGGACGCGGCTATTCAGAATAGTTTTGACTCTGTACACATTCTACAAGATCCAGAATATCCGCCGTGAACAACCACGGAATGTAACAACAATATGTAAACATCGGATAACTGATCCTAACCATCCACTATGCTCAAGCTAGTAAATGACTATCTCATCAGTTGGGTGTAATCTTCCCGGCACCAGGTCCCACCCCTCCATGGCAAGAGATCCAACTGTTGCACCCAGAGGAGAACTTAATCCCTCACTGTGAATGTCCTGTATTCCACTCCTAGCGACATTTCGGTTCAAGGGAGTGCGTCCCCTTATAGGAAATTGAGATAGAGCGCACACTAACAAGAACAAGTTTCAAATTAAGCCCCATGCCCATGTTGGGGTAGAGTGGCAATACGATAAAGGTTGTCCGGCGAAGACTAGGTTATGTGTCATTTTTGAAAACACCTTTTTCCCAAAAATGACCAGTTCAATAAATCTCCTGTGGATAAGGCTCAGCCTTTCCACTGGGTTTTCCATAACGCCTTTGTTTTGCAAAAAAACATATTTTTAGGGTGTCCACTTAGGGACTTATACTTTTGGTGGTAATAAATACCATATGGTGATTATGGGCTTGGTAAGACCAAGTTTCAACTACTGGCATAATAATAACTTATATAATATTTATAGTGGTAGTAGGCACTCAAAAGTAGTTTTTGAATATAAGAGTTTTGTAAAACTTTTAGAAATAAAACATGCATGATAGATAATGATAAGTTTAGTAGAAAGCATCGGGATGGCTTGCCTTAAAACTCTTTGGGTCCCTGGCCTTGAAGTAGCTTAAACTTGACACACAGCGCTACAACTCCTTCTTCTTCGTTTTCTAACGCCACAAAAGAATAAAAGACACACACTCAGAACCAAAAAGGCAATTCCAGAAAATAAGCAACACATACATCAAGCAAACTTGTACCAGCGCCAACACCCAAAAAGGTATCGAGAAAACTTCCTCACAAACACTCACGGTACCAAGGTTATCTCTAAAAATACATATGGTTGAGAAACCATACTCCACATACTAAATATCATAGGTTGAGTGGGTGTACCACTATCATACCAAGCTATTTAAGAAGCTAAAAATATAGCTTGTGGTCAGAAGGGTGAGATTACTAAGGTACTAACAATCATTCAAAGCAATACCCATGGCAATGGGTATTAACAACAACACAAGCAAACAACACCACACAAGTTTGCCACTAACCTAATGCATAGTTAACAAGATACTACTAAACACAACAATAACACTAGTAAAATACTCATACTAAAGTATCCACTCAGACAATTCCAAACACCAAAGCAAACAAACCACAGATGAATAAGCTAGTTACTGATTATGCTTATGTCTACACAAAAGCTAAGGAATCACCCATTCAAAATATAACCAAACAAACCAGTGGCTCAACCAATGGTAACAAGCCATAATACACACCCTAAAACACAATAATAGCAAGAGATAATACACCTAGTAAATAACATAATAACAGGATTCCACTAATAGCATACTAGTAGGAAAGATTTCTACACAAGCACGCCATAAGGAATAATGTATTCCACAACCAAAATTGTCTAGCAACTCAACAATTCATTTCATAGTAACAGAACTGAAGACATTCTAAACATGCTAGGATAAAACATACACTCATAAAATAGAAAGATAACAATGCTAGAGCAACTCATAATATCTAGTGGTGACACTAAAACAATACTAGAGAAGAAATCAACACTACAAGAATGCATTTGCCTAAACAAGTAATACATGATTATAAATACCTACTAACATCACATACACCTTACACATGCTAGTAAGCAATTATACTAAAATAATCATATGAAAAAAACTACTTAGCAAGAATCAACCAAGTCTAACAAATCATGCTTTTCTAATCAACCAAACAAGAAACATCAAAGTGACATGCTATGCAACCAGTAGCTATGCACTCAATACAATCTCAAATAAACACTTTCTAAAATCAAAACACTCAAGGGAAATTCTATCCACACAATTTACCAACACTAGGAAAATATTTCTATTTGCAAACAACACTAAAAAAATAATCAAATCAATAGTCAAGCACTTCTCAACATGACATTCCAAAGGGAACACCATATCAAAAAATTCACTACCACTAAATATACTAGGAGTCACAAAGCATTACCAACACTCCAAACAAATAAGTAAAGCAATCATCTATTTTCCTTGGTGGAAAATCCTAAACACACATATAACAATTATATGCTACCAACAAAGAAGTGTAGGGTAGGGGATTTGTATCCCTAACCAAAATGCAATGGGACCAGTGGGTTATGGGCCCACTAATATACCAAGCATTGAGAAGTAACAATGCCTCTGGTCTCACTTGACAAACCAATAATCTACCCAAACAATCACCACACAACTAATCATACTAGTGAAACAACAAAGTGAAAACAGACAAGCAAATGCTACACGTGCTTTTCTATAAAACAAAATGCAAGCTAATAGAGGTGACACCACTATAATATCAGTACCAAAATGGTACTGGACTCAACACATCAACATAGGTAAACAAACATACAAAGATTTGCTCACACAATCTATTCAATAAAAATACTCGAAAACAATAAAAGGCTATTTCTATTTCTATTTTTATTTCCAATCATGCGCACACTTCCTAATGTATTTGTACTGCAAGAAAACACCCTAATAACAAGGGGAAACTCATCTACACATGCTAGGAAACAAGTTTTAAACAATCAAACATTTATTTACAAACAATTGCACAAGATCTAATAAAAACAGAAAAGGTGTTGTATCTAGAAATGCATACCAAAAATAATCTAGGGCTCGCAAAATTATTCCAATCTAGTATTACATAGATCTACTCACAAGAAAACTCATCCAATTGGATTCACATCAAAAAATACTTTTTAAACTCTCTCTAAAAAATCCTAGAAATGCCTACTGGACTTTTACTAAAATGGATGGAATTTCCAAATGGTAATTCACTTTGATGAATGGCCAAGTCCTACTGATAGATATATCCAAGGGCTACTCAAAAGAATTTGATTTTCAAAATTTGGATACATATCCAAAAATTTATGCACACAAACGTCTCACAGACAGTCTGTGGCATTTTAATTACTATAGCAAAAATAAACGTGCAAACATGGATCTACCACTTGGATGTGTTCAAGAAAATGCTAAGCAACTGACACAAATTTTTGTAGAATTTAATTTGCGCAAAATCTATTTTTAACAAGCCTAAAGCAAACAACTAGTTTCTGTTAAATTTTTAAAAAGAAAACAGACACATAGCGGGCTGGGTGTTTTTAACGGGCGCGCGGCCCAACTAAGCCAAAGCGGCCCAGCACGGGCGCGCGCACGCGGCCAAGCACAGGAATGGGGCAGATTCAACGTGGCTCGTTGATCAAAAGATAAACGGCGCACTGTTTGTCTCCCTGCCTTCTCCCTTCCTAACAAGACGGGAAACGCACGGCGGCGCGAGAGAGCTCGGGTGCTCACGGTGACGTTGCGGGAGGCGATGGTGCAAGGCCGGGGGCATTGCGGGGTGTCCGGGCGGGGTAGGGGCACGGGCTAGGCAAATATGTCGTCATCTACGTCGACGACGACTCCGGCGGGGAGTGAACGCACTCCGGCGAAGGCACGGCCGCACCCCTGGAGTTCCAGTGACCTCGATTTTGTAAAGTTAGGGTTAGAGCATTTTGGCCATCTGAGGCTATGTTTAACCACCACCCCCACCACCCCCCCCCCCCCCCCCCCGATGTAAATCTTAACGAAGAACAGATGAACTAGTATAGATGATGTATATGATCTCCCGCGTAGTTTGAATTCTTTATTATGCAGTTCTGTTTACCGTTTCTGTTTTGGCCAACTCGTTTCTGAAACTGCAACCCAGTTTGCACTAAAATGCAAACTGCGTTTTCAGTTTTAGAAATTGCAGGATCTACTACAGATGCTCTAATAGAGTCAATCACAGCAAAGTCGTTGTAGCTGGCAGAATTGCAATAGAAAAGAAAAATAAGACAATGGGAGTCAGCTGTGTGTTTGCAATTTCTGACGACAAAGTAGCATGCTCAAACATGCTGCTATCGAATTAGTTGGTTATAGCTGGAACTGTAATAGGCCATATTCTCGAGTCTCGATGAACAAACGGGCCGGAACATTTGACATTCTGTTCTGTTCGTTTTTTTGAAAGAAAGTGTATACCCGTACTACATGTTTTTTTTTTTGAACGGCCGAACTACATGCGCTAGATAGAGTAACGCTTGCTTAAAAAAAAAAGGATATAATAACGCATTCTAAAAGAGGCATTCAAGACACACCGGAGACGTCTTCAACTGCGACTAACGGAGATACACAACCAAGCCGCTGTCAGCCCGTCACCGACCTCCGGGGCCTAGAATGTCCAGGTCGCCACAGCTGGACTTTTTTTTTTCTTCTGGGATTTTTTTTTTTTTTTTTGCGTGGTCTAGGAGTATGTTAATTCGCATAGCCATCCGTTGAAATGGTCCGATGTCTTTCGATCATCATACGCAAAATACAAAATAGATGTGCAGAAGAAAAATTATATTCTCTCGGATTAGGTAAAATCATCATGTGTCGGTTGGATGTACTCTATTTTTGCGGGAGGTTAGGTGTGGACTTTTTCCTGTGTACCTAGTGGCTAGCTATGGGTTCTCAGCTGAGTGTTGACGTGAACGCCAAGAACTAAACGTTGACGACTGAAGTTGTTTATCTCGACTACCTCACCTATGAGAGTTCTCATCCATAGAAAAACACCATAGCACAAAATTTCAAAAGCTTATTCCCGCAAGAGAAAAAAAAAATCCAAGAGCTCATATGGGAATTCAACAATGAAAATCTCATGAATGATAATATCAAGTTTTCCCACATAAAGGGTTTCCCCTCACGAACAAGTTCGTATGTCGCAACTTGAAAGTTGAAAGAGGGACAAACATGGAGAAATTGTCTAGTCGAAACCCGTTACACCGAAAACATGAAACTACACATAGACCATTGGATTGATAATGCTTTGCCTAGATCACAGCTCCATTATTAATGAAACTTTTACAAGAAGCCCCTATCTTGATGATGTTTTAGTATTTTTTTTGTTCAGGTTTGGGTTAATTGTCAAAAAAATAAGAGTTGGTTTAACATAAACCCTAGTTTAATATTTAAACCATTAACGAACTCAATGAAAAACATATGACAAGATTAATATATAAGTCGAGTGAAACTCTAACCACAAGGAAATCTACTAAACACGTATGCAACGTATATTAAACCATGAAAAAAAACTCACTACTACTCATACACAACTTTCACTAGTACATCATTTGGTGTCGAAGATTTTTCATCATGTTTCCATCGAGTTTCAAATTTTAATCATAGTATAAATCGTTTTCAGCATTTGTCTTGTTTGAAGATCACATCGTATGGTGATAATGGCGAAAATGATCCTAAATTGTACATCGGCCAGTTCGATGTATATGGCCTTTTTTAGTTTTCCAGTAAGATTAAAGTTCAAAATATACCCAACAAGGTTTAAATAAGTTGGTTCATCTATTTTAATTTGTAGATGCACATTTATTCAAAAGGAGCTGCAAATTTTAAAGATATGCATCCAATAGTCTTGCAATGTCTATCAATGTGTGCAAAATATTATTTTACAAGCTAGCGCTTGATAAGAAAAGTGTTGTTTTGGTTTCAATGTTTTATTCTATTGGTGGTACTTTAAGTAACACACTAGCACATTTTCAAAATGGGCAACTTCCATATTTGTAATGTGCAAATGAGTTTTTGTAGTTAATTTGTTCATATCTTCTCTTGCATTTTATTTTTTCACTTTTCTTGGTCAACTAAAATGTGTATTTAAAACTTAAAATGAGCTGGTATTGCCTATGTCACTGAATTAATTTGTTTGTGTTTTGTCGACCGGGATGCAGACAAATCTATTCAATTGAAAGTTATTATTACATAGTTTTACTCCGTGTGTATTACATAAGCTTATACAATTCTCACAAACAAATCATTGATTTGTAATGAACATTCTGGTCCTCCGACCAGTTCCTAGTCAGGCCAAGCCCGCCTATAATACGCCATGGCCATCTACTCCGTGGAGTAGCAACATTCTTTGAACGCCTGGAGGTTGTGCTGGAAGACGGGGACGAAAGCGTCGACGCTGCCATCGCCGATGTAGGACGGCGCAAGGAAGAGCATCCCCTCCGTGGGGAAGTAGGAGGGCATGAAGTAGCTAGGGCTCCCCGTGCCAAAGTCCAGCTCGTAGAATGGGAACGTTAGCCAACTGTCGACCTCCACGTCCGGGCACAGCACGTCCTTGCACACTGCGCTCGGCGCGAGCCCCTCCTTCTCGACGATGCCAGAGGTCGCTAAGTCGACGAAGGACTGGAAGAAAGCGCCGTCCACGCTGGCCACCTCGTCGTGGATCAGCTGGGCGGCGTGCTTCAGCGGCCGGTTCAGGAGCTCACCCGCTGTGGATCGCGGGAACGCCCAGAGCACCATGTTGCCGAAGTACTCCGCTGGCTTGCCGAGCCTGTGTCGCCCGTCCACGGAAAGCCGGATCGTCGTGGTTTCATCGGGGCTCAAGTCACGGGCACGTGTCATGGTGCGCCAGAGGTGGGCGAGGATGGTCTCGAACCTGCTGAACGGGCGGCCACGTCCCTCGGACGCGTTGGCACGGAGCCCAGCGATGAAGTTTTTGGTGAAGTGGGCCTTGTGGATGACTATGTTGTCGGCGTCGTCGCCATGGTGGCCGACAACGTCTGTGGGCGATGGTGTGCGGTACTCCCTGTTGCGGTGGTCGTGCTCCACGCGAGGCGTCGATCGTGGCTTGAAGAGGTCCTTGTGGTGTAGCACGGGCGCCGGGCCCATGTGGAGGCCCCTGGTGGCGCGGCCCCAGGCGACGAGGAAGTTGCTGGTGGCGTGGCCGTCGGCGGCGACGTGGTTGGAGGTGAACCCGACGGCTAGTGAGCCGCACCTGAACCGGGTGAGCTGCAGCAGCACCACTTCTTCGAGGTCACCCTCGATGTCCGGGTGCAGCTTAAGCAGGTCCGGCGTGGGCTTGGCTGGCGCCATGTCCACCATGTCAGCGTCCACGGACGCCTCCACGAAGCGGACGCCACGATCGTTGAGGATGAAGGAGGGCTCTCCGTCGTCAGGATTGACGCCTATCTGGCCGGCAAAGGGACGGTAGTGGGCGAGCACCGCTGCCAGGCCCTTCTCGATGGCGGCCGTGGAAGGAGCCGGCGCCGCAAAGGCGTAGATGATGGCCATCTGCATGTCGTACGTCACCCTGTCGAAGATGGACAGAGGGATGTACTCGGTGGGCGGTGCAGCGCCGCCATTGTAGTAGGCCGGCTTGACGAGCTTGGAGCTCGAAACCTTCACCTCCATTGCTAACAGTCGAGGCGGTGATTGCGAGCTTGGATCAGAGTACTTTGTAAGGAGTTGCTGCAAGAGAGTGCTAACTCGTATGTGCTGCAAGAGATGCTAGGATCGATTTGCTCGTCTCGTTCAGCAACTCGATCGGCGTATATATACGGATCGTGCATTGAAATAGTTGGTGAAGTCACACTTTTTAAATAAGTCGTGTGATGGGTCTCTATTCGATCGAGCAAGTATGGTTCAGAGTAGGTGAAGTCGAGTCCCATTAAACAAGTCGTGTGATGAGTCTAGTCTCGGGCTCTGACCTGGCCGCCTCACCCTCACCTCATGTACGAGTGTTTGACTCTGCGTGTTATGCACTTATGCAATGTCTGCTACGTACGAACCTGCTGAATATGTCTCAACTCTCAAGTCTCAACGAAGAATATGCCATATATGTCAACATGTTTCGAACGCATATCCTTTTTGCTCGCGATTTTCGGCTCAGACACCAACAAATTTCCTCATTCGTTACTTAACTGATTAGCCCCAGCAGATAGGTGAGGACACTATGGTCAGAATTCTAGGTGAAAACACTCCTCCAAAGTTGGGATCTTTTAACAACAACAACAACAAGTGTTGAAAATCAAACAATACTCCTTTTGGTCTACATGCATGTCTGGCATATGCTAGGATGATTCTGTTGAAAACTATCCTAAACATGTTTGACCGCTCGAGCCAGTTCCACGTGTCTAGATAGACATATGTCAGATAGGATTTAATAGTTGCAATGTAGCCCGTCAGTCCTCCACTAGGGTTCAATGAATGGAGAAATTCATATTTCCTTTTTTTATGGAGAAAAAAAGGCAAAAGAGGACACCCTTAACTTCGCTTTTTTATTTTTTCCATCCCTCGTTAAAGAGGGAGAGCATGCGTTATAGCCTCCTCTCTGCCCACAAACTTCAGTTCGAAATTAATATACAACTTTACACTTTATTTTATATATTATTGTATATTACAATATATTTGAGTACTTACCAGAGGTGAGAACAAGTCCATTGCTAGAGATATTTGTCCTCCTTTTGTTACTGTAATTCTATTTCAGCCCTATGGCTGAACGCAGTCTCGCTGGGTATTTGCTTGAAACTCAAAACCCTTAAAATAACCATGCAAGTGAAGGAGGAGCAAAAGGCAAATTGCATGTTAGCTTCCACAGCATGCAAAAGAACGTCATTACAGGAATTCGCATAGTTCCCGGCGGCCATGAACCGTCGGCAAAGGCACGAAGCCTTATCCGGAAAAAATAAATAAAAAAAGGTTTATATACCCTCCGTCTCAAAATAATTATCGTAGAAATGGGTTAAAATGGATGTATGTACTACATGAATACATCTAGATACATCCATCCCAATGACAATTATTTTAAGACGGAGGGAGTACATTTTGCGTTGTGGCGTTTTTCCAGTGTGTTGGAGAATTTTATAGCTCGTGACAGTCATTGTACCGTGTTTTCTTTTCTTAGTAGCAAATAAGTTCTCTTTGTGACACCAAGGTAGGAAGGCCGGCCAAGCATAGAAAATAATCCACTTTCCCTGTGAGCAGGCTAGCTTTAATCCAACTTTCCATGCAGGAAAGAGAACGTACGACAAAATGTAAAACACACAATGGCCGAATTTTTTGTCAGGAAAAGAAAACAATCTCCTATATATTAATAAGTGATGCCTTATTGGGGTCACATACGTAAAGTGCAGGTAGCACTACTGAGGTTGGAGCCAGTACCTGCCAGTACCTTTGCTGCTTACAAACATAAATAGTTAACGAATACTTTTGCATCCATATGATCTGTAGGGTTTTGGCAATCATAAGCACGATCATGTTAGAGGCGGCCGCTGTCAAAGTTATGGAAAAAATTATGCCTGCGCTGCCCATATGGTGCACGATGGTTTTTTGGCACTGAATATTTGTGATCGCGATGCATGCATGCATGCATGCGTCCGTCATTAGGTAGAAAATCTTCCAAGCGTGCTCACCTGAGTATATGTATCATTTGCCTTTGCTTTTTGCGTTGATCCATGTGCCTATTTAACCAGTGACATGCATGTGCGTGGGTTCATGTGCCTATTTAGTAAAGTCGCTTTCCTTTGTAGAAACAAGGCTTTCGTGTTTGGAACCAGAGGGGGCATGGCAACGGTTCGCCTCGCGTCGAACACTTTTAGTCCCGTATCCTAACACAACCCGGGACTAAAAGTCGTCTGGCAACCGTTCGCGTCGCATCGCACCCTTTTAGTCCCGGGTCGTAACACGGACCGGGACTAAAAGTTGTCGTGGCAACCTTTCGCCTGGTCCGGGATTAAAAGTTACGGCCCGGGATTAAATGTCCAAACCGTTTGCCTGCCGCGCTTTGGAAGTTAAATAATTATTATTTAAATTAATTAATTATTATTTAAATTAATTAATTACTATTTCAATTCAAGACTATTATTACTTATTTATTTATGTTTAATTAAATAATTTTTGGATTCACAAAATAAAGATGTGCCACATCATATCTTAAAGGTTAACATGATTGACGCCGTACTATTGTCAGTAAAACATGATTTGTTTCTTTGAAGTTGAGAGTGAAGGAACCGAAAAGTTAAGCGTGCTGAGAGTGAAATAGTCTGAGAATGGGTGACCTCCTGGGAATTGTCTGTTTAGAGTAAAAAAAGAGTGATTAGAGTTAAAAATAATTTAGATTAAGGTAGAATGATTAGAGGTAAAAATAATAGAGACTAAATGAAAAAAAATCGGAAATAAAAAAGAAAAAAAATAGAAAATAGTTCAGTCCGGGTTGTATTACCGCCAGGGACTAAAAGTCCTGCCCCAAGAGCTCCCGGGAGCTTCCCGTGGGCTGCCCTCTAGTCGCGGCTCGTGGGCCGGCGGGTCAAAAAGGGGCCTCTAGTCCCGGATTGCCATCCGAGACTATAGCCCCTTACGGCCCGGGACTAGAGGCCCGTTTTCTAATACTGTCCATGGAAGAGAGCAAAGCTTATTCAGAAAACATCGTCTAGTTAATTAAGACACTACGCGAGAAGATCAAAACACCGACGGCAATTTTATACGCCGACGGCCAAATGTCGGAGCCGTCGGCGCATGTGGCGAAATACGGCAGCCCGCATCCGTGGCCGTCGACATAGGGTTCCTGTCGGCACTGAGGGTTCTTCCCCGAGGGTGCCCGTCAGCGTATCAGAAGCTGTCAGCGTCTAGTGGCCACGTGGCGTGATGGAACGGGATCCGTATATACCAGCGGCGGCCGGCCGTCAGCGCCTCGACGGATTCCCGTAGCGATACTAGCGTCTCCGTTTGGGTGCCCCCGCATAGGAACGCACGATGTGGTTAACACACACGGCCACACTAAAAAGCAATGTTGTAAAATTCACAATATATATGCGGTACAAAGAGCATGGTTGAGAAACTATTTATTACTCCCTGTCCTAAAAAAATATGTCTCAACTTTGTCTAAATTTACATGTATGTATCCAACTAGACGCGTTTTAATATGTAGATACATACAAATATAGATAAAATTAAGACATCCTTTTGTGGGACGGAGCGAGTAGGTATTGAAAAGTAGATGTGTGCTTGATAGGGATAGAAATTACGTAAGGAAGCAGAAGGATCACAGTGATGTGTCACAACCTATATGTAAAAAGGGTTGTTCTAATGTCATGGAAAAATCACTTATACTTTAAAATTTTGATAAGTGGGTATTTGCATAAATATGTATTTCTGTTATTTGAAATACATGCTTGTGAATTTGTTACAAAATTATTTCCGCAATTTTCTCGTTTAACAAAGAGTATATATTAGTTGCATTTTAAAGATCATGCCGTATTTTCCAAGGCAATACCAATTAGAATTAACTAGTACGTTATTAGGTTCTAGATTATCTCTATTTAACTTCATTTGACAGATCAAACTTTTATATTTGATATGTTTGTGACGACCTATTCTCTATTTAATCACAAGATATGTGAATGAATCATTTGGTCTCAGCTAAAATAAAGCTGTGTGGGGAAGCCAAACATGATTTTCTTCATTCTCAATTGTACGACTTCGAACATGTGTTGATCAAGTAGATGGTTTTTATGGGTAAGTAACATAATGTTTTGAAGTGTATTGATCAATATTTATAATGTATGCTTGAATGGTGTACTTATGTCATCATTGATATCCTCTTAGGATTACTATGGATGGGTGTGGATTGGAGTTGATGATTGCGACCATCGTGCACTTGTACAATTAGGCTTACTTTGCCAAATCAAAATAAGCATTTCTCGCCATATCTATCTTATATAGTGGTGTCGAAAGTCAATCGTGGAACTATAATTTGAATCTTGAGTAAGAAATCATGTTTGCTCTGGCCCCTTTTTTCATGTTTTATTACGTCATTTTTTTTGTTTGAGGCCTTAATAGATTGCACTTCGATTAATACTGTGTATAAAACATCATATTGCTCTAGGGTTGATCTATTTCTATAACATATCTAACTATTTGAATTGAAACTTGCAAATTTTAAATCGTTCCATGAATTGGGAAAATATCTAAATGGCCAAAAGAGTTTGTTTGAAATAAAAAAAACTGTTTTAGAATGCACTGTTGTCCTTTATTGACCAATTTAATTACTACAAAGAAGGAAGAAAGCATGAGGTATCAAGCACTCAAGGTCAAACAAAATCTTGGTAATCAGAAAGGCATGATCCACAATTGCTTGGGAAGAGAATGTGACTCGGAGTCGATGTACATGGACTAAAAAGTACTGGCAACCAACAAAACGAGATCTAACCCTACATAACTACTTATTGCCTTATTGGCATGACAAGTATGGGGTATGGCCACAAACCAACAATCCTTGGCAATTTCTTCACACAGAACATTTGGCCTTCCTCGCTGTCTGTGTTGGCGGTTGTGGGTTTGATAGTTTGGAGGTCACACCGATCACGACTCCCAATTCCAGCAGATTCACATGTAGTGTTACGATCAAGCGTAACAGTGGCGTACAATGTCAAAAAATAATTATTTCATGGATTCTTATTAAATAAATAAGTATCGATACTCCCTCCTGTTCAGTTTAGAGGTCTTGTGCATATCACTAGGTCGTCAATTTGACCAATGAAACATAATGTACGTATTACCAAAATTACAATATTTAATAATATAACATCTGAAGTTTATATAAAAAAAACTTATCTTATATTATGGTGCTCAAATCTACGACATAGGGATACACATAGGCACTATAAACTGAACGGGAAGTAGTACAAATCTTATATCGTACTGATAGTACTTCTCTCTCGTCATCAAATTGCAATTGTGAAACAGAGAACTTTTCACATGCGGCCGATTGACAGTAGTTAATTAGCACAAGGCACATAATTTGTGAATTGGCTGTCGTTCCATTGGACTGAGTCTAGTCGCGAATACATCATCAAAAAATTAGTTATGTAATCTCTAACCTAATCATGGAACAACATTGTTAAATCAAGATTATCCCTGGATGTCATCACGGCCACCGGATAGCATCATTCTAGAGTATATTTTCGCACATCCCTTGACCAACACAGCAAGCATACGGACGTCGCATACTGGGATCTCTATTTTTCTTCAGAGGTAATAGAATTGATCGTACAAAAGTTTACGTGGTGAGAGAAAATTCATATTGAAGAAAATTGGGTAAGGTAGCACTACGGGAAACAATTAATACGCCGAGGGCCAAGTACTAAGCCGACGGCAAAATATCGGGGCCGTCGGCGTAGACCCCGACATGCGAACCCAAAATACTAAAAAATAATGGGCTACGCTGACGGCAACCCCGTCAGCTTATTTTTTTTCCTATGCCAACCGTAACCGTCGGCGTATCCTAGCTCAGTTTTTTTTGACTTACTCACTGTTTTGAGCATAACTTTTGCATTCGAATTCAGATTTCGACATTCTTTAGCTCGTTTCGAAAAAAAACCCATGAGCAAGAACAAAACAAACAAGAAAGAGTTAACGGTTACCGGATGTAGTCCTATAAGATGGGTTTTCTCCAACGGGTCTAGGGGTTGAATATTGAGAAACTCTTGGTATATCTATAATTAAATAGGTATTCATGTACCTAAAAATTAATTTTACCAAAAATCATGAGAAAACTAGGAGCCACATGTAGTTCAAATTTGACCCGTTTCCACATGAACCTGCAGAAACTTTTTTTTTTTAAATATGGATTGAAACCTTTTCATAAGCAGCAATTTGGTTATTTATGCATATAAAACGGTATAGTATTTTCAAAAAAAATAGTTCTCAAGTTTGGCAACATATTTGTTGTTGGTGCTTCACAAAAAAACTCATTTTTCACACTTGGAAAATGGAAAATTGTTTTTTTTGTGCAATGAAATGGAAAAATTTCTTCGTCAACGTTGTTCGTGCTTCCAAGATGCATGTTTATGTATAATATGTGCACTATTTAACAAACTATGCCATGAATGTAGCCATAACACCCATCATTTGGCCCGAAAGTCAAGAATTTTCATAGAAGATAACTCATTTCTATAAACACGTTTTCAATATAACCGTCATATTCCAAGTTTATTATTTTTTGTGGATAGTAGGACATATAAATGACACCACACGAAGGTCTTACATCATTTTGACTACTTTTGAATTTGTTTGAGTTTCTATGCTGATTTCAAAAAGAAGCCAAGACGGCGGGCACGAATCTTCGTAACTAGGGGTTACATATTGAAAATATATTGGTGTATCTGTGATAAAATAGATAGTTTTGTACCAAATTTTTTTTAAAAAAAAATCATGAGCAAACTACGATGGACCTTTAGTTCAAATTTGACCTGTTTCCACCTGAATCAGAAAAAAACTTGTGTTTTTCAAAAGAGGTGGATAGAAACCTTTTTAGAGGTCACAAATAGGTTATTTGTGCATATAACATGGTATATTATTTTCAAATAAATTAGTTCTCAAGTTTTTTACGATATTTGTGGTTGGTCCTTCACAAAAAAAAACCCATTGTTCACACTCGGAAAATGGAAAATGGTTTTTGTGCAATGAAAATAAAAACTTTCTTCGTCAACATCGACTGTGCTTCTAAGATGCATGTTTTTGTACAGCATGTGCTATTTTAACAAACTATGCCATGGATGTGGCCATAACACTCGTCGTTTGGCCTGACAGCCAAGAAGATTCATACAAGATAGCTTATTTATGTGAATGTCTTTTCAATATAACCGTAGTATTCCAAGTTTATTATTTTTTGTGGATACAACGACATACAAAATAACACCACGCGAAGGTATTACATCTTTTTGATTTTTTTTAGTTTGTTTGAATTTTCTATGCCGATTTCAAAAAGAAGCCAAGACGGCGGGCACAAATCTTTGTAGCTAGGGGTTGCATATTAAGAAACTCTTGGTGTATCTGTGATGAAATAGGTAGTTGTCCACCTAAAAATGATTTTTGCAAAAAATAATGAGCAAACTGCGATGGACCTGTAGTTCAAATTTGACCCATTTCCAACTGAATCGGAAGAAACTTGTGTTTTTCAAAAGAGATGGATGGAAACCTTCTCAGATAAAAAAATTAGTTATTTGTGCATATAACATGGTATAGTATTTTCAAAAAAATTAGTTCTCAAGTTTTGCAACATATTTGTTGTTGGTCCTTCACAAAAAAACTCCATTTTTAAACACTCGAAAAATAGAAAATGTTTTTTGTGCAATGATAAGGAAAACTTTCTTCGTCAACATCGTTTGTGCTTCCAAGATGGATGTTTGTGTAGAATATGGACACATTTTAACAAACTATGTCATGGATGTGGTCATAACATCCGTCATTTGGTCCGAAAGCTAAGAATTTTCGAAGAAGACAGCTTATTTCGGGTGAACACCTTTTCAATATAACCATCATATTCCAAGTTTACTTTTTTTGGATACTAGCACATATATAATGACACCACTCGAAGGTCTTACATAAGTTTGATTATTTTTGAATTTGTTTGAATTTTCTATGCCGATTTCAAAAAGGAGCCAAGATGGTGGGCACGAATCTTCGTAACTAGGGGTTGCATATTGAGAAAGTCTTAGTGTATCTTTGATGAAATAGGTAGTTGTGTACCTAAATAAGATTTTTACCAAAAAAATATGAGCAAACTATGATGGTCCTGTAGTTCAAATTTGACCCGTTTCCATCTAAATCGACAGAAACTTGTATTTTTTCAAAAGAGCTGGATGGAAACCTTTTCAGAGAAAATAAATTGGTTATTTATGCATATAACATGGTATAATATTTAAAAAATTGTAGCGCTCAAGTTTTGCAACATATTTGTGATTGGTACTTCATAAAAAACAGATTTTTGCACTGAGAAAATGGAAAATGGTTTTTTTGTGCAATGAAAAGGAAAACTTTGTTCATCAACATTTTCCGTACTTCCAAGATGTATGTTTGTACAAAATATGGGCATGTTTTAACAAACTATTCCATGGATGTGGCGATAACACCCGTTATTTGGCTCGAAAGTCAAGAATCTTCATAAAAGATAGCTCATTTGCTTAGGGGTGACCCTATACTACACACCCAATTTCACAAACCTAGGTTTATATTTGTTTTCAATACAACTGTGCTCAAATTTTCCATATCTTGGCACATTCCAACATGGTTTGGTCATTTGGTGCTCAAGGTTGTTCCGTTTTCTCCATAAATCCTAGTTTCGACACCTAATTTGGTTGGATGACCATATACCATACACTAAACACACCACTTAGTAAAGTCCTATACATGATGGAAAATATTATATGGATGTCATATTTGAATTTCACCCATGTTTTTAATCGATTTAGACATATTATTTGTCAAATTTCGATTTACAGATTTGTAGATATGAATTATTCAATATTAAATGGAAAAAGCAAAAAATATTAATCATTATTTAAATTCAACATTTATTTGAATTCAAAATTATTATTAGTTATTATTTTTTACTTAAATAATTGTTTAGATTCAGAAAATAAAGGAGTGTGACATGATGGTCCAAGGGTTATCAAGATTGATTGGATACTACTGTCAGAAACTAAGAAGTTAAGCGTGCTAAGACGGGAGTAGTCTTGAGATGGGTGACCGGTCGAAAAGTGTTAGTAAAAGCGAGCGATTAAAATTAAAATTAAGAATAATTGGAGAAAATATAAATATGTATATAGTGCGATTAACTGGTTAAATAATTTAAATAAAAAACTAAAGCACAAAAATTAGATAAAAACAATTGAGAAAAAAATTCTGCCTATCCATACGCTGACGGGGATATCGTCGGCGTACACTGAGCTACGCCAACGGGCCAAAACGCCATGGCGATACGCCGACAGTCAGGCCGTCACGTCTTGCCTGCCTCCCGTAGTGTAGGACACGTTGTCGCGTCTTGCCTGCCTACCGTAGTGTAGGACACGAACTTGTCAACCAGTCCAAAGTCCTTATAATCATGACGGTCGTCACATAAAATTGATATCAACGGGTTCATATTAGAAAACTAATAAAACAGTGGACTTCCGAAATGCGGATATTCCATGACCCAGTAATTAATTAGTCAATGGAAAGTATTATTGAGCTGGTCATTGCAGTGGATCGAGTCCAGTCGCCCCTTCATCATCTGGAAGTAGTTCTCTAGTCTTTACACCTAATCATGGAACGTTAAATCAAGATTATCCTGCGGATGACCGCGGCCACTGGGAAGCGTCGTCAGACCATATTTAAGTTTCACACATCTCTTGGTTAACAACCCAAGTATTGGATGTAGCGGGGAACACGGGTTCATACGGAGACTGACGCCACTTTTATTTTTCTGTAACGAGAGCGCCCGGCTGGTTGTTTCGAAATTAAATCTCATATCGGCACACTTCATTTCAACATATGGACTGTGGTACTCCCTCCGTTTCAAAATAGATAACTTCCATTTATGCAAACATGCATGTATGTAAACTAAAACATATATATATATATATGCATTTTTGAATAAATAGAAATCGTCTATTTTGGAACCGAGGGAGTAGTAGACAAGAAGCCTACACGTCAGAATCTACTAAAGCTTTAAGGCCAGTGGAGAGCCAGGAGAAAAGCTTTAAGGCCAGTGGTGAGCCAGGCTTCTCCTGGCATCAACCAACTCGTGACTATGCCATATGGGCCCTCGCAGTCCCTGGAGTAAAAAACAAATCCTCACACTCGAAAGAAAAAAGCAACTTAGACTCTCGTGGTAATGTTTTCCTCTTCCTATGGTTTTGGGCCGGCGACCATCGCCCAGCCCAAGCAGCGCCTCTACTCCATACCAGAATGAAGAAAATATGGCGCGGAGAAGCGGGCTACTCCGTCTAGTAAAACATTAAGACTTACCACAAAGACCATGTTAACGAAGTATAATGTTTTATATAGATGATGCCATTTATGGCGCGTGTTGATAAAATTAGCGGTAGGCTAAAAGGGAAGCCAATTCACTCAACATGGATGTTAATATCCATGATCACGGTCAGATTCATCTGACTTTGAACACACTAATCTGTTTCGCCTGACTGATTTGTTGGGGTATGTTCAGATGAAAGTAGACGGTACCGAGTTTGCATTTTCTAGTTGAGGCGATTGAATTTAATTCACAGAATGCAAGGGCTTAGTTCAGGTTTGTTGTGGGATGTCAGGCAGCCATACACTATAGGCTATACATCATAGCGATTGCAGCCAGGTTATGTAATACTACTCGTTGTTGATAAAATTCATGTATACAACACTAAAATATTCTTAGATACGTCAATTTTTATGTATTTTTGAGACACTTAATATGAGAAGAAAAGAATATATAGTTATAGCTACAAAATATTTCTTTAACTAATTAAAATTTATGTCCAACATAAAATTGTATTCTTAAAACAACAAGCAGGTTTTAGAGTGCGTCACTTTGCACATTAATAAAAAGCCATTTATATGTTTCCAAAAATTCAGAAAAAAGTTCCTAGAAGGAAACAATGATGAGTACTAATGTGTATCTGTATGCGATGAACGGTGCACATTTTATAACTTTGAATTCTCGTTAGACTTTCTATTTTTTTGTAGATTAGAATACAAATTTTCCGTATTGGGATTTTTTACACACTGGTAGAGTTCAACAATATCTACATGTATGACCCTTTTATAGGATATTTTTTTGGAATTTTGAGACGGAGATTATTTGATTTTTTTCCCTTCAAAAATTGGATTTCATGGAACTAAAACTCGCTTCGACTTTCCCAGATTTTATTTCAATAATAATTAAATTAACTAAAACGAATACTGATAACAAACATCTCGACTAAAACCAATCCACATAGCGATTCTTTGAAGTGAACGTATCTTGTTTCACCAGTCGCGTATTAAATATTGCATGTTTTGGGTGATTGGAATGTTGACGGGTCCGCCACTGCCAAAAACATGTAATCCTCACATAACAGGTATCTAAGTACCAGACCACCAGATATATGAAAGGCAGAACTAAAATAGTCACTGTTACCAAAATGATGGGACGTTAAATTAATAATGCAGAAAGCGGCAAAAGAGATACAAAGTGCTAAACCCAATTTAACACAGCGATGCACACACAAGGAACGAGGCACCCGAGGAGATTACGGTCAAATACCCAAGAACAACACCGCCATAGTCCGCACAAACAGACATGCTCAACGAGATGTCCGAGAAGAGCCCGAGGACATTACAAGTGAGCAAACAAGGAAGATCAAAAACGCTATCCACATCGCTGTAGACAGGCTCAACGAGAAGCCCCAAGCAAATGAACGCCAAGGTGCAGAACCAGCTCCAAACCTTACCGAAGGAAGTCCGAAGCCGAAGCAGAATCACTGCAACCGGCAATACACAACCTCCGGAGAGACACGTAACGTGAGCTATGATACGTCATAAACGTATCCATAAAATTATGTTCCATGCTGTTTTCATGCCTTATGCTACATGTTTTCCTTACACTTTATGTCATTTTTATCGATTTTCCGGGACTAAACTATTGACAAGATGTCACAGAGTTAGTTCCCTGCTTTCGGCTGTTTTTAGTTTCAGAAAAGTTGTTCTGAAAATATTCTCGGAATTGGAAAATTCGAAGCCGGGAAGTTTTAGAATTCCCGAAGGTTCCACGGAGTCTCGAAGAGGCTCGGAGGGTGGCCACACCATAGGGCGGCGCGCCCCCTAGTCGTACCTTGGGTGGTGTGGGCCCCTCGGGCGTCCACCTCCATCGCCCTTTCGCCTATTTATTCCTCCCGATACATCAACCCTAAAAATATACCACTTTTTCCCAAGAAATACCCGAGGCCGCCGTCATCGTCAACCCGAGATCGGGAGGGTTTTGGAGCTCTCCCCGACACCCTGCCGGGAGGGGAATTCATCTTTGAAGGGGTCTACACCACCATGCCCGCCTCCCGAGTGAGGCGTGAGTAGTTCATCCCTAGACTACGAGTCCATAGGAGTAGCTAGATGGTTGTACTTTCCACCTTATGCCTCATGTTTAGATCTCGTGAGCTGACTCACATGATCGAGATCATCTATTTGTAATGCTACATGTTGTGTTTGCTGGGATCCGATGATTATTGAATGCTATGTCTGTTGATTATCAATCTATCATGTTATCTTCAAGTGTATGTTATTGATGATCTTGCATGCTCTTCGTTGTTAGTAGATGCTCTGGCCAAGTCGATGCTAGTGACTCCAACAGGGAGTATTTATGCTCGGTAGTGGGTTCATGCCTCCTTTGCATCTGTGCTCGAGTGACAGAAACGTGACGGATGGAGGATGTGTTGTTTCCATTAGGGAGAAAATAACGATGTTTACTTCGTTTACATTAGACACTTTGTTTATTGCGATTATCCGTTTCTCGCAACTTAATACCCAACGTTTGTTCGGATGATATTCGAAGGGTGGATTATTAGTCATAGATGCAGTTGGATAACGATCTATGTATTTTGTTGTAATGCCCGCATGAATCTCATAGTTATATTTATTTCATGCGTGTTCTTTATCTGTCAATTGCCCAGCCCTAATTTGTTCATCACGCATGTTAGCTATCTTTTATGGAGAGACACCTCTAGTGAACTGTGGACCCCGGTCCATGTTCTCATACCGATAATACACACACTGCTTCCACTTTTTTCACATTGCTGCTACTTTTTTCATACTGTTCCCATATTGTTTTCCACACCATGCGTTTAACCTATTTGTGTTCAGCAAAACCGGTGAGATTGACAACCTCACTGCTTCGCTGGGGAAAAGTGATTTGATTGTGTTGTGTAGGTTCCACGTTGCTGCTGAACCGGTAGTGCGCCATGCCACCTCAGTTCCATCAACCTTGAGAGATTGCTTCTCCTCCAACTGGTCGATTCAACCTTGGTTTCTTTTCTGAGGGAAAACTTGCCGCTGCACTCTTCACAACCTTCCTCTTGGGGTTTACCAACGTCAGCACCCATCAAGCTTTCTGGCGCCGTTGCCGGGGAGGAAGAGCATTTCTGCAAGGGGAGTGTCTCACTTCCAATCTCTTTACTTTTTTTTTGCTTAGTTTATTTTATTTTTTCTTGTTTGCTTCTCTTTATCAAAAACACAAAAAAATTAGTTCTTATTCTTGTTGTTACTTTTGTTACCTCGTTGTTATTTTTGATCATGTTGTTCCCTAAGTTTACCCTGAAAGATCTTCTAGTAGGTAGTGGTTCTATACTTGGAAAGGATACCATTAAAGAATTCTTTGATCATGTTAGTAAGCATGAAAATTTTGAGGGGAAATCCATAGTAGAACTTGCTCCAAATTATGAAACTGCTGCAACTTCTTTAATCCATATGCTAGAAGCCAGGTTTGTTAACCCTCATACCATACTGCAGCATATGTTCCTCAACTTGAATAATATTGAAGATATTGAAAAAGTAAATTTTATCTTAGAGGCCATGCTTAAGGAATTTGGAGATGTTGCTATAGAAGCTAGAAAAGTTTTTGATCGTTTCAATATGCTAGGTTCATGTGTAGATGTTGTTGATGCTCTTGAAATAACTGAACCTAAAAATTAAAAGGAGGAGAACATACCAGTCCCCTTTAAATTGGTAGCACTCATGAAGCCGAAGAAAAGAATTTTGATTGGATTGTTCCTGAGAATTTATTTGATGAGAACAGTAAGCCTAAAAGTTCTAAGAGAGGATCCTTTGAAACTCACTTAGATAAAATACAATGCATTATTGAGGAATTTCCTTATCTTGATTTGAATGTCTCTCCTTTTGAAAACACGTGAATCCACTTTTTTAGGCCTAGTTAAAAGGCATTAAAGAAAATCACTTATTGGGAGATAACCCATTGTTTTATTTTTGCTTTGTTTTTATCTGTTTTCTTTGATTCAAGGGGTTCTATACTTCTGTAGAAACTCCTTTGTATCTTTATTTTCATGTTTTAGTTGTGCCAAGTAAAGTTTCTGACGAAAGTTGGAGTTGGTTTTGGTTTTCTGCGCAGGAAACAGATTTCTACTGTGCACCGTAAAAAATCGTAAAAATTTCAGAATGATAAAAATGATCTCAAATTGGTTGTGCTTATTCCTCAGCTAATTCCAAAATTTTTTTGTTCTTTAATTTTGTCGATCTGAGCAACGTAAATGCTCCGAATAAATTCGTCTTTACAGACTGTTCTAGTTTTGGCAGATTCTGGCATTTTTCTTGCATTTGCTCTTTTACGATGTCAAGTGGATTTGTTTGCTTCACGAAACATCAGTGGATGTAGCTAATGTTAAAAAGAGTCAATATAACTTGTGCCCATGCAGAACCCATGTATTTTGATTGTTGCACTAACCCTCTAATGCGAATTACTCTTTGAGTGTGGTGTGAAGGATGTTTTCAAGGGTCAAGAGAAGAGGGTGATATAATATGATCAAGAAGAGTGCAAGGTCAAAGCTTGGGGATGCCCCCTTGGTTCATCCCAAAAAATTCTAAGAAGACTCAAGCATCTCAGCTTGGGGATTCCCAAGGCATCCCCTTCTTCATCAGCAATTTATCAGGTAATTTCTAGTGAAACTATATTTTTATTCGGTCACATCATATGAAATGTAATTGAAGCGTTTGTTTGTTTTTATTTTGTTTTCCTTTGTTTTCTTTTGTTTTCCTTGCTGAAATAATATAGTTGGAACCTAGCATTCTTTGCGTGGTAGAGAGACACGCTCCGATTTTTCGTTTGAATACTCGTTATGCTCGTATTCTTAGTTTTTCTTCTAGCTGCTGCAAAATTCCAGTTTAGCTCCTGTTTTTCTTGCATCTCTTATTCAGAGCTGTTAGTTTTATTAGAGTTGTGTTAGTACTCTCTTGTTTCATTGATGTTGTTTAGTATATAATTCTTGGTGTTGGAAAGCAGTAGTACAATTTTTGTGCTTATAACGGTGCAATTATAAGCTTGTATAGACTGTGGCTAGACTTTTCGTGTCATGCTATATGTTATTTTAATTATAAATCCTAGTAGTTATTTTGTAGCATGATTTTTCTCAAATAGCTGTGAGTGTTTAATGTGCCTTTGAAAGAATCATGAGTTGTTCTTGTCATATTGAAGCATATATTTGTGGTGTTCTCCTTTGAATGTTTATTTGGTTGACTTGGCGCATTCTCACACCATGTTTATGAATACAAACCAGTCAATTATAGCATCTATAATAATTTAGTTTTTGAACTTGTAGTACCACTTATGCTTTGATTAACGATGTTTTTGTCGCTATGCATGATTATGGCCATTATTGCTCGCTTGATTTGTCTCTCCCACTCTTTTTGCTAGCCTCCACCTGTACTGAGTATGAGCTCTACTCGTGCATCCAACTCCCAAAAAGCCAAAGTTTGCGAAATCTGTCCACCATACCTACCTGCATGTGGTATTTAACTGCCACTCCAAAGTAAATTGCTCATGTGTTACCTTTAAAACCTTCAAAATTACTCATGTTTTGTGCTCCTTTTTTAGCTCATGAGGACGTAAATAGAGAATCTTTATCTCACTTGTTGATTGTACTGTCACACCCTCGACTAGTGGCTTCATTCGGTTATCCAATTGATAGAAGAGCTGGCAACGGGGTTCCCAGCTCCAAATCAATACAACAAATTCTCTTCACTCACTACTAGGGAAAAGCTTACCCGTGACGCACCAAGTTTCTTATCCGTGACGCACCTGGGCGCGTCACGGCTAACACGCCGCGCCTATGGATTTATCCGTGACGCACCAAGATGGTGCGCCGTGCCTATTTGTACCCGTGACGCACTGGGCTGGTGCGCCGCGGCTAGTTCTAGGTGCGTCACGCCTAATCTCCCAGGTGCGTCACGGGTACTCGTTTTGGTGCGTCACGGCTATACTATGCTGTATTTTTTTAAAAAAGGCAGTACCGTATTTATACAGGTATATACAGCTCAAATACAGAAGAATGTCAGTAGACAAAATACAGAAGAATATCAGTAGCTCAAATACAGGTATGCAATTGACAGAATAAATTTTCATAGCAGAAATATTACATAGTCTCGAAAACAACCATATATACTACTAATAAATCCAGGAGGTAGTCTCGAAAACAACCATATTACATAGTCTCGATCATCACCACATAGTTCATCTATCTAGCGGGCGCGGATGTAGTCGATGACCATCATCATGTCCAAGTTGGCGATGTCACTATTCCTCATGGTGATCAGAATAGCTCGGCCAACCTCCATACCACCTCTTGCGGAATGGAACTGCCTCCATGCTTGAGAGTTGAGGATGACGCGACCATCAGCGTCATCCCTGGTGATCGGAACTGCGGTGACAGGTCCTGATTCTCCACGGCGTACTCCAATGGTACCTTGCTCCATGCCAGCACTATCCGCTACCGCCATCGGTATTTTCTACAACACACAATTCCAAGAAAGAATAAAAGCACAATGTCAAATACCGGATAAGAAAGTGTTAAGAACATAAGCAACTATACGAATAAGAAAGTGTTAAGAAACATACCATGACATGTCCATTGGAGATGTTAGTGTTGGTGATGCGATGCACGAAAGGGGACCCGATGTAGCTATCTATCTGGGCAAGTTTCTGAAGGACACGGTCCTTCTCAAACTCGCTAAGATTCGCTCTTTGAGCAACCACCACATGTTTCCATGGGTCCTCCTCGTCCATATCATCCTCAGTGTCCATATCCTCGGTGTTCCCAGTTTCCTCCTCACTCCCGCCATCCTCGCTCGCAATCCCGCCCATATACAGAATTTTGATGCGAGGTTGCGGTCCTTCCATAGAGAAGTGAATGTAATCACCTCCGCTTAAATTGTACGTGGCGATGATAGCCTGCAATTGTTCCAGGCAGAAGTAGGTCTTCGTTCTTTCTTTTTTCACTCGAAGAATGTAGGTGGTCCCGTGAACATTGAAATCCACGTTACTGCCAACTAACTCGTTGAACTCTTCGCGAATATTGCATGGTAGAATCTAAAAAAGAAATATAAATAATCTTTTGTTAAGAAACACAAGTCTCAAGCTAGATAGTAAAACGAAAGAACAAGTTAACATAAAAAGAATTGTTAATTACCAACGAATCAACGTCACCGTCGTGGAGCTGAAGCATAAAAGAAGCCCCAGTGAATCGTCCTTCGGCACATCGGGACCGACATACTTCGCAAGCCATGTTGTATTAAATTAAGAAATGACACATAGAGGCTAGAGGACCATAGCTATCACAAAACAAAGACAAATGGCAGAACCTACCTATCACAAAACAAATGCAGAAAGGCTATTAATGAAATGGTACTTGCAGAAAGGCAGGGGAAACCTTGAATTGCAAAGACCGATCACGCGACAGACGCCGCACCCATCCATGGACCGATCACGCGGCACCGTCGAGCGCCTGCTGCGTCTTCCTAGCAAGCCATCTAGGGGCGGGATCGAGGAGAAGGGGAGGGAGAGGACTAGGGGGGCGGCGCACCTTTGTTCGTCGGGCTTCGAGGTCGATGGAGACGGGACGACGACGGCGCAGTCGATGTAGACTACAGAGGTCGATGGAGACGACGATGGCGCAGTGGTCGATGGCTCCCTGGACCTGGTCCTGCGCCTGCTCCTCCTCCTCCTAGGCCGATGCAGAGGCGAGGTGGTGGCGGCGACTAGAGGGAGGTCAGAGGCTAGGCTAGGGCTTGGGGTGGTGGTGGGCGGCGGTGAGAGGGAGGGGAGGGCAGAGGCTAGGGCTTGGGGTGGTGGTGGGCGGAGGCGAGAGGGAGGGGAGGGCAGAGGCTAGGGCTTGGGGATGTGGATCGAAGAGGAAGAAGGAGGGGACATGCCAGTCCTAGTATAGGCGAAAGGATAGCCGTGACGCACCAATGGAAGGTGCGCCGCGGGTATCCAACATAGCCGTGACGCACCACTGCCCAGGTGCGTCGCGGGTATGCCTCGGAGGCTCGCCACCCCGGCCCCACACATAGGCGCGACGCGCCTTATGTTTGGTGCGCCGCGGGTATGTCTTTAGGCGCGACGCACCAAACGGTGGTGCGCCACGGGTAATAGGCGTGACGTGCCAAACTTCCAGTGCGTCACGAGTATCATCACTCCTATAGCCATTTTCCTAGTAGTGACTATTTTTTGCCCCTGATTTATCAGTCAAAGCATAATTGTGTAAACAAAAGAGAAAGAGGGATGACCTTCTACCCATATGCGTCCTTCTATGGGAGCCGCTCTTGTGAAGTCTAGTTGGCTTGTGACGTACTGTATTTTCTGTTTACCATTCATTGAGATAAGCATACACCTCTCTTAAAAATGTTTTCAATACCCCTGTTTAATAAAATAAAAGCTATAGCACATGAGTGATCCCTGCTTCCCTCTTCGAAGGGCCTTTCTTTTAATTTTATGTTGAGTCTCCATCTTCTAACTTTATGCACGGTTGAGAGAGCAAAGTTGCCATTCTGATTTTAATGTGCATTTGTCCCAGAAACATTATTAATTGATTCATGATGTGTTATTGTTTGTTCGCAAATTACTTGTTGTAGTCTTCCTCTTAAACTTTGAAGGTGTCGAGGCATTTATGTTTTGCCCCACTCTTAAGGACAAGCAAAATATCACTTTGCTACGTTATCATTATGCTTGAAACAAACGTATAGTTTTTTAGTGCAGTATTATTCATGATCTTTTGTTTTTATTACTTATCATGATGCAAAGTGATTGCCTTGTTTTATTCTTAGAATTATATTGATCATGCTTGTGTTAACGTTCTATGACCTCAGCTATGCCTATTATTCTACAATTTAGATGATCAAGTTTATGTTGGTAGCATCTCAGCTCAGAAATTATGTGTTTTTTATCGTTTACCTACTCGAGGACAAGTAGGAACTAAGCTTGGGGATGTTGATACGTCATCAATGTATCCATAATTTCTGATGTTCGATGTTGTTTTCATGCCTTATGCTACATGTTTTCCTTACACTTTTTGTCATTTTTATCGATTTCCCGGGACTAACCTATTGACAAGATGCCACAGAGCTAGTTCCTTTTTTTCTGCTGTTTTTAGTTTCAGAGAAGTTGTTCTGAAAATATTCTCGGAATTGGAAAATTCGAAGCCCGGAAGTCTTAGAATTCCCGACGGTTCCATGGAGTCCCGAAGTGGCTCGAAGGGGGGGCCATACCATAGGGTGGCGCGCCCCCTAGTCGCACCTAGGGCGGTGTGGGCCCCTCGTGCGTCCACCTCCATCGCCCTTTCGCCTATTTATTCCCCCCGATACATCAACCCTAAAAATATACCACTTTTTCCCGAGAAATACCCGAGGCCGCCGTCATCGTCAACCCGAGATCGAGAGGGTTCTGGAGCTCTCCCCGGCACCCTGCCGGGAGGGGAATTCATCATCGGAGGGGTCTACACCACCATGCTCGCCTCCGGAGTGAGGCATGAGTAGTTCATCCCTGGACTACGAGTCCATAGTAGTAGCTAGATGGTTGTACTTTCCACCTTATGCCTCATGTTTAGATCTCATGAGCGGTCTCACAAGATCGAGATCATCTATTTGTAATGCTACATGTTGTGTTTGCTGGGATCCAATGATTATTGAATGATATGTCTATTGATTATCAATCTATCATGTTATCTTCATGTGTATGTTATTTATGATCTTGCAAGCTCTCCGTTGTTAGTAGATGCTCTGTCCAATTAGATTCTAGTGACTCCAAGAGGGAGTATTTATGCATGATAGTAGGTTCATTCCACCTTTGCATCTATGCTCGAGTGACAGAAACGTGACGGATGGAGGATGTGATGTTGCCATTAGGGAGAAAACAACGATGTTTACCCCTTTTCCATTGTTTACATTACACACTTTGCTTACTGCGATTATCCGTTGCTTGCAACTTAATACCCAGCGTTTGTTTGGATGATATTCGAAGGGTTTATTAGTCATGGATGCAGTTGGAAGACGATCTATGTATTTTGTTATAATGTCCGCCTGAATCTCATCGTAATCTTTATGTCCTGCATGTTCTTTATCTGTCAATTGCCGAGCTTTAATTTGTTCTCCACACATGTTAGCTATCTTTTATGGAGAGACACCTCTAGTAAACTGTGGACCCCGGTCTATTTTCTCATACTGATAATGCACACACTGCTTCCACTGTTTTCACACTGCTGCTACTATTTTCATACTGTTCTCATATTGTTTTCCACACCATACGTTTAACATCTTTGTGTTCAGCAAAACTGGTGAGATTTACAACCTCACTGCTTTGTTGGGGCAAAGTGATTTGATTGTGTTGTGTAGGTTCCGCGTTGCTGCCGAACCGGTAGTGCGCCCTGCCACCTCAGCTGCATCAACCTTCAGAGATTGTTTGTCCTCCTACTGGCCGATTCAACCTTGGTTTCTTTTCCGAGGGAAAACTTGGCGCTGCACTCTTCACAACCTTCCTCTTGGGGTTTACCAACGTCAGCACCCATCAAGCTACAAGACGACGTCTTCAAGAAGAATGCGGCGCCAAGTCGCCGTCGCCGCCCGATCGGAATATTTTGGAATTTCATCAAGAGCGCTGAATGTTGAGAGATGCCCCAGCGACGCCTTCAAGAAGGCGATGGCGTCTAAGTATGTAGAGCCTGCGGCTCGAGCCAGACTCGGGCAAAGATTTCCCCTCGGCCTAGCCTCTCCACCTTCGGCACAGGGCACTGAGCGACACAAGATGGGCACCCACGCCACTGTCACAACACCTTTCTCGTCGGCACCATGCCGCTGATGGTGCAGATCTTGCACTCGTTGGGATACCCCCAAGAGGAGGGTGTGATGAGCACAGCGGTAGGAGTTTTCCCCTTAGTTAAGAACCAAGGTTATCAATCAAGTAGGAGAAGGAGGACCTTCGGAAGGTTGATGCTACTGACGGTGGTGCTGGCGCTGCACCGGTGTCAGCAACAACGTGGAATCTACACACAACACAACCAAAATACTTTGCCCCAACGGTACAGTGAGGTTGTCAATATCACCGGTCTTGCTGAAAACAAAGATTAGACGTATAGTGTGGAAGAACAGTGTATGCTTGCAGTAAGTAAAGAAAGCAGGGAAATTGTTGTGGTTTGTTTAACAGTGTGGAAAAATTGGACCGGGGTTCATAATTTCACTAGTGGTGTCTCTCCATAAAAGATAGCATGCTGGGTGAACAAATTACAGTTGGGTAATTGACAAATAGAGGTTGCACCGTAGTGCGCAATATGACATGAAGATTACTATGCTATTTAGTGCGGGCATTACAACAAGATACATAGACTGACATACATCTGCATCTATGACTAATAATCCACCCTCAGGTTATTATCCGAACCCCCTTAGGTATTAAGTTGCAAGCAATAGGTAATTGCATTAAACAAAGTGTGTAATGCATGCAATGATTATGCACGCGGGCACTCTCACCGCTGTTTTCTCCCTAATGGCAACAACACATCCTCCCCCTTCATGTTTCTGTCACTCGAGCACGGTAACAAGGAGGCATTAACCCACTATCGAGCATAAATACTCCATCTTGGAGTCACTAGAAACTACTTGGCCAGAATAACCACTAGCAACGGAGAGCATGCAAGATCACAAATAGCATATGCAAATAAAGACTATAATCAACTTGGCATAAGGTCAATATTCATCGGATCCCAGCAAACACAGCATAGAGAATTACAAAAGATCAATCTCGATCATGATAGGAAGCTCACGAGATCTAAACATGGAGGCATATAAGGAGAAGACAAGTATCTAGCTACAGCTACGAACCCGTAGTCCAAGGATGAACTACTCACGCATCACTCCGGAGGCAGGCATGGTGATGAAGAAGCCGCCGGTGATGATCTCCTCTCCGCCAGGGTGCCGGAAACAGCTTCAGAACCCACCCTGATCTGGGGTTGACAGTGACGGCGGCTGCAGAACTTTTTTGGGGATTTTGATTAGGTGTTTAGGCTTTTCCATCCGGCGGGCTTAAATAGGCGAAAGGGCAAAGGCGGTGGAGGCCAGGGGGGCCACACCCATAGCTGGCGCGACCAAGGGGGGGGGGGGGCGCCACCCTAAGGTGTGGCCCCCCTGCTGCCCCTCTTTGGCCCCTCTTCGGTCTTCTGGATGCTTCCGGGGAAAATAGGACTTCCGGGCTTCGAACTATCCAATTTCGAGAATATTTCCAGAACAACTTTTCTGAAACTAAAAAGAGCAGAAAACAGGGAACTTTCTCTGTGGCATCTTGTCAATAGGTTAGTCCAGAAAATCGATAAAAATGACATAAAGAAGGGAGAAAACATGTACCAATTGGCATAATATCATCATGGAGCATCAGAAATTAGGGATACGTTTATGCCGTATCAGCCGCCCACACGACCATGGGCACCGGCCATCACGAGATCCGCTAGATCGCTCGCCAACCAAGCAAACTCCCACCTTCCAGGGAAGCCGCCCCGACATCGCAACGCTGCACAAATGAACTTAAGAAAGGGCGAGACCCCCCACATCCCCGAGGAGTGCGGACACCGGCCGGAAGGCATATGAAGACTGGCCGGCAGCAGCACCCACGCCGCCACACAAGAAACGAAGAGAGAGGGTGTCATCGGCAAGATCATATATGGGGACGTGGGTCGACGGGCTCGAGCACTGGCCCCTTCCCTGACCCGAACTCACGGCTATCACACTGCTGCCTCCACACCCGACCGCCATGACCAAACCCTCCTCGCCAGTCTTCCTGCCCACCGCGCCGTCGCCATCGTCCATGGAGCACCCCGCCATCCCAAGCCGACACAGACCAGAGCAGCGCTGCACGCGACGGTGACCAACACAATTTGCACGCCGGAACCATGAAGCCGCCATGCCGCCGTCGAACAGCCACGCCGTGACGACCCTCACTCAGTATCACGACGCCACCGCCCGCGAGGTCCTACGCCGCCACCATCATGAGAGGGAGAGAGAAAGCCCCGCCGCCACCACAGCCTCCCGGGCATCACCCGACGGTGGCGAGGAGGAGGGAAGGAGAAAAGAGGTCGAGCGCGCCGAGGCGGCTAGGGTCTCGCACCTCCGCTCCGGGGAGCAGACATGACGAAGCGTCTTTTTTCGGGTTTAGTTTTCTTCGGCTAGGGTTCACTCAGTTGTATATTTTTCTTGGCATGTCATGTTTTTGTTTTTTTCACGAATGCGGATAAAACATTTGTGCAACTAAGGGTGTTCAGTTATGGGTTTGCTCGAACCTTCAATTAGGATGTGCAAATTTGATAGCTATATTGTCTGTGGACATGCCCGAGTGTTTCCGCATATAGGGGCTGAAGTGGCCCCATTTTCGATGTCCCGCAGCCCCAACCCTCATGTTTTTTAACACCAAATTACTACAAGATGTCCAAGGACTACATAGAAAATACTCCTCCTATTTAAGAACTACATAGATCCTACTAAAAATTGTAGCACTACACCCGTGACTATGACGGCGGAGTAGAAGCCGACGGCTTTGTGGTCGTTGGCAGCGGGAGGGGGATGGAATGTCCTCATCTTCGTCCTCGTCGGAGAAGCCCGAGTCATCATCGTCCTTGCCACGGATATCCTCGAAGGACTTGGAGATGGTACGATTCTCCGATGGTGCAATGCTTGCACTCGTTGGGAGGCCCCAAGAGGAAGGTATGAAGAGCACAACAACAAGTTTCCCTCAGAAAGAAAGCAAGGTTGAATCGACCAATAGGAGAAAGAAATCACTTCTGAAGGTTGATGCAGTTGATGTGGCAGGGCGCACTACCGGTTCAGAAGCAACGTGGAACCTACACAACACAATCAAATCAATTTGCCCCAACGAAGCAGTGAGGTTGTCAATCTCACCTGCTTTGCTGAAAATAAAGAGGTTAAATGTATGGTGTGGAAAACAGTACTTGTTTGAAGTAGATGAAAAGAGAATAGTGATGGCAGTAGGAAAACTGCAGGAAAACAGTGGTTGTATTATCAGTGTAAAGGAAATGGACCGGGTTCCACGGTTCACTAGTGGTGTCTCTCCAAAACAGATAGATAGCATATTGGGTAAACAAATTACAGCTGGGCAATTGACGGATATAGAGGCTGCACCGTAGCGCATATGCATGACATGATGATTACTATGTGATTCATGGTGGCAATACAACAAGATATGTAGATGGTTATCCAACTGCATCTATGACTAATAATCCACCCTCAGAGTGTCATCCGAGCAAACCTTGGGTATTAAGTTGCAAGCAACACATAATCGTATTAAGCAAAGTGTGTAATATAAACAATGTAAACATCATTGTTTTCTCCCTAATGGAAATAGCACATCCCCTACCCGTTACGTTTCTTTCACTCGAGCGTGAGTAAAAGGGAGGCATGGACCCATTATCGAGCATAAATACTCCCCCTTGGAGTTACAAGCATATACTTGGCCAGAGCATCTACTAGCAACGGAGAGCATGCAAGATCATAAATAGCATACACATGAGAAGAACATGATAGAATGATAATCATTGGACATAGCATTCAATATTCATCGGATCCCAGCTAACACAACATGTAGCATTACAATAAGATGATCTTGATCATGTTAGGCAGCTCACAAAATCTAAACATGAGGCGTAAAGAGGAGATAACAACCATCTAGCTACTTCTATGGACCTGTAGTCCAAGGATGAACTACTCACGCATCACTCCGGGGGTGGGTATGGTGGTGTAGAGCCATCCGGTGATGATTCCCCCTCCCGGCAGGGTGCCGGGGAGGGCTCCAGAACCTTCCCAAACTAGGGTTGACGATGACGGCGGTTGCGGATGTTTTCGATGGAAAAAGCTCGGGTATTTAGGGTTAACCTCCCGAGAGGTATAAATAGGCGGAAGGGCAACATCAGTGGGCAGGTTAGGGGGGCCCACACCACCCCTGAGCGCGGACAGAGGGGGGCGCGTCGCCCTGGCCCCTGTGCCCCCCTCCGAACTCCGTGTGCGCGGTAGATTTCTAAGACTTTTGGTTTTCGAATCGTCCAATTCGAGAATATTTCTAGAGCAACTTTTCTGAAATAAAAAACAACAGAAAACAAGAACTGGCTCTGTGGCATCTTGTCAATAGGTTATTCCCTGAAAATCGATAAAAATGGCATAGTGTAAATAAAACATGTAGCATATAGTATCAAAACAACATGGACCATCCGAAATTATAGATATGTTTATGACATATCATTCTCCGTTAAAAGGGCGGTGACGCCCTTCATGTGCTCAATGAGGGAGGCTACCGCGATTTAGTTCATGATTGAAATGTGGTACTTCTCATGCACCCTCGTAAGTGAAATAGACACATAAGAGAAGGGTGGCAAGGCCCCCGCCACGGCCGCCACAACCTCCCCTCCTCTGCCACGGCCTGGCCTCTTCCGGATCAGCCAGCATGATCTGCCCATATCTGCTAAAGGCACACATTTGACACCCGCACTTGCGAAGCGCATCTCCGCCTCGATCTGCGTGTAGCGCTCCATCATGAGCTTCACATAGGTCATGGGAAGGAGGAGAGGCATGGTGCCATCTGAGATGGACGAGAGGAGGCGTCGTTGGATAAGGAAGGGGACGGGAGGGGAGCAGGAAAGAATTATGTGGTGCAAACGGAGATGAGGGAGTGATTGTTCTAGGCTTTAGGGCCCGTTCTACGACGCTCTGCTCGCAGAAATTTCCTTGCTCCGCTTCAAGCGACTCACTCTCTCCATGTCAACATGATGAGCCAAAAACATTCTGTGTACTTTCCTCCTTCATTGAATGGGCTTCTTGCCAAGTCCAACAAGATAGTGACAAAAAGGAGGTAGATAAGGAAATATAGCTAGTGGGAAAGTGTATGTTGTTTGGATTTTCTTCTGCCCTGAAAAGAGACTCGCATGTTTCTTATGTTTCTTGTGATTTCTTTACGGAAATATTTTCTATGATGGTTTGATGCATTCATGGTCCTCTGGTTGTGCTGGAATTGAGTAGTTTCTCATTGGTGAACTCAGGCTACGGCAGTATGAACGCATGGCGGCGAGGAAAGGTCATGCTCGTAAGAGGGTAGTGGCAGAGTCTTGATAGTGTAGGCAAGGTCCTATCGGCGGGTGTCTGGGTAGACCCAAGTAGTTGAGATACTAACAAATCCCTTTGTAGAGTTGACGGAACGAGGCATGGCTCTGCTCTCCTCTCTCCCCACCTCGCACCTCGCACCCACCTCCACCCCATCTAGCCATGGATTCTAGATCCATCCTTCCCTGTTCTCCATCATGGATGTGCTCCTTCACTAGGATTTGTCGCCTAGTTTGGATCTTGCATATCAGTTTTGTCGAAGGTTTGGATCTACCGTGCACTTTCTTCCCTCTTCTGGTGCCAAGGAGTTTTTCTTGGTTGTCTCCTTTTCTTCAGCCTCTTTCAAGATCTCAATTGAATTGGTAGGTTTGGCCCTCTAATGCTATATTGGTGGCGATCCTTCTAGTTTTTGGGTATCACATTTGGTGCATCGCCATTTTTGATTTTCGGTGGCTTCAAACAAGGTTGGACATTTCATCTATGGTCTCAAGGATAGAGCTTGGCCAGACTTTTTCTGCCACTTCTCTCTTTTTCATGGTGATCTTGTTGATCGTCGTTCTCCAAGTCCAAATGTTGATGCATGGGTATCCTCAGTTCAGAATGTCGTGATTGCGCAATGGAGTCCCACGTGTTTTCGTCCAAATCTTGATTTCTTACGTAAAAGTGCTGAATTGGACCCCTCCTCTTCATGGGTGGAATTGTCTAAGTTCAATTTGGGGAATTCTTCTACTTCATCAGGAATTATTTTTGGTTCATTCAATCAGGATCTTTCTCCCCTAGTTCATCTTCAAAAGGATTTTCCGAGGATTGTTTTTGGATGTTTTATAGATCCGTGTCTTTTGGATCCGTCTTTCAAGGTTAATCGGGAATTTATTGGTAAAGAAATCTTTCCAAATTTGTGTAAAAATCTTCCTAAGGATGTCCTTCTCAATATTCACGACCTTCGGCATGCTGATTATTCGGATCATGAGATCAAGGAGGTTTTGCAGTTGACATTTCTCCCGCCTAAGGATGCGATCTAGGAATGTTTAATCCTTTGCAACCGATGTGGGCTTTTAGGCCATCTACAGCCCAACTGCACTTATGGCTGCAGGCGGTGTTTAAACCTGGGTAGAGATTGTGGCCGATGTTCTCCGCAAGATGGCCCATATTCTTTTATGGTCCCTTGCTGGATTTTTTATGTCTTGGGACACAGAGAAAGGGATTGTGCCGAGCGTGTTAAATGGGTCTGGAATCCCAAAGTCAAAGATTCGCTACTCTCTCTACAACGGAAAGTGCAACAGAAAGGTAAACACATTTGGGTGGTTAAGAAAAAAATAAGGAAACTACTCTGTTTCCTCGGATATCACAAGAAGCTCTTGCCGGTTCGTCTCCTGCTCTTCCCTCCTCCAATCCAGCTACGACTGCTCAAGATCTTTCACCAGCGGCTGCCTTCATGGCAAAATTTGCCTTCAACCCTGTGGCATTCCTTCCGGCGGGGATGTCGATTGATCAAGGCCCTCCTGACAGGAAGATCAGAGCAGATTTGGTGGTGCCGGCGATTCCTCCATTGCAGCACGACAATGTGGTAATCGCTGAAACTAATCGGTTTATTCCAATCCAGCTTAGAGAGGAGTTGAGACAGACTGTTAGAGGGCTGATTATGGAAGAAGGTATTGTGGTGAATGACCACGAAGATCATCCGTTTGGGCTTGGTTTTTTTTGCTTGTTGATACCCTAGCTGCTCATACGGTTATTGCTTTGACTTTTGAAATTGATGAAGCAATTATAGTCACTTTTGTGCGCCATGACCAAGCCAAGAGTATGCGTCTCACTTCCTTTGGAAGGGAAACTTGGATTCTGTTTTTGTGGGTCCCGCTCGATTATTTGACCAGTTTCGATGTGAACCGGGTGGTTTGTGATTTTGGTCTGCTTTCTAGTTGGCACAGGCCCAGGGAAAGTTTGGATTGTTGACCCTAAATTTGTGCCAAAAAGCTTGGTGGTGAGACAGTTGGGAGGGGCTCGTCACAACTGGATTGTCCCGGTCTATATGCTTAGGACAACAGATTGGACTGCACACATCCATAATGCCCCTCTTCCTATTGAAGACCCTGCCCCTCAAAATGGCAATCCACATCCTTTGTATGGCCCTGATGTTACAGCATAGCAAATCTTCCAACGGAAACTTGCAGGTTGGTTGAAACAGAACATGGCCCCTGGTTTGCCTGAGAATCAAGGAGTGGGTCATCAGGGCCAAGCTGGCTATGTTTGCTCCTCAGATTGAAGTTGTTAAGGTGACAGATCGTGTTGTTGAGGAGCCACCTCCACTCTTCAATTTCCAAGCTATGTTGGCTGAGCAAGGAGTCACCTTTCAGGCTGGTATCCCACCTCCTGCAAACAATTTGGCTGATAGTCCTATGAGTGTATGGACTGATTCCTAGCTCTGAGTCCTCCTCTGATTCCAACAATATAGTCATTCAGCAAGTTCTCACACCTGATATTTCATCTGCCAATGTTCTTGCCCTTTCTGCAATTGTGACTGTTGGCCCAGCCTAGATGAAGTTATCTGCTTCCCAAGTGGATAGTCTGCACTTTGCTCGAGCTACCACTTTGGGCCTTGTGCCTTTTGGGGCTGCTACTCTGGCCCAAGTTCCTTTAGTGGAGGCATGGTTCAAGAGGTGTTGCTTTCCAAGGCCAACTTTTTTCAGAACCTTCCGTTTTTCATTTGTCTCAGTTTTAGCTGGAAAACGTTCTGTTGATGCTCTGGATTGCCTTTTTATTATGGCCCCCTAAGAAGGTTCCTCGAATTATTGAGATCTCTGAAGGAATAGCTGACGATTCCCTCGGCCTTTCCTTGGCCCTTTCCAAGGTAGACGACGCACTGAATTCTACTAGGACAGAGGTCACTCCGTTTGTTACAATTTTAGGTAAGAAGGAGCCCGAGAACCAACAAATATGATGGATTCAGAGTGCCTATGATCTTAGATGCTAAGAAGAAGAGATACAGGGTGAAGCCTATTGTCCAACCAGGTTTTGATGTTTCTTCTGAGGACTGCTATCCCCCCACTCCTATTGGAATCTTGCAGCACATAGGTGTGCAACTGTGTGGTGTTCCTCCTCAAGAACTCTCCAATGAGAGGTTGCTTGCCAGCTTTTCTGCTGATGATAAGAGGGCCCCTTAAGGGTGTATGTGCCTTATTATTTTGTTTATCAGTGTAATGAATTCCTTAAGTAAGTGGTTTATATTGTGTTGGAACATCAGAGACTTGAATGCCAAGGACAAGCAGCTGGCTCTCTATAATGCTGTGGTTTCTAGTGGATATGATGTTATTTGTCTCCATGAAACTTAGAAAAGTGATTTTGATTTATCCTTTATTAATGTGGGGACCCCAGACTAGCACTCCGAGACCTCCAGTATGCATACATTCACGATCCCATGATCATTTAGTCGTGAACAACATACTCGAGTTGGCATTACAGATACAACATCCACTACACGAATACACGGCTTACACAACTGGTCACATGACCCAGTTGAAAAACAACTGCCACGCAGGGCAGGAACACACCCTAAAAACAACAGAAGTCTACAAAACACACTCGTGGTAAACCCAAGTCATGCCTTGACTACCTACATGCTACTGACTCGGAGACGTTCCTCGTTTGCACAGCCGTCAGCGACACCATCTTCTTCAGGTTCTCTGGGTTTCTGCTCAAAGTCTGGCAAAGTCAATAGCCAGGGACGAAACCATTGTGAGTACATTGGAATGTACTCGCAAGACACCCCAAATTAAAGCTAATATTGCAAGTATGCATATATATAGGTGGTAGGAAGGCTTTAATTAGGGTTCAACTAGCCATGATGAATTGAAGACACATCATGGTTGCACAAGTTTTAGTTGTTTTTATTGAAGAAGATACTTCAAAAGATATTTTATTTCTCTTGTAGATATTGCATGTCCACAAGGTTTTGATAAAGCATTCCAAATAAAAGAAAGTTTTTCTTTTCAAAACTTCTTGGAAAATCACCTCTTCAAAACCATCATTTTTCCCGTACCTCAAAGGTACAATCATTCCCTTTCAACGTACCTCCCAGGTACAAGTTCCAAAACACTTTTCCAGCTTTTCGAAAACATTGACACAATGCTAGCTACATAGCCATTCAACTGTCCATATCCGAGGACGCGGCTATTCTGAATAGTTTTACTCTGCAGAGGTGTAAAGAATCCACAAGATCCAGTACATCCTCCGTGAACCAACCACGGACTGTCCAAGACAGTATGCAAACATCAGATAACTGATCCTAATCATCCACTATGTAAGCGCTAGTAAATGACTACCTCTTCAACTGGGTTTGTTCTCCCCGACACCGTGTGAGTCAGCCGTATCGATCCGGTTTCCTCTGACAACACACCGCCATGGCAGGAGACCCAACTGTTGCACCCGGTGGCGAACTTAATCCCCACACTCTGAATGTCCCATTCTCCCTCCTGGCGAGAATTCGGTTCGGGGGACTCTAACCATTATAGCACTTTGAGGTAGACACGGACTAACACCGACAAGCAATTAGCTAGACCCCGTTCCCATATTGGAGTAATGTGGCAGCACGGCTTGGTTGTCCGGCGAAGACTAGGTTATGTGTCATTTTTGGAAAACAAGTCGAAAACAATTCCTTCTTCACATACCTCCATCGGACAAGGTCCCACCTTTCCTCGGGGTTTTTTCCAAGCTTTTATTTTTCAAAAACATCAAGTTAAAATGTCCACTAAGGGACTTAAGTTAATAAAGTGATGATACTAAAATATCTAAAGGCCTTGGTAACACCAAGATTATATAGTGGATATAGCATATTAGATACACAAAATAGATAGTGGTATAGTCCACTTAAGAGAATAGTTTTTTAATCAAACTTTTATAGAAATTTCAGAAGTAGAAGATGCATGATAGATAATGATAAGTAAAACAACAGCAAGCATTTAGAGTGGCTGGCCTTGGCACTGGTCTTGGTCTTGCTCTTGAAATAAATAAGAGTTGCAATAAAAACCTCTCCGGGAAACAATACCGTCTTCGTTATCTAACGTCGTAAAATCAAAAAGTAAAACACCCAATCAGAACCAAACAAAGGCAAGCACTTTACAAAAAGTAAACATACAGCAAGCATTTCATCAAACATGTACACTCACAAACAATATTACTAGGGTTCACAGCAACAAGCAAAACAGGCACAGACAATACACATGAATAACACTAGAGTTGATGTTATGGATCCTCAACCAAAATGGCATGAGTCCAGTGGGTTATCCAATCTAATATCATGCTCAAATAAGGTTAAATGAATCTCTGGTCATTCACGAGGATGAACAAAATAACAAGAAAACAAACTAGAAACAACTAGACATGCACAGGAAAATAGTAACAAGCAATACTACAAGCCTATAGTGACATGCTTTTCTAAACATAGGGAAATAATATAAGCAGTAGCTAAACAACCTAATAACAGAGACAAAACGATACCAAACATATCATGGCATCACTTAATACATTAAAATAATCATGGAGCAAAACAACTGTTAAACTAGACATGAAAAAGGGCTATTTAGGCAAGCAGACATGCATAACTATAAGAGATCATCAAACAAGATTTATTCTAACTTGATAGATCTATAAGATAGCATTCAAATTACATAGAAAACAACACCTAGACATGCTAGTAACGTCAAAATAACACTCTAATAAATGCCTCAAAAATTAAACATGCAGATAACAATTTATGGCAGAAAAATCATCTAAGACTAGCATGCATGACAATTTGATCTAGAGCTCACTCGAGCATGCAAGAAATTAAAATATGCTAGAATAACAGTAGCTATTCCATGGAAAACAATACTAAGGCATTGTTCAAGTTATCATAGCAATATGAAGAATACCATAATTTAACCTATTATTGCTAGGAAAAACACCCTACGAGAATAAAACTATAACAAACATGGTTTTCCATACCCAAAACCTATCATGCTAATGAATCACTCAAAACACATCTCAATAATGTATTAATACCTTAACATTCTGGGAATCACTTTTATATCAAAAACAATATAACACACAATTTTAATAAAGGCATAGCAATAATAAGCAGAAAAGGGCTAAACACTAAATATTGCACCAAGGCTATTCTGTAACACCTAAAATCATGAAAGTCTAGTAGAAGGTGCTCCTAGTCACTAGCAAACCAACACAAGTGGATTCACCTCAAAAATCATCACCAATAAAATTAAATAAAACACAGAAGTGCTCTCTGGCCTAAAACTAACATGCATGTCATTTTCAATAAACAACTCAAGTCAACACAAGGTCAACTGCCACAGATAGAAATTTTCAAGGGCTACTCAGTACAGTTGAGTTTGCATGTTTTGGATACATAAAACTCAAGTTATTAAGTAAAAGGTTTTAATGAGTGCCTCTGCCATTTATTTTATTTATCCTAAAATATACCACAAGATGCAGATCTACAAGTTGGAGATCGTTAAGAAAATGGAGATCTAGAACTGTGATTTTTATTTTGGCAGATTCACAGATTAAAATTTTATTTCGAATTAAAGCAAAACACTAGATCTGGATCTGCAGGAAAAGAAAAAAAACAACCTGCAGGGAAGGAGTAGGCCAGATCTGCGAGGAGGATGGGCCGCGCGAGGCAGAGACAGGCCGAGCGGAAAGGAGCGGCGCGGAGACGGGCCGGCCCACTGGATATTTTTCTCCGCGCGTGGAAAAAAAATAAGCCTGGGGTAGTGGATTTGACCGTCGCCGTTGGATCTAAATCCAACGTCCAGGAATAGATCCTGCCGGGCCAACCGCCGGTGACCAACGGAGATGGCGGCGTACGCCCTTCCACCGTGGTGAGGCCGCTGGTTCGCCGTCGGGACCTCTAGTGGTCGCCTGGAAATGCCGCAAGTCCAAAAATCTCCAAGGAGATGAGGCCGAGTCGGTGCCCCCATCAGCAGCCGCAGGAAACAACCTGGGCATGCTCTGCGCCGGGTCATGGCGGCCGGCGACCCTTGTCATCGATGGCGGCTCCACTGCATGGATGGAATGAGAAATTAGAGGGAGCACGATACTCGAGGGAGCTCAAGGAGGGTAGGGAGAGGAGTGGCACGACCGGAGATAGCCCGAATCCGCGGCTCGACGGGTTCTCATCTGCGGCGAGTTCATGAACGATGCCTGCGATTTAGTGGGCTACAGAGCGGGGTTTTGATGCCTATGTTCGATTGAGTGGTAGGAGAGGTGGGTTGGCAAGGTGGAAAGCAAATGCGTGGCCTCGAGTGGCTGCAACACAAAATACGGCGAGCACGCTCGTGCGGCGCTCATGGCGGCCACGACGACTCGAACGAGCTAGCCAAGGAGGTGTTCTTTGGTAGATTGGTGGCCAGGACGGTAGGGCACGGTGAGATAGTTCTCCTGGCGAAAGAAAGAGGCAGGAGGTGCACGGGGGCACCGAAAATCGGTGGTGCTTGCTCTGCACCAGTAGGTGTTTTTCAGCGAGGAAGGGATGAAGGAGGGTGAGGGGAGGGAAATGGAGTTCACGGGTGAGCTTGTGCTGACCCCGTGAAGCTTATAGGCAATGGGAGGGAGCAATGTGTGTCGAGTGAGGCAGAGCTCGACGTCCATCTGTGATCTGCATTGGCTCTATGCTGTTGGAGGAGGTGTGGAGGAGAAGGGAGGGGATTTTGGGCATGATATGTTGTCCAGGGGGTTTAGGGAGAAGTTTTACACCTCACAGAGAAAGAGATAGGTGTAGGGAGTACAATGATTGACCAGGGGATGCTTGAACTCAATAGTGTCCATGAATAACAGAATTGTTTTTGCTTGTTTTCACCAGAATTTTGAATAGAACCTATGTGATAAATCATGTCCATTGGATAGAGGATGAAGAATTGAGTCTAGGGATGGTGGTCTCAAGATTTTCGAAAAACATTTCTTTCACAAAATTTTGGGATTCAAAAATGGCAGAAACTGTTTTTAAATGATTTCTCCAAAATTTTCATAACAACTTGCAATTTGTTTTGTATAAGTAAGTCCCACATGACCATAGGCATGTTGGGTAATTTTTCCAAGATTTTAGGAAATACTTTTCTTCACAAAATATTTTAAAATCCATTTCTGGCCTTTTGGAAAATGGAAAATAATAAATATTAAAAAGCTTTTAAAACAAATATTTTTGAGTTCGGATGAGATAGTACATAATATAGGTCTCAAAAGTGATTTTTAATAAACAGCCCTTTTGAAAATATTTGAGACACCAAGTGGAAAAAGGGTGAAAACAAGAGTATATTTATTAGGCTAGAAACCAAGAGAGAAGAATAATTAAATGGCCATTGGAAAATAAATGGACCATATGGAGGTGATCTATAAGTCATGAATATGACAAGGGTAGGTTTATTGGCCTTGAAAACAAAGAGGAGTGGTTTTGAGAAACATGGACAAAGTGCTTCATGAATAAAGAGATATGGTCATTATTTTGGGGATGCCTTCAAAAGGACTTTGATAGATGATACCAAAGGGTTTCAGTATCCAGAATAATAACTTGGATATATAGCATAGATATATACAATGATATGTATGATGGTGCATTGATGATTAGCTCAAGATTTGTCATAGAAGCATGTCTCCAAAGTTGGAGATTTTTACGAAAATAGAAGATGATATGAGCATGTGATGGAATATGATATAGATGCTTGATCTTGTTATTAATAGGTTTTATTCTATAAGAATAGCACATATAATCAACAAACAGAAATAAATACTTCAAGCAAACACAAGATAAGATCACACAACAAGCAGATAAAATAACAAGTCACACAAGATCACTCAACCAACTGAGTTCTTCAATTTAATTTCCAGGTGTTTTTCTCAAGTTTTAATTATAGGTAGTGATCAAGACATACCATAACAAGAGGATTTTTTAAAGAGGTTCAGCTCAAAAGTTGTTATTTCCAAAAGAATATAATTGAGGTAAAACACAGGGTAACATAGTCCCCTCTTATTGTTTTTGCAAGAGAAGGAAGTGAGAGGGAGTTTTTGAAATACTTGCAAAAACATCTTGGTTGAAAACAGGTTGAAGATGATTAGCTCCAAAATACTTTTCATATAGTTTTGGAATTTATCTTTTGTTTTCTCAAAACTTGGCCTTTGGGTTTCTTCAAAAATCAAAACACTTTCAAAAAGGTTTTTCCAAAAGAGTGATGGATGAAGATGATAAGCTTTCTTGCATGACTTGATCACAAGGGTTGTGGATTTAAGAAAGTTATGATCATTGGTTTTAATGTTAGTTGTTAACAAACTCAACCAAAAGCACAATAACAAGAAAATAGAAAATAAACACAAGCACAAGTCAAACATATTAAAAAGTTTTTGTTGGCCCTGATTTTTGGGTTATTGAAAATCGATTTTTTTCATGTCTTCCAAAAATTGGGCTGTTACAGCTCTTCCCCCCCTTAAAATGAATCTCGTCCCGAGATTCGTAAGTGTGTACTTAAGAGTGTAACAAAAAACAAGAGTCTTGGGCTTCTTCAATTTTTTTGTAAATGAAGATCCTTTGACGAGGTGGTCTTCTGAGAACTCGAGGTATTGATGTCATCAGAAAGTTGCTTGTCGAGGAGATGGATATGTTCACTTGACACTTCATGTCCTTGATGTTGATGTTGGTGGAACGACACAAGCTAAATAAGGGTCTTGATTTTGCTGCTTCTTTTGTCGTTGTTTGAACCTGGTCTTCCTTTAGGGGCATCGCAGATAGTTACCCACGGAAACCATCAGGCCCCAAAGTGCGTCAGGTCCTTAGACTTGACTCTCTCCGATTACTACTAAGAATGTTGTTAGGAACTCCTATATGCTTCTTTTTTTCTTGGGTGGTTGACTGCGTTGAAGTGCAGATGCTTCCCCCCTTTGATTAGTCTTCGTAGTTTGTCAGGAATTATCTTCATCTTCGTCTTATTGTTGCTTGGTGGCGATGGCAGGTCGTGGAAGACTTCATTGTGTCTTGATCTTCACGGAGCTTTGCAGGCATCTTCATTGGTGATTTAGGATCACATAGTTAGTTTTCCCTCGGGAAAGCTAGCTAGTGCCTTAAGCAAACTTTCGGTTAGATGTTAGTCTAAAATTAGATAGTTATGTTAGTAGTGTTAGACTAGTAAAATTTCTATTAGAGTTGCGAGACACATCTCGATGTAACTCGGGCATGAATCTGAATTCGTCGTCCTTCTTGGTGGCTCTTGATGTAGTTGCTCAAAAATGGTGTGTGTGATGTCCACTATCCGTGTTGAAGAAGATTTCAGAGATCTTGGGCTCTCAGTTTGAAATAGAGAGAGTTCCATACCTTGCACTTCTCATGAGGGGATGGGGGATAGAACTTTTTAAAAGGGGGTTTTGCTAAGCCAGACTTTTGAAGAGGTACCAAAATTGTAACTTAGGCCGACATGGCAAAAAGAGGTTTTGCAACCAACCAGGAACGAAGCAAGAGGTAAAAGTGTGGTGACTTGGTTTTTCCCGAAAAGGCATGCTTGTGAGACACTCAAACAAAGAAATTCAAAAACACACACAACAAGGGAGAAAGTAAAAACATTACGCAAGAGTAAAAACACACAGTTAGCACACAGGCAGAGGACAAACAAGGTACCTTCAGTACCAGCAGACGTCTATTGTCGCTGAAGAACGGGTAGCTCAAGTAAAACAACTGAGCGAAACCTATCGATTCCTATGGGGCTGGGTCAACCAGGGGTTGTAGAAGTCTTCATGTTGATAACGCCGTTGTTCATCTTGATACATGGCAGAGTGTTCGGATCTAGAGGATTTTCTTTATCTCATCTTGATGTTGAGTTCTTCAGAAGGAAGCTTCTTTTTCTTTGGGTTGCTAACTACTAAGGTCTTCTCGGGACATGCCAAGTATGAATTTTTTAATAAAAAGATAACAAAGATAATTTTTTGGTAGACTTTAAAATGAAAACCAGGGATTTATAAACTCATGTTTATTTATTTACAAAATATTTTGAGCCACGAAAGCAAAGGACAAAAGATATGTTTACTATTTTCTATGTTTTTCTTCAAAACTTCTGTTTTATAAACCCGGCAATAATTTTTTTGAGAATAAGAGTAGACCGGAAACCATGCTTAAGTTTCCTTAGATAAAGACCATTTTAGGAGGTAATAAAGTTTTTACCAAAATATTTGTATTTCCTATCTCACGTCCATGCTAAACTAAGGTCTCCTAAAGTCAGGATGGCTCTGATACCAACTCTGTGGGGACCCCAGACTAGCAGTCCGAGACCCTCCAGTATGCATACATTCATGATCCCATGATCAGTTAGTTGTGAACAACATACTCGAGTTGGCATTACAGATACAACATCCACTACACGAATACACGGCTTACACAACTGGTCACATGACCCATTTGAAAAAAAACTGCCACGCAGGGCAGGAACACACACTAAAAACAACGGAAGTCCACAAAACACACTCGTGGTAAACCCAAGTCATGCCTTGACTACCTACAGGCTACTGACTCGGAGACGTTCCTAGTTCGCACAACCGTCAGCGACACCATCTTCTTCATGTTCTCTGGGTTTCTGCTCAAAGTCTGGCTAAGACAATAGCCAGGGACGAAACCATTGTGAGTACATTGGAATGTACTCGCAAGACACCCCAAATGAAAGCTAAACATGCAAGTATGCATATATATAGGTGGTAGGAAGGCTTTAATTAGGGTTCAACTAGCCATGATGAATTGAAGACACATCATGGTTGCACAAGTTTTAGTTGTTTTTGATGAAGATGATACTTCAAAAGATATTTTATTTCTCTTGTAGATATTGCATGTCCACAAGGTTTTGATAAAGCATTCTAAATAAAAGAAAGTTTTTCTTTGCAAAACTTCTTGGAAAATCACCTCTTCAAAACCATCATTTTTCCCGTACCTCAAAGGTACAATCATTCCCTTTCAACGTACCTCCCAGGTACAAGTTCCAAAACACTTTTCCAGCTTTTCAAAAACATTGACACAATGCTAGCTACATGGCCATTCAACTATCCATATCCGAGGACGCGGCTATTCTGAATAGTTTTACTCTGCAGAGGTGTACACAATCCACAAGATCCAGTACATCCGCCGTGAACCAACCACGGACCGTCCAAGACAGTATGCAAACATCAGATAACTGGTCCTAACCATCCACTATGTAAGCGCTAGTAAATGACTACCTCTTCAACTGGGTTTGTTCTCCCCGGCACCGAGTGAGTCAGCCATATCGATCCGGTTTCCCCTGACAACACACCGCCATGGCACGAGACCCAACTGTTGCACCCGGTGGCGAACTTAATCCCCACACTCTGAATGTCCCATTCTCCCTCCTGGCGACAATTCGGTTCGGGGGACTCTAACCCCTATAGAACTTTGAGGTAGACACGGACTAACACCGACAAGCAATTAGCTAGACCCCATTCCCATATTGGGGTAACGTGGCAGCACGGCTTGGTTGTCCGGCGAAGACTAGGTTATGTGTCATTTTTGGAAAACAACTCGTAAACATTTCCTTCTTCACATACCTCCCTCGGACAAGGTCCACCTTTCCTCGGGTTTTTTTCCAAGCTTTTGTTTTCCAAAAACATAAAGTTAAAATGTCCACTAAGGGACTTAAGTTAATAAAGTGATGATACTAAAATATCTAAACGGCTTGGTAACACCAAGATTATATAGTGGATATAGCATATTAGATACACAAAATAGATAGTGGTATAGTCCACTTAAGAGAATAGTTTTTTATCACACTTTTGTAGAAACTTTAGAAGTAAAACATGCATGACAGATAATGATAAGTAAAACAACAGAAAGCATTTATAATGGCTTGCCTTGGCACTGGTCTTGGCCTTGCTCTTGAAATAAATAAGAGTTGCAATAAAAACCTCTCCGGGAAACAATACCGTCTTCGTTATCTAACGTCGTAAACTCAAAAAGCAAAACACCCAATCAGAACCAAACAAAGGCAAGCACTTTACAAAAAGTAAACATACAGCAAGCATTTCATCAAACAAGTACACTCACAAACAATATTACTAGGGTGCACACCAACAAGCAAAACAGGCACATACAATACACATAAATAATACTAGAGTTGATGTTATGGATCCTCAACCAAAATTGCATGAGTCCAGTGCGTGTTCCACTCTCATATCATGCTCAAATAAGGTTAAATGACTCTCTGGTCATTCATGAGGATGAACAAAATAACAAGAAAACGAACTAGAAACAACTAGACATGCACATGAAAATAGTAACAAGCAATACTACAAGCCTATAGTGACATGCTTTTCTAAACATGGAGAAATAATATAACCAGTAGATAAACAACCTAATAACAGAGACAAAACAATACCAAACATATCATGGAATCACTTAATACATTAAAATAATCATGGAGCAAAACAACTGTTAAAACTAGACATGAAAAAGGGCTATTTAGGCAAGCAAACATGCATAACTATAAGAGATCGTCAAACAAGATTTATTATAACTTGATAGATCTATAAGATAGCATTCAAATAACAGAGAAAACAACACCTAGACATGCTAGTAATGTCAAAATAACACTGTAATCAATGCCTCAAAAATTAAACATGCAGGTAACAATTTATGGCAGAAAAATCATCAAAGACTAAAATGCATGATAATTTGATCTAGAGCTCACTCAAGCATGCAAGAAAGTATAATATGCTAGAATAACAGTAGCTATTCTATGGAAAACAATACTAAGGCATTTGTTCAAGTTATCATATTAATATGAAGAATAACATAATTTAACCTATTATTACTAGGAAAAACAACCTATGAGAATAAAACTATAACAAACATGGTTTTCCACACCGAAAACCTATCATGCTAATGAATCACTCAAAACATATCTAAATCATGTATTAATACCTTACACATGCTAGGAATCACTTTTATATCAAAAACAATATAACACACAATTTTAATAAAGGCATAGCAATATTATGCAGAAAAGGGCTAAACACTAAATATTGCACCAAGCCTATTCTGTAACTCCTAAAGTCATGAAAATATAGTATAAGGTGCTCCTAGTCACTAGCAAACCAACACAAGTGGATTCACCTCAAAAATCATCACCAATAAAATTAAATAAAACACATAAGTGCTCTCTGGCCTAAAACTAACATGCATGTTATTTTCAATAAACAACTCAAGTCAACACAAGGTCAACTGCCACAGATAGAAACTTTCAAGGGCTACTCAGAACAGTTGGGTTTGCATGTTTTGGATACATAAAACTCAAGTTATTAAGTAAAATATTTTAATGAGTACCTCTGCATTTATTTTATTTATCCTAAAATATACCACAAAATGCAGTTCTCCAAGTTGGAGAAGGTTAAGAAAATGCAGATCTAGAACTGTGATTTTTATTTTGGCAAGATTCACAGATTAACAATTTTATTTCGAATTAAAGCAAAACACTAGATCTGGATCTGCAGGAAAAAGAAAAAAAAACAACCTGCAGGGAAGGAGTAGGCCAGATCTGCGAGGAGGATGGGCCGCGCGAGGCAGAGATAGGCCGAGCGGAAAGGAGCGGCGCGGCGACGGGCCGGCCCACTGGATATTTTTCTCCCGCGTGTGGAAAAAAATAAGCCTGGGGAGTGGATTTGACCGTCGCCGTTGGATCTAAATGCAACGTCCAGGAATAGATCCTGCCGGGCCAACCGCCGGTGACCAACGGAGACGGAGGCGTCCGCCCTTCCGCCGTGGTGAGGCCGCTGGTCCGCCGTCGGGAGCTCCAGTGGATGCCTGGAAATGCCGCAAGTCCAAAAATCTCCAAGGAGACGAGGCCGAGTAGGTGCCCCCATCAGCAGCCGCAGTAAACGACCGGGGCATGCTCTGCGCCGGGTCATGGCGGCCGGCGACCCTTGTCGTTGATGGCGGCTCCACCGCACGGATGGAATGAGAAATTAGAGGGAGCACGATACTCGAGGGAGCTCAAGGAGGGTGGGGAGAGGAGTGGCACGACCGGAGATAGCCCGAATCCGCGACTCGACGGGTGCTCATCCGCGGCGAGTTCATGCACGATGCCGGCGATTTAGTGGGCTACAGAGAGGGGTTTTGATGCATATGTTCGATTGAATAGTAGGGGAGGTGGGTTGGCAAGGTGGAAAGCAAATGCGCGGCCTCGAGTGGCTGCAACGCGAAAGACGGCGAGCACGCTCGTGCGGCTCTCATGGCGGCCACGGCGGCTCGAACGAGCTAGCCAAGGAGGTGTTCTTCGGTAGATTGGTGGCCAGGACGGTAGGGCAGGGTGAGATAGTTCTCCTGGCGAAAGAAAGAGGCAGGAGGTGCACGGGGACACCAAAAATCGGCGGTGCTTGCTCTGCACCCGTAGGTGTTTTTCAGCAAGGAAGGGATGAAGGACGGCGAGGGGAGGGATATGGAGTTCACGGGTGAGCTTGTGGTGACCCCGTGAAGCTTAGAGACAATGGGAGGGAGCAATGCGTGTCGAGTGAGGCAGAGCTCGACGTCCACCTGTGATCTGCATTGGCTCTTTGCTGTTGGTGGAGGTGTGGAGGAGAAGGGAGGGGGTTTTGGTCATGGAGATGTTGTCCAGGGGGTTGAGGGAGAAGTTTTCGACTTCATAGAGAAAGAGATAGATGGAGGGAGTACAATGATTGACCAGGGGATGCTTGAACTCAACAGTGTCCAGGAATAACAGGAATTGTTTTTGCCTGTTTTCACCAGAATTTTGAATAGAACCTATGTGAGAAATCATGTCCATTGGATAGAGGATGAAGAATTGAGTCTAGGGATGGTGGTCTCAAGATTTTCTAAAAACATTTCTTTTACAAAATTTTGGGAATTAAAAATTGCAGAAACTGTTTTTAAATGTTTTCTCCAAAATTTTCATAACAACTTGCACATTTTTTTTGTATAAGTAAGTCCCACATGACCATAGGCATGTTGAGTAATTTTTCCAAGATTTTAGGAAATACTTTTCTTCACAAAATATTTTAAAATCCATTTCTGGCCTTTTGGAAAATGGAAAATAATAAATAGTAAAAAGCTTTTAAAACAAATATTTTTGAGTTGGGATGAGATAGTACATAATATAGGTCTCAAAAGTGATTTTTAATAAACAGCCCTTTTGAAAATATTTGAGACACCAAGTGGAAAAAGGGTGAAAACTAGAGTTTATTTAATAGGCTAAAAACCAAGAGAGAAGAATAATTAAATGGCCATTGGAAAATAAATGGACCATATGGAGGTGATGTATAAGTCATAAATATGACAAGGGTAGGTTGATTGATCTTGAAAACAAAGAGGAGTGGTTTTGAGAAACATGGACAAAGTGCTTCATGAATAAAGAGATATGGTCATTATTTTGGGGATGCCTTCAAAAGGACTTTGATAGATGATACCAAAGGGTTTCAATATCCAGAATAATAACTTGGATAGATAGCATAGATATATACAACGATATGTATGATGGTGCATTGATTATTAGCTCAATATTTGTCATAGAAGCATGTCTCCAAAGTTGGAGATTTTTAAGAAAACAGAAGATGGTATGAGCATGTGATGGAATATGATATATATACTTGATCTTGTTATTAATAGGTTTTATTCTATGAGAACAACACATATTAATTAACAAACAGAAATAAATACTTCAAGCAAACACAAGAAAGGATCACACAACAAGCAGATAAAATAACAAGTCACACAAGATCACTCAACCAACTGAGTTCTTCAATTTAATTTCCAGGTGTTTTTCTCAAGTGTTAATTATAGGTAGTGATCAAGACATACCATAACAAGAGGATTTTGTAAAGAGGTTCATCTCAAAAGTTGTTATTTCCAAAAGAATATAATTGAGGTAAAACACAGGGGTAACATAGTCCCCTCTTATTGTTTTTGCAAGAGAAGGAAGTGAGAGGGAGTTTTTGAAATACTTGCAAAAAAATCTTGGTTGAAAATAGGTTGAAGATGATTAGCTCCAAAATACTTTTCATATAGTTTTGGAATTTATATTTTGTTTTCTCAAAACTTGGCCTTTGGGTTTCTTCAAAAATCAAAACATTTTGAAAAAGGTTTTTGCCAAAAGAGTGATGGATGAAGATGATAAGCTTTCTTGCCATGACTTGATCACAAGGTTTGTGGTTTTAAGAAAGTTATGATCATTGGTTGTAAGGTTAGTTGTTAACAAACTCAAACAAAAGCACAATCAACAAGCAAATAGAAAAGAAACACAAGCACAAGTCAAACATATTAAAAAGTTTTTGTTGGCCCTGATTTATGGGTTATTGAAAATCGATTTTTTTCTTGTCTTCCAAAAATTGGGTTGTTACAATTAAGTCATGTTGTCCAAGATCCTTTGATGAATTTGTGCATGTGCCATCCATTGGTGCATCTGGGGGGTCTTATTATCATTTGGAAAAGCTCAGTTTTCTCTAGTCTTGTTATGCATTGTCAGCAATTTGCACTTTCTCTCCATTTCACCTCTAAGCATGAATCCTTTTCCTGGACAGTAATCAATATTTATGGGCCTTGCTCTAGTGATTTGAGAGGGGAATTCATGTGCTGGTTGTATGACCTTGCCATTCCTGATTCTGAGGATTGTCTTCTTGTTGGGGACTTTAATTTTATATGATCAATGGATAATAGGAACAAGCCATGTGGTTCTGTGGATGACATGCTTATCTTTAATGATATAATTAGAACACGACATCTCACTGAAATTCCAATTAAAGGGAGAAGTTTTACTTGGAGTAACATGCAACAGGATCCTCTGCTTGAACAACTTGATTGGTTTTTTACCTCCCTCCGTTGGTCCACTTCTTTCCCTAATACTGTGGTTAATCCCATTGGTAAACCAACAACTGATCATAACCCTTGTGTGGTGGCTATTCAAACCAGTATATCTGCTTGTAGATTATCTAGGTTTGAGAATTATTGCCTTCTCATTTTGGATTCTTGAAGGTTGTTAAGTCCAGTTGGTCTAAGTCTACTCATAAAACAATTAGTGCAGCCAATTTAAATGCAAAATGAAAAATATTGAAATATGACTTGAGATTTTGGAGCAAACATATCTCTAAGTTGTCTATTTGCATTGAGAATAGTAATAAGGCTTTGCTTGAGTTGGATAATTTGGAGGATATAAGAGGACTTTCTGTCCCTGAGAGTAATTTTAGAAAAATTCTTGAAGCCCACCTCCTAAAACCGTTGGACTTTCAGAGACAGTATTGGAAAAAGAGATGCACCATTCGCTGGAATAAATTTGGGGATGAAAATACAATTTTTTTTCATTCAATTGCCACAGATAGATACAGGAGGAACTATATTGCCCACTTAGCACTTCCTGATGATTCTTTGGTTTCTTCTCATGCTGAGAAAGAGAAGGTGATTTTTTAGGCTTTCAAGAATAGATTGGGCACTTCCTTAAACCCTGTGATGGAATTTGATTTGCCTTCTTTAGTTTCCCCTGTTCCTGGATTGGAGGATCTCTCTGCTCCTTTTAATAGGAAAGGGATTGATGATGTGGTGAGATTTATGCTTCCTGATAAAGCACCTGGTCCTGATGGTTTTAATGGCCAATTCCTTAAGTCTTGTTGGCACATTATTAAGGAAGATATTTATAGCCCGTGTGATGAATTATCTTGGTAATATTAACATGGAGAGTATTAATATGGGATACATCACTCTAATTCCAAAAATTTACTCTCCTGAAAGTGTTAAAGATTTTAGACCTATTACTCTTCTGAATTGTTGCCTTAAGATAATTACTAACGTACTGGCTAATAGACTTCGGAATGTTATTTTCAAAATTGTTCATACGAATCATTATGGATTTCTTAAAGGAAGGAGTATCCAAGATTGCATTGCATGGGCTTTTGAATTCATCCACCAGCGTGATACTTCTAATAGGGAGATTGTGCTTCTTCAATTGGATTTTGCAAAGGCCTTTGACACAATTTATCATAAAGCAATGCTAAGAATCATGAAACATATGGGCTTTGATGATAAATGTCTTATATGGATTGAAATTATCTTTGGTTCAGGCATGTCGGTTGTACTTTTAAATGGTGTACCTGAAAGACAATTCCACTACAAAAGAGGAGTAAGGAAAGGGGATCCTCTTTCACCCCTTATTGTGGTGCTAGCTGCTGATATTCTTCAAGCTGCCATTAATAAATCCTTTCAGGAAAATATTATCTAGGATCCTCCACCCAACTTTGGGTTTGATTATCCACTTATTCAATATGCATATGATACAATTATTGTTATGCCCGCCTGCCCTGTCCAAATCCTTGCAATGAAGGAAATTCTGAATTCTTATGCTAGGTCCACTGGCTTGCATATAAGTTATCACAAATTTGTTATGATTCCCATACATATCTCTATTGCTGCTGCTGGTAGTCTAGCTACTCTTCTTGGATGTGACATTGGGTCCATGCCTTTCACATACTTTGGCCTTTTACTTGGTACTACTAGACCTTTTGTTCAATATATCTTGCCTTTGGTGGATAGAGTGCAAAGAAGCCTTACTGCTAATTACATGATGATGTCATATAGTGGGAGAGTTTCTGTCATAAATTCTCTGCTCACTTCTGTGGTTTCCCACACCATGTGTGTCCTTAAAATTCCCAAGAAGATTTTTGAACCTATTGACAAGATTAGAAGACATTGTCTTTGGGACAAAAAATCCGAGTCAGGAGACAACTGTAATCCTCTAATTGCATGGCATAAGGTTTGTCGACCTAAGCAGAAAGGGGGTATGGGAGTATGAAATTTGAAAGTCCAAAATGAGGCCTTGCTTCTCAAATTTTAGGATAAATTCTATAATAGAAAGAATACCCCTTGGGTCAATTTGATTTAGAGTGCTCACTATCAGGATAAAATCCCTCATCCTGTGGACACCCGTGGCTCATTTTGGTGGAAGGATATTCTTAAGCTGATAGCACCTTTTAGAGGGATCTCCACCTGTTCTATTGGCTTAGGGAATTCATTCCTCTTTTGGAACGATGATTCGGGAGAAGGAATAATGGCTGATTTATTCCCTAGAGTTTTTTTACTTTTCTATTACTGAAGATAGCTCGGCTCTGGATTTTCTCTGAGTCATTACATTATCCTCAAACTTTGCTCTACCTTTATCTACTCAGGCTTTGGGAGAACTGAGACAAATCCAGCTAGCTTCATCATGTATTGTGATTGACATTGGATCCTTTGATCATTGGTATTATATTTTGGGTGCCTTTTATTCCTCCAAGAAGTTCTATGATTTCTTTTTCAAAGATTTGAAGCCTAATGTAGCCTTTACTTGGCTTTGGAAAGCTAGCTGTATCCCCAAACTCAAATTCTTCTGTTGGCTGCTCCTATCTGACAGATTGAATACCAGGAATATGCTAAAAAGAAGGCACTTTCACATTAATAGTGTGTACACATGCATTATTTGTAGTTATGTTTCTGAGGAGACAATTGAACATCTTTTCTTTCATTGCTCTTTCAGTAAGGATTGTTGGAATAGGCTGGCCATGCCTATCTCCAGTGACACCCAGCTTGATCGCTTTCAGCTTATCCTATTTTCAAAGCAGCACCGACACAAGGCTATGTTTATGGAGGTTTTAATTACAGCTTCTTGGAGTTTATGGAAAGAAAGGAATAGTTATTACTTCCAGGGGATTGCACCTTCTGTTTCTTCTTAGGTCACCAGATTTAAACAAGATTTTCTCCTCCTAGTGCATAGAGCCAAAGAGGATAAACACGACTTCATTAGGCTTTTTGGTGGATTCTTTGTAACCTTTAGGGCCTGTTTGTTTGGGCTGTGGCTGGCTAGCTGTGGATGTGGCTGTGGTTGTGGAGGGAAAGCTGTTGTGCAGGGAAAACTGCTTATATGAATGTCACTGTTTGGCGACTTGGCTGGCTATCTAGCTGTGGGTTGAGGATATGTCTAAAACACCCTCAGAGTTTCGAGTGCATATGTATTTACTGATGGCAGTGTATAATCGTATTTGTCCCTATAAAAAAACTAGTACTACAAAACATTAAACAAAATATATAATTAAAAGGATATAGATTTGTCCAAAATACATAGCGTAGCATTACACAAATAGGATATTGTCCATAATTAATATATATTAATTCAAACTACGAGTCAATAACGTTACACATAATAACTAGCTAGCACGAGTAGATCATCTTCTTCTCGAATCGAACAGTGCGGTAGCAATGCGTTCACGCCTTGCTTTCATGTCATCAGTGTTTGTTCCACTCGGGGCGGTATCACCCGCTAGTGTTGTTGACTACCTTTGGACCTTAGGGACGTAATTCTCATCTTCATCACATCGATCAAACTGTTTATCACGCAACTGTGAGTCCCTAATGAAATTATGAAGTGCAATGCAAGCCAGTAATTCTTTTCTGTGTCTCGAGACCATAAGAAGGAATATACTTCAGTATGCGCCATTTGTTTTTCAAGATACCAAAGACACGCTCAATAGCATTTCGAAGCGATGAATGTAGAAAGTTGAATAGTTCTTCTCTTTTTGTTGGTCGCCCTTCTCGGCGAAAATCTGGTATATGGTACGTGTTGTTCTTAAAAGGAGCTAGGAATCCCTTCCTATTTGGATAACCTGAATCAACAAGATAGTACATATCTACGCATAAAAAGAAATGTGGACAATCAGAATCAAACAAATAGAAATGCATGTGTAGTAGAGTGATGTGAATAATCATAGAGAATATTACCACCAGGAGGAGTCGGGAATTCGACTGGATACTTTTCGATGCTGCGTTGAAGAATGCGTGTATCATGTACTGAACCAGGCCAACCAACAACAGCAAATGTGAATCTCAAATCGAAGTCACATATCGCCAACAGATTCTGTGATGTGTAACCATGCCTTCCAGTGTGGTTAACCTTCTCATCTTCGGGAACTTCAACAGGAATGTGTGAGCCATCTATGGCGCCAATGGCATCTTTGAAATGAGGCCAAAAGTGTGCATCTTGAAGCCTTGGATGCACATCCTTAAAATCCCGATCTACTGGTTTTATGTTATCCTTACCCAACTTGTACAAGCAATTTAGGACCATGTGAAACTTCCGAGAAATTGTTTCAGTTGAACGACTAAAAGTAATCTCAACTTGTCTAACAGACTGTGGCCCTCCAACCATCCATAAAAACATAGCTAGGCATTCCAGAGATGACATGAAAATTGTTGATTCTAACCCATAGCTAGAAACTAAAAGATCATGCAATTTATGGAACACATCTGGGTACATCCTAAACATCTTGTAGCATATTTTTCTATTTCCAAGATGTCCATTAACCCATTCAAGCCCAGTTTGTTGTGGAATTCTCTTAGGTGCCTTATTCAAATACTTCTCGCTCTAGAGGTTACCATAGTATCCCAACACAGCCATGTCGCGCACCAATCCAAGAAGATGACGCGTCTTTTCAATTTCTTCATCACGGTCAGTGCCACCATCATCCATCTACACAAGAAGAAAATAGAACATGTCAAAACCATACAGAACATTGGACAACATTGGACAAATAACATACATGCAACAACCATACAGAACATAACAGGTTCAAATAGAAACGGTTCATTATTCAAATACATCATTGGTTCACACAACAAAGGTTCACAGAATAAGAAAATACAACGGTGGTTCATACAAATAGTTTTAAGAAATACAACAACGATACACATAATGCATGACCCATCTACTTGTTCATCTCAGCATGTGTACGCTCCAACCAATCCCGCCTCCCCTCATTTGTTGCAAATGATGCAAACACCTCTCTGGAATCCCTGTTCATGGCAAGCTTGCTAGCTGTGAACATAATGTCAGTTCCTTCACTCACTCCACACTCCCGAATCATCGCCAACAACTCCTTCATTGTTGGGACCATGTCATCTCTGGTAGAAGAACTACCTTCAGCCCTTGATACAAGTGTGTTCAGAGCATTGTTGTAAACCGTGAAAAAGGGGCTCTCTTTTTCGCTACCTTCTCCAGCACCAAACTTGCGCTTTCCTATTATTTTGGAGGACGTACCAAGATCATCCTCAAGCAATATAGGAGCTTCCTTGCCCCCTCCTGTTTCCTGTCCAGCAATGGCCGCTGACTCTCCGGTGACATGTGCCTTCCTAAACATAACATCTTGCTGCTCCAAGTTAGGAGGTGGCCCGTTCCTAAATTTCGCATGATCGGGACGCATCTGCAAATAAGAACACAATAGATACATGAGTCCAAGCATTATGAGCAAAAAAATAGATAGGAATAAAGATGGTTGAGAACATGATAAATTACCTCTAGATGAATTTTCCACCAATCATCATATGCATCCATGGTTTTTGTTTGGGGATCCCAGCCTAGTCCAGTTGCATTTAGCAATTTCATCCACCACGTGTACTCCTTTTTCAACTGATCCCATTTGTTCTTGAATTGTTTCTTCACTAGTTTCTCTCCTACTTTATCGAAAAATTTCCTCTTCAAACTTTCATAACCTTTTTTGCTCAAACAGCCCCCATCCCTGTTGTTGTTGTTCACTTCTTCCATACAAATGTCGCAAAATACTCTAACACGGTATGTATCCCAAGTGGCAACCATTGTTTCTAGCATTACAAAATACAACAGTATAAATTATAGATGTTCGGGTGCACTAGTAGTAGTACAGATTGGTCTAAATGATCGGGTGCACTAGAAGCGGTATAAATTATAGATGTTCAGGTGCACTACCAAGCACTAGATGTTCGAGGCAAACTACTACATATTCGGGTGCACTAGCAGTACAAATAGTTTAGATGTTGGGATGCACTAGCAGGATTACAAATTCCTATCTCCAGGTGCGATTTGAACAAGCACTACGAGCAGTGACAGCAAAATTGACAGCAAGCCTTCCACGGTATATACCTTACGGTCGACAGGAAATCCGGTAGGGAGATGGTCGGGTGGCGGGGAGGAGGCTCGATGTCGAGCTGGCAATCAGTCGGGGACGGGGACAGCGAGCGACCGGCCGGGGACGACGAACTTGGCGGCGGTGCGGACGCGTGACCTTGGCGCCGCGGACGACCTTGGCGGCGGGTACGGAGCTTCGTGGCGGGGTGGCGGCTCGGCGTCGAGGGAGCAAGCGGTCGGGGACGGGGATGGCGAGCGACAGGCCGGGGACGACGAACAGGGAACAGCCGGGGCGTCGAGGGAGTTCGCGCGTCGAGCCGGGCCCGGGAGCGTCGAGGGCGACTGGAGCCGGGGCCGGGGGCGTTGAGGGCGTCGAGGGCGAGTGGGGCCGGGGCGTCGAGGGCGGCGGCGGCTGGGGTGCGGTGGGTGCGTGCGGACGGGTTTCGCTGGGCGGTTTCCGCGTGCGGGCCTGCGGGGTCGTGACTCGTGAGGGATGGGGCTGGGAGCGCGGAAAAAACCTCAGTGGCATTTGGGTGTAATTTCGCTGGAACGAAATGTCCCTTTGCCAAAACGTTTCGGCAAACTTTGCGGGAAGCCACTGAAAGCTCGTCCCGGGGTACTTTCTGTTTGATGCCTATTTTCTTCGGTGGCTTTCCAAAGCACAAAGCCACAGCACCCCCGTTTGGTTCGTTTGGGGCGCTTTTTTCTATGGAAAGCCACCAAAAGCTCAAACAAACACCCCCTTAGTGTTCCCCCTCCATTCTCTCCCCCTGAGATGTAAATAGTTCCATCTCTTTGTACAGGATATTTCCTTTTTATTTAATATAAGAGGCAGTAGGAGCCTTTCCTACTATCATAAAAGCTAAAAAAAGGTCATATCGGCGGCGGTGAGCTCATGGTCCTAAGTGTTAGGGTGACGCCGGGAATAGATGTTGAAGGCGTAAATCGGGAGGCCATAGGCTTGGCGGTACCGATAAGCTCGTCACAACGGCAATGTGTTCCTGGTGGCGGATTCGAGCCGGGACTTGATTTGGATTGTGTGAGATCGATTCAATGGAAGATGGTTTTGATCTGGCGGAAGTCTGCATGAATCGGTAAGTTGAGCCACGAATATCAGGCGGCGTTGTGCCTCACAGATGGGACTCGGGAGGAACACAGCCCCATGATGGACATATTCGGGTGAATCAGTACCATTTCCGGTAATTTGGCGATGACAATCAATTGTACTCCCTCCGTCTAAAAATACTTGACATCCATTCGTCCAAATATGTATGTATGTGAACCATGTGTACATACATCCTATCTGGAGAAATAGAAGTAGTAAACTCGAGCTACCTACTCCGCGAATGGCCGAAAAGAGAACCGAGCTAAACGTTGTTCCGCAAATTCACATCGTAGGCCACTCGGCTCCACTGCTTCCGCTCTGCAGATTTGGGGCGTTTAAGGATGCTCCATCTGCTCCGTTGGAGGAGTCGAGAGCTGAATCATTCTCGAACATGCCCTTAGCCAGCGCCATGTTAATATAGTTAGAAAAAGTACAATAAGGACACTTAAGCAGGCTATAAGCATTCTAATACATATTTGTGCTTAGTTGGATGAGAGAGAAGAGGAGAGAGAAGAGAAGCTAGTTGTAAGTTAGTAGCCAGCTGCGGCACGTGCTCCTAGGAATTTGTGAGAGTGTAAGGTAGGGCCATATGTTGATAAAATAGTACATGCATATAGCCAACTATTATACATGTTGGCTACAAGGTGACTATAGGTGACATGCAATCCCTTACGGCCAGCAGCGGTCTCTATTATTAACCTTGCTCTTAGAGAGGGGCTCCTGGGACATAGCCGATACACATTGAATGCGGAAGGTTACCGCGTGGCTATACAGTTAGGCTTGTCACGGTGGACAGTAACTTAGTAGTAACATAGATGCCACGTAGGATAAAATAGTTACCGTAATTAACATCACATATCCCAAGACATTGTGAATATATAAGCTAATTAATAGAGATTTGTATGACACCACATGTTGGTTACTACCCACTATGGAGGTGGTAACATAGTATAGGATAACGTGTATGTTACTAGTCTATATTACTCCCTATTGTGACTAGCCTTAAAACAACAGTGCCCCCGTGTGGGACCGGCCGTCTAGCCAAACGTGGCGGACGCGTCCGCCGCCCTCTCCTATTCCCCCACATGGATGGGCTAGATATGAGAGCTATCAGACAACCTTACCAGATGAGCTGGAATGGGGGGAGGGAGAAGGGTGGTTGGGTGTGCGATTTACAGCCCGAGCTATCTGACCAGACATATCGGAGAAATTACTCAAAAAATTATGTACGACGGGTTCACGTATTAAACTTTTTTTAGTGGGTTTATGGTTCAAACGAATTTGTTTTCTAACACCCTGCACATAACTGGTTAGTGAACAGGACCCAGCAGCAGCAATTTCTATGTGCTCGCTTACAGGGGCCGGGTTTGAGAAGCTGACTCTCCCAACTGAACCATGCAACCCGGTTATGTATAGAACTTTCAATAAAGTAAAATGCACGTACAGCCGAGGGCCCGTTCAACTCTAAAGTTGGTCCTCAACGATCGGCCGATAGCCCATGCAGCGGAAATCCCTCGCCTACGCACGGGCGTTACGAGATCACTGTTTCGCTTAAGGAATAGGTATGTGGGCTTGGCCCGTTTAGTACGTTCATGTTTCTTCGATACTACTACCACACGAGACGACCACGTTCGCTTAGTACATCTTGATGGAGGGATAATAACCTGGTAGGCCAACGCCAAGGAGTAACTCGGCCCAAAGGATGCTGCGCAAAACCCGGCTTAGGATAAAGGAGTTTCTAGAAGGCCCAGGAACGTAGGCCTCGTAACCCGGATTGTGGGTTCCGATAAGGAAGTTTAGGGTTTGTAAGCAGTGTCCGGGTAGGATTCAGAGTGCGCCTTGGGGAGTAGGCCAGGGGGTCCGGATATTATATAAGCCGGCCCCTAGGGTTAGACTAAGAGAGATCCGAGAGTTCGAGCAATATCGCTAGGTATCGAGTATCCAGTGTAACACGAGAGTTGAGTTAATATACTTAGATTGGAGACTCGGCGACTTGATTGCCGGCTACCAGATCGCATATCATCATGTTTTCCCTTGAGCTAAACCCTCTCCCAAACACCAGAGTCGAATTGCCCCAAGATAAGTTACCCCCGGTAACGTTTGCCGTGATTATCCCACGACAGTTGGCGCCCACCGTGGGGCCTACGTCCAAGGGTGTTTACATCACGGGAGAAGCTCGGAAGAACATGGAGAACCTTGTCATCGGCGAGATCTACACCGACCCCGAAGGAGAGAAGATGGTGGACGATTCCGGCTGGGGGCCAGAGTCGGATCTGCTCGAATCCGGATCTGTCGTGACAATCGGCCAGATCAACGTCTTCATCGGCATGGTACGTACGTCCGGTTCAATCCCTAATGATTTCGGATTTGATTCTGTGTCAGGGGAGGCCACCTGCGTTCAATCAGATGGAGAAGAATCGGTTGGGACGGTAGATCCGACAGAAGAGCCCACCACGAAGAGGGAACAGCCGGAGGAGCCGGCATGGACCCCGCGTGGCCGGGTCATGAGAGAAGATGATACCGAGTCCATCTTGCATCCGCTGGAGGACCGGTACGAGGAAAATAGCAGCGAAGAGGAAGAATACAAATCTGCGCCAAGCATTGCGCGCCAGGTTGCGGTTTACACGGCCCCAACGATCAATCTTAATCAGGGGAACGTGACCGCGACCACAGTCGGAGCAGCGCAAGCGCTGGCCCAGCAGCAAGGTCCGGTTGATGGAAACCCGGTCCTCACCCGGGTTGACGGAGAATCGGCGTCAGTTACCAGTCATGCGGCGGATAGTGAATTGCAGGCAAACATGTTCGGATATCTGGCAAACCGGACGCCAGGGGCGGGTCCTTCAAACCCGCAACACCCGGCTCTATTTAACAACAACTTGATTCTGGACCCAACCGTTCTAGCCACGGTTATTACTCCGGAAAACGCGGCAGAACGTGTTAGAGATCTGGAGGTAGCCCGTCGTGCATTGGAGCAACAGAGAAGGCAAGTAGAAGCAGAAAGGCAAGGGATGGCCACGCGCCAACGTGAGATGGATGCATTGGAAACCCGGCTCCGAGAAGAAACAACTAGGGTGTGTCAAAGGCATCAAACCAGATTACCGGCAACGGGTGGAGTTATAAACCCGACCACGCTATTCATCACGCCTCAGGATCAACCGATCCCAGTGGCAAACCAAGGAACTGTACAGCAACCTGCAACTGGAGGAGCACAACCGGCAAACATACAAGCCGGGTTACCCATACAGCAGACCGGGGTCACTGCCGGCAATACATTACCACCACCACCACCATCGCGATTTCGCACGCCAGCAGGTCATTACAACAACCCCATGGATAATGTGTATGCAGCAACGCTTGCATTGAATCAAATCCCCGTGAGAGAGTCGCCCCACGCAGAGGAGACCCGGCGGGCGATAGATCTATTGCGCACTGCGGTAGCGCAACAAGTTAATTACCCGGATCACAGAAGTGGAATGCATGGGACACCATATATCAGCCAGCAACGAGGCAATACCGGCAATATCCAGACAAGTTCAGCGCGGCGGAGGGAAGAGCAGCAGCAAATGCCGCCTCCTCCCCGCGTTCAGGCAATACCAGCAGCATCAGCAGCACAAGCTATCGTGGATAGTTCCAGAGCCAGGAGAGCCGCGGCCGGGTCTGCGGTGCATGGACCGCCAGCAGTACCGCGCCCCGCCGCGCCCCCCGCAGGGTCACATGTTTCCCAAGTGAGGCCGGTTCCGACTAATCTCGCTGGGCCTAAGTGTCTATCGGATAACATCAGAGCTGAGCCTTACCCGGATAAATTCAAGGAACCGGGTAAAGTAGTGAATTATGAGCCGACTATGGATCCAGAAACATGGTTGAGCCGTTATGAGATGGCTATGTTAATCCGCAACGCAACTGAAAATCTTCAAGCCAAGTTCATGTACTTGATGATGTCAGAAGGAGCAGCAAAGTTATGGTTCAATAATTTACCGGAAGGATCTATCAAGTCATGGGAGGAGTTGAAAACTGCATTGATCAAGCACTTTCATGGGACGTGCAGAAAGCTATTTACTATTGATGACCTAGAGTGATGTGTCCAAAAGAAGGGAGAATCGGCGCGCAGCTGGGTGCGCTGGGTTATGGAGATACTTCACTCGTCTACGGATATTCAGCCCAAAGATGCGCTACAAGCTATGGCAAAGACGTGCAAGTACATACCTTTAGTGCAAAAGTTAACTCGCATGAAATCTAGTCGAAATGCTTCAGAGGTTACGATGGGAGAGCTAATGGATGCATGCAACAAACACGCTGCAACGGATACTACAGAAGAGGATGTCGATGACAAGAAAGCAAAAGCAAATACAAATAATAGTGGAAGAACCGACAAGGGATCAACGCCGGGTAACAATGGAGGTAACAATGGGAACAACCAGAACAAGCGCCCGTTTGAGGGAGGCCCCGAGTTTGTCGCTAGCACAGAAGCCGGGTCTTCGAGACCTAGGGTAGAAGGAAATTTCAATGCGGGAAATAACAACGGAGGAAATTATCAAGGGCCACCGAGGCCGGGTAACAATTGGGATATCTTCAGAATGGCGTGCCCAAAGCACAGCAGGAACGGTAGGCCGGCTAACCACTCATTGGAGCAGTGCGCGGACCTACAGAGATGGAAGAATGAGGAGGTAAACAAGGCTATGCGAGGTGCAGGTCGGGGAGGAGGACCGGGTCCGGGTGGAAACCCGGGCAACGGCCCACCCCCAGCCGGTAACCCGGCAGGCGGAAATCCGGGTAACAACCAAGGGGGAGCTGGAGGTTTCCAAGCTAACCCCAAGCAATTGGGACAATATCACGTGCATACCACAGGAATTTCTAACAAGGATAAAAAGATACTGAAACAAGCGGTAAACTCGGTTTCTTCGGCTGTTCCGAGATACCTGAGATGGTCAGAGCAGGACGTAACGTGGAGCAGAAGAGATCACCCGGAAAGGATAGAACACCCGGGAGTCTTAGCATTGGTGGTGGCACCACAAGTTAATGGTTATGAGCTGAAAAAGGTCCTAATAGACGGTGGAAGTAGCATCAATATCTTGTATTGGGAAACCTTTCTACGCATGGGCCTCAAGGAGTCTCAGCTACAGAAGAGTTCAACAGTTTTTCATGGGATTGTGCCGGGCCACTCAGCGTGCCCCGAGGGAAAGATCACGTTGGAGGTAGCTTTTGGAGCATCGAAGGATAATTACCGAGTCGAGTGGCTTACTTTCGAGGTGGTTAAGTTGCGCAGTCCTTATCACGCGCTATTCGGAAGGCCGGCTTATGCTAAGTTCATGGCCAGGCCGTGTTATGTGTATCTACAACTAAAAATCCCGGGGCCCAAGCAGACCATCACCATACATGGGAGCCGGGATATAGCAGCTGAGTGCGACGAAGGAGATGCAGCCATGGCTGAACAAGCTTGCAGAAAAGAGGAACTCAAGTATTACCGGTCTCAAGTAGACCCGGATGACAGAACAACGTTAAAAAGACTGAATACCGAAGATGAGAGAGCAAAGTTCAAGGCAGCACAGGACACCAAGATGGTAGCTTTTGTCGAGGGTGATCCCTCCAAGCAATTTGCTATAGGATCCAACTTGGACAGCGAGCAGGAGAAAGCACTTGTGGAGTTCATTCGCTCAAATCAGGATGTGTTCGCCTGGACGCCTAGCGATATGCCGAGTATCCCCATAGAGTTGGCAGAGCACAGTTTGCACGTCGATCCTAAGTCCAGACCTGTGAAGCAGGGCTTGAGAAAGATGAATGAGGAAAGAAGGAAAGCTATAGGGGAAGAAATCGCTCGGCTGCTGACAGCCGGCTTTATCATGGAAGTGTTTCACCCGGACTGGTTAGCAAATCCGGTTCTCGTGATGAAAAAGACCAATGAGTGGAGGATGTGCATTGATTACACGAGTCTCAACAAGCATTGCCCAAAGGATTCGTTTGCACTACCAAGGATAGATCAGATCATAGACGTAGTAGCTGGAAGCGACCTATTGTGTTTCCTGGATGCATATTCCGGGTATCATCAAATCAAGCTCAAGAAGGAGGATTGGGAGAAAACATCATTCATAACCCCTTTTGGGGCCTGTTGTTACAAGACTATGACATTTGGATTGAAGAACGCTGGCGCAACCTATCAACGGTGTATTCAGAAGTGCTTCGAGGACCAAATTGGACGCAACGTACATGCTTATGTAGACGATGTGGTGATCAAGACCAGAAAGGCGGACACATTTATTGATGATCTAAAGGAAACGTTCAAGAACTTGAGAAGATATCAGATGAAACTCAATCCGAGAAAGTGTGTTTTTGGAGTCCTAGCCGGGAAATTACTCGGCTTTATCGTTTCTGAGAGAGGAATTGAGGCAAACCCGGACAAAATCAAAGCTATCCAGAGTCTGAAAACGCCGGAAAATTTGAAACATGTTCGGAAGCTCACAAGGGTGCGTAGCAGCGCTCAGCCGGTTTATATCCAGACTCGGAGAAAAGGCAATACCCTTGTACCGGCTCTTGAAAAAATCTGATAAATTCGTATGGGATCAAGAGGAGGACGAGGCGTTCGAGGCACTAAAAAAGCAGCTATCTGAGGCACCAGTCCTAGCAGCCCCGGGTCCTAAAGAGCCTATGTTACTATACGTTGCAGCAGGGCCCCGGGCGGTTAGCGCAGTGGTCGTTGTCGAGCGAAAAGAAGATGGAAAAGAGTACCCGGTCCAGAGGCCGGTTTACTACGTCAGTGAGGTATTATCAGAGGCAAAACAGCGCTATCCACATTGGCAAAAGCTGGTTTTCGGGGTCTTCATGGCCAGCCGGAAATTGAAGCCATATTTTCAGGAACACCCCATAACAGTGGTTAGTTCTATACCAATGTCGGATATCATCAGAAACTCGGATGCAACAGGTAGAATAGCCAAGTGGGCGATCAAGATGGGGGATTATCATATCAATTACGAGCCAAGGTCAGCAATCAAATATCAAGCTCTAGTCGATTTTATTAATGATTGGACACACACAGGCATGCCCACCATGGCTCCAAACTCCGAGTCTTGGATCATGCACTTCGATGGCTCCAAGCAATACGAGGGGTCAGGAGCTGGAGTGGTGCTAACATCACCCAAAGGAGACAAGTTGAGTTACGTGCTGCAGATTCACTTTGATTGTTCCAATAACGTGGCCGAGTATGAGGCCTTATTGCACGGCTTAAAGGTAGCCAAGGAGATGAATATTAAGAGGATACGATGCTTTGGAGATTCGGACCTTGTGGTACAGCAGGTCTCAGGAACTTGGGATAGAAAAGATGCAACTATGGCAGCATACCGCAGAGAGGTTGATAGAGTTGCCGGATGTTTTTCCGGGTATGAGGTGGAGCACATAGACAGAAGAAAAAACGAGGCAGCAGATGCACTCGCCAGACTCGGCTCGCGTATAGAGCCGGTTCCACCTAATGTTTTCCTGGATGAACTATGGCGACCATCAGTTAAAACCGAGTCTGAGGAAGAACTGGCAAATCAAGACCCGGATTTGGAGCTCGTGGCCACAGTACGTGCTGTTCCCGAGTGGACAGAGCCGTTCCTGGCCTACCTATCACGGGGCGAGTTACCACAGCAGGAAGTATAAGCAAGACAAATTCTGAGGCGAGCAAAAGGATATTCTATCATCAATGGAGAGTTATACAAGAGAAGTGCAGCAGGAGTCTTTTTGCGCTGTGTAGCACCAGAAGAAGGCCGACAGATCCTCAAGGAAATCCATGAAGGTGATTGTGGGCATCATGCATCCACAAGATCCATTGTGGCCAAAGCTTATCGACATGGTTTTTTCTGGCTCACGGCCCTAGCAGACGCGGAGCGATTGGTGGCAAGATGTGACGGATGTCAAAGGTACGCTCGCCAAACCCATGTGCCGGCTATGGAACTACGGACCATCCCGTTAACCTGGCCGTTCGCTGTTTGGGGTATGGACATGGTTGGCCCCTTTCACATGTCACCTTGCAAAAAGACACATCTCTTGGTGGCCATTGATAAGTTTACCAAGTGGGTTGAGGTTATGCCAGTTACCAACTGCGAAGCAATTACAGCAGTCAAGTTCCTGAAAAGGATTATCTATCGGTTCGGGTATCCCCATAGCATAATTACCGACGATGGAACCAATATGTCCCTTGGCGAGATGGAGAAATTTTGTGGTAACAATGGAATCCGACTTGACATAGCTTCAGTGGCCCATCCACAGGCTAATGGACAAGTGGAGAGGGAAAATCAAGAGTTGCTTCGTGGACTAAAGCCACGATTGCGAGTCCCGTGTATCAGAGCTGCTGGTGCATGGGTTGAAGAATTACCCGCAGTGGTTTGGGGTATCAACACAACACCCAACAGATCTACTCAGATGACACCGTTTTTCATGGTTTATGGTGCAGAGGCCGTGTTGCCGAGTGATATCATCCATGACTCGCCTCGAGTGTCGGCTTACGTCGAGGTGGAGAACGAGAAAACCCGGCAGGACGCCGTGGATATGCTAGAAGAATAAAGGGAACAAGCACTGGAAAGATCAGCCATATATCAGCAGGATCTGCGCAGATATCATAGCCGGCGCGTGAAAACCCGTGTCTTCTAGGAAGGAGACCTGGTTCTGCGCCTGGTACAGTCAAAGGAAGGAAAACACAAGTTATCACCGCCATGGGAAGGACCATTTATCATAAGCCGGAATCTGCACAATGGATCGTATTACTTGATAGATGCAAGGGAAGAGTCGGCTACGGTTAACGACACCGCTCATACCACTTCATCTATGCAAGAAAGAGAAAGACCATGGAACGTAGCTCAGCTGCCTCCCTACTATATCTAGTATAGACCAGACTCACAAGTGGAATTACACGATGTAACAGGCAGCAGGTTTCAGACGCACTCTTTTCCTATCCAGGGTACCTAAGGGGACTGGAGGGTTTTTAACGAGGCGGCCTGCTGACCTAACTTTCTCATATCAATAAAGAGATGGTTAAGCAATATATCTTTTTCACATGTTTTATCAAGTTTTATTTTTCTGTTATGTTTTTTACTTTTCTTCCAGGTAAGTATTATTTATTGTTTTATTAGTGCATTATTTTCTTTAGTATGTTACATGTATTTAGGTCTTGGGGGCTGATTGCTTGAATATCACAGTTACAAACTCAAAGACCCGGCCATGATGCCTATGAGTTATAAGGGCCGATTACTCGCATACGAGTACGTCTGCAATCTTATAACCGGACAAAGGAGGCAAATTTCTTGACTTTTCTTACTTAAGCTCGATGTGACTCGCACTAAACTGGCATGATTTGCCCAATGGGACTTGCCTGACCCTGTTTTCGTACAGATGTAACAACATGATTATCCACGCGAAAGCCGACTTACAGTACAAGAGAGTCGAAAGGGTCATCTAAACCACAAGTTATGCAGAGTACAGGGTTAATAACCGGAAACTCAAAGTCTATTAAGCATAACTTCAAAACCTATGTGAAACGGCTCTAGGTTTTGGGCTTAGCAGAAACAACTTGTTTTCTTTGAGAAACCTCACACCCCAGACTCGGAATTTCGGGCCTTGGGGACTGGGTATTTTGAAAAGGAGAAAGTTGCTTAGCTAGTAAGCTCAAAAACCCAAACATCCGAGTCTTGGGGACTTGGGGACTTAGAGAAAAGTCCACCTGTCAAAACCCACGAAACTCGGAAACCGAGTCTCACAAACGGAACCATAAAGTAAGTCGGAATATCAAGAATAAATGAGCTCAAAGGCAGATAAATATCAAAATCATCCAAAGGCTAGAAGAGGCACGAAGTATGGCAAGGCATTAAAGTACATTACAAGTCTCGATACTAGTATCAAAGGTGCACAGGCGCACCGTCAAAAATAATTGTTCAAAGGGCCCGTTGGCCGACTGACGCATACGAAACGACAGCGGATAGCAAATATCACTCGGCATCCTGGGCTGATGCATCCATCTTCTCCTTGCCCTTGCCAGCCGGGTCTTGTCCCTTGACTTGCTCTTCAGCACTCTTGGTAGCAGCAGCACCCGGATCAGCAGTAGTGCCGTCCCGTGCAGGAGGAGGGACGATTGGTGTGGAGATAGCAGGCGCAGAATCGGCCTCAGCCTTCTTCTTCGCGGCCTCCTCTCTCAACTGGGCAGCCTCCGCCTTCCATCGGGCCAGCATGTCGTACGGCTTGGGAAGATCCGACTTAATCGCCTTGTCATCAGCACCATACGCAGGGATAATTGAGTTGATATCCAAGCCATCAACAATCACACTGGCCGGGTGACGAACTTCCTTCTGGATGGCCTTCGAATTCTTCACTGAGAACTTGGACCCGTCATGGTTGAATTCTGGAAACCCGCCCACAAGCGTGGCCGGCTCGAGCTTAGGAAAATAAGCTTTAGCCAGCGCAAGCCCCCGAGTCACTCCAATCCGGCAGGACGAGCGCTTCCAATGCCCAATCCACTCGGGTATAGTGGAGCAGGCGTCCAGCAACCTCTTCAGGTTGACGTGTCCAACACCTGGCCATTGCAGTTCTTGAAGGATCCATTTGGTTCCGGCACAGAGCTGCCGGATAGTGCTCTTGATGGTTTTCAATTTGGCAATGTCATCTTCCTCCGAGATTACTTCGTCCGGACCTGCAGAAAGTAGGAAAAAACAACGAGTAAGGAAATCCGACTATTTATCAAAATGAGAATCCGGGTCATAATTATCAAAGTTAGGAATCGTACCAGCCAATGCACGATATGTATCGGCAATTTGAACAGAAACCTTTGTCAGCTCATCTTCTGCTGCATGAGCCCTCCTCCTATACTTCCTCGTGATCTTCCCGCTCCTCCTAGCTTCAGCTTCAGACGCCTCACGCAGAGCCACCTCCTTCTCAACGAGCTTGGTGGCCTTCGCCAATTTCTTCTTAGATTGGGTCACGAAAGCCTGAGTGGAGACACAAGGAAGGATTAGTCGGATATATTACGAAGTTCCAAGCAAATTATCAATAAATTCACTCGGAACTTGGGGACTAGATAAGGATACAGGCAATATTATTCGGATTTACCTCATGTTTATCTATCAAAGCTTATAAGATATTTTCTTCATCGGCCCTCAAGGTGTGAAGGGAATCAAGCATCTGGGAGAACGTCATGTCTTCGGGCCTGACACCAGAAGAGCCGTCAGCTTGATCGCCTGGCGGGTGAACTTTCCCCGACTTTGGAGTCGAGACCCGGACTGTCTGGGTGTCCGGGTTTGGAGAACTCATCTTTGTGTCCAGGATCTCAACCTCCTCGTCCTCAGCCTCTTCGTATGGCTTTGAAGACCCGGCTTCTTGGTGAGCTGGGTCACCCAAGGGGCCTTGTTCCTGGTTGTCTTCAGCATCACCGCTAGTCGCGACGTCCGTATTATCAGTCGGCCCCTCCGTCTCCCGGTTATCTGTCTCCATATTCTCCGGGTCACTAAGTGTGACTTGGGCGCTAAGGAAAAAAGAGAGAAACAGTTAGCGGCAGTGGAGGAAGATTATCGAGTATGCGGGGATATCATACAGGAAAGACTCACCCGGTGTTCACAGCGTAATCCGGGGGGACCTCGCAGCTGGAAGCGGATGAATCTGTTACAGGAACCGATAGCGGAACCTGGAATTGCCCGTCCCGTGGATGGTTGGGGGAGGGGTGACGCCGAGGAGAGTTGGAAGGATGAGGTGGAGGAGTACCGGCACGGCGGACTGGTGAGGTGGAGATACCCGGGTTGAGGGGATCGTCACCCGGGGAACTCCGGGTCACCCTACGCTTGGCCGGAAGAGAGTCCTTCAAGTGTGATGAGTTGGATAATTGTTGGTTAAGTTTTCGCATGTTATCAAAGGAATAGGGTTCAGAGGACATAAAGGAGAAGGGAACCTTGGATACCACCCCTCTGGTCTTCCTCTTGGCCCCAACAATTGCTTCTTGTTCAGGGTCGCTTTGGTCGGACTCGGTGGCCTCCGGGTCCCCCTCGTCCTTGTCATCTTTGTCCTCCAGCCCTGAAAGTTCGGAATGTACAGTCGGAAAAAGGTGAGATATGTGAAAGAGGAATGGTATAAGTGGAATTGATCGAATACCCGGATAATACCTTCATCGTTATCAGCCGGTTCTTCATCTTCTTCCGGATCTCCGGAAGAAGGGGAGGTCTCGACGTTCCAGAAGACGTTATCAGCCTGAGATAAAAGCATGAAAATGGGAATTAGTGGTTGTATCAAGTCAAAGCGTGAGGATAAATGCATAGGTATCAGATTTTACCGCTGGGGCCGGGTTATCCCGGGTAAACGGTGGTAACCCGGCGATGTTCTTGATCACCTCCAACTTTTCCGTCAAGAAACTCTTGATGGTCTTGTTGGTATCGCCAGCTGGATAATTCTTAGAAGAATATCGGAGCGCGTCTGTGACGTGCCCCGAATAGTCGCACATCAGCTTGGTGCGGATGGAGTTGGGCTGGATCCGGAAGTCCACCCATGTCTTGACCAAGTTGAGCCCAAGGAGACCTTGGTCGGAGAGGACGGCTATCTTGGTTAGAAGAGGTTGGATGGCCTCCCTGTCCGATTCAGGGGCAAAAGCATTGAAAGACTCGGAGATATCAAGGAGACCCTCCGAGTAACCCGGCAATTTCCTTTCGCCGGGTGGGGAGGTGTCTCGGCAGTAGAAGAAGGATAATTGCCAGTGTTTAACATGGGAATTCAGATTGAGAGTCGGCATTGGCGAGTTCGTTCGGCGCTGGATGGAAACCCCGCCGCAAGCAAGAAGCGCCCCGTCACCGCTTTCGCGGCACGGTTTGCATTGGAAAAGTTCAGTAAAAAGAGCCAAATTTGGCGGAATGCACAAATATGACTCGGAAAGGACGATAAAATGGGTTATGTTCAACATAGAGTTAGGCCCTATGTCGAACACCCGGAGGCCGTAATGGCTCAAGACTTCACGAAAGAAGGGGTGACCCGGAGGGCGGAACCCCCGAGTCACGTGCTCAACAAAGCAGATTACCTCGTCGGCAGCAGGCGTGGGCCGGGTCTCATCACCCGGCACTCTCCAATGGATATCTTCCTGAGAGGGGAGGACCCCTAACTCGGCCAGCTCCTCTAGCTTGGCCTTGGTGACGGTAGATCGCGCCCAGTTGGCGGATATTGATTGGGTCGTCCTTGTTTTGGCTTGCTGCTTCCCTTGCTTCTTGGGAGCCATGGGTTCAGTCTACAAAACACGATACAAAAAGGTACAAGACATAAGACTCGGAAAATCATGGGTTATCCGGATATATGCAAGCAGTATCAAAAAGAGGTATGGGAACTATGAGTTGTCCGGGTATCACTGGATGGAGCAAAAGTTACAGATTATCCGAGTATCGAGTATCAGTACAGAAACTATGGGGAACTTACGTATTGGTGAGCGTTTGTGGAAGAAGGTTGATTGCCCATGTATCTACTGCAGGTAAAAGAACCGGAAGAAGTGGATTTTCCGGGTATCAATGACAGCCGCGGAAAATTTGAGCGAAATGAATCTAGATTGGAAAATTTGTGAACGATTTCACGGAGAAATTTATAATTAAAAGCGGTAGGAGAATGATGTGTGACCATCTATTAAGCTATTAGATGAACTAGTGTGAGTCTATGCGACTTAATCCGGCGCGGGGCAAGAAATGGCCCGTGGTTGACCTAGATCCAATCTAGAACGAATCAAGAAATTGCGAGGCTAATTACATGGGAGCAAGAAGCTTACCGGAGAAGATTGGAGCAGAGCACGATGGCGGCAGATGGCGCAATCCAAATGCCCCTTTGCGATTCCCGGCGGGCAAGATGAGGGCGCAGCGGCGGAGTTTTGCGGCAGCGCGGGGCGAACGGTGGATGAATGCAGCCGGCGGCGGCTCTGCTCCGGTGGCGCGCTCGAGGTCTCCGTGGCGGTGATGAGCGAGCACGGGTGGGAGAGGACGCTGACGCGGAGGAAGAAGAATGAGGAATGAACCGTTGGGGTGGATTACCCCCTAGATACCTATTTATAAGGTACGGGTGGGTAAACCTAGACCAACGGGCGGGAATCGGAAATTTCGGGATAAGGGATACCCGTCCGGATTTTCTGAGATATGCTTTAAGTGCTGGACGAGATATCCGGAATGGATAGGAAACAAATCTTCTCCGCGATACCTGGATCGATTAACAAGTAAAGGAAGCCGGATCTTTGGCGTTTGCATCAGGGGCGTTGACCCGGAAAAGTAAACACTGGACTTGGAGAAAGCCGGGTTACTATATGGCCACCATAGAGTTAGGCCTAGCTGTTTATCAAAGCAACCTAACCCGGCCTCTATGGACTTGTATGTTTGTTATTTTTGCAGGGAATAGCGTGCGCTTCAAGGGAGATCTCGTGAAGCCCAAGCTATTCTGGGGACTACTGATGGAGGGATAATAACCCGGTAGGCCAACGCCAAGGAGTAACTCGGCCCAAAGGATGCTGCGCAAAACCCGGCTTAGGATAAAGGAGTTTCTAGAAGGCCCAGGAACGTAGGCCTCGTAACCCGGATTGTGGGTTCCGATAAGGAAGTTTAGGGTTTGTAAGCAGTGTCCGGGTAGGATTCAGAGTGCGCCTTGGGGAGTAGGCCAGGGGGTCCGCATATTATATAAGCCGACCCCTAGGGTTAGACTAAGAGAGATCCGAGAGTTCGAGCAATATCGCTAGGTATCGAGTATCCAGTGTAACACGAGAGTTGAGTTAATATACTTAGATCAGAGACTCGGCGACTTGATTGCCGGCTACCAGATCGCATATCATCATGTTTTCCCTTGAGCTAAACCCTCTCCCAAACACCAGAGTCGAATTGCCCCAAGATAAGTTACCCCCGGTAACGTCTGCCGTGATTATCCCACGACACATCTCCTACGGGGCTGTTGAAAACACGAACGCACACAGACAAATCCGTTTGTTTGAGCAGCGGTCCGGTAGGGGAGGACACAACAAAACGAGAATGCGCCCTCGATACGTCTCCAAAGTATCTATAATTTGTGATGCTCCATGATGATATTATGCCAATTGCTACATGTTTTCTCCCTTCTTTATGTCATTTTTACACGTTTTTCGGGACTAACCTATTAACAAGATGCCAAGTGCCAGTTCCCTTTTCTGCTATTTTTGGTTCCAGAAAAGTGGTTCTGTAAATATTCTCGGAATTGGACCCCACAAAGCCCGAAGTGCCTTTTTTCCCCAGAAGCATCCAGAAGACCGAAGAGGAGACGAAGAGGGGTATCAGGGGGCCCACACCATGGGGTGGCGCGCCCCCCTTGGCCGGGCCAGGGGTGGTGTGGGGCCCCCAGGCTCCACCGCCTCTGCCCTTTCGCCTATTTATTCCCCCCGGATCGAAAACCCTAAACACCTGATCAAATATCCCCGAAAAGTTCCGCAGCCGCCGTGACTATGATCCTAGATCAGGGGGTGCTGAAGCTGTCTTCGGCACCCTGCCGGAGAGGAAATCATCACCGGAGGCCTCTACATCACCCTGCCCGCCTCCAGAGTGATGCGTGAGTAGTTCATCCTTGGACTACGGGTCCATAGCAGTAGCTAGATGGTTTTTTTTCTACTCATATGCCTCCATGTTTAGATCTCGTGAGCTGCCTAACATGATCGAGATTGATCTTATGTAGCTCTATGTGTTGTGTTTGCTGGGATCCGATGAATATTAAAATTATGCCAAGTTGATTATAGTCTTTATTACATATGTAGATCTTGCATGATTTCCGTTGCTAGTGGTTGCTCGGGCCAAGTAGTTGCTAGTGACTCCAAGAGGGAGTATTTATGCTTGATAGTGGGTTCATGCCTCCTCTTCGCCTTGCTCGAGTGACAGAAACGTGAAGGGGGAGTATGTGTTGTTTCCATTAGGGAGAAAACAACGGTGAGAGTGCCCGCGTGCATAATCATTGCTTACATTACACACTTTGTTTAATGCAGTTATATGTTGCTTGCAACATAATACCTAAGGGGTTTCGGATGATAACCTGAGGGTGGATTATTAGTCATAGATGCAGTTGGATTATGGTCTATGTATATTGTTGTAAAGCCCGCACTAAATATCATAGTAGTCATCATGTCATGAATGTGCACTACGGTGCAACCTTTATTTATTAATTGCCCCGCTGTAATTTGTTCACCCAGCATGCTATCTTTTATCGAGAGACACCACTAGTGACCCAATGAACCCCGATCCATTTTTCCTATGCTGTTAAACCAACCACCACAATTTCCTGCTTTCTTTACTTACTGCAAGCATACATTATTTTCCGTACTATACGTCTAATCTTTGTTTTTAGCAAGACCGGTGAGATTGACAACCTCACTGTACCATTGGTAGAAAGTATTTTGGTTGTGTTGTGTGCAGGTTCCACGTTGTTGCTGACACCGGTGAGCCATCACCCCCGTTAGTGGCATCAACCTTCGAAGGTCCTCTTTCTCCTATTGGATTGATAACCTTGGTTCTTAACTAAGGATAATTTCCTACCGTTGTGCTCATCACAACCTCCTCTTGGGGTATCCCAACACACAACATCAAAGAAATTTCTGGCACTGTTGCCGGGGAGGAATAAGTCTTCTGGTAAGGGGAGTCTCTCACTCTCAACCTCTTTATTTTGCTTAGAGTCTTGTTTTGCTTCTCTTTATCAAAAACACACAAAAAATTAGTTTACTTTATAGCTGTTATTTATTTGCTTGCTTTTATTCTGCTAAAAATGAGTTCCTCTGAGAATACTAAGTTGTGTGACTTCACTAGCACAAACAATAATGATTATATTTGCACACCTATTGCTCCACCTGCTCCTACTACTGCTTTCTATGAGATTAAACCTGCTTTATTAAATCTTGTTATGAAAGAGCAATTTTCTGGTGTTAGTACTGATGATGCTGCTGCCCACCTTAATAATTTTGTTGAACTATATATGTGATATGCGAAAATATAAAGATGTGGATGGAGATATTATTAAACTGAAATTATTTCCTTTCTCTATGAGAGGAAGAGCTAAAGAATGGTTGCTATCTTTTCCTAGAAATAGTATTGATTCATGGACGAAGTGTAAAGATGCTTTCATTGGAAAATATTATCCTCCTGCTAAGAGTATATCCCTAAGAATTGACATAATGAATTTTAAACAATTTGATAATGAACATGTTGCTAAAGCTTGGGAAAGAATGAAAAGTATGGTGAAGAATTGTCCCACTCATGGACTGACTACTTGGATGATTATGCAAACCTTTTATGCAGGACTGAATTTCTCTTCAAGGAACCTATTGGATTCAACTACTGGAGGTACCATTATGTGCATCACTTTGGGAAATGCAACAAAGCTTCTTGATGATATGATGATAAATTATTCAGACTGGCTTACTGAGAGAGCTCCACAAGGTACGAAGGTAAATTCTGTTGAGGAAACCTCCTCTTTGAGTGAAAGGCTTGATGCTATTATGTCTATTCTTGTTAATGGTAAGGCTCAAGTTGATCCAAATAATGTTCCTTTTGCCTCTTTGGTTGCTCAAGAAGAGCATGTTGATGTGAACTTTATTAGAAATAAAATTTTAACAACAATGCTTATAGAAATAATTTTGGTGGAAACAATTATAAGACTTATCCTCCTAATAATATTTATGGTAATTCTTATGGCAATTCGTACAATAATAATAAAATCTCTACCTCTGATCTTGAAAACATGCTTAGTGAATTTATGAGCACACAAACTGCTTTTAACAAATCTGTTGAGGAAAAACTTGGTAAAATAGATTTTCTTGCCTCTAAAGTAGATAGCCTAGCTATTGATGTTGATTTTCTAAAATTGAAGGTTTTGCCACATGATGTTAAAGAAAGTAAAACTTTGAATTACGTGCTAGGTGGGAAAGAGAAGATGATTTGGCTAGAAAGAATAATATTGCTAGAGTTTGCACTATCACCACTACTAGTAAAACTGAAGCTCCAAGTGCTAGTAAACCTCCTACTATTAATGGTAAAGTAGTTGGTGCTAACAAAGACTCCACCCCTTTGGTGAAACGTGCTAAATTGCCTCAAACTGCTGAAATTGCTTCTGATAAAAGTGTTGAAATTCTTAGAGATGTGGGAAAGAATGGTCCCATTACTTTGGATGATAATAATATTCATTTTGATGATTGCAATATCTCTGAAGTTATTAAGTTCCTACCAAATCTTGCTATAAGTCCCAATGCCAGTTCCATGAATATGGCCTTTACTAAACATATTACCAATGCTCTCATGAAAGTTAGGGAGAAAAGCTGAAACTTGAGACATCTATCCCTAGAAAATTAGATGATGGTTGGGAGCCTATAATTAAGGTAAAAGTAAATGATTTTGATTGCAATGCTTTGTGTGATCCTGGTGCTAGTATCTGTGTTATGCCTCAAAAGCTTTATGATATGCTTGATCTACCACCGTTGGAACACTTTTATTTGGATGTTTCATCTTGCTGATAATGCCAAGAAGAAACCTATTGGTAGAATTGATGATGTTCTTATTATGGTTAACAATAACCTTGTCCCTGTTGATTTTTTTGTTATGAACATTGAATGCAATGCTTTGTGTCCTATTGTTGTGGGAAGACCTTTTCTTAGAACCGTTGGTGCTCTTATTGATATGAAAGAGGGGAGTATTAAATATCAATTCCCACTCAAAAAAGGAATGGAACACTTTCCTAGAAATAGGATGAAGCTACCTTTTGACTCTATTATTAGATAAAGTTGTGATATTGATGCTTCTTCACTTGAAAGTACTTGAGTTGCCTTTTTATGCCTAGTTGAAAGGCGTTAAAGAAAAGCGCTACCGGGAGACAACCCGTTTTATTTCGTTGTTTTCAACCCGTTTCTTTCATTTTATTTGGTGTGCTTTGCACCTGGGTGTTGTCTACTTCCTTAGCAACCCCTCTGAATCTTTTGTTTTGAGTTTTTGTTGAGCCAAGTAAAGCCTCTAGTGGAAAGTTGAGGCCATATTTCGGATTTCTGCGCAGGAAACAGATTTCTGCTGTCCACTATTTATTCCGTATAAAATCACATAAAATTCAAAATGACCTGATTTTGTTTGTGCGTAATCCTGGGCTGTATACACAACTTTTCTTAGTTTCCCACTTTTTGATTTGAGCAACAAAAGATTTTAGAAAAAAATCATCTTTACCTGCCGTCCTGTTTTGGCAGATTTCCACCAATAATTGCATTTTCTTCTTAATCACTTTCTTTTGGTGTTCTTTTGAGAAAAAGAGTTTTAAAAGAAGTTGTGACAGTAGCTAATGTGTTTTTGAGTGTTAGACATGTGTTGATACTGAACCATGTGAATTTATTATTTCGATTGCACTAACGTTGCTAATGAGGATTGTGAGAAGTTTGGTGTGAAGGAAGTTTTCAAGGGTCAAGGGAAGAGGATGATATTATGTGACCAAGAAGAGTGAAAAGCCTAAGCTTGGGGATGCCCCGGTGGTACATCCCAGAAAATTCCAAGAAGACTCAAGCGTCTAAGCTTGGGGATGCCCAAGGCATCCCCTTCTTTATCAACAAATTATCAGGTCACTTCTAGTGAAACTATATTTTTATTCGGTCACATCTTATGTGCTTTATTTGGAGCGTCTTTTATTTTATTTTCAGTTTTTTTTTTGCTTTCAGTTTTTTTTTACTTTTTCAATAAACTTGGTTGGACCCCAACATTCTTTTATTGGAGAGTGACACGCTCCGCTTTTCATGAGAATACTTTGTATTCTTAATCTCTGTCTGGCTGCTGCATTTATTTAGCTCCTGTTTTGCATGCATCTCTTATTAGAGTTGTTAGTTTTAGTAGTGTTATGTGAGTACTCTCATGTTTGCTTGCTGTAGCATTTAGAGGTTTTTTGTTAAAACATATTGTGTATGGTGCTTGCTGGGAGAAAGAAACTGTTGTTTAAAGTAGAATTTATACCGGTGCAAGTAGAAGCTTGTATAGACTGTTGCTAGAACTTTTTCTTGCCATGCTAAATTTTCTTTTAGTTCTAAAGCCTTGTGATGTTGAGTAGCATGAATAGCCTCAAATAGCTGAGAGTGTTTAATATATCATTGAAATATTCATGAGCTGTTCTTGTCATAAGGAAGCATAAATTTTTGGTATTCTCTTTCGAATGTTTTATTTGGTTGAGTTGGTGCATGCTCACACCATGTTTATGACTACAAAACAGTCACGAATAGCCTCCATGACCACTTAGTTTTTGAACTATGATACTGCTTATGCTTTAATTAATGACGCTTATGTCGCTATGCATGATTATGGCTCTTATGCTCTCTTGATTTGTCGCTCCCAGTCTTTTGCTAGCCTCCACCTATACTGAGTATGAGTTTTACTCATGCATCCAACTCCCTTACACCAAAGTTTTTCCCATTGTTTCCACCATACCTACCTACATGTGGTATTTAACTGCCACTCCAAGTAAATTTCTCATGTGCTACCTTTAAAACTTTCAAAATTACTCCTATTTTATATTTCTGTTTTTGCTCGACGTCAATAGAGAATATTTATCTCACTTGTTGATTGGATTTCACACCCTGGACTAGTGGCTTCATCCGCTCATCCAAATGATAGAAGAGCTGGCAGCGGGATTCCCAACCCCAAATTAATAAACACAAAATCTCTTCACTAGTTTTGCCCCTGATTTATCAGTCAAAGCATAATTGTGTAAACAAAAGAGAAAGAAGGATGCCCTTCTACCCAGATGCGTCCTTCATATGGGAGCCGCTCTTGTGAATACAGTTGGATTCTGACGTACTGTATTTTCTGTTTACCATTCGTTGACATTAGCATACATATCCCAAAATATAGGCACTCAGTGTCAAACTTTTAATACCTCCGAATAAAATAAAAGCTCTAGCACATGAGTGATCCCTGCTTCCCTCCGTGAAGGGCCTTTCTTTTACTTTTATGATGAGTCTCCATCTTCTAACTTTATGCACAGTTGAGAAAGAATTTTTTCCATTCTTAGTTCTACATGCATTGTCCCATGAACATCAATAATTACTTCATGATGTGATATCATTTGTTCTTAAATTATTTACTCTAGTCTTCCTCATGAACTTTGAAGGTGTCCTGGCATTTATGTTTTGCCCCACTCTTAAGGACTAGAGAAATATCACTTTGCCATGCTTTATCAATACCTGAAACAGACCTTTTATCTTTCTTTGCATTGTTTCCCATGATCCTTTATTTGAGATACTCTTCGTGACAAAAAGTTATTTCTTTGCTTTATTATTAGAGTTCTATTTATCATGTTTGTGTTTGAAGTTATATGATCTAAGCTTGCATATGCCTTTACATTTTTATGATCAAGATTATTTTAGTAGCATGTCACCTCAGAAATTATTGTTTTATCGTTTACCTATTCGAGGACGAGTAGGAACTAAGCTTGGGGATGCTTGATACGTCTCCAACGTATCTATAATTTCTGATGCTCCGTGATGATATTATGCCAATTGTTACATGTTTTCTCCCTTCTTTATATCATTTTTACACGTTTTCTGGGACTAACCTATTAACAAGATGCCAAGTGTCAGTTCCCTGTTTTCTGCTGTTTTTGGTTTCAGAAAATTTGTTCTGGAAATATTCTCGCAATTGGATCCCACAAAGCCCGAAGTTCCTATTTTCCCCGGAAGCATCTAGAAGACCGAAGAGGAGACGAAGAGGGGCATCAGGGGGCCCGCACCATGGGGTGGCGCCCCCCACCTTGGCCGCGCCAGGGGGTGGTGTGGGGCCCCCAGGGCTCCACCACCTCTGCCCTTTCGCCTATTTATTCCCCCAGGATGGAAAACCCTAAACACCTGATCCAATATCCCCGAAAAGTTCTGCATCCACCGTCACCGTCAACCCTAGATCAGGGGGGTTCTGAAGCTGTCTCCGACACCCTGCCGGAGAGGAAATCATCACCGGAGGCCTCTACATCACCATGCCCGCCTCAGGAGTGATGCGTGAGTAGTTTATCCTTGGACTACGGGTCCATATCAGTAGCTAGATGGTTGTCTTCTCCTCATATGCCTCCATGTTTAGATCTCGTTAGCTGCCTAACATGATCGAGATTGATCTTATGTAATTCTATGTGCTGTGTTTGCTGGGATCCGATGAATATTGAACTTATGCCAAGTTAATTGCAGTCTTTATTGCATATGTTATTTGCGATCTTGCATGCTTTCCGTTGCTAGTGGTTTCTCTGGAAAAGTAGTTGCTAGTGACTCCAAGAGGGAGTATTTATGCTTGATAGTGGGTTGATGCCTCCTCTTCGCCTTGATCGAGTGACAGAAACGTGAAGGGGAGGTTGTGTTGTTGCCATTAGGGAGAAAACATCATTGAGAGTGCCGGCGTGCATAATCATTGTTTACATTACACACTTTTTTTAATGCAGTTATCTATTGCATGCAACTTAATACCTAAGGGGGTTCGGATGATAACCTGAGGGTGGATTATTAGTCATAGATGTAGTTAGATTACGGTCTATGTATATTGTTGTAATGCCCGCACTAAATATCATAGTAGTCATCATGTCATGAATGTGCACTACGGTGCAACCTTTATTTGTCAATTGCCCAGCTGTAATTTGTTCACCCAGCATGCTGATACGTCATAAATGTATCCTTAATTTCTCATGTTCCATGTTGTTTTCATGTTGTTTCCCACATGTTTTCCTTACACTTGATGTTATTTTTATCGATTTCCCGGGACTAACCTATTCACAAGATGCCACAGAGCCAGTTCCTGTTTTTCGCTGTTTTTAGTTAAAGAAAAGTTATTCTGGAATTATTATCAGAATTGAACGATTCGAAAGCCAGAAGTCTTAGATGTCCTGGAAGCAGCCAGAAGTCCCGAAGTGCCCCGGAGGGGGGCCACAGGGTGGCCACACCTTGGGGTGGCGCGGGTCCCCCTGGCCACGCCACCTAGGGGTGTGGGCCCCCTGGCCACTCGTCGGCATCGCACTTTCGCGCATATATACTCCCCGATGCATAAAGCCTAGGGGAATCGACCTTTTCCACAAAATACATATGTAGCTCCCCCGCCGCCGACGACAAGTTTTGGGGGACAGATCTCTGTTCTGACACCCTGCCGGGACGAGGAAGTGCCCCCGGAAGCCATCTCCATCGACTCCACCGCCATCTTCATCGCTGTTGCTGTCTCCTATGATGAGGAGGGAGTAGTTCTCCCCCGAGGCTGAGGGCTCTACCAGTAGCTATGTGGTTCATCTCTCTCTCCCATGGTGTGATCTATATGTGATCGTGAGCTTTGTAATCTAGTTGAATTCATAGATATTATTCTTCATCTATAATGCTACTCAAGTGGTTTTTGTTATGAGATCTCTGTAAACACTTTGATCACGGTGTGAAGGTGATAGTGTGTGCACCGTGAGGTTTAGCATTATATTTATATTTTGTGTTGGATAACCCTATGAAATTGTGGTGGTTGCGTGGAACCATCTGGATCCCATGGTGATAGCATGGGGGTTACTTAGTTGGGAAAGTGCTTACTCTAAGGAGTGTTGTTAAAGCCCTACGCAATGATTGGTGTTTGTTATTCGACCGGAGAGTGGATTGGAGTAGCATAGTGAAGAAATGATATTTATGCATTCAATTTTTTTTTCATTGTTGAGAGTGTCCACTAGAGAAAGTAGGATCCCTAGGCCTTATTTTCAAGCATTGAAACACCGTTGTCCGCTTGTTCTGCTACATATTTGCTTGCTGCCATTTTTATTTCAGATTTCTATTATCACTTATTATCATCCATATTACTTGCATTTTACTCTCTCTTCGCCTAACTAGTGCACCTATACATCTGACAATTGTATTAGGTGTGTTGGGGACACAAGAAACTTCTTGTATCTTAGGGTTGCTTGAGAGGGATATCTTTGACCTCTACCTCCCTGAGTTCGATAAACCTTGGTTAATCCACTTAAGGGAAACTTGCTGCTGTTCTACAAACCTCTGCACTTGGAGGCCCAACACTGTCTACAAGAATAGAAGCGTGCGTAGACATCAAGCTCTTTTCTGGCGCCGTTGTCGGGGAGGTAAGGTAAAAGGTACTCACATCCTCGGGTGTGAGTGCTCGGAGTTATTTCCTTTAGATTCTGCAATTTTATCTTTTTGTTTCTTGTTTTCACTAGTTAGGCTTATTTTTACTCGCTTCTTGTTTTTATTTTTCACTAGTAGTCTTAATGGAAAACAACAAAAATATGATAGAACTTTATAATATTCATCTTGAATTAGGACATGATGCTTTTGAAGAGAAAATTAAAAAACCTATAGATGTTTGTTTGCATAATAGTTATAGCAATTTTATTAGCATTAATTCTTTGTACCCCCATCATTCCTAATGCTAGGTAAATATCTAAGCTTGGGGAAGCTAGTTTTTACGATCTTTTTAGTTTTCCAGCTTTAGAGGAGAAAATTTTCTCTCATGATATTTTATCTCCTATATGTGATAAATCTAATAATGCTTGTGATATTTTAAATCCTCCTACTGAAAGCATTCCTTTTAAAATACCCAAGAAAATTGTTGAACTTGTCATGGATAACCATTATTTTGGAGATGGAACTGTCCATCCTCGTGATCATTCACTCTTTGTACATGAATTATGCGGGTTGTTCAAGAGTGCAGGTATTTCAATCGACCAAGTTAAGAGAAGATTATTCTCTTTGTCTCTTAAGGACAAAGCAAGGGAGTGGTATGAGCTGCTAGATGATCCTCATCATTTGGAGTGGAAGGAGCTTGAATCTCTATTTTACTCTATTCCTTTCATCAACTGTATTTAGATAGGAATTGCATTTATATTTTTTGTCCTCATGATGAAGAAAGCATTGCTCAAGCTTGGGGAAGACTGAAAACATTAATACTTAAATGTCCTAACCATGATCTTCGTATGGAAATAATTGTTACTAATTTTTATGCAAGGCTTTCAGGACATTACATGGATATCTAGATGCATGTTCAGAGGGTTCTTTCTCAAGTAAGAAGGTTGACGCTAAATGGGATCTTCTTGAAACAATTGAAACCAATAACGAAGGTTGGAATAATGAAAAAGGTAAAGAATCAGGTATAAACTATGAGTATGATTGCATTAAGAATTTTGCTTAAAATGTTGATTTTCATTAGCTTAATGCTAAATATGGTCTTGATCCTCAAATAGCTGTCGGTTGGTATAGATCCTTTTCTTCTTATATTAATCTTCCTAAAAATGGGGACATATATCATGAACCTTTTAAATACACTTGCATGAAAAATGAAATTGTTATTCATGATTGCAATAAACATGCTCAAACTTCTGAAAGTACTATTTCTTATAAGCATGTTAATTTATGTGGAGCACTTAGACCTTGTGAAAAGAATCAAATGAAGAAGAACATTGCATCCATCATAGGAATGAAAAAACTAGAAAGTGGGATAGGACTCTAAATGATCTTGGTGAAAAAGTTTGTGCCCTCTATCCTTTTATTTGTGAACTTTGCTGTAAAGTGGGTCATTTTAATTTTGAATGCTCAAGCCATGATAGTAGCCTTTCGATTCCTATGAGTACTGCAAGTTTGTATTGTGATGACATGATCACCCCTAATGAGCATGATGAACTTACATTATTTTTTGGCATGTGAAGAGTTATTAATAAAAACTTATTTGGTAGATATGAGTGCTCTTGATATGAATAGTGTCCTGCATGGTTGCCATCTTTATTGTGTTGAAAATTGCCATGCAAATACTTACATACAAAATATTCTAAAAGAGGACAGTTTACCAAAATATGGCAAGGCTAATATTTGTTTTCATCTTATAAAGCATATGGAAGGTTTGTTCTATTGTTTCTGACAATAAACCAGGGTATGTGGAGAAGCTTCCTTTCAAGCCTCTGCCTCCTATAGAGAGTAAGAAGAAGAAGAAGAAGAAGAAGAGCAGTAAAAGGAGAGAGGTAACGGGGTATCCTCCTAAGCATGTAGCTCCTATTATAGTTTTTGATGCGTCTGAACTGGATGATCTTCCTATGCCTGTTATTTATGAAAGTGATCATGATTGGGAGAAACACACTACTTTTGATATTGAAAATCTCTTTGGTACCAATTCTGCAAATGATGATAATTTCTGTACTATTAGTACCATTCATGTCCCTTACAATGATGATATAGAAATCTCTGAGCGTGTGGATGATGTGTTTGAGAATCCTTTTTCTATTGATGATATGCTTGATCCATCTCTTTCTAGTAAAAATGATGATATGTTTACAAATGAATGCACTTTGAAAGATAACTATTCTATTGCCTATGATGATATTATGCCTCAAGTCTTTGATAACTATTATAAAAGATGCTATAACATAGGCTATGATTACAATTATCCTTATGAATCTTGTCATAGTTATGGAGGGATTACCCAAAACCATCTCCCTAATATACAACTTTTCTAACATGTTGGAGTTCTTTATGATGATTATAATGATTATGATATTTTCAGTCCACCTACTATTGAGGAGAATATTAATTATGATTGCAAAATGCCTCCTATGTTTGATGATTATAGTGATGAGAATGGTAATGATAGCTATTTTGTTAAATTTTCTCCCACTTCTATTAATAAGAATGGCTATGCTTATGTGGAGAGTAATTATTCTTTTATGCATGTGGCTCATGATAAGAATATTTCATGTGATAGTTATGTTGTTAATTCTATTCATGATGCTACTGAAAGTTATTATGAGAGAGGGAAACATGGTTTTATGCATCTCAACAATATTAAGTTTCCCCTCTTTATGTTGAAATTTTTTAACTTGCATTATTTTATCTTCCTATGCTAGTCACTTTGTGCTTCGTTGACTTGTTTTTCTACAAGATTCTTTTTCATAGGAAGTCGGTTAGACTTAAATGTGTTATATATTTTCTTCTTTATGCTCTCTAATTTTGCTTCAACTCTTATTCTTATGTGAGCATCTTTTAAAAATCATTGTGCCCAGCTGAAAAGGCGTTAAAGAAGAGTGCTACCGGGAGACAACCGGTTTTATTTCTCAGTTTTCAACCCGTTTTCCTTCGTTTTCTTTTGTTTTATTTGCACCTGGGTGTTGTCTATTTCCTTAGAAACCCCGCTGTATCTTTTCTTTTGTGTCTTTGTTGAGCCAAGTAAAGCCTCTAGTGGAAAGTTGAGACTATATTTCGGATGTCTGTGCAGGAAACAGATTTCTACTGTCCACTATTAAATTCGTATAAAATCACAGAAAAATCAAAATGACCCGAGTTTCTTTGTGCGTAAGCCTGGGCTATATACACAACTTTTGTTAGTTGAACACTTTTTTATTTGACCAACAGAAGAATTTCGAAAGAAATCATCTTTACCTGCTGTCCTGTTTTGACAGATTTCTGTCAATAATTGCATTTGCATCTTAATCTCTTTCTTTTGGTGTTCTTTTGAGAAAAAGAGTTTTAAAATAAGTTGTGACAGTAGCTAATGTGTTTATGAGTGTTAGGCTTGTGTTCAAACTTAACCATGTGAATTTATTATTTCGATTGCACTAACATTGCTAATGAAGATTGTGAGAAGTTTGGTGTGAAGGACGTTTTCAAGGGTCAAGAGAAGAGGATGATATGACATGATCAAGAAGAGTGAAGAGCCTAATATTGGGGATGCCGCGGTGGTACATCCCAGAAAATTCCAAGAAGACTCAAGCGTCTAAGCTTGGGGATTCCCAAGGCATCCCCTTCTTCATCGGCAAATTATCAAGTCACTTCTAGTGAAACTATATTTTTGTTCAGTCACATCTTATGTGCTTTACTTGGACCGTCTTTTTTTCCAGTTTGTTTGGTTTTCTTTTCTGTAATAAATGGTTGGTTATTATCACACTTGTGTGGGAGAGAGAGACAAGCTTTGTTTTCATTGCTTAGAATACTCTAGTTTTCATTCTTATTGTTCTGTGAGTGTTCACTTTTTGCTAGTACTGCGTTTAGCCTTTGTTTTCATGCATCTCTTATTCAGAGCTGTTAGTTTTAGTAGTGTTATGTCATTACTCTCATGTTTTCTTGATGTATCATGTAGAGTATTTTTGTTAAAACATATCTTGTATGGTGCTTGTTGGGAGAAGAAAATGTTGTTCAAAGTAGAATTTATAATAGTGCAAGTAGAAGCTTGTATGGTGCTAGAACTTTTTCATGCCATGCTAAAGTTATTTTAGTTCTAAAGCCTTGTGATGTTGATTAGCATGAATAGCCTCAAATAGCTGAGAGTGTTTAATATGTCATTGAAAGATTCATGAGTTGTTCTTGTCATAAGGAAGCATAAATTTTTGGTATTCTCTTTTTAATGTTTTATTTGGTTGACTTGGCGCATGCTCACACCATGTTTATGACTATGAACCAGTCCCGAATAGCCTCCATGACCACTTAGTTTTTGAACTATGATGCCTCTTATGCTTTAATTAATGATGTTTATGACGATATGCATGATTATGGCTCTTATGCTCTCTTGATTTGTCGCTCCAAGTCTTTTGCTAGCCTCCACCTCTACTGAGTCTGAGCTATACTCGTGCATCCAACACACTTAAACCAAAGTCTTCCCATTGTGGCCACCATACCTACCTACATGTGGTATTTAACTGCCACTCCAAAGTAAATTTCTCATGTGTTACCTTTAAAACTTTCAAAAGTACTCCTGCTTTATGTTCCTATTTTTGCTCATGAGGACGTCAATGGAGAATATTTTTCTCGCTTGTTGATTTTCACACCCTGGACTAGTGGCTTCATCCTCTTATCCAAATGATAGAAGAGCTAGCAGCGGGGTGCCCAGCCACAAATTAATACACACAAAATCTCTTCAGTATTTTTGCCCCTGATTTATCAGTCAAAGCATAATTGTGTAAACAAAAGAGAAAGAGGGATGAGCTTCTACCCAGATGCGTCCTTCACATGGGAGCCGCTCTTGTGAATCCAGTTGGCTTGCATACATATCCCAAAATATAGGCACTCAGTGTCACACTTTTAATACCTCTGAATAAAATAAAAGCTCTAGCACATGAGTGATCCCTGCTTCCCTCCGCGAAGTGCCTTTCTTTTACTTTTATGTCGAGTCTCCATCTTCTAACTCTATGCACAGTTGAAATAGCATTTTTTTGTCATTCTTAGTTCTACGTGCATTGTCCCATAAACATCAATAATTACTTCATTATGTGATATCGTTTATTCTTAAATTATTCTGTCTAGTCTTCCTCATGAACTTTGAAGGTGTCCTGGAATTTATGTTTTGCCCCACTCTTAAGGACTGTCGAAATATCACTTTGTCATGCTTTCTCTATAACTGAAATAGACGTTTATCTTTCTTTGCATTATTACTCATGATCCTTTATTTGAGATACTCTTCATGATGAAAAGTGATTGCTATTCTTTATTATTAAAGTTCTATTTATCATGTTTGTGTTAAAACTTCTATGATCTCAGCTTTCATGTGCCTTCACATTTTTATGATCAAGATTATGTTAGTAGCATGTCACCTCGGAAATTATTGTTTCATCGTTTACCTACTCGAGGACGAGTAGGAACTAAGCTTGGGGATGCTTGATACGTCATAAATGTATCCTTAATTTCTGATGTTCCATGTTGTTTTCATGTTGTTTCCCACATGTTTTCCTTACACTTTATGTCATTTTTATCGATTTCCTGGGACTAACCTATTGACAAAATGCCATAGAGCCAGTTCCTATTTTCTGCTGTTTTTAGTTTCAGAAAAGTTGTTCTGGAAATATTCTCGGAATTGGACGATTCGAAAACTAGAAGTCTTAGAAGTCCCGAAAACATCCAAAAGTCCCAAAGAGCCCCGGAGGGGGGGGCACGGGGTGGCCACACCATCGGGTGGCGCAGGTCCCCCCTAGCCGCGCCACCTAGGGGTGTGGGCCCCCTGGCCATCCCCCACCATCGCCCTTTCGCCCATATATACTCCCCGGGGCATAAACCCTAGGGGAATCGACCTTTTCCACAAAATACATATGTTGCTCCGCCGCCGCTGCCGACAAGTTTCGGGGGACAGATCTCTGTTCTGGCACCCTGCCGGGACGGGGAAGTGCCCCCGGAAGCCATCTCCATCGAATCCACCATCTCCATCGCTGTTGTTGTCTCCTATGATGAGGAGGGAGTAGTTCTCCCCCAAGGCTGAGGGCTCTACCGGTAGCTATGTGGTTGATCTCTCTCTCTCACACACACTAGTAGGAGAAACCCTACCAGTGAATAACAAAAATGGGCTACCGCTGGCGAAGCGCTGTTCGCTAGCGCTAGCTCGCTAGTGGAAGCGGGTTACTGCTTACGAAGAGCGCTTCGCCAGCGGTAGCAGATATTACCGCTGGAAAACCAGGGCTTGTTTGCTAGCGGTATGTTCGTCAACGCCATAGCGCCTAGTTATTTTTTTTGTAATGTTCGTATACAGTGCTGTATTTCCTAGTATCATAGTATATAGGTGCAAATACATGGATTTTCTGTAATTTTGATAATTCACACATACAAATCAGTCCAAGTTTTTGATTTACAGATATATATGTTCACATATGCATATATATGTATATGCAATACACAAACCGGGATCCATCGATATCGTACAAAAATAAGTTTCATAAATATTAATATATATACATGCATTCATGAATACACATCGATCTCGATAACATGTTTAGGTCGGAAGATTTCGAACCAAAAGTATAGCCATCTAATTAGTTTAATGATTACAAAAGTATCACATCATACAACGCGCGATATAGAATCGCACACAACACATCGACGATTACGAAAAAAAATTAAAAGTGAGATGGGGCTTTAGCTTCCGCCTGCGCTTGCGATCTTTCACTAGGCCAGCGCGCCATCCACTTCTTCATCTCTCTGTAGACCAAGATAAAAGCATTAGGCCGGCAAAGAAAATCACAATTTCTTATTAGGAGCACAATTCGTACCGAACCGAATACACGTCGTTGATCATTTCTTCGTCGTTGTGATCTTCTTTTTCTTCATAGGCTGGAACGGAGGAGCACCTTCAAACGAGTTGAATGGTCTCTCGTCAGCCTGATGTAGTACACATTTTCGCAGCTCATCGTTAGATGGTGGGCACCGCCAGTGGAAGGCCTCGCCTGCAGTTACTACATCCCTATAGATGATTGTGCGGAGCTTGCGCTGGATGCGACCAAAGTTCTGTCTGAATTCAGCATCAGAACATTCGATGATTCTACGAGACCATTTTTCAACAGCAGACATGAATTGTAGATTTTTTGCTCCTTCACGATCTCCATCATGTGTTGGATGAGGTACCATGCCTCCATATGACCGCCTGGCGCCTGCTTGGGGCAGGGGAACTCTGTTCTGTGTCTAACACATATTTGCCTTGAATCTGTTTTATTCTGTCGCAGAATCCTTCCGCCCTGATGTAGAAGTCCATAGCTTCATTGAGAACAGACTTGATGAGGGAGTAGTTCTTCTCCTTCAGTTTACTCCCAGAGTCGAGATATACGGCGTGCGCATCTATCGGGTAGAGCATGATGAGTGTGCCATAATTGTTTCTGCGCAAAAAAGTTCAAGAGTCCATATATATAATCCTCAAAAATTGTAACCACTATTAATTGTATATGCGCAAACTTAACTAAAGATGGAAAATAACTTACTCGGGAAAGTAAGGCAGGAGGGTGATCCTCTTGTGCATAATTCTTGTGCAACACCTCTTGGATGTACTTTGCCGCTTTTTCCCTACCCATGGGGTTGTTCAAGTAAATGTCTTGTATGTAGTAGGGGTCTACTAGCGTGATGATTTTGGTATTCTCTATGGATAGTTGACGTGCCAATCTGAGCGTAAGCAGGCGGAACATTGATGAGTGGAGGGATTTCATGTGGAACATCCGAAAAATGTCGTCAAATCTCACGATGATCTTGTTTCCGTTGCCTTCAGTGACAAATCGCACCGTAGATGGCACATTTGCGACCAATACCGGTAGCGTTGGATTTTTCTCTTTGAGAAGCATCGTCTCCATAAAGTGAACGCCATCATGCACGCTAAGCATATCACTTGTAAACAAGGAGGCCAACCTCGGCGGAAGCATCGATTTGCACAACTCATGGATCTGATGCCTGTCATGTATGGGTATCCTGTCCAATACCCGTTGTGCCGGCGGCTTAGACTTGGTCCCCTCCACCGGTTGGCTCATGGATGCAATGGCAGAACTCTTCTTAGTTCTTTTCCGTGCCATCTTCTTAGTATGACTCTCAAATACATTTTCTACCGCCTCTTTGACGGCGTCTTGACTGAGGCCAACTTGCTCGTGGGCTGCCAGTTCTTGAGAAAAGAAAAGACGCTTTGTGCATCGATATTTATCCGCTTCCACCGCTGGCAAGAGAAGTTCATCAAGATCATCCAGGCCGGCCTCATCGTAAGGATCGTCGATGAGGTAGTCATTAGGGTTCTCATCTTCAGCATCGTCGTCGTGTCGCGCGGACTTTGCAGGTGAGAAATCCTTGTGTTGGCTTGGGTGCCCCGACCCCTGGACCGGTGTTGGAGTGTTGACAGGAGTAGTTTCCAAACAAATTAGTGATTCTGGCCATGTCAATGGCCAAACCAAGCACTGCTTGAGGTTTAACTCGTTGCCGGCTGTGGGGGGTTGGTTCGGAGGATCGAGAGCACCGCAACCAGGGAGCACCTGACTTAATCTCACCCTGAACACGTTGTCGGGCATACGGACGCCGTGGGACACGCGGTTGAGAGGTGTGATGATCTTTCCTTTATCAATGTCCTTTAACTCGCCGTTCACACGGAGGAGCAATGTGCATCATGTCTCGTCGGCCTGCGAAACATCGCGCGATCGTCGTTAGAGACTGAGGCCGTCACGAATCAAGTCATAATATATAATTAAGTTGTGGACGCTGAATTACCATGAGGTTATTGAGCTCGGACAAGGGGGATGGACCGCTAAGGGTCGTCGGCGGAGTTGCAGAGACATGGCGGGGCGACAACGGATCTTCGCGACCTTGCGGCTCAGGGTTGGCGGCTGCCTCGTTCTGCGCAATAGGCGCCACAATGGGGGCCACGTTATGCGCAGCAGGCGCCACGATGGGGGCTATATTGATCGCGGGGGAAGGCCCTTGTCCACCACCTGCCATCCAAGGCTGTAAGGACTGAGTGACGGACGCACAGATGCTAGGGAGGAGCGCGTTGACCCTCTCATTCAAAAGCTCGTCGACTGTCTTCTGCGGCACCTTGTTCCGCTCCATTCTCTTCTCCTTTGTGTCCGGGTAGTAGTGCACATGCCTATGACCCTTTCCGAGGCCATGCACATGGACACGATGCGGCTTCTTGTCTATGGCCACTCCCTTCGTCGCGTTAAGCGCCCTAATAAAAGGGGTGTCATACGGGTCCTTGTTCATCGTCGCTGAGGACCCCGCGTTAGACTAATATGGACGTTATTTTTCTTCTTCCTCGAGATATTTCTTCTCGAGATCTTTGACCTTCTCATTCAACATAAGATCGCCAGGCTTTTGGGGATCTTCCCTATAATGGGCACTGACAAAATTTCTCACATGCGGGTCGGGGATCTTGTCATACGGGTTCGGCCCTTTCCTCTCCGCATACTACTTAGCCCAAACTTTTTGCTTGCCAAGGTAACCCCGGCTTCTGAGATTATGCAGACCAATGTTCTTTGCTCGGAAATTTTTTCCCCATTTACTCGGCTTCTGCCTTTCTGGTTTGAGTTCGTCGAGCTTGAATGTTGCCAAGTCTTCCTCACAAATGGAGGGCCACATTTTATGGATCTCATCGAAACCCTTACCCGCCGCAATCATCTGCCGAAAACTGGATCTCCATGTCGTGAACACCTTAGTGAACTTTCCAAGTGCTAACGAGTTGACTAGATTGTGCATCAAGTCCTGGTTGTCGTAAGGATCCGGGAACTTGTATCGTGTGTGCAGCTTCTCAATCAGCAGGGTGGCCATAGCCTTGTTTTCTTTATCTCTGAGTTGGCCCGTATTAACGTTGCCAAAGTCTCGAGCAATGCAGCCTATCTGGTTTCCGTACCTCTTAGCGTACATGTCCGGCTCGACAGGAGCACCGCTTTTGGGGTCCAATTCTGTGAACTCTTGACGGATGGTGGCGAGCATGTTGTGTCATCTTTCTCTGCGCATACGCGACGCCTCGCTACCTGAGGTGGCATCCACGGTGCCACTACCGGTTTGACCTTCTTCGGCCGATGTATCGGTGCGCGGCTCCTCCGGACGAATAATTTCCTCCATCTTGTCGTCGGCATCGCCCTGCGTCTCCGGCTCCGGTCCCAGAACTAGGGGTCCCCCTCCGGCGCCAAGCATAGAGATCCACGCATCGTCGTCCACGCGTCCAGTCCTAGAACCACCCGCCTTGTCGTTGTGAGCCATATCTAAGGAGAGAAAAGCCAAAATTAGTTCAACAAATCCTGCAATCTAAACGATATATACCCCATATAAGTCTAAATTTCGCGGGCACTCTAATATGTGATATTTTTATCAAAGTTCATGCCAAAATTCACGGAAAATTTCGGCATGAACTTTGCTAAAAATATCACAAATGGAGTACCCAAATTTGCCGGAATGGAAATTAATCAATATTCCGAAAAATAGGGCCTGACGTGGGGTACCTGCACATAAAATCCCACCCCGTGTATCCCTATTTCATCCCAAATTTCGACATCCACACGAAGGTGGGCTGACACATGCATATATATATATATACCACCATCACCGCCATCAGCGTCATCCACCACCATCACCGCCATCGGCGTCATCAACACACCACCATCACCGCCATCAGCGTCATCCACCACATCCAACAACACCACATTCACACCACCACATCCCCCACACCACCACATCCACACCACACCATCTCACCACACCACCACATCCACCCACCATCGACACCACCCGCCATCGACACTACCGCCACACCTTCACCGCCACCGACACCACCCACACCATCTACCTCACCAATAACACATACTGTACCCACCATATCCCTCCACACCTGCATCCATATGCATAAAAAAACAAAAAAATTCTCTTGCGCACCTTCTGTCGAGCACCTAGTGTGCTAGGCGTGGTAGAGATCAGCAGCAGCTTAGCAGTGGCAGCTCCGCCACAACGGAGGCGTGCGGGAGCTGCAGGGAAGTGGCCGGCGACGATCTGGGAAAGAGGTGGCCGGAGAGTGGTAGAGGATGGCCGGCGGAGAGCGGGGCAGGAAGGTGGCCGTGAGTGAGCGGGGAAGGAGGAAGAAGAGAGGAGAGGTGAGGGGCAGTGCGCGCAGGGGGAACGTCCATGTCCGTCGAGGGGGCGCAGACAGACGGCGAGGGGGGCAGACGGACGGCGGCGAGGGGCAGGCGGCGATCGTCGACGTCTCGCTCGGGGCAGTTGCGCGCGAGAGGGATACGAAAAAACGACTAAGTGTTCGTGTAGGGAGAGGGCAGGGAGGGCCCGCCTCTAAGTGGCACACGGGTGCGGCGTAGCGCTGGCGAACAGACCAGCTGGTTTGCCAGCGCTAAGTTATCTCTCGCGAACCAGCTCGTTTGTTCGCCAGGGCTACATTTATTATTATTATTTTCTTTAGTTTATATTGTTTAAAATAATATCTGTGCATTTAAATAAAACATGCATATAAATAATATGTTTATTTGAAAATACATGCATATGTGTGCATTTCCAATAATACAAATTTTAAAATGTTTTCTACAGTTATATTTTGTTTTCCATTATACAAATTCTATTGTTTTATTTTGTTTTCCATTATTTACTTTTTGTTTTGTCTTGTTTTCTTTATGTTTTCTATTGTTTTATTTTGTTTTCCTTTATTTCCTTTTTGTTTTCTCTTGTTTTATTTTGTTTTCCATTATTTCCTTTTTATTTTCTCTTGTTTTCTATTGTTTTATTTTGTTTTCCTTTATTTCTTTTTGTTTTCTCTTGTTTTCTCTTGTTTTATTTTGTTTTCCTTTATTTCCTTTTTGTTTTCTCTTGTTTTATTTTGTTTTCCATTATTTCCTTTTTATTTTCTCTTGTTTTCTTTATGTTTTCTAATGTTTTATTTTGTTTTTCTTTATTTCCTTTTTGTTTTCTCTTGTTTCCTTCATGTTTTCTATTGTTTTATTTTGTTTCCCATTATTTCGTTTATGTTTTACATTGTTTCCTTTATGTTTTCCATTGTTTCCTTTATGTTTTCTATTGTTTTATTTTGTTTTCCATTATTTCCTTTTTGTTTTCTCTTGTTTCCTTTATGTTTTCTATTGTTTTCCTTTATGTTTTCTATTTGTTTTCCTTTATGTTTTCTATTGTTTTCCATTGTTTCATTTATGTTTTCAATTGTTTTATTTTATTTTCCATTATTTCCTTTATTTCTCAAATAATAACTCCACACATTTCAAATACAGAACAAGGTACATTAAGTTTATAATAAGTGCACATCACACCAGTTGATCTATGCATATACATAGTTTCGTCGCATACAAGGCAGACATATATATACATAGTTTCTCAGCGTTTGATCTTTTGCTTTTTTTTGTCGCAGTTGCATAATTTAGCCCCACATCATGACTTCTTCTTTTGAATGGAAGACCATGCCTAGGTAGCGTAGTTCTGCTTCTTCTTGTGGTGTATGTTGCATGACTATCATCATCATCTTCTTGATCATCGTCAATATTTGGGTCGCCGAACGTGTCAAACTCGTCCTCGTCAACGACTCCATCCATTGCGATGATATTTCTTTTCCCTCTCCTCACGATAACACGGCTAGGCCTTGCGAGGCCTGTTATGAAGAAGCATTGGGACACATTCTTAGCCAATCCCCATGGCTCATTTTGCACTGTGACGTTTGCTCTTGATGAAGTTCCGACTTCGGGAATAACCATGGTTCTAAAGTATTGGTCTTCTTTTCTGACGGTCCACATCCTAGCCCATATGACGCGGAACATAGGCACCTTCTCTCCAGAGTAGTTAAGCTCCCATATCTCCTCGATCCTTCCGTAGTATCTTAAATTTTTGTCACCGGTGTAGGATTCCATCGTTACCCCTGAGTTTTGATAATCGGAAGTTTTGTCTTTCTCCTCCGTGTAGAAAGTGAACCCATTGATATCATATCCTTGAAACATCACTAGGTTGGGAGCGGGGCCATGTGCCAAGCCGTACAATAGTTTATTTTTCGCACAATCCCTTGACGGTGGGTTCGCGACGATCTCATCTTTAAACCAACGCAAGAAAGTGGAGTTATGCTCTCTGATTATTTATCCTTCGGTCATCCGCTTGCCTTGTTCCCTGTACTTTTTCTTAATCAAGCTCTCGTGTTTTTTCACCCAAGTATCGACCATGTCAATGTGTTGGAAAGCTACTAAGTTTGCCATGTTAAAGTCGGTGCGTCGACAAGCCCGATCCACATGCACTTCTGTACGTCCATTTTTGTGACCTGCTCCATCGAGCTTGCCAATGTGCTTGTTTCTGGGCAGACCAACAGGGTCCTCCATGTCAATATGATTCGTGCAGAAAGAGATGTACTCTTTGATGAGAAAGCCCTGAATGATGCTTCCATCCGAACGGGTCCTGTTGCGAACAAATCCTTTGATGAACCCATTCATACTTTCAAACGACATCATGTTATGTAGGAACAACAGCTCGAGATGGATGATATCGTCCACGATATGAACCAACAGATGAACACATATGTCAAAGAATGATGGTGGAAAGTACATCTCGAGCTCGCATAGTATCACGACAATCTCTTCCTGCAGCCTTGAGATTTGCTTCCCCGTGATCGACTTTCGAGAAATCACGTCGAAGAAGTTACACAGGCCAAACAGGGTTTCCCAGACGTGCTTGTCCATTATCCCGCGGATCGCAACCGGAAGTATCTGTGTCATCATCATGTAAAAGTCATGAGACTTTATCTCGCTGAACTTTTGTTTTGGCGCGTCTAGGTATCTGCTTATTAGCCATGAGTAACCGCTAGGGACTTTGACTCCGAGAAGGCACATCATCAATTTTGCGATCTTGTCCGGACTAAATGTGAAGCAGGAGGGGGTAGTAATAGTCATTCCTCTTAACCCTTTTGGCCTTGTGACCCTCCGTCTCCTCATCACACGATTGGTCGTCGTCGTTATCATCCGGGCGTCCCCCTGAAGATCTACCCTAATACCAAAATATTTCAGCTCATTTCTTGCATTCACCCCGTCTTTGGTCCTCTCCGGCATGTTGAGCAGCGTGCCAAACAAACTTTAAAAAAAATTCTTCGTGATATGCATTAGATCAAGGAAGTGAGGCGTATCGAGAATGGGCCAGTATGGCAAGTCCCAAAACACCGACCTCGTCTTCCATACATCCAGAAGCGGTTTTGGCGCTTTTTGCTTCTTTCCCGGCTCTGGGCATTCCTTCCAATCATTCAGCAACCTGTAGATTTCTTCGCCACACCTCTTACGTGGAGGTCCCCGGAGCTCATCTTGACCGTTAAAAAGGTCTCCTCGCCTTCTCCATGGTTCTTTGTTGGGTAGCCACCTTCGATGGCCAACGAAGACTGTTTTCGAAGACCCAGGATCTTTCGGAAGTTGCATAAACGTGGGGTCATCCATGCACCTCACGCAACTGTTATGTCCGTGGCACACCTCTCCCGCCACATATCCGTAGCCGAGTAGGTCGTGAACCGTACAGAGCAAGATAGCTCTCATTGGGAAATATTGTTCACTGAAGGCGTCCCATGCGTTCACCACTTCCTCGGCCCATAGCGTGTCTAGCTCATCTTTACGCAGCTTCAGGTATAGATTGATGTCGTTGCCTGCTTGTTTCGGCCCTTGAATTAGCATACTCATGTGAATATACTTCATCTTCATGCACAACCAGGGGGGTGTTGTACATCCATACAAACACGGGCCAGGTGCTATGGGTGCTGCTCTGGTTGCCAAACGGATTGAGTCTGTCGGTGCTCACACCCAACCTGACGTTCCTTGCCTCCGCCCCGAACGTTGCATATTCATAGTCAATTGCTTTCCATTGGCATGCATCCGAAGGATGTGTCAGATTTACTTTTTCACTCTGCTTTGGATCTTTCAAAACATTCTTCCTCCTTTTCGCGTGCCAGCGCATGAGCTTTGCTTCCTTGCGGTCCACGAAAAACCGTTGCAGACGGCGAATGTGCAGAAAGTACCACACAACTTTTAGAGGAGCCTTCTTCTTCCCTTTCTTGTATCGAGCGGTGTTGCAAACTGGACAAATGGTCTTGCCTGTGTCCTCTTTCCGATAAATGTAGCAATCGTTGATGCACACATGGTATTTCTCGTGCGGTAAATCAAAGGGGCACACGACTTTCTTGGCCTTGTCGCAACCTTTAGGACACGTTGTTTCCCTCTGGAACGATATCGTGGCAGTATTGCAGGCTTGCATCGACGCTTATGTCGATCCATTTGTATCTCGCCTTCATCTGCAGAACATCGAGCGCCACTCTCAGGGGGGACTCTCCCGGACCGCAGCCTGCATACAACAGTGTCTTCGAGTCTATCTCTAGTTGCGCCAGCTTAGATTGCTCACTAGCAGCAGATCTCGAGTTAGTCGTCTTTCTCAAAAGTAGTTCTTTCAGATGAGGGTCACGCACAACTTCCTTTAGGGGTGTCCCTGTGTCCTCGTCTTCTTCCACGTCTAGTTCAGCATCTTCTCCATGATCATGTGCGGGATCATGAGGCTAATCTTGGTCCTGTTGTAGTTCCTGTCGATCGTTGTTATTCTCCTGTTGCACATCATTTCCTACCACCGCCGCCCCATGGACTTCATCATCTTCATCATCACTTATCCACTGATTGTTATACCCATCCATGAAACCATACCTGAGGAGGTGACTGAGAAAGTCTCCGGTAAAGGGGTTGAGCAAGCCCCCTAGTTTGCACTTTCGACATGGACATCGTATCTTCTTGCGGCAATTTTGTAACATGTCTTCTATCGTAACTATTCACGACACGTTCTCTCTTAATTAACGACCACCATTATTTTTCGGCTACACGAGCGCGCCAATATAATATTAGAACCATATATATATATATATATATATATATATATATATATATATATATATATATATTCACGAAAAAACTCGGCATGACCGTCCTGCAAATTGGAGGTTAGAGGAGTGCCAAACTTTACCGAGACGGAAATGAATCAACATTCCAGCAAAGTGGCAACTCATTTTCATATCCAAAATTTCACTTCATGTCGTATTCACGAAAAAATTCGGCATGACCTTCCTACAAATAGGAGGTAATTAGGGAGTGCCAAACTTTGCCGAGACGGAAATAAATCAACATTCCGGAAATAGTTGGCTACTCAATTTCATTCCACAACAAATTGCACACATTTAACGTCTCCATCACACGACCATATTTGAATCCGGTGAAATTTCACACATATATTGCACATCGCGTGTATCCAGACAAAATTCATACAAAATCATTTAATTATATATTAGCATTCATCCCACCTCAAATGATTAGATGGCTACACGAGATGATATCCGGAGAATTTTGGAGCTTTGGAGAGAGAGGGGTTAATTCTAGATCTAGATGTCTAGGAAGGGAAAACTTTGGGTAGAAAGGGTGTTGGGAGGGAGATAAACCTAGATATACCAATTAAATAATTTTGGTTGATTCAAAAGAGAGGAGGAGGGTGTGGAAATTGGCATGAATTTGAGCTAGAGAGAGAAGGGGACAAGGTTGAGAAGAGAGTGGAGGAGGGGAAAGTGGGTGTGCTCATTTTATGGCAGATCTTCCAGGTTACCGCTGGCGAACAAGATGGCTTATTCGCCAGCGCTAACGTGCACGCTGGGCCCACAGATTAGCGGTAGCACCCGTAGGGCTGGAGAATAGAGGAGTTTGTCCGCCAGCGGTAGTGCCAGTTAGGGGCAGGTGCGCGCGCAGGGGGGGCCCACACTTAGCGTTGGCGAACAAACAAGCTAATTCGCCAGCGGTAGGTGGCATAGTGCTGGGGAACATATAAGCGTGTTCGCCAGCGGTAATAGCGCTGCTGAACCTGGAAATGTGTTCGCCAACGCTATACTCGTGTCTATAAGCAATCTCCTACTAGTGTGAGCTTTGTAATCTACTTGAATTCGTAGATATTATTCTTCATATATTATGTTACTCAAGTGGTTTTTGTTATGAGAACTCCGAAAACACTTTGATCATGGTGTGAAGGTGAGAGTGTGTGCACCGTGTGGTTTAGTATTATATTTATATATTGTGTTGGATAACCCTATGAAATTGTGGTGTTTGCGTGGAACCATCTGGGTCCCATGGTGATAGCATGGGGGTTACTTAGCTGGGAAAGTGCTTATTCTAAGGAGTGTTGTTAAAGCCCTACGCAATGATTGGTGTTTCTTATTCAACCGGAGAGTGGTTTGGAGTAGCATAGTGAAGAAATGATATTTATGCATTCAATAATGTTTTCATTGTTGAGAGTGTCCACTAATGAAAGTAGGAGCCCTAGGCCTTATTTCCAAGCATTGAAACACCGTTTTACGACTGTTCTGCTACATGTTTGCTTGCTGCCATTTTTATTTCAGATTGCTATTATAACTTATTATCATCCATATTACTTGCATTTTACTCTCTCTTCGCCGAACTAGTGCACCTATACAACTGACAATTGTCTTAGGTGTGTTGGGGACACAAGAGACTTCTTGTATCTTAATTGCAGGGTTGCTTGATGTCGCACCCTGATTTCTAGGGGATACTCACCGTACGAACTGGATAGCAGATGCTTGGATTATGGGGCATAACTGCTCCCACGTCCCAGCTTCCTGGTAGGCCTGCGCTTATGCGCGACAACACAAGCTCTGCTATTCCATCGTCGATGTAAACTATCCACTAGAGATCGCAGGCACTTCCGTCGACGTACTTCAAACCATACACACATGGTACGTCAACGGCGTTGAACAACTGATATCACAACAGATCTCTACGACACAAAAGATTGGAATAAGTTGCAAATGGCTCTCATTAGAGCAGAGATAGCAAATACAATCATTCAGAGGGCACATGCCCCAACAATTCATCATTACATCACAGCGGAAGCATTCAACATGTCTGAGTACAGACAAGAACCAAATAGGCCTAAGAGGCCGGAAACAAACAGACGGAGCCCATCCACGAAGTCTCGGATCCTGCCCGGGTCCGCTATCTACTCGTCAGCAGTCTCGTCATACTCCACGTAGTTGCCACCATGTAGATCCTCGGAAACGTCGTCTGCGTAAACCACAGCCCCAAAGGGGTCAGTACAACAACGTACTGGCAAGCAAGACTCACAGTTCACCAAAGTGTAACCCGTCAACACCAAGCACAGATGCCTTGGGTTCAACGGAAGAGAGGGGATATAAACAATGCTGCAACTGGCTGCGCTAACCAACTACAGAGATTCTATCATATCCAACTATCAGAAAGGGGATAAGATCGAGGGTTGTGACCAACTGAAAGATAACTGCAAACAAACCCATCCTGGATCTCGCCCCTTATCCAAAGAAGCAATCCGAGGATAACTCACACAGTTGTAATAGTGATGGTTCAAATTATTGTGTCAATGAGCCTATTACTAGTCAAGTTATTAATCATGGGGTGTAACATGTTTAATCATTATGTTTAAGTTGTCCTGAGTACTTGTTAGCCAGTACTTTCACCAAGTAATCCATAACCGCGGAAAACACGGCTTCTCGAGAAGATTATCCCTGCAGGGTTGCACCAATTTGGCCGTACACTCATGAATAACCCGCCAGATGGAAAGGCCCTTCCACCAAGCGGGGTACTCAACACAACCAACCATTCTCCGCATCAAGCCCAAAGCACCTTGGGCGCACGGCTAATCGAGCCCAGAAGAAAATGGACCCTCATAGCACTCTAAGAACGTGTCCCCCTATATGCCGACTACAAAAGTTCCACCCTGCGCTGGGCTCGCAAAAACATGCATGCGGCAAATAGAAAGCACGAACTAAATGAGGCGATTTGGACGAGATGCGAATCAGGTCAAGTTGAGGGGGGCGCCCATACTCGCTTCCCAAATGCGGGTAGTGCGCTCATCATGGATCAGTAGACAAGACCCTTTTCCTATTAGGGTCGACACTAGCAGGCTTCAAAACCTCTCATGGGCCTCCTGCCGGTGCCTTATCATCAAATTTATTATTAACAGTAACATTAGCATGATTGATTGATTGATTAAACAACGAGCCCCCAGAACATAATAGAAATAGTAACAGTAAGTAACGGGTAACAGACTCGAGCAAAACAACCTAAGCATGCTAGTAAGACACGGGCTCAAACAATGGTTATAGGTATGGAGGTGAGGCAATATCAGGGTTAAGGGATACATGTGATAGGTTCGTAACAGAAACAACTAATCATAGGGCTAGCAGAAATAGACAACGGGAAGTATCGGTAACCAAGGTTGAAAGGAACACAGTGGTTCATGTGAGTGATAACTTGCCTGCAAAACCCAGTAGCCTGGTACTGAGCTAAAATCCTTAGAAAGGGTGTCGAAAGGATCATCGGTCTCAACGTCGTCGTTTATCCGAGAAGAAGCAAACAAACAAGGCAGAAAGATAAACAATCAATATCATGGTATTGTGCACAATCAAGGATGATGCATGACATGTTAATAGATGCATCAAAATAAACTACTTGCCAAGATAACACAATTTAATTGGACCCATATGCAATTGGATTGCATATGGAAAGCCCATGAATTATGGTTGAATTAATTGTTTTACAACTAATCAAATTGTGTAAGTGAATTATCATGATGCATGCAAAAGTAAAACAGCAAAATAACAACATAAGGATCAAGTTTAAATAGGGTGTAGCAATTTAGAATTTTATTATTAATTTTATGGAATTTTGGGTGCCTTAAGGTGACACACAAGTATTTGTTGTTTTCACCCACTTAAAATGTTCAAAACAAATAACAAAGTTGATATTTGAAAAGGTTATCAAATTTTAGTTGGAATACATGTTTCACATTTTGAAATTGGAATTTGGATTATTTAATTATGAATTAAACAATATTAAACAATTTTTAATTGAATTAAACAAGATTTAAATTGTTTAGGCAATTTAAATTATTCAAACCAGGAAACAAATTTTATATTTGGAAAGATGAGTTGAAACGGTATGGAAAACATATTTTATTTGCATTATTTGGAAATAGGATGAATTATTTATGACTTATTACAAATTGCATTTGAATTATTCAAATTTTAAATTTAAAAGGATTTTGAAAACTCAAAACAGAACACAAATTGATTATTTGGAAAGGTTATGAAATTTGGAGCAGTAAACATATATAACTTTTATTTATTGGGGTTATGGATTAAAAGTTATTGATTTTTAAAGTTTATTGTTTATTCTGCCAATTAAAGAAAAATAGGAAATAAAACAGATTTGCTTTTAACCTTTTGTTACCGCACGGGATCTACACCCCAGCCACTGCCCCGTGGGCCAGGGGGGACAGCGTGGCGCTGTGGTGCTGGTGTGGCAGCGAAGGTGGATGACATGTGGGGCCAGTGGGGTGTGGGAGAGGAAAAATCCCAAAAATTTGGGTGCGCCCGCGGGGATTCGACCCCGGGCCGCTTGGCTTGCGCGGACGGGGGCCTAGCCAGTGCGGCTCGGTGCGTTTGGTGATAGGGAACGGTACGTGGTTTGGTTATTCTTCTGTACGCGCAAGAACTGAATTTTAACTGAAACCGATCTGTACGTGCAGGTGCAGGTGCAGGTTCAGGCAGCGGACAGGGGCGGCCATGCGATCGCTGCTCGTGCGCTGCCCGCGGTGAGCTGCCGTGGGTGGCCGGTGGGCGTGCGTCCAGGCGTGCGAACGGAGTGAGCCGGAGAGGGGAAGGAGGAGAGGGTGGACAGGGGCTCACCGCGGTTCTGCCTGGCGATGACGACTGCCTGACGGCAGGTAGCGGAGGGCCCCTTTCCGGCGATGGAGCGGCCACCGTGGTGCCTCCCGGCAAACGACGAGGTGACGGTGAGCCTCGGGGTACATCCGCGTCTCCATTCCCGCCACCAGCTACTCCTCCAGGTGATCCGATCGTGGCGCGATGAGAGTGCAGTGGTGCTCACGGTGAGGGAGGCAGTTGGTCTCAGCGAGGTTCAGAAGGTTCAGCAGAGAGGAGAGAGTTGGCAGATGGAGCAAACGGCGACGACAGGGAAGAAATTAGGGTTGAGGGTTGAGGGGGGAGGTGATCTACTTAAGGGGAAAAGGGCCATGGTACGGCAGCAATCGGGGGAGGGGGCGGAAGGATCACACGGTTCAGAGGGTGTTCGTACAGAACGACGTCAGCTCGGGGAAGACGACAGCGACAGGAGAAGGGGTATCGGGCCAAAGGATAATGGGCTGGGCTGGTGCCTTATCTGCTGCTGCTGCTCTCCTCTCCTCCCACTTTTATTTTTATTTTTTTCTTTTACTGTTTTTTTTTGTAGCTAAGCAAATGGAAACAAAACAAAGGCTTTGTGCTATAGAAAATTTTGGAATAAAATTAGGAGAAATCCGTTAGTTGAAAAAAACAAGCAATTAGTAGTTTTTGTTTTCAAAAACTTAATTTTTTGCTTGCTGTTTTTGAAATTAAACCAATTTAATTGAAATTTCCAATATTGGTTAATATTAGAAAAACAAGGTATTTTCACTAGGGTTTTCTTTAGGGTTTAAAAGTGATTTAATGAATTCAAATTAGTGGTGAATTTCATTGATTCAAAAGATTAAAGATTTTGAGGATTGGTTTGAAATTGGAAATGATTTGGAATAATTGCTTGAATTAATTGATTGGAAAATTGGTTTGATTAAAGCAACAAATTGAAAAGTGAAAAACAAAGAATAAAAGGGGTGTTTTTATTTGTTATTTTGGTTCCAAAAGTTGTAACAGAACAAGTATGAAAACAAGCATTTGAAATTGTTTGACTTTCATGGTGAAAACAAAGAATAACAGATGCAACACAACAGAAACAAATGCAACAATATGATGACATGATGCAATACATTAATTAAACAGGAAATCAAACATTCTATAGGGTAGTTTTCATACTTGGGATGTTACAAAACGCCCCCCCTTGAAGGAATCGCGCCCCGAGATTTCTACTGAGAAAAGAGAAGGTCCGGAAACTTCTTGGGTAGACGTCAGGGAATTTGGAAACCACCGGAACATTTTCAAGTAAAAGGGGAGAGATTTTGCACCAAGGGTGTATAGCTGGATAGAATTTGATGCATTTGGAGAATAGACTATCTGTAATAAGGGTGGAACAGAGTTATTGACATCAATGGAACACCAAGGATGACATCAATGTCAGAATCATCAACATGAGAGTAACGAGGAATATGTGGCCTCCCATTAGAATTGGAGTGTTCTTACTTATCTTGGAAGTCAACATTTGAGATCCCGGGGAGTGAACAGAGTTTTGATTGCTTAGTGGAACCAGAATTGGGTTTTATGTTGTGGACAAGATTGTTGACACAAAGGAATGTGATGCTCCGGTATCAAATAACACTTTAGCTGGAATAGAGTTTAGTAGATGAACGGGGAAAACTTTGATTAGACACCGGTAGAAGAATTGAAATGGAAAACAACTACAAGATTTCAACGGACGAAAAGGATGTTTAGAAGAACAGGATATCAACATCGGGGAAAACAAGAACAAAACTCCTGAGGTACTATGGAAAACCCATCCGGGCTTCTAAAGGATCAGTATCTACTGCTTAAGGAATAGAGGATTTGCTTCCGAGGCTTACACGCCTCCGTTCTCAATCATGAGTAGGCAACATGATAAATCATGTCACAACCACCTCCATTCCTATGGTCTAGTAGATATAACCATCCTAGAGAAACCAGAATTCGTGAAATCCTAACTTGAAAGTTTAGATGAGAAGGGAGAAATCAACGTTGCACTTCCTTACCAGAAAAGGGAGGGAGGGTGGGGAAAAGAAGAAAAAGAACAGAATTCCTACTCTCACGTTTCATTTTTCCTATATAGCTACAAAATAGTTTCTAGACTCAACTGCGACCAGTAAAAAGGGATCCTACAGGCAGACAGGCTCTGATACCATTTGTCGCACCCTGATTTCTAGGGGATACTCACCGTACGAACTGGATAGCAGATGCTTGGATTATGGGGCATAACTGCTCCCACGTCCCAGCTTCCTAATAGGCCTGCGCTTATGCGCGACAACACAAGCTCTGCTATTCCATCGTCGATGTAATACATCCACTAGAGATCGCAGGCACTTCCGTTGACGTACTTCAAACCATACACACATGGTACGTCAACGGCGTTGAACAACTGATATCACAACAGATCTCTACGACACAAAAGATTGGAATAAGTTGCAAATGGCTCTCATTAGAGCAGAGATAGCAAATACAATCATTCAGAGGGCACATGCCCCAACAATTCATCATTACATCACAGCGGAAGCATTCAACATGTCTGAGTACAGACAAGAACCAAATAGGCCTAAGAGGCCGGAAACAAACAGACGGAGCCCATCCACGAAGTCTCGGATCCTGCCCGGGTCCGCTATCTACTCGTTAGCAGTCTCGTCATACTCCACGTAGTTGCCACCATGTAGATCCTCGGAAACGTCGTCTGCGTAAACCACAGCCCCAAAGGGGTCAGTACAACAACGTACTGGCAAGCAAGACTCACAGTTCACCAAAGTGTAACCCGTCAACACCAAGCACAGATGCCTTGGGTTCAACGGAAGAGAGGGGATATAAACAATGCTGCAACTGGCTGCGCTAACCAACTACAGAGATTCTATCATATCCAACTATCAGAAAGGGGATAAGATCGAGGGTTGTGGCCAACTGAAAGATAACTGCAAACAAACCCATCCTGGATCTCGCCCCTTATCCAAAGAAGCAATCCGAGGATAACTCACACAGTTGTAATAGTGATGGTTCAAATTATTGTGTCAATGAGCCTATTACTAGTCAAGTTATTAATCATGGGGTGTAACATGTTTAATCATTATGTTTAAGTTGTCCTGAGTACTTGTTAGCCAGTACTTTCACCAAGTAATCCATAACCGCGGAAAACACGGCTTCTCGAGAAGATTATCCCTGCAGGGTTGCACCAATTTGGCCGTACACTCATGAATAACCCGCCAGATGGAAAGGCCCTTCCACCAAGCGGGGTACTCAACACAACCAACCATTCTCCGCATCAAGCCCAAAGCACCTTGGGCGCACGGCTAATCGAGCCCAGAAGAAAATGGACCCTCATAGCACTCTAAGAACGTGTCCCCCTATATGCCGACTACAAAAGTTCCACCCTGCGCTGGGCTCGCAAAAACATGCATGCGGCAAATAGAAAGCACGAACTAAATGAGGCGATTTGGACGAGATGCGAATCAGGTCAAGTTGAGGGGGGCGCCCATACTCGCTTCCCAAATGCGGGTAGTGCGCTCATCATGGATCAGTAGACAAGACCCTTTTCCTATTAGGGTCGACACTAGCAGGCTTCAAAACCTCTCATGGGCCTCCTGCCGGTGCCTTATCATCAAATTTATTATTAACAGTAACATTAGCATGATTGATTGATTGATTAAACAACGAGCCCCCAGAACATAATAGAAATAGTAACAGTAAGTAACGGGTAACAGACTCGAGCAAAACAACCTAAGCATGCTAGTAAGACACGGGCTCAAACAATGGTTATAGGTATGGAGGTGAGGCAATATCAGGGTTAAGGGATACATGTGATAGGTTCGTAACAGAAACAACTAATCATAGGGCTAGCAGAAATAGACAACGGGAAGTATCGGTAACCAAGGTTGAAAGGAACACAGTGGTTCATGTGAGTGATAACTTGCCTGCAAAACCCAGTAGCCTGGTACTGAGCTAAAATCCTTAGAAAGGGTGTCGAAAGGATCATCGGTCTCAACGTCGTCATTTATCCGAGAAGAAGCAAACAAACAAGGCAGAAAGATAAACAATCAATATCATGGTATTGTGCACAATCAAGGATGATGCATGACATGTTAATAGATGCATCAAAATAAACTACTTGCCAAGATAACACAATTTAATTGGACCCATATGCAATTGGATTGCATATGGAAAGCCCATGAATTATGGTTGAATTAATTGTTTTACAACTAATCAAATTGTGTAAGTGAATTATCATGATGCATGCAAAAGTAAAACAGCAAAATAACAACATAAGGATCAAGTTTAAATAGGGTGTAGCAATTTAGAATTTTATTATTAATTTTATGGAATTTTGGGTGCCTTAAGGTGAGACACAAGTATTTGTTGTTTTCACCCACTTAAAATGTTCAAAACAAATAACAAAGTTGATATTTGAAAAGGTTATCAAATTTTAGTTGGAATACATGTTTCACATTTTGAAATTGGAATTTGGATTATTTAATTATGAATTAAACAATATTAAACAATTTTTAATTGAATTAAACAAGATTTAAATTGTTTAGGCAATTTAAATTATTCAAACCAGGAAACAAATTTTATATTTGGAAAGATGAGTTGAAATGGTATGGAAAACATATTTTATTTGCATTATTCGGAAATAGGATGAATTATTTATGACTTATTACAAATTGCATTTGAATTATTCAAATTTGAAATTTAAAAGGATTTTGAAAACTCAAAACAGAACACAAATTGATTATTTGGAAAGGTTATGAAATTTGGAGCAGTAAACATATATAACTTTTATTTATTGGGGTTATGGATTAAAAGTTATTGATTTTTAAAGTTTATTGTTTATTCTGCCAATTAAAGAAAAATAGGAAATAAAACAGATTTGCTTTTAACCTTTTGTTACCGCACGGGATCTACACCCCAGCCACTGCCCCGTGGGCCAGGGGGACAGCGTGGCGCTGTGGTGCTGGTGTGGCAGCGAAGGTGGATGACATGTGGGGCCAGTGGGGTGTGGGAGAGGAAAAATCCCAAAAATTTGGGTGCGCCCGCGGGGATTCGACCCCGGGCCGCTTGGCTTGCGCGGACGGGGGCCTAGCCAGTGCGGCTCGGTGCGTTTGGTGATAGGGAACGGTACGTGGTTTGGTTATTCTTCTGTACGCGCAAGAACTGAATTTTAACTGAAACCGATCTGTACGTGCAGGTGCAGGTGCAGGTTCAGGCAGCGGACAGGGGCGGCCATGCGATCGCTGCTCGTGCGCTGCCCGCGGTGAGCTGCCGTGGGTGGCCGGTGGGCGTGCGGCCAGGCGTGCGAACGGAGTGAGCCGGAGAGGGGAAGGAGGAGAGGGTGGACAGGGGCTCACCGCGGTTCTGCCTGGCGATGACGACTGCCTGACGGCAGGTAGCGGAGGGCCCCTTTCCGGCGATGGAGCGGCCACCGTGGTGCCTCCCGGCAAACGACGAGGTGACGGTGAGCCTCGGGGTACATCCGCGTCTCCATTCCCGCCACCAGCTACTCCTCCAGGTGATCCGATCGTGGCGCGATGAGAGTGCAGTGGTGCTCACGGTGAGGGAGGCAGTTGGTCTCAGCGAGGTTCAGAAGGTTCAGCAGAGAGGAGAGAGTTGGCAGATGGAGCAAACGGCGGCGACAGGGAAGAAATTAGGGTTGAGGGTTGAGGGGGGAGGTGATCTACTTAAGGGGAAAAGGGCCATGGTACGGCAGCAATCGGGGGAGGGGGCGGAAGGATCACACGGTTCAGAGGGTGTTCGTACAGAACGACGTCAGCTCGGGGAAGACGACAGCGACAGGAGAAGGGGTATCGGGCCAAAGGATAATGGGCTGGGCTGGTGCCTTATCTGCTGCTGCTGCTCTCCTCTCCTCCCACTTTTATTTTTATTTTTTTCTTTTACTGTTTTTTTTTTGTAGCTAAGCAAATGGAAACAAAACAAAGGCTTTGTGCTATAGAAAATTTTGGAATAAAATTAGGAGAAATCCCTTAGTTGAAAAAAACAAGCAATTAGTAGTTTTTGTTTTCAAAAACTTAATTGTTTGCTTGCTGTTTTTGAAATTAAACCAATTTAATTGAAATTTCCAATATTGGTTAATATTAGAAAAACAAGGTATTTTCACTAGGGTTTTCTTTAGGGTTTAAAAGTGATTTAATGAATTCAAATTAGTGGTGAATTTCATTGATTCAAAAGATTAAAGATTTTGAGGATTGGTTTGAAATTGGAAATGATTTGGAATAATTGCTTGAATTAATTGATTGGAAAATTGGTTTGATTAAAGCAACAAATTGAAAAGTGAAAAACAAAGAATAAAAGGGGTGTTTTTATTTGTTATTTTGGTTCCAAAAGTTGTAACAGAACAAGTATGAAAACAAGCATTTGAAATTGTTTGACTTTCATGGTGAAAACAAAGAATAACAGATGCAACACAACAGAAACAAATGCAACAATATGATGACATGATGCAATACATTAATTAAACAGGAAATCAAACATTCTATAGGGTAGTTTTCATACTTGGGATGTTACACTTGAGAGGGATATCTTTGCCGTCTACCTCCCTGAGTTCGATAAACCATGGGTAATCCACTTAAGGGGAACTTGCTGCTGTTCTACAAACCTCTACACTTGGAGGCCCAACACTGTCTACAAGACTAGAAGCGTGCGTAGACATCACATGCTATCTTTTATGGAGAGACACCACTAGTGAACCTATGAACCCCGATCCATTTTTCCTATATTGTTAAACCAACCACCAGAATTTCCGGCTTTCTTTACTTACTGCAAGCATAAAATTTTTCCACACTATACGTCTAATCTTTGTTTTTAGCAAGACCGATGAGATTGACAACCTCACTGTACCATTGGGACAAAGTATTTTGGTTGTGTTGTGTGCAGGTTCCACGTTGTTGCTGACACAGGTAAGTCATCGTCACCGTCAGTGGCATCAACCTTCTGAAGGTCCTCTTTCTCCTACTGGATTGATAACCTTGGTTCTTAACTAAGGGGAATTTCCTACCCTTGTGCTCATCACACCCTCCTCTTGGGGTATCCCAACACACAACATCAGCCCTACTTGGGGGTGGGGGCCACAAACGGCGAATTTACATTAAAAACAAAACCCTAAGAACTAGGCCGACCAGCGCTTGCTAGAGCTACTCGTCCTCGTCGTCGAGGATGATGTAGTCCAGCTCGTGGAAGAGGTGGACCGGCATGCCTGACGGACGCGGCGACGTGGCCGGCTGGGCTGGGGCTGGTGGCGCCTCTGGCAGCTCAGGGGGTGGCCCTGTCCACTCCCAGGTCATGCCGGCCAGTAGCCGGAACCACCTTGGGAAGCAGCGCAGCGCCTCCGCGCGCTCATCCTCCTCCTCCTGGGCCGCCAGCTTGGCCTTCTCTGCCGCAAGGGCCACCGCCTCCCTGGCTGCTGTGGCCTCCCGCCGTGCCGTGATACGTCATAAACGTATCCCTAATTTCTAATGTTCCATGTTATTTTCATGCCATATGCTACAAGTTTTCCTTACACTTTCTGTCATTTTTATCGATTTCCCGGGACTAACCTATTGACAAGATGCCACAAAGTAAGTTCATGTTTTCTGCTGTTTTTAGTTTCAGAAAAGTTGTTCTGGAAATATTCTCAGAATTGGAAAATTTGAAGCCCGGAAGTCTTAGAATTCCCGATGGTTCTACTAAGTCCCGAAGAGACCCCTGGCCGCGCGGGCTAGTGGTGTGGCCCCCTCGTATGCCCACGGACGTTTCCGTCTTGCCTATATAGTCTCCCGATGCATAAACCCTAAATAGATCAGCCTTTTTCCACGAAAAGTTTCATAGCTCCGCCGCCGTCGCCGACAAGTTTCGGGGAACAGAAATCTCTGTTCTGGCACCCTGCCGGGACGGGGAAGTGCCCCCGAATCCATCTCCATCGGCTCCACCGCCATCTCCATTACTGTTGCTGTCTCCCATTGTCGAATCTGTTGCTCGGCAAATCCCTCAGGTGAACCTATAGGGTTTCGAATAGGAGAACCCATGAGCGCTGGTGGCAATCGTCGGCTAGACAGGGGGCACAATTTACCCAGGTTCGGGGCCCTCGTAGAGGTAAAAACCTTACTCCTGCCTCTATCGATCTGTATTATTGTACTCTCGAGCTTAAGGCTTTGGTGGTGCGGTATTGCTTGGTCCTCTTCCGGTGGTTCTCCTGGCCTTATATAAGTGGCCAGGTCTCAAACCCTACCCCGGGAAGGTCTCGAACTCTAACCCTATGTCGGTTACAAATTTCCTAACTTAACCTGCAAGATACTGCTTCCCTTCTTGGGCCTTAACGTCGGGCCTGAGACGGGGTGTCCTTACCCGCAGGGTCTAAGATCCAGTCCTTCGTCAGTAGCCCCCGAGTGTTTGCTCGATTGGGATTTTTCCAGTCGAGTAGACGGTCAGATTGTTCATCTTACCTTCAGATAACCAGTATGGTTGTTTCCTGTTTTAAAGGGTGTGCACCCTGTGTGATGAGCTTTTGTACTCGAGTGTCGAGAAATGAAAGTGCATGTTTCTATGGCTGTTATCGCAGAAGGATACGACGCAGTAGCTTGGCTCTCCCGAGAGATCGGGGCCAATTAATTGCGACTAGGGCAAAAACAATTCTGGCCTACACAGATTCGAGACCTCCGACTAGAACCCGATGAGGTGATTGTTGCGACTGGGCCGTAGTGGTCTTACCGAGTCGAAATTAACCTATAGGGGTACCTGGCGCGTCTGCTAGGATTTTTCTTCGTGTTGTTGACACGGAATTATACCGGAGGACGCAGCTTGAGTGTGATTCCTGGCCCTTAAGAGAGATCTTTTGGGTCTTACCTTCATATTCGAAAGAATATGGCATCCGGATGTACCTAGTCGGCTGAACTATCCAGTTTTATGATGTGCAAACATCGTGTGGATGAGTGGCAGGATCTTCCTACTCGTGTAGTTTTGGGTTTGTAGTTCCTTCTACATACGAAAGAGTTTTCGTGTTAGGAGTTTTCATGCCCATATGAAAGAGTTTTCATGTTTTCGGGGTATTGTGCCCATACGAAAGAGTTTTTTGTGTGTAGGGTATTTTTCTTGTGAAAGAGATTTCACGTCATAATTTGTCCATACGAAGTTATTTTCGTGTTTGGGTTTTCCGTCCGAAAGATTCTTCAGCTTGATGATGCACCCTATGACGTCATGGCGCACTTTTATCCTCCCGATGGGACGTGACGGAGTGAGAGCAGAAGGGCTGGCCCACTTTGTCAGCTTTTTGACCGGAAACAAGACGTCGTTCCCGGTTTTTACGCGAACTGCCCAGTAAATACGCACGATCCTCCGTTAGGATCGTGGCACAAAACAACGCCCGCCGCCCTCTCGTTTCGCCTTCGCACGCGGCGGCCGCGATGGACGCCACGTGGCGTATCGAGTGGCCAGGATTAAGCGGTCCTGTGTATAAATACAGGACTTGGTGGAAACGGTGAAAACTTCCCAGCCTTTGTCTTCTTTGCTCATCTTCCTCCTCGCGCTCCATCTTCCCTCGCTCTCCAAGCTCGTGCTAGCAGCAATGGCGGGCGGCAAGAAACGTGATGTCGCCTCGTCGTCGAGGGCTTCAGGGGATGCTCCTCCGCCACCCGCGCTGCGCTCAGGTGATTGGCGTTCGCCCAACACCACGGCCAAGAGTATCAAGGGAATGCAACGAGACGGACTTCTGCCTCCGGAAGCGGAGAAACGGGTACGCCTCGGGAAGAAAGAGGAGGTACCCAATCCCCGCGGGAATGAACGCGTGATCTTCACGGTTCACGTGTCGCGCGGTCTTTCTCTCCCTCTCCATCCTTTCCTCATGGCTCTGCTGTATGTCTACGGCATACAGCTCCATGATCCGCCTCCAAACGCAATGCAACACATCTCGTGCTTCATTGTCCTTTGCGAGTGCTTTCTGGGCATTCGCCCCCATTGGGGTCTCTGGAAGGCCCTCTTCAAGGTGCGTGTCTTCCGCGAGAGATCGCGGGTGGAGACGGAGCTTGGGGAACCGTTGCGCACCGGCGGCTTCGGGATCCAGGCGAAGTCCGAGAACGGCTACTTCACCATGCACTTCATCGACTCCGCCCAGGGATGGAGGAAGAAATGGTTTTATGTAACCGACAACAGCGCGGGTGGAGTCAATGAATTCCACCCGTTCGCTGTTTTGAAGAAACAGAAGTCTTGGGCGCACAAACTTTCGGCTGAAGAAAACCGAGTCGTCGCTCCCCTACTCGCCAAGGTGGCTGCTCTCGTGATCAAGCCGCAGGAACTGCGCTGAACGGCCTGCACTTGGCGAGTGTCTTCCTCAAGCGCAGGGTTCAGCCCCTGCAAGATAGGCCATCCGCGATGTGGGAGTACCAGGGCGCTGGGGATCCTAGTCGCGTGAGCCGTGAAGAACTCTCAAGTGCTGAATTCGAGAAGAAGATCGCGGCTATCACCAGTTTAAAGGAAGGTGATACCTTCCCCGACTGCCCGGTAGGCGCTTTTGAGGCATCGAAGCCACCGCCAGCTCAAGTAAGTTTTGAATTTCCCTGTCTTAATTTCTTTTCGTTGTTCTGAGATCTTGTCGACTGTAATTTTCTCTCGTTTTTCTTCTGTCTTTTTCAATAGAGCTTAGCCGTGACTACCTGCTACCCGCCAATATCCAGGGAGGATGCCTCGGACTTGCTGGCAAGTAACTTGGAAGGCCCAGCCGACACCAGTGTTGCTGACGCCTCCTCGAGCTCCGAGAGTGATTCCTCGGATAGCATGGAGGATTCGGGTGACGGTCTCCTCCGGCGAAAACGCCGTCGGGTAGAGGGTGACGAGGCAACTTCCAAGGACAATTCCTTGGAGGAATCGCCCGGGAAGGGGCCCCTCATCGTAACTCCGCTGCACTCACTCGCCTTTTCCCGTTCATTCCCAGCAATCCAAACTGCCTGGAATGCGGATATGCTGGACGAGGAGGAGGATGATGACGAGTAAGTTTCTCTTCTCGCTCTTAGTCGATCATTTCCTTTCGCATCTTGTTGACGCATTGTCTTCATTGCAGCCTGCAAGCTATCAGCCCTCGCTTCCTCCCGAGAGGAGGAATAAAGCGGGAGCTGCGGGTGAAACTCCTACCGCCGACACCGTCCAAAATTCACCGAGTGTAGCCCCCAACGCGACGACTACGGAATACAGGATTCCTAGTTTTGCTGCAGGGGCTTCGGCTCCGAAGGAGGTGTCGGGCAGCTCGGCGGATCCCCTCTCCCTCGCTCAAGGCCAGGTAAACTCCGCTACCTGCTTTTTAATGCTTTATCGTCCTTGGATTTGTTATCGGGTGCACGTCAGTGCTCCCGATGGGAGTAGCCCCCGAGGCTGTAGTCGATCGCATGCGATCGGCTACAGGCTCAGAGATAGTCTTTTCCTTCTTCTTCTTTTTATCGGGTGCACGGCAGTGCTCTCGATGGGAGTAGCCCCTGAGGCTATACTCGAATGTTTACAATCGAGTATAGGCTCAAATTTCACTTTTCTGATTCTTCTATCTTCATGTTCTTTGCAGTCGCTTATCGACTCCCTTGCGGCGATTGGTCGCCGTGTTGTTCTCGCTGAGTCGGAATGCGGGATCCTTCGATCGGACCGTAACCGACTCGCCTCGGAGAACGAGCTTCTTTGAAGTAAGTTCACCATCTTCTTTTGTCTTTATTTTTCCACCAATGCTTCAATTCTAACAACTACTGCTATTTAGCTCAAATTGATTTTATGAAGACCGAGAAGGCGAATGCCTCCACTCGGGCAACCGCTCAAGAGGCTGAGTTGGCGGCTGTTCGACGGGATCTCGAGTCCTCCCGCATGTGGTCGGCTGACCTCGAAGGAAAGCTTGCAGCTGCCCAGGAGGCTCTGAAGAAGTTGGAGGAAGCTGGCACCAAGGCGGATACCGACCTTGTCGACTTCCTTCGCCCCCTTGCCGAGAGCTTTGCGGGTAGGTTACCTTTGTCCTATGATTTGTCTTCTGCCGTCTTGAGTCCTTTGGATCTTAACACTTTTCGTTTGTAGGTCTTCTGGGTGTCCCACTGGAGCTTCCTGGGGTCCATCGGGTGGATGCCCTGACGGATTCTTGCGCCCACCTCAGGAGGCACGCCGAAGGGGTCTGCACTTTGATTGGCGATGCCATTCGGGTGTTGACGCAACTGCACGGCCGCCTTCTCGTCAACGCCATGTCTCCACCCGCACTGGGCGATCTGCTGAAGATTTTCGCGGAGAGCAATCTCCTTGAAGCTTACGCGGTTGCTCAGTCAGAATCTGGGCGAAGACCGCCATCCAGTTCGCGCTGGCGCATGGAGTCACTGGCTTGGAGGAGGCCTACTCGGAGCTTCCTGTCGATCCTGCTACGGGCAAAAAGGTAGGGCTTCATCGTTTTGGCGAGCCAGCCGGAGTCCTTGCTCGGAATTTGTCCGAGTTGTTTGCCCGTGCTAAGGGAGAGACCACTGCCGCGAGTGGTAGCACGACTGTATCTCCTTAGTATATTTCTTTTGTACTTCGCTTTTTCGATTGTAATGAACCTTGGGATGTGCTCCCGTATTTTCAGTATTTTAATCGAGTTGTTCTGCTAAAATGCTTCCCGCAACTGTGTGTTTACTCTCGATGGGAGTAGCCCCCGAGCACCTGTCGAATAGGTGGTTAATATATCTCGAATAGGGCATCTTATTCCTTTAACTTCTTTGTACTTTTCAGGTATCCGGGGTGGCTGCGGAGCCTTCAGGTGGACTCGCTACTCCATCAAATCCTCTTGTTGCCGCTGTTGGGACCTTGGCAGGTCTCCGTGATCGTGTAGCTGATGGTGAACGCAAGCTAAAAGCGTTGCGTGGGATAGCCGATGTGGCTAAGTCCAAACAAAAGCTGGCGACTGAATGCGAGCAGTTTGTGATGGATGAATTGGCGTATGTTGCCAATGATTTGCTCTGTAAGTAGTTCAGCCCCCAAGTCTTTCTTATCTTGTGCTCTTTTTTGATCATGTATCTTTGCTTTTCAGCTGTTCGGCCGGATGACAGGAATGAGAAACAATGGGTGGAGAACCACATCTTTCAAGAAGCTGGCAGCTCGAGGCCTCATGCGAATAATTTTTGGTCCGATCGTAGTCGAGGTTTTGTGCTTGCCACCTTGAAGTTCCGAGTCATCCAGGCGAAGATACTCGTGAGTTCCTTTCACGAGGTTTTTATTGCAATGAACGCCGCTTTCTATCCGCTGCAAAGGGGTCCTGAAGATTGGAGCCATCTTCTCAGGGTGTTAAGTCGAGAAGGAGAGATTTGCGAGTGTGTTCGCAATCAGATGACTTGTGGCTCGATGGTAGCTCTCTCTTTCGTCCGGTTGTGGCATCCTGAGATGAATTTCAACTCCATAGCTAGACTTCCTGATGGTCCAGTCGTCAATATGTCTCCTCATTATAGGGTTGTTCGACCTGCAGCAGAGGAAATCATTCGATTGACCTCGGATGAGGTTGATCGGGTTTTGGCGGCTGAAAATGCTCATCGCCATGTGTAAATGTAGGATGTATGTATCATGTTGTGCTGTATAGTTTGTAAAAAACTGTTGTAAGGTGTTTTAACCTTGTATATATAAATTTTTCTGTAATGCTGAGGTAGGCGTAGCCCCCGTATGTTTTGTGGGGTATATACCTGTTACTTTTTAGCATGTAAGGATGAAGAATCTTCGAGTATCTATGGTTGAGAAACCATGTATTTTATTGCAATGACTGATAAATCATGTGTTTTTCTTTCGAACTACAAGATGGCTAGTATAGCCTTATTATTACGAGTAAAATAAATCTAAGGATAGAATTTGCGGAGTTGTGCGACATTCCAAGGATTGGAATAGACGCCTCTAGTCGCCGGGTTCTTCAGTCGATACGCGCCACCTGGGATAACTTTGTGTATGATGAAGGGTCCTTCCCATGGTGGCTCGAGCTTGTGTCCTTCCTTCTGCTTGAGCCGTAGCACCAGATCTCCTACTGCGAAGGCCCTGTGGCGTATGCAGCGACTGTGATAGTTGCGCAGCGACTGTTGGTATACTGCTGATCTTGCGAGTGCAATATCGCGTATTTCGTCGAGTGCGTCCATGTCATCCGCGAGTGCACTGTTGGAGGTTTCTTCGCTGTAAGCAACAACCCTTGGGGCGCTGAACCTAACGTCCTCGGGAAGGACTGCTTCGGCCCCGTAGACCATGAAAAATGGTGTGTAGTTTGTGGATCGGTTTGGAGTTGTGCGGAGGCTCCATAGCACAGAGGGGAGCTCTTCTGCCCAATGTCCTGCTGCTGGGTGTAGACGATCCAGTAGACGCTTCTTGATGCCAGCTGAAACTAATCCGTTGGATCTTTCGACTTGGTTGTTGGTTTGCGGATGGGCAACTGAGGCAAATTTGAAGTTGATGCCCTTTTCTTCACAGAACTGATGTGTTTCTTTTGCGGTGAAGTTAGTAACATTGTCTGTAATGATGTCGTGTGGTACTCCAAACCTGCGTACGATGGAGTCGAGGAATTTGACGGCGCATTGGGTGCTAGCCGATATTACCGGCATGGCTTCAATCCATTTGGTAAATTTGTCAACTGCGACCAGCAAGTGTGTGTATCCACCTGGTGTGGACTTGCGTAGTGGTCAGGCGATGGGTATCATATGTAATTCTGTAGCGGGTGCGTGTGGTTTTGGTGCAAATCGCTGGCAAGCGTTGCACCTGTCGACAAACTCCTTTGCGTCTCTGGCGGCTGTAAGCCAGTAGAATCCTGCTCGGAAGGCTTTCCCCATGATTGCTTTCCAGCTAGCATGATGTCCACAATCTCCTTGATGGATATCTTGCAATAATTCTTTGCCGTCCTCGGGTGCTATGCATCGTTGCAATATGCCTGAGATGCTTTGCTTGTACAGCTCTCCGTTGATCACCCGAAAGGATTTGCTTCGCCTGACTATCTGTCGAGCTTCTCGTGGATCTGCTGGGAGCTGTTTCATGGACAAGTAGTCGAGGTATTTCTGCGTCCAGACTGGCTCGACCAGAAAAACTTGTCGCGAAATATGATGAATGAACTCGGTAATAGCAACTTGCTGGCTGACCTCTGTCTCCGATGCAGTGGGTACGTCTGCAGTTTTCTTGATTTTGACTGATCGTCTAGTCATCCGCTCAAAATATATCCCTGGCGGTATGGGTGTATTTGTGGAACCCATGTTTGCCACCTTTCTGCTTCTTCGTTGCTGGATCTTGCGATATGCTTCAGCTCGCATCCATTGAAACTTCCTTCGAGTAGGTTGTACATGTCACGATAAGCGACCATGTTTTCAGCGATGGCGTCGCATTCCTTCATTGTCTGTTGCTTGATGAGGTTGGAGACGCCGTAGATCATTAGTCGGGTGGCTCCACACGCAACCGCCATCTTCATCCCATGCAACAAAGCTTCATACTCTGCGTCGTTGTTTAATGCTGGATCATGAGGTGGAAAATCCAATCGGAGGACGTACTGCAGTTTATCCCCTCTAGGTGATATTAGTATGATTCCAGCTCCTGCTCCTTCGTTTCTCTTCGACCCATCAAAGTACATGATCCAATTACTCGTGTATTCTGGCGGGCCGAGCGTTTGTAGCTCTCTCCACTCGCTCAGAAACTCCACAAGTACCTGGGATTTCACTAAATTGCGCCCTGCATAGATGATGTCCCAAGCGCCCAGCTCGATGCTCCATTTTGCTATCCGTCTAGATGCCATTGGGTTGTTCATGATTGTACCGAGTGACACATCGTTAACCACTGTTATGGTGTGTTCCTGGAAGTAGTGCTTGAGCTTTCGAGCCGTAAGAACAACTCCATAAGCGAGTTTCTGATAGTGAGGGTATCGTTGCTTGAATGGCGAGAGCACTTCACTGATGTAGTAGATTGGTCGTTGGACCCCGTATGCCTTGCCCTCCTCAGGTCGTTCGACTACAATTGCCGTGCTGATGACCTGGTTTGTTGCGGCTAGGTATAGGTATAATGGCTCCCTCTCTTGCGGTGTTGCAAGGATGCGCTTGCTTTGCAATGATCGCTTCAGGTCTGCAAATGCCTGCTTAGCTTCTGGTGTCCACCCGAACTTGTCTGTCTTCTTCAGCAGCTTGTAGAAGGGTAATGCTTGCTCGCCCAATCGCGCGATAAACCTGCTCAAGGCGGCTAGTCGCCCTGCGAGCTGCTGGACTCTGTGTAGATTGGTTGACTCCTTCATTGTCAAGATTGCTTGTATTTTCTCCGGGTTGGCTTCGATGCCTCTGGCGGATACCAGGTACCCGAGTAGTTTTCCTGCTGGGACGCCAAAGACGCACTTTGTCGGATTGAGCTTGATCCTGTATGCGTTGAGGGCGTCAAGTGTTTCTCTAATGTCCTCGAGGAGTGTATCCTCTACTCGAGTCTTGATGACGATGTCGTCAACGTACACTTGTATGTTCTTGCCAATGAGCTTGGCGAGGCATTTTTGCATGCAGCGCTGATACGTCGCACCTGCGTTCTTGAGCCCGAAAGTCATTGTCGTGTAGCAGTACACACCGTGTGGCGTGATGAATGATGTCTTTTCCTCGTATTCCTGCTTCATCCGGATCTGATTATATCCCCAGTAGGCGTCCAGGAAATATAGGCGTTGACAACCCGCAGTAGAATCCACGATCTAGTCGATTCGCGGGAGGGAAAAATTATCCTTGGGGCAGTGCTTATTTAATGACGTGTAGTCAATGCATACTTGAAGGATGTCAGTGTTCTTCTTTGGAACCAGCACCGGGTTTGCTAACCAGGTGGATATCTTGATCTCTCTGATGAATTTTGCTGCTAGCAATCTGTTTACTTCTCTTCCAAGCGCTTTCTGCTTGGGTTCTGAAAACCGTCGAGTGGTCTTCTTGATGGGTTTTGCGTCTTTGAAGACTTCGAGTGAGTGCTCGGCGAACTCCCAGGGTATTCCTGGCATATCTGAGGGCTGCCAAGCGAAAATTTCCCAGTACTCACGGAGGAGTTCGACGAGCGTGCTTTCCTATGCTGGCGAGAGGGTAGTTGAGACCATCGCTGTCTTCGCAGAATCCGTCGGGTGCACCTGATGCTTTCGAGTGTCGCTGTTTGTGCTGAACTCCAATTCCGGCGCGTTTTTCTTTGTGAGGGGCATCACGGAGTGGTCCGTGGTCTTTGCCAGCTCCTGCAGTTCTTCTTGCATCCTGAAGGATTTTGCGATCTTGTTGAACTCGATGTCGCATTTGTTAGACTTCTGGAAATCTCCATCGATGGTGATAACACCATATTCTCCGGGTAGCTTAAGCTTCAGGTACGCGTAGTGCGGTACTGCCATGAATCTGGCGAACGTTGTTCGACCAAGAATGGCGTGGTACTGTGAGGGCCAGTCGACTACTTCGAAGTCGAGGAATTCTCTTCTGTAGTTGCGTCGATTGCCCAACACAACCTCTAGGTTAATTATTCCGAGTGGACGGATCGCCTTTCCCGGAACTATCCCGTGGAAGGATGTTTCTGATTCCGCAAGGCTGTCCAGGTTCCTGTTCATCCGTCGGAGCGTATCCGCGTAGATAATGTTGATGCCGCTGCCACCATCCATAAATACGCGGGCCAGTTTGTAGTTACCAATCTGTGCTTGGATTACGAGGGCGGCATGTCCTGGTCGATAGACTCGTGGTGGGTGGTCTTTCATTGAAAATGTGATCGGTTGGTCCGCCATCTTCAGGTATTCGGGCCTTGTTGGCGGGGTCTACACATCCATGCATAGCTTCCTTGTGTTTGTTTTCTGAGCTCTGCGGGATGGGCAGACCTTCTGGATCATTCCTAGTTGTCCTGCCGGGTTCGGGTACACGTTGGCTCCGGTGTTTTGTGCATGTGGCGCAGGTAGTGCGGCTAGCGCCATGTTTGGATTTGCCGGTCGAGGTAGGGGTTGTGGCGGCTGGAATCCTTGGTGTCCTGCTCCCGGAAGCGGCGGGTAATTTTGATTAGCTGATGATCTACTTTCCTTTGAGAAGGCCTCACTGATTTCGATAAACTTTCGGTAGTCCTTGAGAAGGTGTGTTGCCTTAGTTTTGCCCGTGCGCTTATCTGTAAATAGATGTAGCGAGCAGTACACATCGAGGTCCTCCTCGGGAGTTTTGTCCTCAGCCTTTGGTCTCCACTCGCGATTTCCACGGCGTCCAGTATCGCGACTTCGCGTAAATTCCGCTGCTACCATCTCTTCTCGATCCTCGTGATCGTAGTATTTCCTCCTTTTCCTTTGGCCATGGCGATCTTCTTCGGGCGCAGGTGATGACACTCTCTCGTTGCGCACTGCGTCTTCTCCTTTAGCCCATTTGTCGGCTATGATCATCAACTCCCCGATAGTTTTGGGTGCTGCTCGGCCCAATTCTTCTCTGAAAGCAGTTCGTCGGGCGCCTTTTGCGAAGGCTTCAACCGCTACTTCTTCCGAGATGTTTCCTGCGGTGTTCTTGAGCGTGGTCCATCGCTGGATATACTCGCGGGTGGACTCTCCGCTCTTCTGTTTACAGGCTCGTAGTTCTTCAATGATGCGTAACAAGATCTTGGCCTTGCTTCCAGCCAGCTGCACGCCGCGCCGACCAAGTGCAGGTTTAGATACTGCATAGCCGTGTTTTTATTCCCACGTTGGCATTTTACTGTCGTGAGGTAGTCGTTTAGCCACGTCGAAGGCTCAAGTGAACCATCGTATTTCGTGACTTCTATGCTGAGCTTGAATCTCTTGGGTAGGGGTGTCTCGCGGATGGTGCGAGCGAAACACAGATCGCCGCAGGTCTCGTCATTCGAGGAACTGGACGAGGAGCGCGCGCGGTTCCTCGCAGCTCTTGCCTTGCCTACCTTGTTTTGTGCGATATCTGACCGCGCGTTATATCCTAGCTGGTCGCGATCAGCTTCTTTCCTTGGCTCTTTGCTGCGATTCCGCGAGCGGCTGCTATGACGCCGAGAGCTTTTATTTCTCGGGCTACCTTCACTGCTGCTTCGACTATCGCCGCGTCTCCTAGCTTCTTTTCCTCGACCACGGCGAGGTGATTTGTCTCTTCTAGGCGAAGTGCTCCTACGCTTGCGCGATGCCTCTTTTTCTTTTTTCCTTCTCCTTTTCTAGCTATTCGGCGGCCTTCCGGCGGTCATAGGAGGCGAGCCTCGCGGCTGCCAAACCTAGTCCCTTGCGCACCTGGTTGTACTGTTCTGCCCGAGGGTCACTTTCCGTCGGTTGGTCCATCTGCATGTAGGTTGCTGCGGCTAGGACTGCGGCAGCAGGCGTTTGCGGGTAGACGTTTCCGTCTTCATCGACCCGCATCAGATAAGGTGCGATCGACCTGCTGGCTCCGCCTAAGGACTCGACGTCCATGGATGTTGACGCGTATCCCCTCCTCGCAGGTCGGGTTCCGACCGAGGGTGTTAGGGATAGCTCCGCTCGTCGTTGAATTGATTCATCCACTGCTCTTTTTCGACGGGCCAGATCTATCCGAGCTTCTTTGATGGTTGCGGCCGCTCTCACTAGATGGCAGTGGTAGGCGATCATGTCCTCGTGTGGGGCTTCAGCTGCGGGTGGCTTGCTAGTTTGCATAGCTTGCTTGGCTCGATCCCAAGCTTCCCGCAAAACGCCAATCTCGACGCGTTCCGCCGTACTGTGTTCTGTATCCGGAGGTAGTTCCGATCCTGCCAAGCAGACTTGAGCTAGTCGTGGCTTGTGCGTCCTAGGCGTAGTACGGAAAGATTTTCGGACTCAGGAAGGTTCCTCTGTCGAGAGGGTGTGGTAGTCGTTGGTGTTGAAACGGACATACTCGCAGCTTTTCTCCAGGTAAGGGCGCGAGTCGACGGCTTCTAACTCAGATCTTGATTCCTCAGGGAAGTGGAGGATCCCATCCCTGTTGGTTACGAACTTCAGGCTTCCGAACGTCAAGGTGACGCTCCTTTCCAGATCGCTGAATACCGGGCGCGATTCCGACGAGTGAGGGGTGACCACGACAGATCCGATCCGGATCGGATTGGTCGGAGCCATAGTCGAGGGTTTCCAACGTGAGTTGCTTGTCGATGAAGCCGAAGATGCCGGAGATCCAGCACCCGCCGTTCCCACAGACGGCGCCAATTGTCGAATCTGTTGCTCGGCAAATCCCTCAGGTGAACCTATAGGGTTTCGAATAGGAGAACCCATGAGCGCTGGTGGGGATCGGCTAGACAGGGGGCGCAATTTACCCAGGTTCGGGGCCCTCGTAGAGGTAAAACCCTTACTCCTGTCTCTGTCAATCTGTATTATTGAATAGATCGGTTACAAAGATGATCGCTCAAGTCGAGAGTACAATCTCGTGCTTAAGGCTTTGGTGGTGCGGTATTGCTTGGTCCTCTTCCGGTGGTTCTCCTGGCCTTATATAAGTGGCCAGGTCTCAAACCCTACCCCGTGAAGGACTCGAACTCTAACCTTTTGTCGGTTACAAATTTCCTAACTTAACCCGCAAGATACTACGGGTGGGCTTTACGCGGGCCTTCTGGAACACTCCAAGGGCTTCCCTTCTTGGGCCTTAACGTCGGGCCTGAGACGGGGTGTCCTTACCCGCAGGGTCTAAGATCCATTCCTTCGTCACCCATGATGAGGAGGGAGTAGTTCTCCCCCGGGGCTGAGGGCTCTACCGGTATCTATGTGTTTCATCTCTCTCTCCCATGGTGTGATCTTTATGTGATCATGAGCTTTGTAATCAAGTTGAATAAGTAGATGTTACTCTTCATCTATTATGCTACTCAAGTGGTTTTTTTCTGAGATCTCCGTAGACCCTTTGATCTCGGTGTAAAGGTGCCAGTGTGTGCACCATGTGGTTTAGCATGATATTTATATCTTGTGTTGGATGACCCTATGAAATTGTGGTGTTTGTCTAGTACCTTCTAGGGCGCTCATAGTGAAAGCGTGGGGATAACTAGACATGGGAATGCGATTTTGAGGAGTGCTGTTACGGCCCTACGCAATGAATTGGTGATTGTTATTCGACCGGAGAGTGGTTCGAAGTAGTGTAGTGAAGAGAGATATTTATGCATTCAATTATGTTCTCATGGTTGAGAGTGTACACTAGTGAAAGTAGGATCCCTAGGCCTTGTTTATAAGCATTGAAACACCGTTTACATTCAGTTATGGTACATGTTTGCTTGCTGCCATTTTTATTTCAGATTGCTATTATCACTTATAATTACCCATACTACTTGTATTTCACTCTCTCTTCACCGCACTAGTGCACCTATACAACTGACAATTGTATTAGGTGTGTTGGGGACACAAGAGACTTCTTGTATCGTAATTTCATGGTTGCTTAAGAGGGATACCTTTGACCTCTTCCTCCCTGAGTTCGATAAACCTTGGGTAATCCACTTAGGCGAAACTTTCTGCTGTTCTACAAACCTCTGCACTTGGAGGCCCAACACTGTCTACAAGAATAGAAGCGTGCGTAGACATCAAGTTATTTTCTGGCGCCATTTTCGGGGAGGTAAGGTAAAATGTACTCACATGCTCTGTGAGTGCTCGAAGTTATTTCCTTTAGATTCTGCAATTATATCTTTTTGTTTCTTGTTTTTTTCACTAGTTAGGCTTAATGGAAAACAACAAAAATATGAGAGAGCTTTATAATCTTTATATTGAATTAGGACATGAAGTGTTTGAAGAGAAAATTAAAAAACCTATGGAGCTATATTGTCATGCTAGTAGCAATGTTATTAGCATTAATTCTTTGAATACCATTATTGCTAATGCTATGGAAAAATCTAAGCTTGGTGAAGCTAGTTTTTGTGAAAATGGTCTTTTTAGTCCCCCAAGAACTGAGGAACAAATTTACTTTCATGATACTTTGCTTCCTATATATGATGATTACAATGATGAACATGCTATATTCAGTCCACCTACTGTTGAGGATAAACTTAATTATGATTATAATATGCCTCCTATATTTGATGATTATGGTGATGAGAATAATAACGATAGCTATTTTGTTAAATTTTCTCCCACTACTATTAATGAGAATGACTATGCTTATGTGGAGAGTAATAATTCTTTTATGCATGTGGCTCATGATAAGAATGTTTCATGTGATAGTTATATTGTTAATTTTATTCATGATGCTACTTAAAGTTATTATGAGAGAGGGAAACAAAATTTTATGCATCTCAACAATATCAAGTTTCCCATCTTTATGTTGAAATTTCTGAAGTTGCACTTCTTTTGTCTTCCTATGCTAGCTAGTGTGTGCTTTCATGATTGTTTTTCTACAAGATTCTTTCCCATAGGAAGTCGGTTAGAATAAAAAAATTACATTTGCTTCTTGATGCTCTCTTTTGCTTCAATTCATATTTCTCATGTGATCATCTTCTCAAATTATCATGCCTAGCTAAAAGGCTTTAAAGAAAAGCACTTCTTGGGAGATAACCCATGGTTTCATTTTTTGCTTTGTTTTTCTGTGTTTTCTTTGATTCAAGGTGTTGTATACTTCTGTAGCAACTCCTTTGTATCTTTATTTTCATGTTTTAGTTCTGCCAAGTAAAGTTTGTAGCGAAAGTTTGAGTTGGTTTTGGATTTCTGCGTAGGAAACAAATTTCTGCTATCCACCGTAAAAAAAGTATAAAATTCAGAAAGATCAGAATGACCTGAAATTCTTTTTTCTTACTCCTCAGCTAATTCCGAAACTTTTCCGTTCTTTGAGTTTTTCGATCTGACCAACTTAAGTGCCCCAAAAAAATCATTTTTACACACTGTTCTAGTTTTGGCAGATTCTGCCATTTTTCTTGCATTTGCTCTTTTACGATGTCAAGTGGATTTCTTTGCTTCACGAAACATCAGTGGCTGTAGCTAATGTTTAAAAGTATAAATATCACTTGTGCCCATGCAGAACTCATGAATTTTTTATTGTTACACTAACCCTCTAATGTGAATTACTCTTTGAGTGTGGTGTGAAGGAAGTTTTCAAGGGTCAAGAGAAGAGGGTGATATAATGTGATCAAGAAGAGTGCAAGGTCAAAGCTTGGGGATGCCCCCATGGTGCATCCCTGAAAATTCTAAGAATACTCAAGCGTCTAATCTTGGGGATTCCTAAGGCATCCCCTTCTTCATCAACAATTTATTAGGTCACTTCTGGTGAAACTATATTTTTATTCGGTCACATCATATGAAATTTACTTGGAGCATATTTTATTTTCCGTTTTGTTTTCTTTTGTTTTCCTTGCTGCAATAAACTTAGTTGGAACCTAGAATTATTGTGTGGGAGAGAGACATGCTCCACTTTTTCATTTGAATACTTGTTATGCTCGTATTCTTAGTTTTTCTTCTAGTTACTGCACAATTCTTGTTTAGCTCCTGTTTTTCATGTATCTCTTATTAAGAGATGTTAGTTTTAGTAGAGTTATGTTAGTAATCTCTTATTTCATTTCTATATCTCTTGGAGAGTTTTTGTTGTTTGGTGTTTGATGGAACTAGAAAATTCTACGTGTGGTAGATGGTATGACGAAAAAGGTTGCATACTCTTGTAGATCACTAAACTATTTCACTTGATTATTTGCTATTGTTTTGAGATATTAATATGCTTAATGGTAAATTTGCTGGTCTAGTAGAGTAAAAACAATTAATGGTTGGTCTAGAAGCTTGAAACCGTGCCACACTCAAATAACCAGGTTATAGGATAATGGTATATGACTTCCTTTCCTGATAGCAATCATGATGGCTTTTTGTTACGCACTACGGTTGGGGTAGCTAACAGTGACTTGTCACTGCCACGGACCCTCTTGGAGTGATTTTCATTATGCCTTATGATATCATGATTTTATTTGGAATCTTTTAACTTGTGAGTTCTATGGTGCGGTTTTCTGGCACTTCCACCATCCATATTTGCTAGCCTCTTCGAAACTGTGCATTGCTCATTCTCACATTGAGAGTTGGTGCAAACTTCACCAGTACATCCAAACCCCATGGATAACTTTGTTCTTCTACACATAAGAAAAAATTTATCTTCCTCAAAACAGCCACCATACCTACCTACCATGGCATTTCCATAGCCATTCCGAGATATATTGCCATACAACATCCATCATCATTATGTTACTTGTCATGCTTCATTGTTATTTTGCATACTGCTACACTGGCAGGAGCATTTAGTTTTATTCATCAGAGATATTTCAGTTTGAGTTATGAGTAGTAAAATTGTGTTGATTCATTGTAAAATAGAGTATTACCCCTACTAGTGAGGTTATATATCAAAAAAAGAGAAAAGCCCAAAAGAGAAAAAAAAAAAGGAAAGAAGGAGGCAAAAGAGAGAAAATAAAGAAAGAGGGGGCATCATTACTATCATTTATTCCACACTTTCGATTTTTTTGGCATCATTAATTCAGTTTGGAGAGAGTTTTCATATTATGACTTGCATAACTATGTGGGGAACTTACATTATAGAACTTGGCTTGTATATTCCAATGATGAGCCTCCTCAAAAGAGCTCGAGGTCTTCGTGAGCAAGCAGGTTGGATGCACCCCCACTAGTTCCATTTGAGAGCTTTCATACACTTATAGATCTATGTGCATCCGTTGTGTGGAAATCACTACTCCTTGCATAACTTCGATTATAATACTTCCTCTTGTCTAATGATCACTTTTAGTTGTGTGAGACTTTCTTCCATTGACCATCTAAACCCCCCATAATGTTGTTTTAGCCATATCATCCCGGTGCCAGAAAAAAATAAAGAACGCTTGCTTGTTTTAAGTGCATATTTATTTGAATTATTTTCTTATGTGCATATTGTTGACTGGATTTTTTGTGAGAGTTTGATGCCTTGGATGATTATATTGTTGTTCTTGAAGCTAAAATCATCTTTAATACACTTTGCACAGTGGGTTGTCTTTTAGTATTGATTCATTGAAAAGTTTTACTTTGTTATTCCTAATGGTTTATACACTACTCTTTGATATCAACTATAAATCACAGCCTTTTTTCATTTGATCCTAGTTTACATTCTTTACATTACTATGATGATCAAGTTTATGTTGGTAGCATGTCACCTCAGAACTTATGTGTTTTTATCGCTTACCTACTCGAGGACGAGTAGGAACTAAGCTTTGGGATGTTGAAACGTCATAAACGTATCCTTAATTTTCGATGTTCCATGTTGTTTTCATGCCATATGCTACATGTTTTCCTTACACATTACGTCATATTTATCGATTTCACGAGACTAACCTATTGACAAGATGCCATAGAGCCAGTTCCTGTTTTCTGTTGTTTCTAGTTTCAGAAAAGTTGTTCTCAAAATATTCTCGGAATTGGAAAATTCGAAGCCCGGAATTCTAAAAATTACTGAAGGTTCCATGGAGTCCCGAAGAGACCCAGAGGGGATCCTGGAGCCCCCACACCATGCGTTCGCGCGAGTGGGCCCCTGGCCACGCCGGCTAGTGGTGTGGCCCCCTCGGACGCCCACCGACGTTGCCATCTTTCCTATATAGTCTCCCCGATGTATAAACCCTAAAGAGATCAGCCTTTTTCCACGAAAAGTTCCGTAGCTTCGCCGTCGCCGCCGACAAGTTTCAGGGGACAGATATCTCTGTTCCGTCACCCTTCCTTGACGGGGAAGTGCCCCGGAAGCCATCTCCATCGACTCCACTGCCATCTTCATCACCGTTGCTGTCTCCCATGATGAGGAGGGAGTAGTTCTCCCCCGGGGCCGAGGGATCTACCGGTAGCAATGTGTTTCATCTCTCTCTCACTAGTACAGATCCCCTCATCTGTGGCGCACCAAAAGGTGATTCTGTGGCGCACCCCGGGGCCACAGGGGTGCGCCACAGAACACACGCCATAAAAATAGTTTCTGTGGCGCACCCAACCCGTGCGCCATAGAAATAGTAGATTCTGTGGCGCACCCAGCCCATGCGCCACAGAAATAATCGATTCTGTGGCGCATCCCCTCCAGGTGCGCCACAGAATTGTTCCATGGTGCGCCACAGAAACATCTGCAGTATTTCAAAATTTAAATTGTTTCTGGTATAAATACCAGGTATATTACAGTATTTATACAGTTTGAATACAGGCAGTGATATTTGACAAATATATAAACATAGAAGTGATATTTGACAAAGATATAAGCCACACATTACTCGATAATAACGTAATATACAATAGTGATACATAGTGCAAAAGTATCAAGTTTTGTTCATCGAACATCATCGAACATAGTGATACATAGTCAAACATCATCGAACATGCCATCACATAGTTCATCGAACATGCCACCACATAGGTACTCAATAAGGCCTAAGCTAAGATGAAATAGACTACAAGCACGGCGACGATGGTGAGCAAGAACGGTAGCTTGATGGAGGTCTTCATCTTGTTCTTCTGTTTCGACTGGTGGTCCCTCCACTTCGCAACCGCCTCGTGTCTAGTCTCGTATCCTTTATAGCAGTTGCCGCTGAACTTGTCCACCTGTGCTTTACAGTCCTTCCACTCGTCATAGACTCCTGGAACCCGACCCTCGAACACCACGTAGTACGTCATCTATATAGATAGACACAAAGCATATTAGTAAGTATAATGCAAAAAACAACTAAGGCATATATGTTCACCAAAAACAACAAGATGAAGACTGCTCAAGCTCCGGCGGACTCAATGTGAAGCAGGCAGCGGGAAGCACCACGGTGTTCTTCTTAGCCTTTTTGTGGGGAGGACGTTGAGTCCCTTCCGTCTTATCCTCATCGTCATCATCATCATCACTATCGGCGGGGACCTGTAGATTTTTCCTAATGCCAAAATGTTTTAGATCGTATCTTGCTTTCGGCCCATCCTTGGACTTCTCCGAATTGCAAATAGTGCCAAGCAGACTCTCCGTAACGTTCTTCGTAATGTGCATCACATCAAGGCTATGAGGCGCGTGGAGGACCGGCCAGTACTCCAAGTCGTGGAAAACAGACCTCGCTTTCCATACACCCAGCAGCGGCTCTGGCTTGGGTCGTTTCTTTCCCGGCGAAGGGCACTCGTCCCAATTTTTCAGAAGCTCGTCGATTTCTTCGCCGCTCCTAGTGCACGGGGCTCCATCGGGCTCGTCTTTACCATTGAACAACTCACCGCGTTTTCTCCACGGGTGATCCAGGCGAAGCCACCTTCGAGCCCCTGGGTACACGGTTTTCGAAGACCCAGGATCCCTTGGTAGCTGGAGATGCGGGGTCCCGTCCATGCACTTCACGCAGCCGCAGAATCCGTGGCCGACCTGGGCAGATACATACGCGTAACCAGGATAGTCTGTGACCGTCGTCAGCAACGCGGCTCTCATATGGAAATAATCTCTAGTGTACGCGTCCCACGTACGGGGTGGCGTCTTCCACAACGTGTCTAACTCGTCTTTCAGCAGCCCGAGATACAAATGCATGTCGACACCTGGTTGTTTTGGCCCCTGGATGAGAATACTCAAGTGTAAGTACTTTTGCTTGGTGCACAGCCACGGGGGTAGGTTGTAAGGCCATACAAACACGGGCCAGCTGCTATGTGTGCTACTCTGGTGGCCGAACGGATTGAGTCCATCGGTGCTCATACCCAGCCTGACGTTCCTCGCGTCGCCCCCAAAACTCGGGAAAGCTATGTCCAATGCTTCCCACTGGGCAGCGTCTACAGGATGTGTCATGATATAGCCCTTCTCCGGATCTTCTTCCGGCTTCTCCCTTTTCGCGTGCCGTTGCATGAGCTTTGCTTCCTTAGGGTCCACGTAGTACCGTTGAAGACGGGGAGTGATAGGAAAGTACCATACCACTTTTCGAGGAATTTTCTTGTCGTTGGTTCCACACTTGTATCGTCCGTGGCCGCACTTCGGACATGTGGTTGTGTCCTTGTACTCCCCCCGATAAATTACACAATCATTGATGCAGGCGTGAAATTTTTCGTGAGGTAGGTCAAGAGGGCACACGACTTTCTTAGCCTCGTTGATACTGCTTGGCAATGTGTTCCCCTCGGGAAGGCGATCGTGCCAGAATTTCAAGTTCTTGTTGAAGCTCGAGTCGGTCCATTTGTTTTGCGTCTTCATCTTCAGAGCAGCAAGCGTTACATGCAACCTCGTATCCTCGGGGCGGCACCCAGGAAACAACGGAGTCACCCCGTCTATCTCCATTTGCGCCAGCTTGGCTTTCTCCCTAGCTGCAGCTATGTCGTTGCTCGTCTCCTTAAGCAGCAGATCCTGAACATGAGAGTCCCGCAAGGCAGAAATTAGCGGGGTCTCCGTGTTCACGTCTTCATCGTCATGTCGATCTTCTCCGCCGACATATCCTTCTTCATGATGATCTTCTTTGCCGTCATTTCCTTCGTCACCTCGCTCGCCCTCTTCTTCGTGCACAACTTTTGCTGCCGGCGGTGCCACGTGGTTGCGGTCGTCAAAGAAACCGCGTCTGAGAAGGTGCTCCTCCAATTGTCCGGAATCAGGGTCAATCCAGCGCACGAGTTTGCATGATCGACACGGACATCTTATCTGCCGCCTGTTGCACCGAATCATGTCCTCCTTCGCGTCTTTCTTGTATCTAGCGATTCGAGCAGAGCTCATTTCTAGTACCATGGTTGCCTGCACAGACACACATAGAGAGCAGAAAATTAGAACCACAACATGCATAGTCGCCGGAAAAATTCGGCATGACCTCTCCTATAAGTAGGACATATGGGGTGCAAAAGTTTGCCGAAATGGAAGTGAATCAACATTTCGGCAAACATCCATGCACACCATGACCGCCCACACGCGCGCGACAATCGATCGGTCCACCTGCACATGCATGACAAACACCCATACACATCGATCGATGGCCACACGAGACATGCACCTCCAACTATACTGACCTCTAGTAGATTCGATACCGAGACGCGAAAAGAGCAAGGAGAGGGATGGACCGGAGTATAGATGGAAGTAATTAGGCCCCCCCCAACAACAAGAAACTTCACCAACAATTATACATCGAATAAATAGGTTCACCTACCAAAAAAAGAGAATTAAATGTGTAAAAATGGAGTGGAGAGAAGGGGGAGGCGAGTGAGCAACATACACTTGGAATGAAATGAGTGGGGGAGAAAGGGGGCTGCCATCTTTATGTGCACAATGCACATAATTCTGTGGCGCACCAGCACATAATTCTGTGGCGCACGTTTCTGCTGCGCCACAGAAATACCATATTCTGTGGCGCATCCGTCAAAATGCGCCACAGAATATGGTATTTCTGTGGCGCAGCAGAACCGTGCGCCACAGAATTGGTATTTTCTGTGGCGCACCAGGTGGAGTGCGCCATAATAATGGGGCTTCTGACACACAGTCCACTGATTGGTGTGGGGCCCACTCTGTTTCTGTGGCGCACGCTGTGTTGATGCGCCACAGAATTGGAAATTTCTGTGGCGCACCTGTGAGCATGCGCCACAGAATTTCTTTTCTATGGCGCACGCATTATAGATGCGCCACAGATGGCGTTCCATAGAATGGCATTTCTCTACTAGTGTCTCCCATGGTGTTATCTTTATGTGATCATGAGCTTTGTAATCTAGTTGAATAAGTAGATGTTACTCTTCATCTGAAATGCTACTCAAGTGGTTTTGTTATGATATCTCCGTAGACACTTTGATCACGGTATAAGGTGACAGTGTGTGCACCATGTGGTTTAACATGATATTTATATCTTGTGTTGGATGACCCTATAAAATTGTGGTGTTTGTCTAGTAACTTCGAGGGCGCTCATAGTGACAGCGTGGGGTTAACTAGACATGGGAATGCGACTTTGAGGAGTGTTGTTATAGCCCTACGCAATGAATTGCTGTTTGTTATTCGACCGGAGACTGGTTCGGTGTAGTGTAGTGAAGAGAGATATTTATGCATTCAATTATGGTATCATTGTTGAGAGTATCCACTAGTGAAAGTAGGATCCCTAGGCCTTATATCTAAGCATTGAAACAATGTTTACGTTCAGTTCTTGTACATGTTTGCTTGCTGACATTTTTATTTCAGATTGTTATTATCACTTATAATTACCATCCTACTTGTATTTCACTCTCTCTTCACCGAACTAGTGCACCTATACAACTAAAAAATTTATTAGGTGTGTTGGGGACACAAGAGACTTCTTGTATCGTAATTGCAGGTTTGGTTGAGAGGGATACCTTTGACCTCTTCCTCCCTGAGTTCAATAAACTTGGGCAATCCACTTAAGGGAAACTTGATGTTGTTCTACAAACCTCTACACTTGGAGTCCTAACACTATCTACAATAATAGAAGTGTGCGTAAACATCATGCCTCCGCCCGTGCCAGGGCCTGCTCGGCCTCCTCCGTAGCCTCCGCCACTGCCGCGACGGCCAGGGGCGCCGTGGCCATCTCGCACTCCTCCTCCTCCTAGCACACCCTGGCCTCCATGGACGAGTCGTGGAGGGCCGTGCCCAGGCCCTGGGACGGGATCGTCGTCGTCCTCCTCCTCCTTCACCGGAGCGTGCACGGGGATGCCAATGCATAGCGTGCCCACGGAGGTCGTGCTCGTCGGCGAACCAGGTGTCCAATGGGGACTGTCCAGCGTGAACGCCGAATGCGTGCGTAGGTCCTCGGGGAGCTCCTCCCGTCGGCGGAGGATCTCGTTCTCCCGTGCGAGGCCTTCCCTTGGAACCGACGACACCAAAATTCGTTTCGGGTTGAGGTGCCACTCGTCCGCAAGGTGGACGTTCGTCCATGGTACTGGGAACGCATTGTCCCAGTACCACTTGCACTTGTCGATGTTGAGGTACGCAAGCAGCCGCACGCGGTGGTCCGTCCTCGTCCTCATGGTCTGCGAGTGCAGGTGACGCAAGTTGGAATGGGGGAGGTGGAGGTGGACACTAGTACAGATTGCCTCATCTGTGGCGCACCAAAAATCAATTCTGTGGCACACCCCGGGGCCACAGGGGTGCGCCATAAAAATTATTTCTGTGGCGCACCGTGGCCGTGCGCCACAGAAATGTCAATTCTGTGGCGCACCTCAGCCGTGCGCCACAAAAATTTGCAATTCTGTGGCGCACCAAGGGGGGTGCACCACATAATTTTTTTTGAATTTCAAAAAAAAGGCCAGATCTGGCCGCGGGAATTTTTCGAAATTTCGAAATTTCGCCGGATGCTCGCCGGAGTTGGTGGGTGGAGGATGTGGGTCACCGGAGTTGGTGGGCAGGAGAAGGAGAAACTCGCCGGAGGTGGTGGTGGTGGTGGTGGTGGACGAGGAGGAGGAGAGGTGGTGGTGGAGGAGGAGGAGGAGGAGGAGAGGTGGTGGTGGAGGAGGAGAAGGAGGAGGAGGAGAGGTGGTGGTGGAGGAGGAGGAGGAGCTCGCCGGAGGTGGTGGTGGTGGTGGAGGAGGAGGAGGAGCTCGTCGGAGGTGGTGGTGGTGGAGGAGGAGGGGTGGTGGTGGAGGAGGAGGAGAGGTGGTGGTGGTGGTGGTGGTGGTGGTGGAGGAGGAGGAGAGGTGGAGTAGTAGGTGGAGGAGAGGAGAGAAGTGGAGAGATAGAAGATGAGAAGTGGAGGAGAAGTGGAGGGGAGAAGGGAAGAAGAGGAGGGTAGAAGAGGAAGAAGAGGAGGGGAGGAGGCAGGATTTCGAATCCTGACTCCACAATTCTGTGGCGCACCAAATGAAGGGGTGCGCCACAGAAAATTTATTATTATTATTTTCTAGTCAGAATCTTAAAACAGCCATAACTTTTATTCCTTTTGGAATTTGGCGTTTCTAAAAAAAGCTCACAGGCCGAAGGCGAGTAAGGTTGGGTTCCTTTTTCTCTCTAGTTTTTTTTGATATCTTGATCATTTTTTTTCGATATCGTATGCAAAAGTTATGCCCATTTTACTTTTTTTAATGAACTTTTGCTGAGAAAGTCGAAATTCATATTTCAAAATTTGATAAAAAAAGTAGACCTTAAACTCTCCGTGCATCTATAAGGGATTTATTTTTGTATGCTTTTTAGACCGCCAACTCTTCCATCAAAAACTAGAAAAGGCGCTCCCGGGAGGGGGAGGGTGGAGTTGGTGCGTGTGGACAGAATTTTTTGGGATGGGAATTCTGTGGCGCACGTGGCAGTGGTGCGCCACAGAAATGTCATATTTCTGTGGCGCACTAACCACCATGCGCCACAGAATAGGAGTGTGGCAATAATTGGTGTGGGCCCCCAGCTTATTTCTGTGGCGCACCCCTATCCCGTGCGCCACAGAATTCCTCTTTTCTGTGGCGCACCACGGTCCCGTGCGCCACAGAATGCCTCTTTTCTGTGGCGCATGCCCACCCGTGCGCCACAAAAATATATTTCTGTGGCGCACCAAGAAGCCATGCGCCACAGAATCTGTTCCATAGAAAGGCACTTCTCTACTAGTGGGAGGGCAAAGAGGATGGGACGCGGGGGTGGAGAGGGCGCGGCGGCGCGAGGACGACGCCTCCTTGTTGTTCTTCCCTTCGAGCCACCAGCGGCAAGGCATCGTGGCGGTGGGGAGGGCGGCGACTCGGGCTAGGTTTTGGGCAGTGGAGGAGAGAGCGGCGGGAGGATGGAGTGAGAGTGGGAGAGTGCGGGTGGATGTGGTGACGGGAAGGGACGCGTGGCGAGTATATAGGTGGACGGGAAGCCAAACAGGCGTCGTGCCGCTGATGGGCGGGCCAACCCTTCGCGCGCGTGGGTGATACGTCCATTTTGCATCACCGTTTTATATTTTTATTTTCTGCTATTAATCGATATACTTCATGTTATGGTGCATCACTTATGTTATTTATCTTATTTTGCATGCTTCATAATTTTTGGAGAATAAACACCTCGACCAGAAATCTGATGGAAAAAGCACCGTCGAGATACCCTATTTCAGAAGTTCAGAAGAAGAGGGGGGGACACCGGAGATGTCTTAGAATTTCAGAGGAGGAGGCCAGCCAGAAAGGGGGGGGCAGAGGGGGGCCACCAGGGGCCCACACCATGAGGTGGCGCCCCCCCCCCCCTTAGTCGCGCCGCTAGGTGGTGTGGCCACCCTGGCCTACCTCTAGTCGATCCCTTTCACGTACTTTACCCCTAGGGACCCCTATTCCCTTGACGATCATAGAATAATAATTCCACCGCCTCGAGGCGGAAAACACCTGTCGAGACATCGTAGTAGTTTTCATAGACGGGGGTGCCATGAGACTACGGTAGAGACGTGGGGTAACGGGATAGCGTAGTAATACAGAACACGGGATTTTACCCAGGTTCGGTACGTCGTGACAGTACGGCGTACCTACTCCTGCACTTCTCACTAATTGGGACTAAAGCCCGTTTATCAGGGTTACAGTGTGAGGGTGTAGATCTAGCTTCTCGGCGAGGATGAGCTTCTCGGCGAATTGCGTAGAGCTTGAACTTGTTGTGTCTAACTTGTTTTAATCTATCTCCCGTCCGGCTTTATATAATAGCCGGATTAGGGCTTACAGAATAAGAAACCTAGAAGACTACGTTTAACTTGTAACTTGGAAAGCAAGAAATCCGTCTTCTCCTCCAAGCAAGATCACTCGGGCCGTGATCCGGGTTCTTCTAGAATCCGGCTTCTGCGCGTCGGACTACTGGGCCGCCCAATGGACCTAAGCCCATTACCATTTAGGCCACCCTGGCAGTCCGGCTCTTTGTCTACCATCTTCTATACCCCTATTCAGTATATATCCGACAGTAGCCCCCAGGAAGGATCAAAACTCTGATTCTCCGTCTTTCGTCAAATACATTTTGTCCGGGAAATCTTGACTCAGCAGTCTTGATTCTTTCTACTTTCCTTTTGAAGGAGATGGTAACATAAAACTCGGAACCATGAAAATCCGGCTTTTCTTCTCGCGATCCTTCGCGGAAAAGGAACTTCTAACGTCAGCGTCTTAAACATGCTGACGCATGCATCGCTTGGTTCCACGCGGGAAACCCCTCAGCGTATCTCTGACAGATTCTCACGGGAAACGAGGAGATAGCCATCATTCCCCTGCCGTTTTATTTCCCGTATTTTCCGGCGAGCGACACGCGTCGAGCATCCAACGGTCGAAAGAGCCGTTGGCACGTATCTAAACGGTTTTCCGGCTATAAATAGCCATCATCGTCCTCATTAGAAACTTTCCTCACTCCCTCACTGCCCACGCCATTGACGCGAACGCGAGCTCGAGAGCAAGTCCCTTGTCCCAAGCGCACTTAGCTTCCAAGCACGCAGAACGCAACGCGCCACCAAAAGATGGCCTCCTCGCCGTCCTCGCCCACTCGCGCCGCCATCGACGAGCTCATCGGCGACCTGGATCCACAGCCGGGATCGCAAAAGCACACCGGCGGCGAGCCGGAGAAGACCACGGCTTCCGCGGCGGGCGGAGAAAACACTTCCGCCGCCGCGGACATAGCGGGATCGAGCTCCGCAGCACCCCCTCCGTTCGTCCCAACGACGGCGAGGGTCAAGATCCATTCCCGTGGCGATGAGCGCTTTGTTACCGGAGCCAACAACGAAACAGAAATTGTCGGCAATTGGAGTCCGAGTAATACTTCTCTCGTCCTTCTTCGTCGGATGTCAAAGGAGGGATCCATAGTTAAAGGCAAATGGCGAATCTCGAAAGATGAACCCGAGCCCAAGCCAAAAGTCGGAGAACGCGTCATCTTTACCTCTCATGTTGTGAGAGGTATGGGTTTTCCCCCTTCCGCCTTTTTTCTAGACGTCCTTAACTTTTATGGCGTTCAACCACACAATATTTCTCCGAATTCCATCCTCTACTTAGCCAGTTTCCAAGCCCTTTTCGAAGGATATCTCGGGATAACACCTGACCTAAATTTCTGGCAATATTGTTTTGAGGTAAAGCATAACATCACAAATGGCATTTCGCCCATTTGCGGAACCGTATCTTTCATCCTCAGAAAATTTAGGGAGGAATGGTATCCAAAAATAGAAATGCCGGAACCTGACCAATCTTGGCTAGGTTCTTTCTTTTATCATCAGGACATTCCATTCCCAGGCAGGGCAACCGGGGTTCCTCCCTTTGTTAATTCAGCCGCTACTCCTCGCGAGAGTTGGACAGCCGCAGTAGAGGAAAATTTGCCAAAAAACCTGATGAAGATAAAGCGGCGCATCGCCAAACTTTCTTCCTCTCAACCTTCTTTGGTTGGGAAGGATACTGTTATGTGCTGGTTTGGACGCCGTATCCAACCTCTCTCTTTTCGTTCCCGACTTCTTTGCGAATACCAAGGGCCAGAAGATAGCATGAGAGGAACAGATAAGGCCTTTACCAAAAAGGATTTTATAGGACGACTTCACGAACTGGTCGCCGTCAGTAGTCAGATTGAGGAAAGTCTGGCGATTTATCACGTGGAAAATCTGGTCCCTAAGGTATTTATCTTTCCTTGTTTCCACGTTTTTCTTCAGATTATCTTCTCTCTCCGCTTTTTAACATATTGTTAACTCCTTCCCAGTTTGATGAACTTGGAGAAAATGATCTTGCTTCCGACGCTGAACTCAACAAATTACATGCCGAGTTTCACAACAATCGGAAGCGCAAAAGGCAATCAGCTATCAAAGAGGAATCTATTCCCAACCTGAACGATATCCGGATAAAAGAAGAACCATTCGACGAACTCGGATATATTCGTCCAGAGGCAAAGAAATTCTTTGCTCCTGCGCCTCTGATTCGCCCTTGGCCACAAAATGGATTAGTTGTTCGCAATGATATCGCATTTTCGCCTCGTCAGGTTATACACGATGGCCTTCATCACGTTGGAATTTTCTTCGCGGAATATGCCAGAGAATTCAACGAGGTCTTGATCGATTTGCGAGAAATGAGCCAGGTAATACTTCTAGCCCCCAAGCATTAAGTTGAAATATGAATTCTTCTTAATGTTTCTTCATATGCCTGTTCAAACTTAAGCATCTGGCTTTCATTTCCATGTTTTAGCATTCCGCAGACGCCATAAACTTGGAAGTTTTTAAGAAGCTTAGTCTCAAGAGCAGAGAAGTAAAAACCCTTCAATCTGTTATTGAGTCGAAAAGCAACGAACTAGCGTCATCTCAGCGGCAACTATCAAAAGCCATCGGTATTTTATTTTGTGCCATTTGTTTTCTCTGGAGAATTCTTCGGAATTGTTTTGTAAACTCAAATTAATTATTGCCCTCCAGCTGCTTTAAACAAAGCCAACAAATTAGCAGAAAACGCTGTCCATGTTTCTCAGCTTCGTGAGGAAAACTCAAACCTCCGAAAGGAACTTCTGAAAGCTCAAGAAAACCTAGAAGCCAGTAATCTGGCCCTTGGGATTGCTCAATCCAAGGCTTCTTTACAGGCAGCGGAAGATAAATCTGTTATCAATGATTTGGAAAATATGCTACTCCCGCGCATGAAAGAAGGCGACGAAATTGACAAGGTTCTTGGTAAGTTAACTTCTTTTTACCAATGTCTTCATGTCTTATTTCTTGTATCTTTTCATGTAACCTTTGCTTTTGTCGAAAAAGCAGGAAATTTTCCAGGAATTTCTCGGACTGAAAAGATCCGGGCCTTTGGGGAAGTGTGGAATTCAATCAGGAATGCAGGAATGCAGCTGATTAATAAATTCCTTCCCACAAGTACTGTACGCTTTTCGGAAGTCTACCGACTTCCGAGTGCCATCACAGAAGTAGCAGAGTCGAAAGAATCCATCCTTCGCTCTGCCGCACGAGGTGGTGCACGCATGGCACTTGGCCTTATGCGTCTACATTACCCTAATGCCAAATCTTGGCGCGTAGCATCCGGTATCCCTCAAGAATATACAGAAGCGCAACGAAATGCGATTTTTGATGAAGTTAAAGGGCACGCTTCCAAGATTGCCTCTATGGTTAACATTTCCATTACTTATCCGGAAGAAGAAGTGCCCGCAGCCCCCGAGAATGATAGCAGTGATGAATACTCGGATGCTTGAGGGAATACACTTGACCCGAATGATGGATGTGTATAAGAGCATTTTTACAATGCAATTCATATTGTAATGCTTCTATGTCTTTTGTCGAAACAAGAACTCCGCCTTTTGCAATTTCAAGTTTCTTGCAAAGTTTTTCCGGGTTTGACTGTTCCTTTATCTTCTAAGTAATCTGGCAACTGTGTTTTAACTGCTCTAGTGTTTAAAAATGGCTCAACTAGCAATATGTATCGTCATGTCGAGTAACTGGGGACGAACCAAACAGTTTTGAAACTCGAAAACATGGATCATGCTAAAAGCATTTTTACTGACTAGTTTCAGTAACCCAACACATACACAATCAGATAAAATTTAGAGAAAACAAGGAACTGTTTTGAAACTTGGGCACGCAGGCACAATCCGAGTTTCCTTTAACCTTTAACAGGCCGAATCATTCAGCTTTTAAACACCGAGCACGCAGGCACAATTCGGGTTAACATTGAGTATTTGTAAGATCATTGGGAAATAGATGAGGCGGAAATATTTTGTACTTATAATGAATATGAATGATAACATTCCGACAACTTTATTTCATGGTCTCAAAGATGTTTACATAGAAATTGAACTAAGTATAGAAGGGACATAATTGCTGGATACTCCAAGGCCTCTTTGTCTCTCCTAGTTCATCATCTATTTTTCTCTTTCTTTTGCGATTCGGCTTCTCGGGATCATCCTCCGTATCTCGAATGTCGACAAGATAGTATGATCCATTCTTCATGGCTTTACTGATGACAAATGGTCCTTCCCATACTGGGGCCAATTTGTGCTTCCTTTGCTGCACCAATCTCAGCACTAAGTCACCTTCTTTAAAAGAACGATGCCTGATTTTCCGACTATGATAACGTCGTAAACCTTGCTGGTAGATGGCGGATCTTTGAAGCACAAGTTCTCGTTCCTCTTCTAAGAGATCGACGGCATCCTGTCGTGCTTCTTCGGCATCCGAGTCGTCAAAATTCTGCACTCTTGGGCTATCATGGATCATGTCCGTTGGAAGAATAGCTTCCGCACCATAAACTAGGAAAAACGGGGTTTGCTCAGTTGACCTATTTGGCGTCGTTCGAATACTCCACAACACGGAAGGTAGCTCTTCTACCCACGCTCCAGCTGCTCTATGGAGAGGAGATTCGAGTCTTGGGCGTATTCCTTGCAGGATTGAACTGTTCATTCTTTCAACCTGTCCATTAGATTGCGGGTGTGCCACAGATGCAAGATCTAAGCGGATTCCCGTTTGTTGGCAGTATTTTGCCAACTCTCCAATGGAAAAATTTGTCCCGTTATCAGTTATTATGCTATGTGGGACGCCATACCTCATTACTAAATCAATAATAAAATTTCTGGCAGTTGCGCCATCCAGCTTTTTGATGGGTTTAGCCTCCACCCATTTTGTATACTTATCTACCGCTACGAGTAGATGTGTAAGTCCACCTCTTGCAGTTTTGAACGGTCCCATCATATCTAGCCCCCAGACCGCAAACGACCATGTGATAGGGATAGTTTTAAGTGCTTGGGCCGGCAAATTGGTCTGCTTGGCGTAATATTGACATCCTTCGCACGTATTCACTATGCGCTCGGCGTCTGACTTGGCTGTTAGCCAGAAAAACCCTGCCCGGAATGCTTTTTTGACTATGCTTTTTGATTGAGCATGATGTCCGCAATCGCCAGCATTGATTTCTTCCAGTATTTCTCTTCCTTCTTCTGGTGAAATACACCGTTGAAAGATTCTGGAAGTACTGCGTTTATACAAGTGGTCGTTGATCACCACGTATCCTTTGCATCGACGCTGTATTTGCCTTTGCAAGACTTCGTCTGCTCCTTCCGGGTACTTCTGATTGACTAAGAAGTTTAAGTATGGAATTGTCCAATCCGGTTTGACGAGCATGACCTCGATTGTTTCAGATGCCAGAGGGTAATCAACGTCTCCACCTTTTATGGATGGTTCATGCAAGTGCTGGACGAATACCCCTGGTGGTAAAGTTTTTACTCTCTCTGATCCCATGCGGGCTAACGCATCCGCATTCCAATTTTCCTCCCTTTTTATGTGAAGGACTTCGAACCCGAAGAAACAGATGGCGAATTCATCCACCGTCCTCCGATATTCGGCCATTATAGGGCTTTTCGCGTCCCAGGTTTGGTTGAGCTGATGCTGTACCAAATCCGAGTCTCCATAGCATAAGATGCGTTTTACCCCTATTTCTTTTGCAATATGCAAGCCATGAAGCAGAGCTTCGTATTCTGCCACGTTATTACTGGCGTTGAAGTGTATTTGCAACACGTACTCCATTGTGTCTCCCTTGGGAGATTTTAGGACTACGCCAGCCCCAGCTCCTTCCTTCATCTTGGATCCGTCAAAGTGCATGATCCAGTACTCGGATTCTGGCATCGGTGTTTTTTCCATTGCTTCTGTCCAGTCGGCGACGAAATCTGCCAAAACTTGGGATTTTATTGCCGTCCTTGGCTGGTACTTAATGTCGAAGGCTGCCAGCTCGATGCCCCATTTAGCTACTCGGCCGGTTGCCTCCGCATTGTTTATAATATCCCCTAGTGGTGCTTTACATACCACTGTTATGGAATGCCCTTGGAAGTAATGGCGCAGTTTTCTAGATGCAAAAAATACGCCATATGCCAGTTTCTGGTAGTGCGGATACCTTTGTTTGGATTCGGAAAAAACTTCGCTTATGTAATATACCGGATGTTGATCTGGTATGCTTTGCTCTTCCTTTGTCCGTTCCACAACGATTACCGCACTAATAACCCGACTTGTAGTCGTAAGGTATAATAACATGGGTTCTTCGTCTTTTGGAGATGCCAAGATGGGAGCGTTCATCAAGGTTTCCTTCAACTGGGCCAACGCTGCATCAGCCTCTTCTGTCCATTCGAACTTGTCGGATTTCTTCAGCAGTTTGTAGAGTGGTAAGGCTTTATCCCCCAGCCGACTGATAAATCTGCTGACGGCTGCAGCGGAACCCGTCAATCTTTGGACATCTTTTACACATGTAGGTTTTGATCTGTTCAAGATTGCCTTGATCTTTTCCGGGTTAACTTCTATTCCTCTGTGGGAAACAATGAAACCCAGAAGTTTTCCTGAGGGAACCCCAAATACGCACTTAGATGGATTCAACTTCATCTTGTAAGTGCGTAAGTTTTCGAAAGTTTCTCGCAAATCCTCAAGGAGTGTATCTTTTTCCTTGGTTACGACGGCGATATCGTCTACATAAACATGGACGTTTCTGCCAATCTGACTATGCAAACAGCGTTGCATGCAACGCTGGTAGGTTGCACCTGCGTTCTTCAGGCCAAAAGGCATGGTTACGTAATAGTACGTCCCATACGGGGTTATAAAAGAAGTCTTGATTTGATCTTCCTTTTTCATGCGTATTTGGTGGTACCCGGAGTATGCATCCAAAAAGCATAAAAGCTCGGAGCCTGCAGTGGCATCTATTATTTGATCGATTCGCGGTAATGCGAACCTATCTTTCGGACACAACTTGTTCAATCCTGTGTAATCTATACACATTCTAAGAGCAGTGGTGTCTTTCTTCGGCACTAATACCGGATTTGCGGACCAATCAGTATGGATTACTTCCTTGATGAAATCCGCTGCTAAAAGCCGGATAATTTCCTTGCCAATAGCCTTCCGTCTTCTTCCGTCAAATCGACGGAGACCTTGTTTGACGGGTTTTGATCCAGGAATAACCTTGAGTTGGTGCTCAGCAAGTTCCCTGGGTACGCCTCGCATGTCAGCTGGACACCAGGCAAAAATATCCCAGTTCTCACGGAGGAACTTGATGAGCTCGCCTTCCTATTTGTTGGTCATCCCAGTCCCTACGATGACAAATTTTGTCGGATCTTTGGGATCTAGGATTACCTGTCTTGTATTCTCGGACGCCTTGAAGCTATCTGTTGGCTTCCGAGTTTCTTTTCCTGCCGGCCTTTCTTTCGGCGATACCTCCTTGGCTAATTCCTTCAGTTCCTCCTTTGCTATAACTCTCTGAGCGCAAAGGGCGTTTTCTTTCTCCAACTCGTTTGCCAGCTTGAAATCACCGGCTATGGTGATTACTCCTCCTTTGGGTCCTGGCATTTTCAACTTGTTGTAGATATAACAGGATCTTGCCATGAATTTGACGAAAGCTGGACGTCCGAGTATTGCGTGATACACGCTTTCGAACGGCACTACTTCGAAGGATACTTTTTCCTGCCGGAAGTGATCTTTATCTCCGAAGGTGACATCTAGGGAAATTTCTCCTAGGGATCGTGCTTGCCTGCCAGGAACAATGCCATGGAAGCGTATGTTGCTGTAGTTGAGCTGGGACTCGGAGATCTTCAAGTGCTTCAGTGTATCCAGGTACATTATGTTAATGCTGGATCCTCCATCCATCAGCACTCTTCTTAGCCTAGAATTTTGAACAATAGGGCTTACAACAAGAGCTTGTGTGCCGGGTTCAGGGATATTTCCGGGATGATCAGACTGATCCCAGATTATCGGTGTGTTGGAGTACTTCAAGAATTTCGGAGTTGCCGGAACAACCGCGTTTATTTCTCGAAGTGTTCTTTTTGCCACCTTTGCTGATGGGGTTGCTAAGAAAGTTAGCATTGCTTCTCCATCAACTCTCGGAAACTTGGGTTCGCCTTTACGCTGTTGTTCCTGGATTTTGTCATCAGTGTCCGATTCACTGTCTTCTTTTTCAGCTTCTGGATTTTGTTTGGCAGGTTTCCTTTTGGAACCCTTCCCTTTATTTTCGGATCCTGCATTGCCTTTCATATGCTTGTTTAGCCGGCATTGCGCGTTTGTGTGGGTTGGTTTCCCAAATTGCGAGTGGTGGACGCAGGGTTCCGACTTAATTCTCTCCCATTCTTCGGGAGTGTAATTGATTGGATCTGGGCTGCGACCTTTCCACTTATTCCCTTTTTCTCCTCCAAAGGCTATGTTGACCTCCTTGGGCTTTGTCGTTGACTCCGGAGTTCCTTTTTTGTCAGAACGAGGGGTTTTCTTGGCGAGTATTAGTGACTCAATATTGCCACCTCTTGCTCTGATATCATCTTCGGCTGCAGCGTGCTCATTAGCGGTTGTAAGCATAGATCCGAGATCTTTGTGCTGTTTAGAACCAACCATGAACGGTACAAGTCCGGGTTTTAGGCCATTGACGAAAGCATGCATTGCTTGTACGTCAGTTACTCCAGAACAACTATTCTTCATTGCAGTCCATCTGGAAATGAAATCCACGTATGGTTCGTCCTCAAATTGGGTGCAACGGTTCAGCTGGTTGATGCTATTTGGGCGTTTGTATGTTCCACGAAAATGCTGAGTGAACACTCTAGCCATATCATCCCAGCTGTCGACAGTTCTTGATGGTAAACCATTGATCCAATCTCTGGCTCCGTCTAACAACATTAGGGGAAGAAACTTGACAGCTTCCAGGTCTGTCCCATTGTTGATTTGGACGGCTGTATAATAATCTGAGAGCCAGGTATCCGGGTTTGTGCTGCCGGTATATTTTTGGTAGGTTGGACCAACTTTGGCGAAGCCAGAATGCAGGGTTATCCTTCGGATCCTGTCAGTAAAACACTTAGGACCAAAGTATAGATCATCCTTTTCTGCTCTATCAATGTGTGCAGAATATCTCCCGGCTGAATGGACAGAAGGGGATCTGCTCCTTTCGTTTCCATTGTTGCGTGGACGCGCTTTTCCGAGGTTATCTCTATCTCTTCCGTGTTCACGTCCTATTGGGTTAGGCGGAGTTCTGCTTCTATGCCTTTCCTTATCCTTAGGAGGTGTCCGGGATCTTTCACGTCTGTGAGGTATATCATATCTTCCAGCTGGGTTTCTCGGAGGTGGCATTATTTTGCCGTCATTCCGGTGCATGTCTTCCCGATCATGTGGTTTATATCCATCTTTTGGGAGATGAGCTCCGATTCTAGACGTTGCGTCCCGGTTGTCTGGGTTTTTCCTGTCTTTTCTCGGATCCTCTATTTTATCTGAATCTCCGGGTTCTTCCGGTCCAGGTGCTCCAGCGGCGCAAGTAGCTGTTTTGCAGAGGGCGGAATTATCGTGCAGCCTCCCTGATCGTTCTTGGCCTCGCTGTTGCTGTTGTAATGCTTTTCCTAGGAAAGCATACACCCCTTGGAGTTTTTCCCCGTTGGAGTACAGGTCGTTGTTTAGGATGGCGAACGCTGCTTCCGCGTTTTCCGCTGCGGTTTTGTATATTGGTTCGCCCTTGGCATCTTTGCCGTTTAACTGCTTTTGCCAAGATGGGTTATAGAACCTTTCTTTTGGCGGCAGTTCTTCCGGTTTTGCGATTCCGGGTAACCTAGTAGGTTTTAACGCGGATCTATGCTTTCTCTCGTAGTCCTCTATTTCTTCCTTCATGACTTTGATGTCATTATGGGTTTGTTGGAGATGTTGCCGAGATTTAAGCAGATGTTGCTGTTGCCGTTGGAAAGCTTGTCTCCTAGCTTCCAGCATCTCAGGGGGTTCATCTGGTCCCACTGGTGTTTGTAATAGCTCTTGCTCTTCCTGTTCCGTCATTGGCGGAGCAGTGATTTCCTTAGATTTCTTTTCCGCTGGCTTTGTGCCGCTAATATCTCCAACTTCCAGGTTTTCATCAGCGAGATCGGCTGATTTTTTCTTCCGGATTTTGTATTGGAGTTTTTTAGAAGCACGGTGCTTTTTCTTGGAAGAGGGAGGTTTTTTGACAGGCTAATCTTCTGTCATCTCCTTAACATTGGGGAATATCGGAGAAGTTTCTCCGTCTTCTCTCTCTTCCACTGGCGGAGGGGTTTTAGGGCTTTCCTGGCTGCCGGCGCCCGTTGTATCAGCTGGTTTTGCCATCAGCACTTCATGGAATCCCTCTTGAAAGGACTTAACCTTTCTTACGAAAGCATCCTCGTCTTCGTCTTCGGAGTCGAAGTTATCCGATCCGGTTTCCGACTCCAACCTCGCCTCAATGGCGGCAAGCACGGACTCTGCTTCCGAGTTCATCGTCTTGTTGTCGGATGTCGGATCTTCCGCCTCTGTTACGGGTGTTTCTTCTTCCGTCTCTATGACGGGTAGGTTGTTATCTGCCTCTTGCACGGGATTTCCGTCGTCCGTGTTTTCAGCGATTTCGGATTGCACCATGCCGATAAAGTGTGTATCACTTTTTTGTCGGCGATCTGAGCAGAATCCGGCATCACAGTCGTCTTCGACTGGGTATAGGGCGGGTGGGATAAATTTGCTTCCACCGCAAAACCCCATTGCCTCTGCAGTTAGTCTGCGGGCGGGCGGGCGGGTGAGACATCGTAGTAGTTTTCATAGACGGGGGTGCCATGAGACTACGGTAGAGACGTGGGGTAACGGGATAGCGTAGTAATACAGAACACGGGATTTTACCCAGGTTCGGTACGTCGCGACAGTACGGCGTACCTACTCCTGCACTTCTCACTAATTGGGACTAAAGCCCGTTTATCAGGGTTACAGTGTGAGGGTGTAGATCTAGCTTCTCGGCGAGGATGAGCTTCTCGGCGAGTTGCGTAGAGCTTGAACTTGTTGTGTCTAACTTGTTTTAATCTATCTCCCGTCCGGCTTTATATAATAGCCGGATTAGGGCTTACAGAATAAGAAACCTAGAAGACTACGTTTAACTTGTAACTTGGAAAGCAAGAAATCCGTCTTCTCCTCCAAGCCAGATCACTCGGGCCGTGATCCGGGTTCTTCTAGAATCCGGCTTCTGCGCGTCGGACTACTGGGCCGCCCAATGGACCTAAGCCCATTACCATTTAGGCCACCCTGGCAGTATGGCTCTTTGTCTACCATCTTCTATACCCCTATTCAGTATATATCCGACAACACCAGAGAGAGAAAACCTCTCCGGCAGGGAGAAATCTGCCGGGGAAATTCCTCTCCGGAGAGGGGAAATCATCGCCATCGTCATCGTCATCGCTCCGGGCATCATCAGGATCGTCATCGTCATCGTCATCATCATCACCACCAGCACCATCACCCTTATCATCTACCGCCATCCCTCTGTAACAATTAGGGTCCTCTATTTTTGTTTCACATTAGATCTCTCTCCCAGTGTGAATTACTTGTTAGAAGTTGATGCTTGTGAGAATTATCGGTGTTAGCACTTTATGACCAGATTGTTATTTTCCATTATATCACCTCTGATTATGATCCATATGATGTCTTGTGAGTATGGACATGGGAGAAGTCATGATGTTCGTAGTGAAGTTATGTTGAAGTAATATCTCGTGGTTCAGTATTTAAATTGTGGTGCTATTCTTCTAGTGGTGTCATGTGAACGTCGACTACATGATACATCGCCTTTATGGGCCTAGGAGGATGCATTGTGTATTTGGCTACTAATTATGGGGTTGCCGGAGTGACAGAAACCTAAACCCCCATTAGGAAACCAATGCACGAGGGAGCGTAGAATCCCGGAGTTTTAAGGATGTGGTTAGATTTATCTTAATTACTTTCTTGTATTAGGGGATTCTTACGAGGGGTATAATCACAAGTATTTATTAGTCCCTAGTTGGGCAGTGCATTAGCATAGGTTCACCCACATGACACTTCACGAACCAATTGATATTAATCAACCGTAACGGAGCGAAAGCACTTGACGAAATTCCCATGTGTCCTCGAGAACGCTTGGTAGTTATAAGTAACACAACCGGCTTGTCCTTTGCTCTCAAAAGGATTGGTCCACTTGCTGCAATATTATTTACTGTACTTTATTTACTCTCACTTTATTTATCTTCTATATCAGAAACCTCCAAAAGCCTATTTGCTAGTGTTTACAGTGAATCCTCTATCCAACCTGCTTGTCAACACCTTCCACTCCTTGTTGGGTTCGACACTCTTATTTATCGGAAGTACTACGATACACCCCCTATACTTGTGGGGCATCAAGACTATTTTCTAGCACCTTTGCCGGGGAGTGAAGCACTATTGGGGAGTGGAATTGGTAAGAGAAACTTTTATTGTGACTGCTGTTTTATTTCATTATGCAGAATACTTTTGGTTCTCTGTTTAGGGGTACTTCTACCGTTACTAATAGGGTAGTAAGTAACCTGTTATCTGCTGAATTAGATCCTTATAAAATACCTATGAAAATTGTTGGACATATTATGGATAACTGCTATTACGTTGATGGAACTGTCCATCCCGGTGATCATTTTCTCTTCATACATGAATTATGCGAGTTATTCAGGTGTGCAGGTATTACAATGGATCAAGTTAAAAGGAAATTATTTTCTTTATCGCTGAAAGGAAGAGCCACTGAATGGTTCAAATTACTGAAGAATGGTGAATCTATTGGATGGGACGAAATTGTTCCTCTCTTTTATTCTAAATTTTATCCTCCTAGTGAGATTCATAAAGACCGGAATAAAATCTATAATTTCTGGCCTCATGATGGAGAGAGTATTGCCCAAGCGTGGGGGAGAATGAAGTTATTAATACTCAAATGTCATGTTCATGAACTCCCGAGTAATATTGTTATCAATAATTTTTATGCAAGGCTTTCTCTTCATGATAAGTATTTATTGGATGCTTCTTGTTCTGAATCATTCACATGTATGAAGGAAGAAGCTAAATGGGATCTTCTTGACCGTATGCAAGAGAACACTGAAGGATGGGAGAATGACAAAGGTAGAAAGTCAGGTATAAATTATGATTATGAATGCACTAAATCTTTTATGCGAACCGATGATTATTATAATGTTAGTGCTATTTGTGGTATTGATTCTCAAATCTTTGCAAACTGTCTTAAATCTCGTGCCTCCTATCTTGATATTCCTAAAAAGGATTATCACAAGTACCACGCACCTTATAAAGATATTGTTCCTGCTAGTCATATAGAAGTGCATGCTGTTAATCCTGCTGTTCCTGAGCCATATGTTGAAAGAATGCCTTTCCCTGCTAAGGTGAAAGAACAGTCTATGGTGGCTAGTGTGGTTAATAAGAGTTATAAGAAATCTATTGAACCTGATGAAAAAATAACTGTTGAACCTGCTGTAGCAATAGTAAAAGATCTTGTTTGTGGAAATGTGGGGGATGAACACATTGTCTTCTGTGAGGATGCTTCTAATATTGTTTCCCATCCTCATAGACCTAAGAAAACTAGTGTTCCTATGCTTTCTGTTAAGATTGGTGATCATTTCTATTATGGTTTGTGTGATAATGGTGCTAGTTCTAGTGCTATACCTTATGAGCTTTGTAGAGAAATTATGCATGAAATTGGTTCTTGTGACCTTGAAGATATTGATGTGGTTATTCAGCTTGCTAATAGAGAAACTGTTTTTCCAATTGGTATCGTTAGAGATGTGGAAGTTTTTTGTGGTAAGACTAAATATTCCACTAATTTTCTAGTACTTGGTAAGGATGCTAGTAAGACTAGTCCTATTATTTTTGGTAGAGCTTTCTTGAACAATTGTGGTGCAATTATAGATTGTAAGAGCGAGAAGTTTTAATTAATTTTATGGAAAATATTATGAGTTCAATTTCTCCAAATTTGCTAGAGCACCTTATGAATCTAAATTGCGTGATCAGAATTTTAAAGTTGCACAACTTGCTTCTATTGCTCGTACTCCTAACAATGCTTTGCAGCAATATATGGAGGACCAAGAGAGTGAGGTCTTTATGGAAGAGAGAAATGAGATTGATGATATTCTTCTTCATCAACCGGTGATACTAAAACATAATTTACATGTGGAAGACTTGGGTACCACATTACCACCCAAGGAGGATCCCGCTTTTGATTTAAAACCTTTGTCTGATGATCTTAAATATGCTTATATTGACGATAAGAAAATATATCATGTTATTATTAGTACTAAACTTTCAGGTGAAGAAGAGGGAAGATTATTGGGAATTTTGAAGAAAAACCATGGAGCTATTGGATATACTTTGGATGATTTGAAGGGAATTTCTCCTACTACATGTCAGCGTGCTATTAATATTGAAACTGATGCAAAGCCAGTATTTGAACATCAACACCGTTTAATTCCGAAGATGAAGGAAGTGGTAAGAAATGAGGTATTAAAAATTCTGGATGCTGGTATTATTTTTCCTATTGCTGATAGTAGATGGGTGAGCCCTATGCATTGTGTCCCTAAGAAGAGAGGAATGACTGTTGTGCCTAATGAAAACAATGATCTCATTCCACAAAGAGTAGTAGTGTTGGTTATAGAATATGTATTGATTTTAGACAGGTCAATAAAGTTACTAAGAAAGATCATTATCCTTTACCCTTTATTGATCAAATGTTAGAGAGGTTGTCTCAGAAAACTTAATTTTGCTTTCTTGATGATTATTTAGGGTTTTCTCAAATTGCTGTTAGGAAGCAAGATCAAGAGAAAACAACCTTTACTTGTTCTTATGGTACTTATGCTTATAGACGTATGCCTTTTTGTTTGCGTAATGCTCCTGCTACTTTTCAAATATGCATGTCTGCTATTTTTCACGGTTTTTGTGAACAAATTGTGGAAGTATTCATGGATGATTTCTCCGTCTATGGAACTTCTTTTGATAATTGTTTGCACAACCTTGATGAAGTTTTGCAGAGATGTGAGGAAACTAATCTTGTTCTTAATTGGGAGAAATGCCACTTTATGGTTAATGAAGGAATTGTTCTTGGACATAAAATTTCTGAAAGAGGTATTGAAGTTGATAGGCTAAAGTGGAAGCCATAGAGAAAATGCCCTGTCCTAGGGATGTTAAAGGTATTCGTAGTGTTCTTGGTCATGTTGGTTTTTATAGGAGGTTTATTAAAGATTTCTCTAGAATATCAAATCCTCTTACTAATCTTCTTCAAAAAGATGTACCATTTGTTTTTATGATGATTGTAAGGAAACTTTTGAGACTTTAAAGAAGGCTTTAACTACTGCTCCTATTGTTCAACCACCTTATTGGAATTTACCTTTTGAAATTATGTGTGATGCTAGTGATTTTGTTGTAGGTGATGTCCTTGGCCAACGCGTAGATAAGAAGTTGAATGTTATTCACTATGCTAGTAAGACTCTTGATGTTGCTCAAAAGAATTATGCTACTACTGAAAAAGAGTTCTAAGCCGTAGTTTTTTCATGTGATAAGTTTAGACCTTATATTGTTGACTCAAAGGTTACTATTCATACTGATCATGCCGCTATTGGATACCTTATAGAAAATAAAGATGCTAAGCCTAGGCTTATTATATGGGTGTTGCTTTTACAAGAGTTTGATTTGCATATTGTGGATAGGAAGGGTGCTGAAAATCATGTTGCTGATAAGTTGTCTAGATTGGAAAACATTACTTTTGACCCTATTCCTGTTAATTATAGTATTCCAAATGAACAGTTGGATGCCGTAAAGGTAAAATCCCAGGATAATCCATGGTATGCTAACTTTATTGTTTCAACGTATTTGCCTCCAACATTTACGGCTCAACAAAGAAGAAAATTCTTCTATGACTTGAGGCATTATTTTTGGGATGAATCACATTCATATAAAGGAGTAGATGGTATTATGAGAAGATTTGTTCCACATGATGAACAACGTGACATATTGAAGAAGTGCCATGGTAGTGCTTATGGAGGACATCACGCTCGAGATAGAACCGCACAGAAGGTTCTACAATCAGGTTTCTATTGGCCTAGTCTCTTTAAAGATGCACGCAAATTTATTTTATCTTGTGATGAATGTTAAAGAGTAGGAAATATTTCTAGATGTGATGAAATGCCTATGAGTTATTCTCTTGTTATTGAACCTTTTGATTGTTGGCGATTTGACTTTGTGGGTCCTTTTCCTTCTTCGAATGGTTACACTCACATTCTTGTTGTTGTTGATTATGTTACTAAGTGGGTAGAAGCTATACCTACTAAAAGGGCTGATGGTGAGACCTCTTTGAAAATGCATAAAGATGTTATTTTCCCTATGTTTGGTGTGCCTAGATATCTTATGACTGATGGAGGTTCTCATTTTATTCATGGTGGTTTTAGAAAAAGCATTGCTAAATATGATGTTAATCATAGAATTGCCTTAGCTTATCATCCTCAAACCAGTGGGCAAGTAGAATTATCAAATAGAGAAATTAAATCTATCTTGCAAAAGACTGTTAATAAATCTAGGAAGAATTGTTCTGATAAGTTGAATGATGCTTTATGGGCTTATAGAACTGCTTATAAAAATCCTATGGGTATGTATCCCTATAAAATGGTTTATGGAAAAGCTTGTCACTTGCCTTTAGAATTAGAACACAAAGATTTTTGGGCAATGAAAGAATTAAATAAAGATTTTAAAATTGCTTGTAAGAAAAGAATGCTTGATTTGAATCATCTAGATGAATGGAGATGTGAAGCTTATGAAAATGCTAACTCTTTAATGAGAAGGTTAAACAATGGCATGATAAAAGAATCCTTAAAAGAGATTTTCATGTTCGTGAGAAAGTTCTATTGTATCGGTCTCGTCTCAGATTTTTTGCAGGAAAATTACTCTCCAGATGGGAAGGACCTTATATTACTAAAGAAGTGTACCGTCCGGGAGCAATCAAATTGCTTCCCTCAAAGATACCCTCCTTGACTCGTTTTCGACCTGGACTTTCCTTCATTACGGATATTTTTGCTATATAACCCCCCGGACCCCCCCCCCCCCGAGGTCCGTATATCGTTTTCTCGTCGTGTTTATGTTTCGACTTGTTTCTGCCATGATCTGTTTTCAGTTTTAGAAGCATGATAGTCTCTGCCAACAACAACAAGGGGAAAGGACCTAAGGAAGATGATCAACAAGACCGGAAGCCGGAGGAGGAGATCGAGAGTGGAGCCGAAGGATATGTAGAAGAAAACCCACGAGTGCGTCCACGCGCTACCATCGCAAGCATTGGAGTGGTTGCAATACCTTCAAAGCAAACAACAAGGATGAGCACCAGAGGGAAGTCCCCACGTCACTGCTTAGCTTCAAGGACACCACTTTCAGGCGTAAAGAAACATTTCCGTACTTTAATTCATGAGTATCAATCTAGGAGGGTACCCGAGGCAAAGTTGCCTTCTTGCTGGGATATGGATCGTTCTAACCGTGCAGATGAAGGAAGCTCTCAACCTAAGGACGTGTGGCGAAAAAATCTTGATGGCTGGAATTCACCGTCTGACAAGCATGCAAACCGTATTGATCACAATACGGAGATGATGTGTATGCTTATGTTCGCAATTGAAGATCTGAAGAAATCAATTGATAAGCTCATCGAGAAGGATTCACCACCACCACCGAAGAATTGATTCATCATTGGTATTGGCATCCCCTTGGCTTGTTCCAAGTTTGGGGAGTGCCGTAGTATCACCTTTATCTTTCAACCTTTTACCTTTTAGTAGAGTCATATTGTGAGTAGAGAAAATATCATATAGGATGGTTTGCAGTATGGAAGTGTCACTCCTTAGTTGGTTATCGTTGTATCCCTTGGTTTGAGTTGCCGTAATGAAATATTAATGAGAAGTTTCATCATCTACTTGTTCTACTTGATTTTAGTTTGCAATTTTGGTTATGTGATTGATCTTTGTTGTTAGTATTGGTATCAATTTCGGAGCTTCAAGATAATCTAGTTGGTTTTTGGCAAACATAGCATTTGTCAGTAGCAACAATACGTTGAGACTTAAGTAGAAAAGAGAGAGTTGCATGTAGATATATTATTCCATGATCTTACTTTCTTGTTACCTCATAAGCTTAGTATTGTCAAATAAAATTGTTTTCACCTTCAAGGAAGATTGCATTATTGGCTTTATCATATATGTTTTTGTTTGTTTTACTTCAATTCTTATGCTTGCTACCCAACCTTGCTAGCCAAAAACCTGTACTGAGAGGGAATGCTTCTCGTGCATCCAAACCTTGAGCCCAAAACCTTGCCATTTGTGTCCACCATCCCTACCTATATGTGGTATTTCACCGCCACTTCAAGTAAATTGCTTGTGTGCTACCTTTAAACCTTCAAAATTACACATGTTTTGTGCTCCTGTTTTAGCTCATGAGGACACAAATATAGAATATTTATCTCACTTGTTGATTAGATTTCACACTCTGGACTAGTGGCTTCATCCTCTTATCCAAATGCTAGAAGACCTGGCAGCGGGGTTCCCAGCCCCAAACAATAATACAAATTCTCTTCACTATTTTATCCCCTGATTTATCAGTCAAAGCATAATTGTGTAAACAAAAGAGAAAGAGGGATGACCTTCTATACCAGTTGCGTCCTTCGATGGGAGCCGCTCTTGTGAAGTCTAGTTGGCTTGTGACGTACTGTATTTTTTGTTTGCCATTCGTTGACATAAACATACACCTCTCAAAATTAGACACTCCTCCATGGTTTGTGATTGTTGGCAGGCACCCAAGGATTCGGTTAGCCATGGTTTGTGTAAGAAAGGTTGGGAGGAGTGTCAACCATTTTATACCACTGTTTTACAAAATAAAAGCTCTAGCACATGAGCGATCCATGCTTCCATCTGCGAAGGGCTTGTTCTTTAACATTTATGTTGAGTCAGTATACCTACTTCTTTCTTTCTTAAGCAAGCATTTGAGTTGTTGTGATTCATCCAGCTATATGTTGATTTACTCAATCATGTTCCTTATTCTTCCTTGTTTCTACAAATGCTTTTATCTATTTCAATACCACTTTGAAAGTTACCAATATCTACAAAGAGACAGTTATAATTGAGCATGATAAACTCTGTAATATAGCTCTAGTATAAAGACTCTGATCGAAAGATGAGTACACTGCTAATTGTTCTCTGACCAAGAACGAAGTTTGCCTTTACCAATTTTGATTTACTTTTTGCACCTTTATTGTTCCTCTACTTGTTTCAAGTTTGATTATATGAGAGGAAGTTGATGTCTAAAATGAATTGTTCTTTGCTAGATGTGATCCCTCTTGTCCGTATTTTATTTATCGACACCTCACTCCATAAACTTGTGGTCATGTTTACTGAGTTCAGTTTCACTTGGGGACAAGTGAGGTCTAAGCTTCGAGGGAGTTGATACGTCCATTTTGCATCACTGTTTTATATTGTCATTTTGTGTTATTCATATATATATTTCATGTTATGGTGCATCACTTATGTTATTTTATCTTATTTTGCATGTTTCACAATTTTTGGAGAATAAACACAGGGACCAGAAATCTGATGGAAAAAGCACCATCGAGATACCCTATTTCAGAAATTAGAAGAAGAGGGGGACATCGAAGATGTCTTATAAGTTCATAGGAGGAGGCCAGCCAGAAGGGGGGCCACCACGGGCCCACACCATGAGGTGCGCCCCCTTCGTCGCGCCGCCCGGTGGTGTGGCCACCCTGGCCCTCGTATGGTCGATCCCTTTCGCGTACTTGACCCCCAGGGAACCCTAAGCCCCCGACGATCATCGAAGAATTATTCCGCCGCCACCTCGGGGCGGAAAACACGAGAGAGAGAAAAACTCTCCGGCAGGGAGAAATCTGGCGAGGAAATTACTCTCCGGAGAGGGGAAATCATCCCCATCGTCACCGTCATCGCTCCGGACATCATCAAGATCGTCATCGTCATCATCATCACCTCCAGCACCATCACCCTCATCATCCACCGTCATCCTGTTGTAACAATTAGGGGCCTCTATCGTTGTTTAACATTAGATCTCTCTCCAAGTGTGGATTTCTTGTTAGTAGTTTATGCTTGTGAGATTTATCGGTGTTAGCACTTTACGACCAGATTATTATTATCCATTATATCACCTCTGATTATGATCCATATGATGTCTTGTGAGTAGTTCGTTTAGTTCTTCGGGACATGGGAGAAGTCATGATTTTAGTAGTGAAGTTATGTTGAAATAATATCTCTTGGTTCGGTATTTAAGTTGTGGTGCTATTCTTCTAGTGGTGTCATATGAACGTCGACTACATGATACTTCACCTTTATGGGCCTAGGAGGATGCATTTTGTATTTGGCTTCTAACTGTGGGGTTGCCAGAGTGACAGAAACCTAAACCCCCATTAGGAAACCAATGCACGAGGGAGCGTAGAATCCCGAAGTTTTAAGGCTGTGGTTAGATGTATCTTAATTACTTTCTTGTATTTGCGGATTCTTACGAGGGGCATAATCACAAGTATGTATTAGTCCTAGTTGGGCGGTGCATTAGCATAGGTTCACCCACACGACACTTGACGAAATTCCCATGTGTCCTCGAGAACGTTTGGTAGTCATAAGTAACACAACCGGCTTGTCCTTTGCTCTCAAATGGATTAGGCCACTCTCCGTAATATTATATTTATCTGCTATATCAAAAACCTCCAAAATCCCGTTTGTTAGTGTTTACAGTGAATCCTCTATCCAACCTGCTTGTCAACCGATTTTGCTCCTCGTTGGGTTCCACACTGTTATTTATCGAAAGTACTACGATACACCCCCCTATACTTGTGGGTCATCAGCAGGCGAGAGCGCGTCCACGCGGTGTCCGCGGCCGCTCAAATCCGGACCAAATTTGGGCCAGGTTTGAGCAGGCCCAGACGAAAAACGGACGCCGCCGCGAGGTAAGCATCGCCGTAAAGGCCAGCTTTTTGGCATGGCTACTCGAATTGGCGCTGTTTGAGGAAAGTAGGCAGCCATGTAGGAGATGGCCTTAAATATCTACCTGGAACATGCCTTCGCTTGGAATAGTGGTGGGTCTACTCAGCGGCCAGGTTTGTTCTTTTTTTCCATCTTTTCTCTGGTATGAATGTCCATGTTGTTTTCTTCTTAGTTTAATTTTCTTTTTTCTTCTTTTCACACTTTCAATTTATCTTTTTTTTTCCTTCTTTTCTCCGGTATGAATGTCCATGATGTTTTCTTCTTGTTTTAATTTTATTTTTTCTTCTTTTCACACTTTCAATTTTTTATATATATTTCATTACCTTTGGTTCCACTATTACTTCAATTTTTTTCTTAGAGTGCAAAAGTGTTCTATGGAGCTAGCTATTTTCGTATATAATTGTGATTTGGTTCAAAAGTGCTATATTTTTTCAAAATATAATTTTTTTGGTCGGTGGTTCTAATAAATTTCTCATGTGTTTAATTTTTTTTGCATGATCTAATTATTTTTATAATGACGTTGAAGTTTTGTTCTAGTTTTTTTCCGACAATAGATGGGATTTTGTTCCCGTGTGTTTTAATTTTGTTCACATAATCCATTTTGTGTCTCTTGTTCCACTTTTTATTAATTTTTTTGTTCCCGTTATAGTTATATTCGTTCCATGGTTGTGCAAATTGGATCAGTTCTCTTCGATGGTCTAAGCAACCTAGTTTTTGTTTGCTATCTCCATGGAATTTGTTTCTCTATGGACTTTTTTATTCCTATCTCCATTGAGCTTTTGTTCCTAACTTTGTTCTGCACTTTTGTTCCAAACATTTTGTTCCTATGTCAATGGGGCTATTTGTTTCTACCTTTTATTCCGAGCGTTTGTTCCTATGTTCATGGAACTTTGTTCCCCTCTATATAGAGTTTGTGTTTCTATATTTACTGAACTTTTGTTCCTAACTTTATTGCCCGAGTTTTTGTTCCTATCTCCATGGAACTTTGTTCCTCTATAGATTTTTTGATTCCCGTCTCTATTGAGCTTTTTGTTTCTCACTTTTGTTCCAAGCATTTTGTTCCTATGTCAATGGAGAATTTTGTTACTAACTTTTATTCCGATAGTTTGTTCCTATATCCATGAAACTTTGTTCCTCTCTCTATAGAGTTTGTGTTCCTATCTTTGCGGAACTTTTGTTCCTAACTTTGTTGCCCGATTTTTTGTTCTTAGTTTTTGTTCCTATCTCCATGGAACTTTGTTCCTCTATAGTCTTTTGCCATTGAGATGTTTGTTCCTAGCTTTGTTCCTCACTTTTGGTCCAAACATTTTTCTCCTACCTTTTATTCCGAGCGTTTGTTGCTATGTCTGTGGAACTTTGTTCCTCTCTCTATACAGTTTGTGTTCCTATCTTTGTAGGACTTTTTTCCTAACTTTGTTGCCCAAGTTTTTGTTCCTCTATAGTCTTTTTTGTTCATGTCTCCATTGAGATTTTTGTTCGTAGCTTTGTTCCTCACTTTTGTTCCAAGCATTTTGTTCCTATGTGAATGAAGCTTTTTTGTTCCTATATTTTATTTCGAGCGTTTGTTTTTATGTCTGTAGAACTTTGTTCCTTTCTCTATAGAGTTTGTGTTCCTATATTTGCGGAACTTTTGGTCCTACCTTTGTTACCCGAGTGTTTGTTCCTCTATAGTCTTTTTGGTTCATGTCTTGATTGAAATTTTTGTTCCTAGCTTTGTTTCTTACTTTTGTTCCAAGCATTTTATTCCTATATCAATACAGCCTTTTGTGTTTACCTTTTATTCCGAGCGTTTGTTCCTATGTCCGTGGAACTTTATTCCTCTCTCTATATAGTTTGTGTTCCTATCTTTGCGAAACTTTTGTTCCTAACTTTGTTGCCCGAGGTTTTTGTTCCTATCTCCATGGAACTTTGTTACTCTATAGTCCTTTTGGTTCATGTATCCATTGAGATTTTTGTTCCTAGATTTGTTTCTCATTTTTGTTCCAAGCATTTTGTTCCTTTGTTAATGGAGTTTTTTGTTCCGACCTTTTATTCCGAGCATTTGTTCCTATGTCCGTGGAACTTTGTTCCTCTCTGTATAGAGTTTGTGTTCCTTGGTTTTGTTCCTAACTTTGTTGCCCGAGTTTTTATTCCTATCTCCATAGCTTTTTGGTTCTTGTCTCCATTGATATTTTTGTTCCTAAGTTTGTTTCTCACTTTTGTTCCAAGCATTTTGTTTCTATGTCAATGGAGCTTTCTGTTCCTACGTTTTACTCGGAGCGTTTGTTCCTATGTCCATGGAACTTTGTTCCTCTCTGTAGAGTTTGTGTTCCTAACTTTGTTGCCCTAGTTTTTGTTCCTATACCCATGGAACTTTGTTCATCTATGGACTTTTTGGGTTCCTGTCTCCATTGAGCTTTTGTTCCTAGTTTTGTTTCTCAGTTTTGTTCCTATGTTATTCCGAGCATTTGTTGCTATTCCATGGAACTTTGTTCTCTCTCAATAGAGTTTGTGTTCCCCAAGAAGTAAATAAATGTTCCATGGTCACTAGTAGAAAACGGGCCTCTAATCCCGGGCCGTAAGGGGCTATAGTCCCGGATGGCAATCCGGGACTAGAGGCCCCTCTTTTGTCCTGCCGGCCCACGAGCCGCGACTAGAGGGCAGCCCACGGGAAGCTCCACGGGCGTTCTCGGGGCAGGACTTTTAGTCCCGGGTGGTAATACAACCCGGGACTCGACTTTTTTTCGATTTTCCTTTTCATTTAGTCTCTATTATTACTATCTCTAATCATTCTCCCTTAATCTCAATTATTTTTAACTCTAATCACTTTTCTTTCACTCTGAGCTGAAACTTCCGAGGAGGTCACCCATCCTCAGACTACTCCACTCTCAGCACGCTTAATTTTTTGGGTTCCTTCACTCTCAACTTCCAAGAAACAAATCATGTTTTACTGACAATAGTATGGTGTCAATCATGTTATCATTTGAACTATGATGTCGCACGTCTTTATTTTGTGAATCCAGAAATTGGCAAATAATAGTCTTGAATTAAAATAATCATTAATTAATTTAAATAATAATTAATTTTGTTGCTTTATTTATATTAATGAATATCCGTAAAATCGAAAATTGGCAAATGATATTTTCTAAGTAGATTAGAAAAATTAGAGAAGTGTCAAATTAAATTTCCACATTTCAACATAGCTAGGGTGTCAAATTAAATTTCCGAAATTTCATCACATATACATCAATTGTTTCATTAAGCTTGCTCAGATCGATCATGCATATATTTATAAGTCAACAAGGACATTTAAAATAGATATAATTAAACAAGGACACATAAGTCTTCTAGGGATCGAATATAAATACATCACACCAAGCAATACATAATATATATATAGGCGTCACGAGAGAGGCTCCCATCTACACGGACTGCTCGTCCTCCGAATCCCAAACAGTAGGAGACCGGGGGCAAGGTGACGCTGCCCATAGCCGAAGACACTGATAATACGGTACAGCTCGAAGGCAATGTACCCATCAATAGCTGCATAATCAATGTTGACCTGGTCAAGTGGGCACTTCTCCCAAAGTTCTCGTCGATCAATGCGGCTGTCATATCAGCCATGGAAGTCCTCTCATACTTAAGCTGGAACGGGCCCTGGATATCAATATGGTACTGAGATGGTATCTCAATACGCCAGGTGTTCCTCATCTTCGACCTTTCATTCGTTATATCAACGCTAGCAAAACGTATGCCATTGTTGACAAGGAAATCCATCAGTTCTCGACAATTTTTGTCACTACTGCAACAACAAAAATGGAACAAATGTTAAACAAATAGTGTTATGCAACAACAAATGGATCAAATATTATGCAACAAGTATATTGTTTCAATGCAACAAGTATATTGTTTCAATGCAACAAATTTATTCTTTCCAATGCACGTACATACATATAGCTAGGATTCAAATGGGAACAAATTATAAATAAAATTTCCAATACACATTGCTATATGAATACACATGGATATATATTGCTTTCCTATGCAATTTCGGCAAATACATTACTGCTTTATGAATACAAATGTAATTTCCAATACGCATTGCAATATGAATACACATGGATATATATATTGCTTTCATATGCAATTTCGGCCAATACATTATTGATATATAAATACAAATGGAATTTCCAATACACATTGCTATAGGAATACAAATGGATACACACGTACATGTTGCTATCCTATGCAATTTTAGATCTTATATATGATCAAGGAGAAAAATGAGAAAAGAGAAAGAGAGGAGAAGATCGATCGGAGAAAGTTTGTGCTTATTACCTTGCCCATTGGAAGAAAGGGACACACCTCTTGTAAGCAATTTGGATGACGGACACTTCTTTTTGATCGGCCGTGTACTCAATATCAAGGCCAAGAAAATCCTCGCCATCCTCGCGAAGCCGTTACTTCAAGAGGTCAAGAAAAGCCGGAAGCCTCCTACTCTCGTTCGTGTATGCGACTTTGATCTTTCGACCATATCAGTTCACGTTCATAATCTCTACTCCCATGGTAGAGAATGTGGAAAAAATGAAGAGAGGAGAGCAAGAGGAAGAAGAGAGGGTCGCGCAATACTGTAGCAATGGATGCGCGTTTCTCTGTTTTTATTGCCTCCCCGACGATGGAACAACTTACGAAGCGCGGGAGGCAAAAGGTTTGGGCATTTAGTCTCGGACCGTAACACGACCCGGGACTAAATGCTCTCCGGCCAGTAGAATGGTTGCCACGACGACTTTTAGTCCCGGGTCGTGTTACGACCCGGGACTAAAGGTGTGCGAGATGACATGAACGGTTGCCAGACGACTTTTTGTCCCGGGCCGTGTTATGACGCGAGACTAAAAGCGTTCTAGTCGAGGAAAACGGTTGCACTGCCCCCCTCTAGTCCCGGTTGGTAAGCTCATGGGGACTAGACCCAAAAACCTGTAGGGGTTTTTCTACTAGTGGTTCCTCAAGCGCCGTTTCGTAGGTACTCGTCATTTGTTCCCTTTCGGTAATGTTTTGTTCATATTTTCTAATATTTTAGTTCCTGGAGAAACAATTATTTGTTCCATGGATTTTTTGGGAAAAAATTGTCCCCCCCAGGATTAAAATATTTTTTGTTCCCCATGATTTGAATATTTTTGTTCTCGCACTTCATGTGCAATTTTTGTTCTCAGGGATTAGATTTTTTTCTAGTTAGTATGAATCTGTATAAAAAGTGTGCTCCATTATTTACGGAGATTTTTTGTTTATCATTGTTCAAATTTCTTTCCCTCGGTCTAAAATTTTATTCAATTTAATACTCCTAATTTGTTCAATCTCTAGTATTAAAGCAGAGTGCGTGGTGTCCGTGTCCGTAGGTACGTCGTCCTCCCATCAATATCAGCCTTCCTCATTTCCAACCGCTCCGGATTCTACACACTAACGCAGGACTGCGAAAGAGAAGCGAAAGAGAAAAAGGAGCCACGTCCTAGGAAATTCTCCAACTGACGGCCAGCAAACAAATCTTCCCAATGGCCTGCTCTCGTGCTTGACTACCAGCACGGCGACCAGACGCATCTCCCTCGCCGCCACTACTTCCTCTTGAGCGATTGCCGCCCATTCTGCGATCCAAGTTGTGATGTTACCTCCGCCTCTTTCACGTTCGATGGCATCCATGGCCACATCTTGCTCGCGCTCGTCATTGCAGGATGTCTTACTCTTCGCCGTCGCTCGCCGCCGCCGATGGGACAACCCAACGCCGCTCAAGTTCAGGCAGGCGTTCTTTCTGCTACGGACCGTTCTAAGTCACCACCGACCACAACAAGACCCTCGGCCTTGGCGATGTACGCGGTCTTACCCCCCTGCGTCGAAGCCTTAGGCGGTCGCTGCTCATCGGCCTGCTTTTGTTGGGGTGCAGGCAGATGATCTCTGGAGGAATTGAGGGCGAAATAAGAGTGGTGGAGCGGCGGCCATGCTTGGGGGCAGATGTCCACGCCCCGCGGCATGGACTGCTGCCTGGACACCAACCGTCTTCTGTCTTCTATGGTCCTGGAAGATGACGCTTGCTTTCTCTGTGCCGCTGGGAGTTTTGTTATGAGATGATCTTAAATTTGTTTTTACGAATAAAGTTTTGGTTCATCCTATGCAGACCAAATTCCCTGCAATTTACTTTTGGTCAGTATTTAATTTTACTATTTTTTCGAAATAATTTATTTTTACATGGAGAGTATCGTAAGATACTTCCAATGGTATGAAATCAAAAGCTAGATGATCTTAATCAGTTCAAGTAGTAATTTTCAATACATCTCCAGTATACCGCATCAGCATCTTTATTTGTAGATATAAAACATGCCTGGTAACTGTTTTTATAACTTGGAAACTTTTGAACATCCAACAGTATGAAAGCAAAATCTGGATCAACTTAAGCTGTTGGTAATAGTAATATCAGAAAAATAAGATTATGGATGAGAAAATCTGGATCAACTTAAGCAGTAGTTTTTGCACCAGATTTCCATGATATTCCAGCCTGGCACCTTAGGAACCTAAAGCTTCTTGAGGCTGGTTTGTTAGTTCACCTGCTTGTTTCTTTACAAAATCATACATTTATGCACATAGATTGCGGCAGAAAATGCGTAAAGCCTATGAGAGGCCAGTTGCCAAATATGCAAAACCAACAGAAGATCCAGATTACTGCGAAATATTGAGCTCCACATTAAGTTCAATAATGGATCAGACGGACAAAAGATTGCTAGCTTACCATGAAACTTTCAATAAAAGCAAATATTGATTCCATGCAAGTTATTTTATCGGTCGATAGGAGTCTCAGCTGCGAAGATTTTTGTTGAGATAAATCTCAATAATCCCACGGTAGAAGGAAACAAGAAACTGATGTAGTGCGCGGGGAGGATAGAAACCTATATATGGTTGTCACTCAATACTGCTTTTGCTCAAATAAGTATATTGTGAACTTGTTCTGCTCGGCTCCTTTTACTCTTCGGGGCAAATAATGAAGAGCATACTCGTTTATTTTTAGTCTCGCCGTTCTCTTTTATCTCACCATGAGACACAGATAATGTGTTTTAACTGTGCTTCAAAATTGGACATTAAACATTGCAGACCACTGCCATTAGTAAAGATATGCTTATTACTGGTTTCAAGAAGTGTTTATTTCTGACGTTCTGTTGATTTATACAGAAAATGGAAGAACCATGTGGTCGTTCTTTCAATACTCACAAAGTATTTTAATGACCTTGCTACCAATGAGAAAATTCTGTATAGTCGTCCATGACTAAAGGAACGGAAATTTTTTGCTTCAGTTGTGTATTTGCATACCTTCTTTTTTGCTTTGGTACTGAGCTGAAACAATTTATAGTTGGGACTACAAAGCTCACACAGACACGGCTGAAGTGCTTAATGCTGCTGACAAGTTAGAGAAGAATCTTGTTCATTAGATAGGTTTGTGTTTCTATTAAAAAATTCCTCAAGAAGTGGTGTAAATTTCAGAAACCTGTATGTATTGTGTGTAGAATAGATGTCTAATCAGTACTGAAGATTTAATAAAGCATAACAGCATATTTTGGCACGTTCAAACATGGCACAATTGATCACTTCATGTAGACGAGTTATTTTGGCATTGTGACCGATTATATTGTATTAATTTCAAGAAACTTATTCACTCATATCAAAATGGCCACCAGTATTTCAGGCTCTCGTTACACCTTACCAATACTAAGGTGTGCCAAACTCATTAAACTCTTAGAAAGCGGCAGGTAGGTGAAGCACCAACACCTTTGTAGTGGTTATAGTGACACACTCAAAAGAAGGAATAACGAGACATCACATGTAGAAAATATGGTGGAACGCACATCAGCACGAATTGAAACCAGAGCACTGAAGGCGGAACACAAGTAAGGAAGTTCAGGCGCAAACTGTTTGAAGTAGGGTCTATGTTAGAGGTAAACCTTGTCATAAATGGAACCCTGCGAAAGGAAAGTTGGTCCAACCATGTTCATCATTGTCAAAGTGGATGAAAAATGAGTTCTATTTTTACAATCAAACAAATAAGCCATAGCAACGCACGGGTATTCAACTAGTGGTTTATAATTTTCTTCCCTCAGTACAAATTATGTCAAGTTAGATATCACGATTTTTTTGTTCAGCCCGCATTAAAACTTTATAGATTTGTTCCTCTCATTCTATATTTTTTTCTTGTTGTACTTATAAATTTTCCACTTCTTCAAAATTACTATTTCCATTTTTTTTCACTCACGGATGTTATTTGTTCGATAGAGTAAATCCAATCTATATAGGTCAAGTAGTACCTTCATTTACTTTTTCTTGTACACGAAGGGAGTGAATCCGATCTCGTTTCATTAATTTTTTTCTCGTATAGATCGCTCCCTCCCCACGTGACTTCTAGGTGACACTGACACAACTGACTATGTATTTTTGACCGGGACATGGATTAGCGCATGCATGCAGTCCAGCCTTGGCCCCACAATGATGTGGAGTCTACACGCACGTGTGAAAGATTTTCTTCTCATCAGCGTGCTCGTTAAGCGCAAACTGTATGCTCTTCACGTTGCCGAAAGTCACAACCAAATAGTCCCATAGCGAATGTTTATAGAAAGGACAGCACTGGGCGTCCCGGGGGGATAGAAAATTTTCATCCCCGGGTCCCCTGCTTGACACGTGTCCATTTTTTCCCTAACCTCGTATTTGCTCTGTGTAGCAAAAAAAACACCCCGCTTTTGCTCCTATGTAGCAAAAAACGTTTCGCCCAAAAATGAACAGGAAAAAGTCAGACCTCGCCAGAGACTCGCCGGAGATCTCGTCGGAGTTACTGTAGCATTTTTTTTTGCTACAGTAGCAAAAAGTCAAATTTCACCGGAGGCATCACCAGAGACTTTAAAAATTTATTCTAAAAAAGCAAAAAAATAACCTTATTGTAGCAAAATATTTATGCTATTAGAGCAAAAAATTGGACCTCGCTGGAGTTACAGTAGCAAAAAAATTGTACAAAAAAAGCAAAAGAAAAAACGTAATGTTGCAAAAATTTGTACAAATTTTTTTTAGCAAAAATCTCGTATTCGCCTCTGGTAGCACCGCATCCCACCGCTGGGAGCATCCGTTCCCGCCGTCCGGAGCACCGCGCCTCGCCGATGAGAGCACCCCTCCCGTCGTCGCCGCACCTCGTCGATGGGAGCATCCCCTCCCGCCGCCGGCAGCACTACATCCTCGTCGATGCGAGCACCCGTGCTGTACTAGAGGCACACAACACGAGCGGAGCAACACAAGCACAAGCAGTACTGAGCACAAGCCTCTCCCAATCATCGCGCCGGTCGATTCCCATGCGCCTCCCGCCCCCCGATGCATCTGCATCTCCGGCCATGGCGCACTCCCATCGAGCAGCACAAGCCAGCCGAGGCCGCTTCCTCTGCACCCTCCCAGGGACGGCGGCGCCTGCATCCGGCCATGGCGCCCTCCCATCGAGCAGCACAAGCCGGCCGAGGCCGCTTCTCCTGCGCCCTCCGAGGGACGGCGGCGCGCGCATCCGGCCATGGCGCCCGCGGCCCTCCGACATCAGGCCTCCTAGGGACGGCGCCGCCTTCGGACCCCCCTCCAGCCATGGCGCCCGCCTCCAGTAGCCATGGCGCCCGCCTCGGAGCGGTGGTAGGAGCAGGGGCCGAAGCTGTCGATGCGCCACTGGGCGAGGCGGGAGATGGTCTCCACGCGGGAGTCTGGCCCGCTCAGGCTGCTGCCGCCGCCGCTCATGGTCGCGTCGCCGGAGAGCGAGAGGGCGCGCGGTCGGGCGGACAGCGAACTGGACGAGCAATTTGGGGAACAAAAACGGAAGGATAAGGTTGAGCAGCATGTGGGTGGGCCCGTACTTCCTGTCCACGCGGGGGTGGGCACGTTGTGTGCCAGCGTGTCAACCCGGAGGATCGTCCTCCGGGGGATAACCAGCGTTTTCCTTATAGAAATCTCCACCGGTTTAAATAGCTGGCTATGGCAATTTGTCCAGAAGTGATACAATGAACAGATATATTTCTGACAATGTGGACCAACACGCAGCAAACAAGCGACGGAATCGCATCTTGCGGTGGTCGAACATAGGAGCGACCAAATCATATGGCGAGATAAATGGGCCGCCTTGAGGCCCAAGATACCGATCCTTCAGCGAAACGAGAACAGAGAATCACGCGGGCGTCAGGAAGTGGCCCCCTGCAGCGGGTGTGCTATTGGGCCGGCCTTGAGGGCCAATAAGGATACTATTTTTTGGATATTTATATGAATAATTATTTAATACTTGATTTGATTTGGAAAATCTGAAACTATTTGAAAACAAAAATATAATATGATCAGTTTATGAAAATGAATAAATTTAATTGAACAATTATTGGAAGTGTACAATTTTTTATTGAATAGTTTTTAAAAATGGTGAACAATTTTTTTAATGGTGAACAATTTTTGGAAGTGAATTTTTAAAAAAATAAACACTTAATAAAAAGTAAACACTTACTAAAAAATGGTGAATAATTTTTCAAAGTGAATAATTTTCTTAAATGATTTTATTTTGAAAATGGTTAATTTTTAAAAAATGAACACTTTCTAAAAAACGGTGAACAACTTTCGAAAATAGACTATTTTTTAAATTGTTCATATTACAAAAATTGTACATTCAGACTTAGAAAAAAGGAAAACTAAGAAAAAATGAAAAATAAAAAAAAACAGAAATAGAAAAACAAGGACGAACCTGAAGTAAAATGGGCTGGCCCACGCGAGGGAATCTCTGCGGGTGAGTCCTTGTTAGCGCACGTAGAGAGCGGTATATAGTGCCCGTGCTCAACAAGGGTGTTTGCTATTCAACGGTTATAGCCTCGTCTAGGCTAGCTATTTGTCTATTCTAGTGTCAGGTAAAGTGCATCCGCATATCCCAGATGGTTCCTTGAGCTAGGTCCATTTGCTGTTTCCATGGTTCTCACATACTACTCCCTCCGATCTCAAATAAGTGTCGTTAGTGTAGCTATGTATTTGTACATGCTATGTTTATTTCTCATGACACTTTTAATGGATTGGAGTGAGTAGTATCGTACTGTTCCTTTCCTTTCCTGTAGCTACGACATATACACATGCCCACGAGTCTCTATAGCAACTCCCGTTAAGAAAAAAGTCCCTTTTTCTATCTTAGTTCTTTCCCATTCATTTTGAAAAAATGATCACAAAATGTATTAAAAAATGTTCTCTAGATCTAAATTTTTTTCATGCATTAGAAAATTATTATCGAATTAAAATGATATCCATGAATTGGGCAATGCCCGTGGATTTGAAAAAAAATGAAAAAACCAAACATTTAAAAATGTTCATGAATTTGAAAAGATGTTCATGAATTTAACAAATTTCATGCATTTGAAAAATGTTCATCCAATCTAAAATATGTTTGTGCATTTTAAAAATATTCTTGATTTTGAAAATGTCTATGGATACAAAACTTCCTAACGAATGGAAAAATTGTCCATACATTCAAAACATTTTCATGAATTTAAAAGATGTTTATTAAATTGGAAAATGCCCATAGATTAAAAAAAATTCACAAGTCCATATTCACATCGCTCGAAAAAATTATGATTTCTAAAAGTACTTAACAGAAAATTATAAAATGTGTTTATATGGTATTTTAAAAATAGTAAATAAAAAAGAGCTAATAAAAGATGAAAATAAAACATAGAAAAAATAATAAAAAAAAGATAAAATAAGAAACAAAGAAATAGATAAACAAAAAAGAAAAAGAAAGCAAGAAAATGAAGCCGGAAAGAAAAACAAACTGACAAAATTTGGGCATAGTTTACTGAACTCTTTGCTTGCGGCGTGCGCGTTGAACCTGTAGCTAACGCTACGACCGTTAAATAGAAAATGCCCGTCGCGGATGGGAGGGACGTCCACACACGGAGAGAAATGGGCCAGCCCAACAAGCTGAGGTCATGTACATTTTTCTTTTCTTTCTAGGGCATCAAGGTGATCGCAATGGACCAACCTAGAAATATATTTTTATCGATTAGCTCTTGTTTTGCTTAAGTATGGTAAAAAGTGGTTCATCATATTTTACATTCTAGTCAGTCAAATGCTAATTGCCCAACAAAATTAACTAATAATTAATCCGCTGAATTAATAAATGTTTAAACCGAGTAACAAACAGAGGGTAAAACACACGAGATTGATAACATTTCGAAGTGGTACCTATAGTCATTGCAGTACATTGATAGTGTGATTGCAGGAAACAATAATGAGGTCAACCATGTCAAATTCTGAAAATCACTAATATGCAATTTGAGACATAGTCTTCAACAAATGGAACTCATCAGACACAAATCCTACTTGGCGGAACTAAATTGGGTGCCCGCTTATCCGTTCCTACGCAGTTCAAACCTTGATGATATGTAATCAATATTCACCATCAATTCATCTATACATGGCATGAGATTCACCTAGAAGCACATGATGTAGCCATGGGAGATGAAGAGAGGAGAGGACGAAGGCTCGAATGGGCTGGATCTAATGGGGGTATGCGTCCATGGGGAGTAGATGATGGAGGGAGTAGATCATAGGAACACAATTCGATTAGGCCTATCACATGCAAGTATGAGACCAAATTCATTAAATACCAGTCCATTTACACCAAGCACAGTGTGACAAAAATGTGATTCGAAGGGAACGTTGCACCGGTTCGGTACACTGCAGAGCATTAGCGCATTGTTCACTCAAGAAAAGTGAACAAATACTTTGAATCGGGTTCAAAACGAGTCTTTCTATTAAACAAGCTTTTCCTACCTCGCATGAAACATGAATCGCTAACAACTAATGAACTGCATGCAACCAGTCGCAGGAGTAATGAATTTTTTATTTTATCAGATGGGTCCCATTTCTGTGTTGAATCGGAGCTATACACTGCAAGCCATACACCACCGATTCAATTTTTGACCACTTTTGCTTTGAAGCGGCGACACATAGTGGTGCGCCACTGATTCTCCAGGGAATCAGTGGCGCACCAAAGTGATGCGCCACTGATTCCTCAATGGTGCGCCACTGATTCTCTGGGGAATCAGTGGTGCATGACTTTGGTGCGCCACTGATTCTCTAGAGTATGCATGCACTTTAGGGAATCAGTGGCTCACCAGACTGATGCGCCACTGATGCTCTGTGCGTGCCACTGATTCCTTTTTGATGCGCCACTGATTCCTTTGGGGATGCGCCACTGATTCTTACATACGTTTACGCAGTTTTGTTTGTACACGTATTTATACGGGTATGTATATACGTATTTATACAGGTTATACAATTCAGATAGCATATTGCAAACTAGTATAAATAGACAAAGATAATCATTGTCACAATCTAGTTCATCATCTCACTCATAGCTAAAACCCGAAATAATGACAAGTTTGGATATATTACAAGTTCATCAACACATAGTAGTCTACACCTAGTAGCAACTCGTCCATCACAAGTTCGTCGATCTCATCACATTACAAATTAAGAAGTGGACAATCACCTACACTACGAACAGAAATAGATCAGAACCGTAGTCACCGTGGCGAGAAATACGGCAAAGGTCTTCATCTGTTCCTGTTCCTCGAGCAAGATGGCAAAGGTCTTCATCCGGTCCCTGTTACTCAAACATAGGAATTTTCATTTGATCTATAAGAACCAAATCTAAAAAAATGAATTGTTCAAGCACCACTGAACTGATGTTTTGTAGAACCACAGATCAGAGATGTATAAGTAATAAATTTTACTAATACTAGCAACAAACCTACAGTAGTAAACTTTGAAGAATCTGACAGCAAAAGTTCAGCCAAGCACAACCTGGAGCTATTCGTCTACATCAATCCGACAAGTAAGATTATTAGTGGAATCAATCGAACACATGTTGCATTAAAACAATGTGTCATGGGCCAATTTTCCTAGAGCGTTGACAGAGTGCAACAGAAATTTCCTTCTAGTAACTATCAAGTTAGTACGACTACGACGACCGCGCATGCAGCGAGCAGTATGCAGAAGAAAACGCTTGGTTACCTGCAAGAAAGGCAGGTTACACCATGCAGCTAAGCTAATAATAATAATAGGTGGTATTGCTAATAGTATTGGAATTACAAGGCTACCAGTTATATGCAGTATCATAAGAATTTATGAGGCATACTCTAGTTATGAGAGTAAGAGTATTCATAGATCGTCAGTACAGAGGGTCGGGTAATACACTAGCAGCTAGCTCCTGCGGTTGGATGATATCTAGACTAGACAAGGCAAATTCAGAAAACTGAATGCGCATGTGCTGAAATGAAAGTCAAGCAAATCGTCCAATGATATGATTTTGGCAACTTCAATATCAAACGTGTATACCGCAGTCGAGATAATGGACTGCAAAGCAAAGGATAAACATAACTGGAGAAGTATCATGATTGCCCAACATCTCTAGCTAGCTGGATAGGAAGAACCATGCACCATTATTCTTGATCTAAAACAATGATAGGAGCGACCTGATCAAGAAATACACCAATGAGGTTGCTGGCAGTCACGAATTAAGGAGCAGGTCACTGGCCGGTCCGTGGCAAAAATGGCAGGGTGACATCAAAGCTAGCATGACAGCGATCTTAATTAACTACTAGTCAATGCCCACATGTTAATATCGAGTAGAATAGTACTATGTGGTGTACGTCAGGTAGACCAGAAAATCAATCCAACGCGTGTTGTATACTTAGTCAGTCGACAGCCCCAGCAGCAACAACAACCACAGGTTTCCTTCCCTTCTAGTAGCATTTGAGTTGACATGGAGCAGCGAGCAAGCAGGGTTCATTCATAAGCAAACAATGACTAACCAACGCTTAGCTACCAAACCAACTCCACTCAATTGGTCAGATTTGAAGCCCGACAGTCAACACAACACGTCTAGTCATATTTCAAGTTGTGATAGTTCAGAAACTTGAAGCTCGATAGTTCGACACAACACAAACCATCAGCTGATAGTTCAGGGCTTGAAACTCATGAAAAGAGAAATCTAGGCCTAATGGAGACTCCATTTTGCTAACAAGGATGGATTCCAAGGTAGAATGGGTGCCCAGAGGCCGGATGATTGACAACAACAATAATCAGTGCTAATTCCCTCCTCCCTTACATCTCAGATACTGGCTATTACTGCAACCTGCTACTAATGCTAACCAAGCACTGACATCTACAGATGTTGCAACCTAACGCATCAGTCCCACACTGTACTTATGCAGAACAGAAAAGATCTCACAAGGAATCACATTTTTTGTGGGCTGCTACGTACTACACTTTGCATGGAAAAAAAAGAACTTTACTGGACAAAATATATAAGCAGAAGAGTTTTTGTTTTCAGATTTTCTCCAACTCATGTCAGGCTTGAGGTAATAGTGCATGGGAAAACGAAAAACGAATTAGCGGCATCTAAACTTCGCCGATGCCGGTGTTACCCATGCCTGAAGAACACTGATGGCTGCTTGTTTCTTTCAAGTCCTTTCCTTATTCAGAACTAGCAAGTGGGATAAATTCCTATATGAACGAGCAATTAGGATAAGTTCTCATATGAAATTTCGATAATTTGATTGTCAAGCCACTGCTTCAAATTTTATCTGTTGCCGGTCTCAAATTCAGTCCTATATTCTGAAAGGTCACCAACTCACTAAGTTAAAAGAAGAAGCTCCCGAAAAAAAAAGGTTAAAAGAAGAAGCTAGCACATTATGGAGTAAACACAAGCACGCAAGGCTTACAATAGGATAGATAGATGAACAATGTCATGCAAAACTGAGCACGCCCCAGCTTCATGTATTGAGAAAGTTGGAAGACAAGTAGGCCGAATCTTTCAACAATTAGCCGTGTTTATTCTAGGTTGCAACATGGTATAATTATCATGGCAGCAAGTAACTACCCTAATCATACGTTTAGAACAATTAACCGTGGGATCTCAGATAAACCATCAACAAGTTACTACATAAACGAATAGCCATTGCATATCAGCCATCTAAACCATGGATCGATCTTAGCAAGCAACCATGGATCGATCTTAACAGAAAGGGGATCGATCTCGAGTGGTCAGAGATCAGGATGCAGGTGGACCAGTCGCTGGACGTCCGTGTCCGTCCACCATATTCCGCTAGTGCTAATCATAGTATTAGCGGATTCCCGCGTCCGCCAGCTCTGTTCCGGCGGCGTCCAGCGGACAAGCCATGTCCGCTACCAGCTAAACAGGGAAACACTAGCTAGTACATGTTCCGATTTGAAAAAAAAACGTACAGCTACACATACAGGGAAACAAGCGGTACACATAGCCGTGTCCGCTACCAGCTACATATACACGGAATCAGGGAAACAATCTTACATGTTACAATCTACCAGCTACACATACAGGTTCTAGCTAGTCCAATACCTATTCTGAAACACAACCAAGATTGCTATGCTGAAACTGAACAACCAATAAGATAACTTCAGCTGCTATAAAGATTGATATCATATTTGGCTCTCTTTCAGAAAATTCCTGTGTATATGCTGAGTTGATACAGAAAAAGGAGTCAGCAGTTTTACTAGCTTGAAGCCCTTCCTGTTCATTGTCTGTAGACTGTAAAGCTACCGATTGATGCTCATTATTCTTAGAACGAAAAGCATATCGTGGAGAGTGAGAAGCCTGATCAATTGCATGTGGAAGTTACGGTGGTTCGTTGTACAGGGTACAACTTTGCAGTCCTTTGAGCAGACTAAGGCGGGCGTAACAGAAATATATGCTGCCGCCATTCTAAATCCGAAGAGACTATCTTCTTCCCAAGACGGCTATAAATTTGACAAGAGCTGCACAATAGCAGCTTCACATCTCTAATGCAGGGTAGCATCTGAATAGATAGATAGTTCTGTTGTAGTCAGTTTTGGGGTGCTTGGCAGGCACCGAAAATTGGAAAGGCCAATATTCATATGACAGACTTAGAAGTTTTTTCATTGGAAAGGCCAATATTCATACGACAGACTTAGAAGTTTTTTCATTGGAAAGGCCAATATTCTTGCGAGAGGTAAGGATCACAAATCTTTGCAGATCAGCACATGGAGATTTGTTTAGAAGGCATTGGAACTAGGTGTACTATTTAGAGGAATAAGCACTTTACAAGTTAAACCAGAATTCAGGCAGTAATAATGCCATTCATTTAGTGTCAATTGAAAGAAACACATCAGCACAATCAAATTCTTCTTCTGCAATTCTGTGAATCGACATGCTGAATTCCAGTAAAAAAATCCTTGCCGAGAACTGAATACCCGTGTTCCTTCTAACTGGCATGGGTGAGAGATAGAGATGGTGATGGCGAACATGACAGGGGGCAGAGCGGTGGGCAAGATCCGGCATTGGCCTCACTAACATCACAGTACAAGAAACATGATCGGAGATGGAGGGTGGAGGGAGAGAAGGAATGGACCTGTTCCTCCGACGGCTTCTTCTCCTCTGGTGGCTTCATCTCCGGCGACTTCTTCTCCCTTCCTCCGGCATCCGGCGGCTTCTTTCCCCCTCCATTGCCACGCAATCCACAGATGCATCCACCGCATCGAGCATGTTTCTCTGCACTGGGCGAAGGGGAGGGCTCCGACCCGACCTGGTGGAGATGGCCGTGAGCTTTGCGGCGGAGACGACCGTGAGCTGGGCGCCGGAAACGGTCGTGAGGTGGGCGCCGGCGGCGATTTTCTGTGCTGTGTGCGTGACGGACAGGAAACCTAGCGGACAGATGGACGATTTCCGCCAGGCCCGTCAAAACTTCGCCGTTTGTTGATGTTGTCTACTGGCTAATGTTGTCTACCGCTGCTCCTATACGCCCAGGTTCGATTCCCCCAAAACTAACTTTTTATTAAATTTGTTTTGTCTAGAAAATAAATCAATACAATTCAACAAAATGTGTTGATTAATTTAGAACAATATATTAATTAATTTCGTGCATTTTTAGCAGATAAGCCAACATTTTTATTAATATTATTTTATTTAGCAAACAAATCAATATAATCCACGCACACATTACATCATACTTAGCAAAATAAATATGTTGAATTTATCATCTGTAGAAAAATAAATATGTTGAATTTATCCACTTATAAATGGGTGCTGTCAGGGTATCAGTGGCGCACCACTAGGCAGTGTGCCACTAATTCTTTGGAGAATACATGGGTGGTAGGTATCAGTGGCGCACCTGTGCGTGGTGCGCCACTGATGCTCCATAGAATCAGTGGCGTATGGTTCGTGGTGCGCCACTGATGCTTCCGGGCATACATGGCACATAGAATCAGTGGCGCACCACTAGGAGGTGCGCCACTGATGCTATGAAGCATCAGTGGTGCATCTCCTAGTGGTGCGCCACTGATTCTTTTAGGTACACATGGGTGCTGGGTATCAGTGGCGCACCGTTGATCGTGCGCCACTGATGCTTGGAGGATCAGTGGCGCACGGCTACATGGTGCGCCACTGATGCCTGTACATGTATGCTCCGAGCCACATCAGTGGCGCACGGCTACATGGTGCGCCACTGACGCTATGTCATCTATGCCCATTTTTCTAGTAGTGGCAACAGTTAAGAAATCATGCATTAGGGTGATTGTTTCTTATAATACAATATTACGTAGGATACCGCACTAATAGATGATGCTACGGAAGGCCTAAGGCCTTTCCCAGTGCATCGTCTCTTAGCTATAATAGGAGCTATATATATTTATGAAATAAATAGCCATAATGCATTATTTCTTTCTTGGTGGTTGTATCTAATTTTATCACAGAAGTCTCGTACCAATAAATGATTGGGTGGAAAATATTTTTTTTCTTATGGCAATGTGTAATAGTTGTATACTGGCTGGTCTAAGGCCTTCCGTAATGGGTGTATCTTAGCGCGATATCATAGGCAGTTTGCTTACGTGGCACCATATTCAATGAAGAAAGAGATTGTAGTTGCATGTTATATAAGATACAACTCTTGCACGAGATTATGGACAAACAAGATTGTTAGTCCAATCATAAGAAAGTATTAGGCCAGAAATATTAAATGCAACTTAACTTAGATACAATCTATAAGAAAGAGTAGATTAGGGTGGTTGTTTCTTAGATTTTACTCCAATCTAGAATAGCGCGCTAATATAAAATGCATTACAGAAGGCCTAAAACCTTCCCTCTCTTAATTAATTACTTTGCCACGTCAGTAAAATATCTAAAAAATCTCAATAAGAAATCTTCATTGGTAGAGGCCTAAAAATGTATGATTTAGTTTACCGGTTAACTAGTTGGAGCTCATCTCAATGAGCTCGCTATGTTATTTACTAACTAGTGCACATCTACTCACTAAGAATTGTGTAAACCATTTAGTTGAGACGTCAGATGCAGTTGAGACATTCATGAAATCCACACAATGTCGCTTTTTTCAACAAAGGAAATTATATTTACTCAATCCTCACATCAAGGAGATTCAAATACATAGACTTCATCCATAGGCTTTGCATAACACGTCGGACACAAACAAACAAGTTCAAAACACCCAAAAAAACATCACTATGTTTCATAAATCTGAAGGCTACATAGTCATCCATGTTGAAAATATAAGGAATTTAGCATATGATTTAATTCGAAATAGCATTAAGTAAATCATGACAGTAGCAATTATACTAAGCATGCAAATATCTAGCACAATGGAAGAACACATCCGATCTACGGCAAGAACTAGACATAGGAATTCTAGTAATATCTCATACAGATGGAATAGAGATACGTACGATGCAGCGGTAGCGGCACCACCGTTGTTGTTGTTGTCCATGTTGTCGCCCATGTCGTCGATGAAGAGGTTGCCGAGGTCGGGGAAGAAGTCATCGTTGGGGAAGTAGTCGCCGTCAGCAGTCGCGCGAGTGCGCTCCCCAAAAACCTGATCGCCCCTCTCCCGTACAGGATCACAAGAGGCGGGGTTCCGGAGGCCTGCTGTCCCCACTAGCGGTGCACGCCGGAAGGAGGGATGGAGAAGACTTGATTGGCGGCGCAGTGGATTGGAACGGTGCGAAACCATAAAACGGAGTGGTGGCTAGGGTTTACCGTATGCGCGTATCTATATGCGGGCTGGGAGAGACGTGGACGTAACTCCACGTCTGAGTCGGTTCGGTTCCACGATCCAGAAAGGAAACGGAAACGGTTTAGGAATTAACGCGTCCGTTAAGTACCAAAATAATGACTCATTAAGTTTTCCCAAGCGACAAAATAAACTCTCTCGGCTCGGCTCATTCCCGCAACCTCCGGCGCGTCGCGTCGTGTCGTGACGTGTCGTGTCGTGTCGTGACGAGACGAGGCGTGGCGAGGCAGGCGGCGGAGGAGGAGCGCGCGTCGGGCACACCTCTCCTCTTGTCTTGTCAACTCATACATGAGCTAGAATGGCTCACCTTATAAGGTGGTTTCATTCTCTCCAAACTAGCAGTATGGGACTAAACTTTAGTCCCACTCCCCACTTGTATTATTCATGAATGGGCCATGACAATTTCAGGATTTATTGGGCTTAGTTGGGCTACATGGTGCAGCCCATAAATTCCAATAATCCCCCACAAAGTGTCATTAGCACATCTCATAATCTTAGTTCCAAAACATTGTTTTATATACCGGTGTTTAGTGGAGACTGTTAAGTTGAACTTCCACTTAGAACATTATGCTACACTAGTTCACAACTTGAATAGTGGACTACGCCTTGAACTACAAGTTTGCTGTGATACCAATTTCACACAACGTCTGAACCGATACTAGGCTGCCGCAAGGCTTCCCCGCGGTTTGGAGCGTATGCGTCATACTCCGAAGGCCTTTCATGAGTTTATTAGAGAGCACCCGATTCTCATAGACTGCGACGTTTAACAGTCAGACTCATATAGGTGAGTTCCTCAGGAGATGTTCTGTAGGACACATCTCTGCTTATATAAATAAGCCACTTGGAACACATTAAGACAAATGTCAACCTACCATACAGATCAGGAGAGTATTGCATCTTCATGGAGTGGAATAAAGTATAAGGATACTCTCCTCTCAGCCGACCAACAGCTTGTCTCCCACTTCTAATTCACGGGATCTCCGATCACGTAGAGTGGGTTACCACTGTGGGCAACTCATAACGTGGGTCTCAAACCCATCTCCCTAGGTGCATTATCTATCACATTCCGTGATAAACCCTTTGTGAAGGGATCTGCCAAGTTCATAGATGTTTGGATATAATCCAACGCAATAACTCCGGAGTTCTTCAATTTTCTGACAGATTTCAATCTCCTCTTCACATGTCTTCATGACTTTGCTTTATCCTTAGAACTCTTCACTTTGATGATCACAGTTTGATTATCACAGTTCATTAGGATTGCAGGTATTGGTTTTTCAACCATAGGCAAGTCCACCAAGAGCTCACGAAGCCACTCTGCTTCAACAGTGGCTGTGTCTAATGCTGCGAGTTCTGTTTCCATAGTTGACCTCGTTAAGATGGTCTGCTTGCAAGACTTCCAGGAAACAGCACCACCACCAAGTGTAAATACATAACCACTAGTGGCCTTAAGCTCATCAGCATCAGATATCCAATTAGAATCATTATATCCTTCCAGAACCCTTGGGTTTCCGGTATAGTGAATTCCATAGCTCGCAGTGCCTTTTAAATAGCGCAACTCTCTCAAGCGCACGCCAATGATCATCTCCCGGATTGGAAACAAACCGGCTCAATTTGCTCACAGCAAAAGAGATGTCAGGTCTCGTGGCACTCGCCAAATACATAAGCGAGCCTATAATCTAAGAATATCTCAGTTGATCTCTAGTAATCCGTTGATTCTTTCGAAGCAACACACTAGCATCATATGGAGTTGAAGAAGGCTTGCACTCACTATACCCGAAGCGACTCAAGACCTTTTCCACATAGTGAGATTGAAGCAGTGTGATCCCACCATTATCATCTCTCAATAGCTTGATGTTCAAGATAACATCAGCTACTCCTAGATCCTTCATCTCAAACAGCGAGATAAGAAATACTTAAATTCCTTGATTAAATCAAGATTGGTCCCAAAGATCAATATGTCATCGACATACAGACATAGAATAACTCCCTCGCCCCCACCATGGCGATAGTACACACACTTGTCAGCTTCGTTTACAACAAAGCCTTCAGCAGTCAAAGTCCTTTCGAACTTGTCATGCCATTGCTTAGGTGCTTGCTTGAGGCCGTATAATGACTTCAATAACTTTCACACCATACTTTCCTAGCCGGGTACTACAAAACCATCTGGCTGCTCCATATAAATTTCCTCGTCCAACTCTCCATTAAGGAAAGCCGTCTTAACATCCATTTGATGAACGAGAAGACCGTGCGAGGCAGCCAGTGAAAGTAGCACACGAATAGTGGTTAGTCTAGCCACAGGTGAGTAAGTATCAAAGAAGTCTTCACCTTCTTTCTGGGTATAACCCTTGGCCACAAGCCTTGCCTTGTACTTCTCAATTGTACCATCAGGCCTAAGCTTTTTCTTGAACACCCACTTACATCCTACGGGTTTACATCCATAGGGACGATCAGTGATTTCCCAGGTTCCGTTAGCCAAGATGGAATCCATCTCGCAACGGACAGCCTCCTTCTAGTAGTCAGCATCAAGAGACGCATAGGCTTCTGAAATGGTCCTGGGTGTGTCATCCACGAGGTACACAATGAAATCATTACCAAAGGACTTTGCAGTCCTCTGTCTCTTGCTCCTTACAGGAACTTCATTGTCATCCTCCTCGGGATTCTCAATGTGTTCTATCGGAATGGTGGGTTCAGGAATCTCAACTAATTCCTGACTAGACGAAACAAGTTTCTTCTTATTTGATGAGCTAGAAAAATTCCTTCATAGGAAATATGTTCTCAAAGAAAGTCGCATCATTCGACTCCATAATCGTACCAACATGCATGTCGGATACCTCAGATTTTACTATTAAGAATCTATAACCAATGCTATTAAAATCATAGCCCAAAAGAACACAATCAACAGTCTTTGGTCCAAGCTTGCGCTTCTTGGGAATTGGTATATTGACTTTCGCCAAACAACCCCAAGTATGTAGGTAGGAGAGTTTCAACCTTTTCCTTTCCCATTCCTCAAATGGAGTAATGGTTTTATTCTTTGTGGGAACTCGGTTTAGGACATGACATGCAGTCATTAGCGCCTCCCCCCATCATGCCTTGGAGAGACCCGAAGTGTCTAACATGGCGTTAACCAAATCAGACAACGTTCGGTTCTTTCTTTCAGCCACCCCATTCGACTGAGGTGAGTAGGGAGGCGTCCTCTCATGAATAAAACCGTGTTCAGCACAAAAAGAATTAAACTCGTTGGAAAAATACTCTCCACCATGATCAGACCTAAGCCGTTTAATTTTACGATCAAGTTGGTTCTCAGCTTCGGCCTTATAGTTCTTGAAATAAGTTAAGGCTTCATCTTTAGATTTCAGAAGATACACATAACAATATCTAGTGGAGTCTTCAATAAGTGTCATGAAATATTTCTTTCCACCTTTTGTCAATACGCCATTCATCTCACAAAGATCAGAATGTATAAGTTCTAGTGGTGCCAAGTCTCTTGCCTCCGCAGTCTTATGAGATTTGCGAGGTTGCTTAGCTTGAACACAGAATTGACATTTGGAACCTTTAATAGTACTGAATTTCGGAATTAAACTCATATTTGCTAACTGCGTCATGCAACCAAAATTAATATGACAAAGTCGTGAATGCCAAACATCACAATCAGTATCGTGGCAAACATTATTAATAACTTTGGTGCAAATATCTGACAAGGATAAGCGGAACAAGCCTCCGCACTCATAGCCTTTACCAATAAATTGTCCATACTTGGAAATTACAACTTTATTGGACTCGAAAACCAACTTAAAACCATCTCGACATAAACGTGAGACGCTGACGAGATTTTTATTGATGGAGGGCACATGATGAACGTTCTTCAGTCGCACGACCTTCCCCGAAGTAAACTTCAGATCGACCGTACCAACACCACGAACAGTAGCATGTGACCCGTTCCCCATCAGCATGGGGGAAGTCCCTGTGACCTGATAAGAAGAGAACATGGAAGCATCAGCACAAACATGTACATTGGCACCGGTGTCAATTAACCATTCAGGTGAATGACAAACTGAAAAAATAGTAGGAACTGTACCGTACCCAGTATCCTTCATCTCAGTGTCAGCAATGACAATGTTGGTGGTCTTGCCACTGTTCTCTTGCTGCTGCAACTCATATCGCTTAGGGCATTTTGGAGCCCAATGGGTCAGTTCACCGCAAACGTGACATGACCCCTTCCTCTTCTTGAAGTTGGTAGAGTGCGATGGCTTAAACCTGCCATCGGGTTTGCCTTTACCCTCAAATTTCTTCTTGTTATATTTAGCCTTATTGGGCGGGTAGTGTTTCTTCTGTACCACATGGGCAGAAGAACCTACCTCAGCAACCCGAGCACGTGTATCTTTTGCTCTCGCCTTTTCTTCCACATCAAGAGATCCGATGAGGTCCGTAACGGAAAACTCATGTCTCTTGTGTTTCAGAGAAGTAGCAAAGGTGCTCCATGAAGATGGAAGCTTGGCAATAATGCCTCCGGCCACAAACTTGTCCGGTAACATACACTTAAAGTGCTCAAGTTCTTTAGCGAGTGACTGTATCTCATGAGCCTGTTGAACAGCAGAGCGCTCATAAGTCATCCTGTTGTCATAGAATTGCTCCATGACGTACAGCTCGCTGCCAGCATCCGAGGCCCCAAATTTGGCCTCGAGTGCAGCCCACATATCCTTGCCGTTATCAAACGACATATACGGATTCACAATGGAATCATCAATAATACCGAGGAGGGCACTTTTAAACATAGTGTCCATATTCTCAAAGGCCTCCAGCTGTGCTGGATTGAGATCGCCCTCAGGCTTGCTCTTAGTGGCCGCATAGCAGCGCAAGGTTTGAAACCATAGCACTGCTGTCGTGCGCCACCTCTTATAGTCCACACCCTTGAAAGGGATTGACCTTGTCGCCGCCATGACAGACGGTGCAGGTGCAAGAAATTGCCTATAATCAGGTTTTTGGATTGTTCAAAATATAAGCAATTTAGCATATGATTTAATTCGAAATAGCATCAAGTAAATCATGACAGTAGCAATTATACTAAGCATGCAAATATCTAGCACAATGGAAGAAAAGATCCGATCTATGGCAAGAACTAGACATAGGAATTCTAGTAATATCTCATACAGATGGAATACAGATATGTACTATGCAGCGGTAGCGGCACCACCATTCTTGTTGTCCATGTTGTCGCCCATGTCGTCGATGAAGAGGTTGCCGAGGTCGGGGAAGAAGTCGTCGTTGGGGAAGTAGTCGCCGTCAGCAGTCGCGCGAGTGCGCTCCCCAAAAACCTGATCGCCCCTCTCCCGTAAGGATCACAAGAGGCGGGGTTCCGGAGGCCTGCTGTCCCCACTAGCGGTGCACGCCGGAAGGAGGGATGGAGAAGACTTGATTGGCGGCGCAGTGGATTGGAACGGTGCGAAGTGGTGGCTAGGGTTTACCGTATGCGCGTATTTATATGCGGGCTGGGAGAGACGTGGACGTAACTCCACGTCTGAGTCGGTTCGGTTCCACGATCCAGAAAGGAAACGGAAACGGTTTAGAAATTAACGCGTCCGTTAATTACCAAAATAATGACTCATTAAGTTTTCCCAAGCGAAAAAATAAACGCTCTCGGCTCGGCTCATTCCCGCGGCGCGTCGCGCCGCGTCGTGACGAGGCGAGGCGAGGCGAGGCGTGGCGAGGCGGGCGGCGGAGGAGGAGCGCGCGTGTGGCACACCTCTCCTCTTGTCTTGCCAGCTCATACATGAGCTAGAATGGCTCACCTTATAAGGTGGTTCCATTCTCTCCAAACTAGCAGTATGGGACTAAACTTTAGTCCCACTCCCCACTTGTATTATTCATGAATGGGCCATGACAATTTCAGGATTTATTGGGCTTAGTTGGGCTACATGGTGCAGCCCATAAATTCCAACAATCCATGCTTGGTAAAGACCTATTTGCATGCTCGGTCTAACTAAGTAGGTGCTACGGTAGAACCAAAGTCCATGATAGAGCCAATGTCACATGAGTGTATAAACTACATTTGAAATGAAAACTTAATTTTTTTCATTTAAAAAACACATATTTCTTGCATAGCCAAGGAACTACAACAGAATTCTTATGGTGCATACTCGTGAATGACGAATTCCCTAATTTAGCATACTATGATGCGCACACATGATTGGTCGCTTGACTATTGATCACACTACTATGTGATCTTGCAATCGTATCAAATGTTAAAATATAGTATTCTCGGAAAATAACGATACAAGATCCACTCTTTTGATCCATTACTGATGGCTCCCAAGTGCAGGAGATCAATTGTAGTACTTTTCGAATTAGAAAGGTTGTCGAACCCACGAGGAGCAGAAGGAACTGGTAAGTAGAATAGCAAAGGAATAATAAAAGCAACGGGTGTTTTTGTGTTTTAATTGTGTAGTGCAAGTAAAGTAAAATGCGGAAAGTAAATTGCAGCAAGTAGTAGGTATTAATGAGAGACAAAGCCCAATCCTCTAATGCGCAAGAGGACAAGCTCAAATGTGTGTTTGTGTCTTATATGTGGAAAACGTTCCCGAGGGCTGCACGGATTTAGCTAGCATAGTGATTCATTGCATAACATGTTTGTATATCTTGTCTAGTTTTAATCTTCTTCAGACGGAGCCACAAATAGGAATGGCTAAATAAATAAACTATCACCCCTTATGATGGATCATGTGGCCAATTAAATGACAGCACGAGAATTATTAAGACATGATGTCCCACCATAGCCTTATGCTCTAAGGTCCCCGATACAAGTACCCTCATAATGCAATTCAACGACTCTGTCTCAAGTTCCTGTCACCTAAAGACATCATCACGTCACTACACTACGGTATTCTCCTATGAGCCCATGTAGGTGAAGTGTTGTACAGTCGACGTTCGTACAACACCATCATAGAATCACATAAAAGATGAATACTAGACCAAATAACAACTCATCTTATGTAACAAATCATTGCCAATTCATCCTATGCCCTCAGGACCATGCGGGAACTACTCACAACGTGCAAACATGATCATGTATGGTGACATATGTGGTACAACAAAATCTGAAACAATGGATCCACCACCAAATAATGACAAGTACTCAATCCCAAACATGCAACGGAGTACAATAACACGTATCTAGGGTGTAGCAATGATCAAACTATGAGGGGAACGGAGTGGATCACGGTGATGGTGATGGTGGAGATGCAGGTGCTGGTGACGGTGGTGATGGAGATGCCTCCTCCCACGCCAAGGAGGAGATGGGGATGAAGATGGGGATGATTTCCCCCTTCTCCGGAGCTCTGGAGCAGCAGGATCTGTCTCTCCCGCGGAGAGTTTCGAGAGTTTCGCTGCCCTGGCGGCTCCGTCTTGTCTCGGGAAAATTAGGGTGTTGGTTTTCGGGGAAGACGGAGTCTTCAGCAAAAAGACCTCGGGGAGGAGGTGCTGTGGGCCCATTTGGGGGCCCCACACGCGGCCAAGGAATCTGGCCGCGTGGGCTACCCCCTTTTGGGCCTCCTGGCCCTCCTCCTTTGTGTCTTGTGCCCACGGCCTTTCTCCCGAAGAAAAACTGACAGGGTTTCTTTCCTTTCGCAATTTGGATACCTGTAGCTCCTGAAACATCAAAAACATGAAAACGGGTGTTTTCTGACACCCAGAAATTAAATACCAAAAATAGGGACTTTGTAGGAAAGTCCCATAAAATGATCTAAAACATGCAAAACAATGACATAACATTGATAAAACATCCCAATAATGCCTATATGGAGGGTATAAATGATGATATAAAATACACGTATCAACTCCCCCAAGCTTAAACCTTTGCTCGTCCTCGAGTAAATAAGGACATAGATCATTACATGCATCAATGGACTTATGGTTGATAAATAAATACGGGCATTGTATCATCATCATGTTCAGTTATAATGCAAGATGAATGAATAGAACTCATACACATAAGGATAACATATTCGAAGCTCTAGCAAACACCCCATACTTTTGAAAGCAAATAACCATTGTATGTTGGACAATCGAATTATACTCTTTAATTTGGAGAAAGATAAATGAGTAGAGGTAAAACATGATCAAGTCTCATTTAGTTTCCAAACTATTCAGCTTAAATTACTAATTATAATGTGGCATCCATTGGGCTAAGACTCTCATTGCCCCTTTATCATTATCATCTTAATTTATGAATGTTGAAGTAATGTGGTTGACAAGGTGTTGGTTGAATGTCTCATGCCCCGTGAGTGTGAAAACCTACTCCATGATTACTCAACTTAAGATTCCTAATAAGCTTTGTACAATCATAATAAGTATTAATGACATCATAGAGAATTGCAAAGAGGTACCTCTTGCACCATGACATAGAAACCAGCCCATGTCACAATAACAAGATGAACAAACGGAGTAGACTCATCATCCTTTTTTTAATTTCATTCACTATATGCATAGCTTCTTATTTTATTGTAGGTTGTGTTTGTAGAGTCCACTCTAGCTGTAAGTAAATTTCCACCATGATCAAGCATGGCTTGGGTTAGCGGCCCAATGCAATTTCTCTAGTCATATATACTTACTCATCAAAACTTACTATTCCTCTATTTCATTTTGGCATGGCAGGAGTCCAAAAACAAAAGCACATGACATCAACTAAATATAAAATTTCTTTGTGCAATGTTGAAAGCTTTCACGTGATGCATGTGTTAGCCAACTCCCAACCAAAATCCTTGTCAAGCACAAAACTTTTAGCTCCCATTAATGGGTCATGTTTGTTAAGTGAAATAGAAATAAATGTGTGCATTCAAAAGTTCATGAGAGTCTTATCCCAAATTCAGCCCATGCCAATTAATAACATAAGCATCTTAATTTAGAGCATAAATGAAACTATAACATGGTGAACATGCTCGGAATAGCCATTATGCTAATAGATAGATAGTGGATTTATGTCATATTGAGATAATTCTACAATTGTCCAACACACTCAAGTTAATTAATTTCAAGGCAAGATGTGATTGAAACCTCTAAATATGCCATGCTCATTTGCATGAGTGTTACCCATAAATCCCCAAAACAAGGGAATCATGGATGACACCATACTTTATTATTCATTGATAAACCATAAGACGGGGATGCATGATTATCTTCAATGAGCTCACTCAAGCCTAAACGAAAACGATAACTAGATAATAAAACTAAGACAGACCAAAACTAGATAGACATGATAAAGCTGATAAAAGACGGGGGATAGGTGAAACTCCCCCAAGCTTAGATGGTTGCGATAATTTCTTCATTCTCCCTTCTTCTCGTACTCAGCCCACCACTCTTTCTTCTTCTTCTCTTCATAGTTGTCTTCAAGCTCTCCAATGATGCGCATCATGAGGTTATAGGCTTTCTCAAATGCTCCTGCAGCTTTTCCCAACCTTTCCATGAGGTCATTCTCCACCGTCTCCTTGGGAGTTTTCCACTCCGGGCTTGGTGCTTTCTTCTTGGGAATAAGATGATCCCAATCTCCAGTGCAATTCTTCTCAGTGGGAGTTTCCCTGCCAATAAGAGGAGAAACTGCGTTTTTGCTAGCAAGTGAGTGCCTTGGAGCCTTCCCTCTGGTGCTCATACGTGCGGACTGTCTCTTGTTTCCAAAAGACATGTTCACCCGTACGCCAGCAACAGGGATTGGTGATGGAGGTGATGTTGCAAGAGGTGGTATGTCGAAGATGGCCTCATCATCTTCCTCGTCAGGTTCTTCATCCATGATTTCGCGAAGCTCCACGTCCTCGTCATCCGAGTAGTCCTTCCTCTTCCTATTCCTCCTGTGGATGGATGTGGGGCTGTTGCCCTCAAGCTCATCATCATCATCGTCCATGGAGGTGCATTGGTAGGAGTCTCCCGAAGTCATGGCTTGGAAAACCTGACAGACAGAATAGACAAAACAAAGATCGTGCGAGAACTCTTGGTGCGGGATTAGATCGACAAAAGGGGGTATATATTGACGGTTTTGGGGGTAAGATGAAGCGTCGGAGTCGAAAACGAGACGTAACGGGACTCCGAGGTGGAAAAGGGGTACCTCCACGCGGCCAAGGAATCTGGCCGCGTGTGGGGTCCTCTTTTCCCCCTCGAGGTCCAATTCCTTCCAATTTTCTTGTCCCACACGTTAATTTCCATAAAAAATGAGTTCCGTAAGTTTTCACGCAATTCCGAGAAATTTCCAAACACAATAATTGTAAATTATTGAATTTGGGTTTCTTAAACTGCAGGATCCCTACAATTACCTCCTCCGGTGTCATTAACTTTATCTCCTCGATGGTTCCTATGAAGCTCTTTCCTGCAATATAATGTTTTAGGCGTTGTCCATTGACCACATGAGGTTTAGCTTTCATATCACCGTGAAGACGGATGGCCCCCGAACGGTATACCTCCTGTACTACCAATGGACCCTGCCATTTTGAAGCTAATTTCCCTGCAGAAAACTTAAAACGAGAGTTGTACAATAGGACTTGATCACCTACTTTAAATTCCTTTCTTTTAATTTTCTTGTCATGCCAAATTTAACTTTCTCTTTAAACAATTTTGCACTTTCATATGCTTCATTCCTCCATTCATCTAATAGATTTAGGTCAAGCAATCTCTTCTTCCCCGCTGTTTTTAAATCAAAATTTAATTTCTTAATAGCCCATCTAGCTTTATGTTCTAATTCAACGGGTAAATGACATGCTTTTCCATAAACCATTTTATAAGGAGACATACCCATAGGATTTTTATAAGCAGTTCTATAAGCCCACAATGCATCATTTATTTTAAGTGGCCAATCAGATCTAGCTCTGTTTACTGTTTTCTCTAAAATAAGTTTAATTTCCCTATTACTTAATTCAACTTGTCCACTAGTTTGAGGATGATAGGGTGATGCAATTCTATGATTAACATTATATTTCGCCAATGTTTTTCTAAGAACACCATGCATAAAATGAGATCCACCATCAGTAATTAAAAATCTAGGAACACCAAATCTAGGAAAAATAATTTCTTTAAGCATTTGCATGGTTGTGGCATGGTCTGCACTCTTAGTAGGAATTGCTTCTACCCATTTTGTAACATAATCAACAGCAACCAAAATGTGAGTATGTTTTGTACTAGATGCAGGAAATGGTCCCATAAAGTCAAAACCCCACACATCAAATGGTTCAAGTGGTAATGTATAGTTCATAGGCATTTCATTCCTTCTACCAATTTTCCTAATCTTTGACATTTATCACAAGTTTTAATATATTCAGCACAATCCTTGAATAGAGTAGGCCAATAAAAACCACATTGTAATACCTTTGCTGCAGTACGATCTCCTGCATGATGTCCTCCATAGGGACTGTCATGACAATCTCTTATAACAACATGTTGTTCATGCTCAGGTACACAACGTCTAATAATGCCATCAACACTTTTCTTATACAAGAATGGATCATCCCAAAAATAATGTCTAAGGTCATAAAAGAATTTCTTTCTTTGCTGGTAAGTAAACTGTGGTGGCATAACTTTCCCAACAATAAAATTTGCATAATTAGCAAACCAAGGAGATGCAACTTTAGCACTAGAAACACTAACAAGGGCAAGTTGTTCATTAGCAAAACTATCATTAATAGGAATAGGATCATCAGGTATATTTTCCATTCTAGAAAGATGATCAGCTACGGGATTATCTTCTCCTTTCCTATCTACTATGTGTAAATCAAATTCTTGCAACAAAAGTACCCATCTTATTAGCCTAGGATTAGCATCTTTCTTATTCATCAAATATTTAATAGCAGAATGATCAGAGTGCACAGTGACTTTTGAATCAATTATGTAAGATCTAAATTTATCAGATGCAAATATTACCGCTAAAAATTCTTTTTCAGTTGTAGCATAATTTCTTTGAGCACCATCTTGTGTTTTACTAGCATAGTAAATAACATTCAATTTCTTATCAACCCTTTGGCCTAAAACAGCTCCAACTGCATAATCACTAGCATCACACATAATTTCAAAGGGCAAGTTCCAATCAGGAGGTTGAATAATAGGTGCAGTTATTAAGGCTTTCTTTAAAACATTAAAGGATTCTATGCAATCATCATTAAAAGAAAATGGAACATCCTTTTGCAAAAGATTGGTTAGAGGCTTTGATATTTTAGAGAAATCTTTAATGAACCTACGATAAAAACCTGCATGACCGAGAAAACTTCTTATACCTTTGATGTCTCTTGGATATGGTAATTTCTCAATAGCTTCAATTTTTGCTGGGTCAACTTCTATTCCTCTTCCAGAAATACGATGCCCAAGAAAAATTCCCTCTGTTACCATAAAGTGACACTTCTCCCAATTAAGAACAAGGTGTTGGTCTTCACAACGCTGCAAAACTTTGTTAAGGTTGAACAAGCAATTATCAAAAGAAGTACCATACACCGAAAAATCATCCATAAAGACTTCCACTATCTTTTCAATATAATCAGCAAATATAGCATTCATGCATCTCTGAAAAGTAGCAGGCGCATTACATAAACCAAAAGGCATTCTCCTATAAGCAAATGTACCATATGGGCAACTAAAAGTGGTATTTTCCTGATCATCACTATGAACTGGAATTTGAGAGAAGCCTGGATACCCATCTAAATAACAAAAGTGAGAATGTTTAGATAATCTCTCTAGCATTTGATCAATAAAGGGCAATGGATAATGGTCCTTACGAGTTGCTTTATTTAATTTTCTATAATCAATGCACATTCTATAACCAACAACAGTACGTTGAGCAACAAGTTCATCATCTTTATTAGGAACCACAGTAATTCCACCTTTCTTAGGAACACAATGAACAGGACTAACCCATTTACTATCAGCTATAGGATAAATAATACCAGCCTCTATGAGTCTAATTACCTCCTTTCTTACCACTTCCTTCATTTTTGGATGTAGACGGCGTTGGAAATCAACAACAGGTTTAGCATCTTCTTCTAAATTAATTTTATGCATACATAGAGCTGGACTTATGCCCTTAAGATCATCAAGAGAATAACCAATAGCCTTACGGTGGGCTTTAAGCACATCAATTAATTTCTCTTCTTCCTCAGCTGAAAGGTTAGCACTAATAATAACAGGGTATATATTTTTCTTATCCAAGTATGCATATTTCAGATTTTCAGGCAAAGGCTTTAATTGAAAACTAGGATCTCCTTTAGGAGGTGGGAGTACTCCTAGATTATCAGGTGGGATATGCAATTGTAATTGTGGAGGTTGCTGCCATAATATTTGTTCTAAAGCTTCTTTTTCTGCATCATTAAATGGCTCTTCCTGATTAAGCATATAACGTTCCACCACGTCGGATGAAGCTACAGCTATATGAGCAAGAGTTTCAATTATATCTTTAGATTTTGGTTCTTTCTTAGCAGGTTTATCAGCAAATTTAGAAAAATTAAATTCAAGTTTCTCTCCAGCACATTCAATAAACACCCTTTCTCTAGGCAAATCAATTTCAGCACCAACAGTATGTAAGAAAGGTATACCAAATATAATAGGACAGAAAGAATCTTGTGGACAACCAAGCACAATAAAATCAGTAGGATATTTTATTTTCCCTACCAATACTTCAACATCTCTAACAATTCCAAAGGGACTAATATAATCTTTATTAGCAAGCTGAATGGTCATACCTGTTACTTCCATGGTGATAGGATCAATATCAGGCTTAATTTCTTGATAGAGAGAATATGGAATGACACTAATGCTTGCTCCAATATCACATAAACCATGATAACAAGAAGTCCCAATAGAGCATGATATAATTGGCTTACCAACTTTGGATGAATTCCCTTTAATAACTTTGGTAGCATCTTCACATAAATAAACATCAACAGGATCTTCTTCATTTAATTGTTAATAATAGAGACTTGGTTCTTGACTCCCACCTGTTCTTTAGGTTTAGAACATCTCTTTCTACTTTTGTCAGCAACAGCAATAAGAAAATTCTCTTTAACTTTTTCAGGATAGGGAGGTGGTTCAACATATTCTTCTATTACTACAGATGATACCGGTGTTTATTTAATAAATTTAGGGACAACAATAGAAGATTTAACAGGTTCAACATAATAATCAAAGCCACTTTTAGGAATTCGAATGTGCTCAGCAAATTTCTTAGCTATTTCAATTGCAACATATGGATCAAGACCAAAATCTTTAATAACATTCTTGAACAAAATATAACTTGAGAAACTTTCTACACATGAATAAGCTTTATTACCTTTGTCTAGGTCCCAATATTCAGAGTTCTTCGAAATAATTTCCAATAAATTCCAAGCTTCTTCTGCAGTATTATTTGTAAAGCTTCCACCAGATGAACCATCCAAATATTGCTTTAGCCTATCAGGTAGTCTCACATAAAATTTTATCAATATAAGTTTATTTGTGAGATCATGACAAGGATTCTTACGAAGGAGGTCCTTAAGCCTCCCCCAAGCTTGAGTAATACTCTCTCCAAGGTGTGGCCAAAAATTAAATATAAAGCAACGGTTCTCATAAGCCTCTTTAGGAGTAAAATATTTAAGAAAGAAAACCTTCATAAAAGTATCCCAATTATGTGTAATTTCTTCATCCAGGGACACATACCATTTTCGAGCATCACCAGTTAAGGACTGGTACAATAACTTGCATTTTACCTCCTCCTCAGAAATAGCCTTGAGCCTAATTAGCCCACATATATCCTCAATAGCCTGTATGTGATCACTTGCAGCCTTTGTTCCATCCCCTGCAAAATACTCATTCCTAACAGCTTTAACAAATTCAAGGGGAATAATATAACCATCATCATGAGGTGCTTTTTCAACAACTTTAGGTTTAATAGCATAAGCACTCTCATATAAAGCAAGTTTCAGCGAAGAAATTCTCATAAAAGCCATAATAATAACAGGATGCAACAGCAAGTAAAATTCTGCTTTCAAGTTTCCTTACCAAACTTTTTACCAATAGCGCTACGCTCCCCGGCAACGGCGCCAGAAAAGTGTCTTGATGGCTCCCAAGTGCAGGAGATCAATTGTAGTACTTTTCGAATTAGAAAGGTTGTCGAACCCACGAGGAGCAGAAGGAACTGGTAAGTAGAATAACAAAGGAATAATAAAAGCAACAGGTGTTTTTGTGTTTTAATTGTGTAGTGCAAGTAAAGTAAAATGCGGAAAGTAAATTGCAGCAAGTAGTAGGTCTCAATGAGAGACAAAGCTCAATCCTCTAATGCGCAAGAGGACAAGCTCAAGTGTGTGTTTGTGTCTTATATGTGGAAAACGTTCCCGAGGGCTGCACGGATTTAGCTGGCATAGTGATTCATTGCATAACATGTTTGTATATCTTGTCTAGTTTTAATCTTCTTCGACGGAGCCACAAATAGGAATAGCTAAATAAATAAACTATCACCCCTTATGATGAATCACGTGGCCAATTAAATGACAGCACGAGAATTATTAAGACATGATGTCCCACCATAGCCTTATGCTCTATGGTACCCGATACAAGTACGCTCATAATGCAATTCAACGACTCTGTCTCAAGTTCCTGTCACCTAAAGACATTATCACGTCACTACACTACGGTGTTCTCCTATGAGCCCATGTAGGTGAAGTGTTGTACAGTCGATGTTCGTATAACATCATCATAGAATCACATAAAAGATAAATACTAGACCAAATAACAACTCATCTTATGTAACAAATCATTGCCAATTCATCCTATGCCCTCAGGAACATGCGGGAACTACTCACAACGTGCAAACATGATCATGTATGGTGACATATGTGGTACAACACAATCTGAAACAATGGATCCACCACCAAATAATGACAAGTACTCAATCCCAAACATGCAACGGAGTACAATAACACGTATCTAGGGTGTAGCAATGATTAAACTATGAGGGGAACGGAGTGGATCACGGTGATGGTGATGGTGGAGATGCAGGTGCTGGTGAGGGTGGTGATGGAGATGCCTCCTCCCACGCCAAGGAGGATATGGGGATGAACATGGGGATGATTTCCCCCTTCTCCGGAGCTCCGGAGCAGCAGGTTCTGTCTCTCACGCGGAGAGTTTCGAGAGTTTCGCCGCCCTGGCGGCTCCGTCTTGTCTCGGGAAAATTAGGGTGTTGGTTTTCGGGGAAGACAGAGTCGTCAGCAAAAAGACCTCGGGGAGGAGGTGTTGTGGGCCCATTTGGGGGCCCCACACGCGGCTAGGGAATCTGGCCGCGTGGGCTACCCCCTTTTGGGCCTCCTGGCCCTCCTCCTTTGTGTCTTGTGCCCACGGCCTTTCTCCCGAAGAAAAACGGACAGGGTTTCTTTCCTTTCGCAATTTGGATACCTGTAGCTCCTAAAACATCAAAAACATGAAAACAGGTGTTTTCTGACACCCAGAAATTAAATACCAAAAATAGGGACTTTGTAGGAAAGTCCCATAAAACCATCTAAAACATGCAAAACAATGACATAACATTGATAAAACATCCCAATAATGCCTATATGGAGGGTATAAATGATGATATAAAATGCACGTATCAATTACCAATTATGTTTTTGCAAGTTTTCTCTTGTAAAAAACGGCACTTGAAATCCGAATATCCAATCAAGTTTGACGAAAACACAATCTCTTTTCCATTGGATTACTCATAGAAAGAAGACGGTTCATGTACAAGGTGTAAAAAAACGAGGGGCTCAAAGGAAAAACACACACCCACACCCATAAAACATTGGAGTCTCCCGGCTCTGGCGTGTGTGCATATTGCAGGAAAATACATTCTCCCTCATCAGTATCGAGAACTGACAGTCAGGGGTACGTGTTGCATTGTCTCAGGGTGGATCATTTAATGCTTGGAAATTGGTCTTTGCTGCCATTCTCTGTTTGCCAGAGAATGAGCCGTGAGGACCTTACCATGTAGAGCCAACCATGCAAATAATTATAATTTCGGATGCTTCATCTTTTCTTCATCTTTTTCTAGGCTACCCCACTAAACCTTCATCATCAATGATTCTAGTTGTATCCTACCTCGCTAAAATTTGAGCAGGAACTACTGTTTCATTTAGTGTAGGCGATGAGCTCCATTCGCCAGGTTCCTACGATGAACGTTTATATGCAAATATGTCCAATAACGCAAGAAATCACACATATAATAGATGAGCACCACAAGAGAATAATTCATTCTTCTCAAATTACAACACAAAGTAGATACCCCACAATATGAAAAATCTATCTATTATATACTAAAAGTACAATACGGGGGTCTAAAATAGAGCCACCACAATGAGCCACATCATCTATATTATTTTGATGGTTAGATCTAAAATTAGTGGTTAGGATTTTAACCTGAAATTTGCGTAACAAATAGGGCACACCTATTCCAATGCGATAATCTGGGTCCAGGTCCAACACGTAACACACTTCTTATGCATATATTTGGTCCAACACGTCGGGAGTTCTAATTCATGCACAACGATGCGGTCCTGTACTCCTGTATTTGATAGATGTGAGTCCCCCGTAAAGAAACTTGATTGATAGTTTTTTATGCCTATATATGACGGATGTGAGTAGGCCAAATCGGTAGTCGGTAGTTTTTTAAAGACTTGATCGATAGTTGGTGTTCAGCTTACAATAGTGTGTAATGACGTATTTAGACGTAATGGTCCTCTCTCCGCGTAGAACTTTAGCCTGGGCGGATGGATCGGGGACTAAACAAGGTTCTCTGCGGCTCTCCCGCAGCCTTAGGTTTTGAGAGTCTCATGTGAGAGCCCGGCGAGCTCCAGCTCGTTCTCCGGCGGCATGGCCGGCCGGCGGCGAGGGGGATGCTGCGCGCGGGATACTGTACAGAGTAGAGCTAGGTTTCCTTCTCGTGTTGTTACCTTAGTGTTTGTTGTCGCCTTCTTGGTGCTCCTCTCGTCTCAGGCGACTAGCAGCGACGCCAGGGACTACGCGCCCTTCTCCAGCGACAAGAAGCTATGGAAGCTTCATCGGTGGGTGGAGGAAGCGCGGGAGTGGACAAATAATCTCGTCTGTCGTATCCGCAGCTTCTTGGATCTCGGGAATCGAAGAAATGAAGCTCCCCTGGCCAGCCGTGGAGGCGTGGAGGTGGGTTTCGAGTTCTTCCTCCTCTCGGTGATCTTCGAGTTGCTTTGGCTGCATCGTCTAGCTTCCTGGAAGCTGCGAAGATGTGGCGGTGGAGTCTCCAAGCGGCGGTGCGGGGCGCTTGCGCCGGCGCCATCTTTGGCCAAGGGAGGCCCTCCACGCAAGATCAAGCAGCAGCTCTGTGCAATTCTCATGGAGGATGACTGCCTCCATGAAGTCAGGCCCAGTTGTTGGCCATTTCAACCTCCGTTGCGGAGGCCATCTCATGGAGCGACGCCGGCGTCTTCAGCCTTCTCTTCCCCAAGTGGTTTAGTCCCCGGTGGAAGATTGGGTGGCCGGAGTTCGAGCTCCAGCAATGGCGGTGCAAGATTCGGATCGGATCGCTTTTCTGTTCGCAGATCTGGGGTCCTTTGTGCTTATTTCCAGGACCGGGTTGTAATTTTCTTTTCTTCAGGGTCCTTTTTGCATTTCCTTGTAACCGCCCAGAATTAATGCAGCTGCTTCGGGGTCCTTCGAGGCCCCTCTCCTTGTTCAAAAAAAAAAAAAAGACGTAATGGTCCTGGACTCTCTTACTTGACGATAGACATGGGTCTACAAAGAAAAAACAAAGATCGATCGTTGGACTTAGCTTACAATAGCCTACCAGCACGTATCTCTCTCCTTCAAAAAAGTGAAAACACTTCTTACAAAAAGTCAAGACGGACAGCACCCGGGTATATTAAAAAAAAATGAAGACACTGCATACTCTAACTACAACGTGAGCATGATTGAATAATGAATACAAAAATTATTCAAGAGATATCTATTTTTGAGAGCAAACCCACAAGTAGACAGATTTTAGCTCTGCAGCAAATTGTTTTAACCGGCTATTCTCACATTCAAAGCTAAGTCTGATTTCTCTCACTATGAAATATGAATACACAACAAATTGTTCCTTAGAACATCTAATTATTTTTTATCAAATCTTTTTTGGTAGTTTTTTTTTTAACAGATCTTTTTCTGTAGTTGCGCGAAGAGAAATAGCGTATATGTGTCCCCTTCCATCTCTGATGTTTTCTAGGAGTTTTATTTTTTATATTAAGAATGTTCCTTGCATGCAGATAAACCTTAATGACGATTCTCTATTGATCACACATGAACTAAAACAATTTTTTTCTTTGCGTGTCATCTTTTGAAAATCAAATTTACTGTTTTCCGAATATACATATGTACCTCTAAGATTTTAGAGGATGTATCATTTCCATCAAAGTATATTTTTTTTAATATTAGTCTTTTAGTACGCGAGTCAAATAGTTGACCTAACATAATTTTTTTTTTTAAATCTAAAATGTGGATCTGTTAGTATGTATAAATCGGTGAATTAAGAAAAAATCAATATGAATTGACGTAGTTGTAAGACATGGATACAAGACATAACAAATACATGTGAGAAGATTGTCACCTGGCATGACAAGTGAAGAACACCATCAAGTAAAAATATATCAAAATAGAAGTACCGACGTTGCAAAATGGTGGCATGAAATTTCTAAAAATATAACACTCAATATTTGGCCACGAATTAATTAAGTTGGTTCAAACTATTCTTCACATAGGTTTATTTTACCTGCCATCCCAGTTTTGGTGTCCATAGAACCTTGTAAGTCATAATCCCATACTTAAAGTATAGACTAAAATCATAAATTATTTCATCGACATATTCAACACCCTCACATTTGCGAGGGCCACCTTTCTAGTGTACCACAAAGCGACAATCTTTGCAATCCACCAAAAATATTGAGTAAACCAAGTTGACATAGAGAAGGCATCACGGGTAATACTAATAGTATTCAACATACAAATTGGAGCAGGATGCTCAAAAGTAAAGGTTGTATCGTTTCTTCAGCTAGACAAAAACTGTATGAATAATTACCCAACCATTTTTTTTAATTGATCTAAGGTCACAATTGCATTGTGCCATATAAACTAGACACATATTTTGAATTTTAAGAGGTATGCCCAAAGGATATCGTCCCATACCCACATATGACATTTTCTTATACATTGATCTCACAAGGAACCTTGCAAATATGTTTAGCTTCCATTTTGACATATCAGGTCCAACATCAAGGGACACACCTGCCGGCTTGTTTGAATTGATTGTGTTTGCAAATTTTTATCTAAGCATCGTCGGAATCTCAAATTGAGAGGGAAAATATCTTATGATACCACTTTTCGAATCCTACCATGCTACCACTCCCCAAAATTCGAATATACGAGTGTCAACATTTGATTTTTTTTTATTGGGGGTGTTCACAACGTGTTTGTTTAGATTCGTAAAACTTTTCGAGCCAAATTCTAAATACTCGTGGAGAAACATAAAAACAATTCAAATTGTATGTGAATAGTGTAATATTGTGTTTTTGACTTTTGTGACACTATTTATGTTGGATTTGTCTTCTTTTTTGTTTCTCCTTATGTATTTCGAATATGGTTTCGTAAATTATAGGTATCGTAAACACACACTTGTCAATAGCCACAATTCTTTTCGAAATTTTTTGAAACTTGCAAATTTAAATTTTGGGAAATAGTATCATGGTATCAGATGAAGAGTGGTATGGATATGCTCTGGTATCAGATGAAGAGAGGTATGTGTTCGAAGACGGGAACGAAGGCGTCCACCCTGCCATCGCCGAGGTAGGATGGCGGCATAACGTAGCTAGGGCACCCCGTGTCGAAGTCTAGCTCGTAAAACGGGAACGTCATCCAACTTTCCACCTCGAGATCTGGGCCCAGAACGTCGTGCAGCACCGCCGTCTTCTCAAGCCCCTCCCGCTCCATGGCACCGGAGCTCGTGAAGTCGACGAGCGACTGGAAGTAGTCGCCATTGACGCGCGACACCGAGTCGTGGATCACCTGTGCTGCGTGCTTCAACGGCTGGCCTAGGAGGTCACCCTCCTTGGCGCGTGGGAACGCCTGGAGGACCAGGTTGCCGAAATAGCCCGGTTGTGCGTGGCCAAGTGCCGCCGCCCGTCGACTGCGATGCGGATGGTGGAGGTCTCGTGGGGGCCGACGCCCCGCACCCGCACGATGGTGCGCCATAGGTGCGCGAGAGTGGTCTCGAACCGGCTAAAAGGACGGCCGCGCCCCTCCGACGCGTTGGCACGCAGCCGAGCGACAAAGTCTTTGGTGAAATGCGTCTTGTGGATCACGACGTTTTCAACGGCCGCGTTGTGGTGCCCGTGGTTAGAGTTGGGCGTCGGCCGATGGTAGGTGGGGGCAGCTAAGGTTAATAGTTGGACCTAAGCCAGAAGAGTTTTCCGTGACCTAGCCGCCAGGAGCGGCGACTAGGGAGACGGTCGCCTACCATCGATCTTCACCGGCCGGCGCGCTGGTCCCCTCTCGCTCGGACTGCTGCTTCGGATGCAGGAGAGAGGGGGACCCTTCCTCCGCTCTGTAGTTATGTTTTGGTTCTGTAGATTGTGGTGCGCCGTTGGGGTGGTGGGAGCGGCGCCGCGACGAATAAATCTTCCTCAACTCTACTCCCACACCGACGTCCTCCTTCATGGCGACGTCTCGGAGTTGATGGCATCGTGTGTTTGCCGATCTTTCAGATTGGTGGCGTTAGAGTTCATGGATGGTGTTAGCGAGGCGGTGGCGCCGATCCCATCAGGTGTGTTTCTCCTTCTGCTTTGTCCCCGTTGATGCGGCGTTGTCTCCGACGTCATGGTGGAGCAGGGAGGATTGGTCGTCCGGGAGTACGCGCAGGCACCTGCCTGCGCAGTTGACAGCTGGAAGATAGTGCATCCTGTGCTGGATTTGTGGTTGGAGCCTGGCAGTTCTGGTGTCCTTCTACGACGTTGTAGTCGTGTGGGGATGTCAGGTCTGGAGTTCGATGGCGTGTCCGAGGACACGTTGCCCCGGTCTGATTTGTTCAAGGACAATGGTTTTGCTGCTGGCAAACTACTTTGGAGGTTCGTAAAGCTGCAGATCAGCGATGGAGCCGCGTCGAGCTCGGGTGAAGAGGTGATCTGGCTACTCTCTCTTGGTGGTCGCTTCGGTGGTGCCGAAAGAGAGGGACAGGCGCTGGTTTTTTTTGCACAGGATTATCCTATCCTTTCGTAACCAGATTTTTATCTTATGAATGAGAACGTATTACCTTGCAAAAAAAAAGTGGGGGCAGCTACGATGCATGATTGCACATGGTTGAGGATCGATCGGATCGGATATCCAAGTCCACGTTGCAACATGCGTTTTGCTTAGGCCATGTAGTACATTGCAGAACGCTTCCACGGGCGCTAAAAAAGTCAATGCCCTGTCCATACGGTAGCGCCAGATGCTGGGAGCGGCAAATGAAGCGACCGAATCTTCTATATGAGGCGATGCTTGTAAAATCGGCCAGGATTTAACCATCAAAACTGGTGGGATTTTCCCCCTAGCGTCTCTGCCTTAGCGGCTCCGTGTACATGCTCTTACTGATGTTAAGAGCATATCTAGCCGTTCGGCCCCCAGGGCCAATTTTCGGCGTAAAATAGCGCCTCCTGGGGGCTATCCGGCGCTATTCTCGCCCTGGGGGGCGACAGTTTTTAGTGACGTGCCCAGGCGACACGGCGAGATTTGACAAAATCAATGAAAAAACGGCGAAATGTTGGCAAACTACTACGATTTCATTGAACTTGGCCGAATATAGGCGATATTTAAATATTTAGAGGGAATTTAAAAAAAAACTGCGACTACGTGCCGAGGGCCTTTTAAATCTTGGTGTAGTCGCCGCCGTTCCAACCTTTAATTGAGAGAATAAAGTTTCCTCTATTGTTTTTATGAATGTTAGATTTTAATATGATGTCACAGAAACAAGTTCGGTATCAATCGGAGAGGCTTCAGGGAAGCTACTATAAGAGAGGAATAATGCCGGTGTTAGGCAGAATTTTATATGAGAAAAAAGGAGGACATTAGTATTGGCGTGTGTAGAAAAATTTAAAATTTTCCATCCTACATAACATAGAGGATCTACTATGTAGGTAAAGGCATGGATAGATCTGATTTGTTACCGACACGAAGCGTGGAAGTGGTGTCGATGAAGCCTGATGAAGAGTCCCACAGCTAAGCCTAGCGGCTGGACTGTTGCCGATTCCCCGTATCCCACCTCCTGGATTCAACAAAGTGAGGGTATCACGTGTTACTTCATGGCTGACGTTGGTAAACCCGAAGAGAAAGGTTGTGAAGAGCGCAGCAACAAGTTTTCCCTTAGAAAAGAAACCAGGTTTGAATCGACCCGTAGGAGGACAAGCAACTTCTGAAGGTTGATGCAGTTGATGTGGTAGGGTGCACTACAAGTTCAGCAGCAACATGGCACCTACGCAACACAATCAAATCACTTTGCCCCAGCGTAGCAGTGAGGTTGTCAATCTCACCGGTTTTGCTGAATACAAAGAGGTTAAACGTATAGTGTGGAAAACAGTATGAGAACAATATGAAAACAACAGTAGTAGTGTGAAAATAGTGGAAGCAGTGTGAAAACAGGAATTGCAATGGTTGTATTATTAGTATGAGAAAATGGACCGGGGTCCACATTTCACTAGAGGTGTCTAAGATAGCTAACATGCGTCGTGAACAAATTACAGCTGGTCAATTGATAGATAATGAAACATGCATGACATGATGATTACTATGTGATTCATGCGGGCATTATAACAAGATACATAGACCGTCATCCAACTGCATCTATGACTAATAATCTACCCTCTGAATATCATCCTAACAAACGTTGGGTATTAAGTTGGAAGCAACATATAATCGCAGTAATCACCCTAATGGCAACAACACATCCTCCATCCGTCACATTTCTGTGACTCGGGCACAGATGCAAAGGAGGCATGAACCCACTATCGAGCATAAATACTCCCTCTTGGAGTCACTAGTATCTACTAGGCCAGAGCATCTACTAACAACAGAGAGCATGCAAGATCATAAATAACATACACATGAAGACAACATGATAGATTGATAATCAAGAGACAGAGCATTCAATAATCATCGAATCCCAGCAAACACAACATGTAGCATTACAATAAGATGATCTCGATCATGTAGGGCAGCTCACGAGATCTAAACATGAGGCATAAGGAGGAGAGAACAACCATATAGTTACTGCTATGGACCCGTAGTCCAAGGATGAACTCCGGAGGCGGGCATGGTGGTGTAGAGCCCTCCGGTGATGATTTTCCCTCCTGGCAGGGTGCCGGGGAGAACTCCAGAACCCTCCCGATCTTAGGTTAACGATGACGGTGGCCTCGGGTGTGTTTTGTGGAAAAGTGGTATATTTTTAGGTTTCACGCACCGGGGGATAAATAGGCGAAAGGGCGATGGCGGTGGGCGCCCGAGGGGCCCATACCACCCCATGGAGCGGCTAGGGGCATGATGCCTCATGGTGTGGCCCCCCTCCGGGCCTCTTCGGGACTTTGTGGAACCTTTGGGAATTCGAAGACTTCCAGGCTTCGAATTTTCCAATTCCGAGAATATTTCCGGAACAACTTTTCTGAAACTAAAAATAGCAAAAAACATGAACTGGCTCTGTGTCATCTTGTCAATAGGTTAGTCCTGGGAAATGAATAAAAAGGCATAAAGTCTAAGGAAAATATGTAGCATATGGCAAAAAAACAACATAGAACATCAGAAATTAAGGATACGTTTATGGCGTATCATTACACCTTTGAGAGCTCACACACATACGTCCGTGAAAATCCTACAACGCTTCACCGTCTAGGACTAGGCACCACAGATTTGCAATTGAGGTGGAGAAGTTCCCAACACACGGGAGATAGATTAGACCTAGGTCTAATCGGGAGGGGATCACCTAGGCCTAATTAGAGGAATCTCTAATCGAATTAGAGGAGGTTCTAATCCAATTATAAGATCTCTAAACCAATTAGAAGGGCCCTAATTAGATTGCTTTAATTAGTCTTATAATTACTAGTTGAGTGCCCGTGCGTTGCCACGAGACCTCGAGTTTATTTTCATCAGCATTATGGAATGACATTGAAGAAAATACTTGTACTGGTTTTCAAACAAACTCACCTGTATGAGAATTGAGCTAGCTGCTTGTTGATCTCATAAGTATTTTCTTGTTCTCCTCATCTTTGAGTACATGATCAAATTATTTGATTAAGAAGCAAGAAATCACATGAAATCTACATAAACTTGACTGAACTAAGAACTATGAACTTATGGTTTAAATTGCACTAATTTTCACGCCTAACTAAAGTCCTTGTTCGCACTCTCAAAACTGAATAACTTACAAGTTTGTGATGTGGAACATAAAACTAACTACTCGAAATAAGAATGTTCGGTTAAACGAGAAATCATACAAGAGGATACTCGTATTTCAAATAAGTCATACATAAACAGAGAAGAGCTACAGGCCTACAGTGCTAAACTTCATAAGATGAGGTTACTGCATTTCAGAGATTAGAGGCTTGCAGGTGCACTTAAACCAGTAGGTAGTATATATACATTTGTTAGTACCATAGTCCTGTGATTCCAATATGAAAATATACATTTTTCCTCCTCTCTTAACTCTGATGAATAAAACAGTTCAGCTCTTCAGTTTATTGCACTTCTAACCAGAACACAACCAATCAAACCTTCAGTTAGCGAAACATGTATACATGTACTAAAGGTAAACATTCTTAGATAAAAACAGATTTCTAGCAAACTTGTGGGCATGTGTAAACTAATATTAGCATACCACACTTCTACTGGTTAATTAGTCGCAGCCATATAAAAGAACCATATCCTAACCTTCTACTGGAACTGCAACAAACGCTCATTTACTAAGTAGTTTAAAACGTATGTTTCGGGTAGCATCTCTATGAATCTTGTTGGAAATTTTCTAGAGCTGACCCTGTTATTTGTTAAAAACCCTTATTCTATTTCATGTCCTAAACACCAATCTATAACACTAATAGGTGCACATTCTTTTATTGCTCTAGCTAGCTGAAGATGGTGTTGAACATCTGAAACAATAACCACATCCCTGCATGACCATAAAATCAAATATACCTCAAGGCATAACAACCATATATCTAGAGACCCTCAACAAACATTTCTTGGGGAAGTTAATGCAGATTAAGAGGACCAGTTCATTCTACAAACTGATGCATGTCATTCATCCTAAGTCATCTGAGGTGATTTTCTACACATGGGACTTTGGCTGACATTGGAGATTATTAGCATGCATGACACAACTTTATATTGAAAATTATTATTGTTGGCCATACACTAGTAGGAAATAGGCTATAGCCACCACTTTACCGCTGGCGAACAGAGATACACGTTCGCCAGCGCTATTAACGTTGGCCAACAGGAAACCTTGTTCGCCAGCGCTACCTATGTTACCGCTGGCGAACATGCCACTTTGTTCGCCAGCGGTAACGGTGGGCGTGAGGGTGTGGGCAGCTATACTTACCGCTGGCGAAGAGGGGTGCTGGTTCGCCAGCGCTACGTAACTTAGCGCTGGCGAACAAGGGGGGCGTGTTCGCCAGCAGTATAGTTACCGCTGGGCAACATGGAGCTTCGCCAGCGCTAACAGTACTACTGGCCAACCACTATTTTGGTTCGCCAGCGGTAAATTTGAAATTTGAAAGTTTTCGCTCCACACACCCCCCTTGGACCGCCTTTTTTTATTTTTGTAAAGCAGAAACGAAAATGATAAAATGTTTAAAAAATAAATTCCTTTGATATGTGGGTAGAGTGTACTGTATAGTTGACATAGAAAATTTGAAATACTTCATTTGACCTTTTATGCAAAATTCAAAAATAAAACGTAAAACGGGCATAACTTTTGCATACGAACTCGAAAAAACGCGTTTAATATATCAAAAAAAGGAAAAAAAAAAAGTTATTTGAGACAGACTAAATTTTCCTACATAATCAAATTAATTAAATAAATTCAAAATTCAAAAATAAAGAAAATAAAATTCGGAAAAGATAATAAGGATGTCATATTTGGATTCCTTGTATTCTTCTGATCAATTTAGATACTCCCTCCGTCCGAAATTAAATGTCACAAAGTTTGACAAAAGTGGATGTATCTAGACATAATTTAGTGTTAGATACATCCGCTTTTGTCAAACTTTATGAACTTAATTCCGGATGGAGGGAGTATATCATTTGTCCCATTTGGAATTACGGATTTGTAGATATGGTGCAATAGTTAAGATGATTGATAGTAGTATATTTACAAGAAATAATGAGGTGTTTCTAGGTAGAGTAGTTGGATGGAACTAAAAAGTTAAGCGTGCTCGGGTGGGAGGATGGGCGACCGAGCGGGAAGTGGACATTCAAAATTGAAAAATAAATCAAAAAAAATCTACACCGTGATTAAAGATTTCCCAAATTCAACTGTTTTGAAAATTTGAAAAAAAATAATGCGAAAATTATTATTTTGTAAATTTCAAAATTTCAAACTTACCGCTGGCGAACAAGACTGGTGTTCGCCAGCGGTAACTAGATAGCGCTGGCAAACAGGACTTGTTCGCCAGCGGTAACCACTTACCACTAGCGGGTTACTGCTGGCGAACACTTGTTCGCCAGCGGTAGCACTATTTTGTTCGTCACTGGTAAGATTTTTCCTACTAGTGATATATACTGCAAACTGTACCCAAGAACTAGCAGTTCAAGATTTTGAATACCAACACAAACTTGCACACCCACCCACACACACTCGATTCACAATTCTTATAAACATTTTGGCCAACAGAGGGACAAACAATCTATTTCCAATTATGTTTAGCCAAAATTGGCAGGGCATGCTATTCCTATGCAAGAAACCAAACATACTCTACGAACCAACATATGACAATATACTCTTGGAAGAAACTGGACAAATTATGCACGAGAATAATCATTTGTTTGGTAGTAACTGTATGACATTTCAACCATGTACACATATAGTACATGAAAGAGCTCTCATCTATAAGTTTTGCCATACCTAAAATTGGGACCTCGCTCCCGTTTAACCAAATTAACCAAAAAAAAAATTAGGTTATTTAGGTTCGATCCAAATTAACCAAACGTTATCCCGTCACGAACCTAATCCCGCACCTATACATGTTTGCCGGGTGATGCTTCCGCGTGCGGAAGAGCCGTTTGGCCGCCTGGGCCTTATTCTCTCGTGATATCGTGTCGCGTTTTCTGACCGGCCGGTGGAGGCGTCTCCCCGCCAGCGACTCCGTGCCTCTGTGCAAGAGCTACCACCTAACCGCCCCATGGTCACTGCCAATGCCTTCATGGACACTGCCGAGACGGTTTGCTGTGGATGCGGTGGAAGACGCCTTGAGACTGCTTGCCATGGATGCGCTGAGGCCACATAGATGTTTCCTAATGCTTGTCGTGCTGCTGCACTTCACGTACTACTAGTGCTGAGCGGAGGAGGATCGACGCGGTTTTTATTTTGACCGGTCAACTAATATAGTTGGTGCTTGTTAAAAGCTAATGAAAATATTATATACTTCTAATCACGTAACATTTGCCGAATAGCAAAGTACCATCATTACATAATGTTAAAAAACTGGTTCGAACCTTAATAACCAACGGTTAACCATTTATAACCTTAGTAACCTAATGGTTAACCTATTTGGTCCCTTTACACAAAATGGTTAATTAGGTTCGAAACCAAAAAATAAATGGTTAACCAAATCCCAACGTGAGCCATACCTGAATCATGACGGACAACACCTCCAACAGTATTCTCACGGCCCTAGAGATGGGCACGGCGCGAATCACCCAACCCTTCTGGCCCGACCCACACAAACCTGCTGCCAGCGACCACCCCCGAGAGAGCAGCCCCCTTCCGCGATAGATCTCCGAGTCTGCGACACCGAGTTCTTGCTACGCCGAACAGATGAAAGCATCATCAAATCCTTCAGTAGGTAAGAAAACTGACATTGTGTGATGGTAGGATAGGCGGCCGGAGTATCCTGGGGCGGCTGAGTTCATGCAAGCGGCAACGCGCGATGGGCTCCAGATGCGCATCGGGTGTGGTGACCACTCGTGCGCTAGAAGCAGTTTACCCCGGACTGAGAGACTCGGGCACAGGGAGACGTCCAGGAAGACGGGCGCACCAGTCTGGATTTCGGCATGGTGGGCAGGAGTCCGGCGGCAAGGCACATAGGGCGAGCGTCCGCGGCAGCAGAAGACAGGCACGGCGTAGCGGTGTTCTATCGGTGTCCGATTTTTTTAGGCGGTTTTCTAGCGAGAGAGGTATGAGGTGTGGGTTTTTTAGCGAGGATTAGCGATTTTTACGACGTACGTACGGTCGTTCAGACTTATTATATAGTAGAGATTAGAGATGCTCTAATTCCTATTAGAAGTGGTCTAATTAGAATCTCTAACTTGTTCTTCTAATTATTAGAGAGGCTAATCAATTAGAAGTGCTCTAATTATTCTAGACAAAGAGAGGGGCCAAAAGGCTCAATTGTGTGTCTACAAGAGAGGAGGGGTGGGGATTATATAGTGGGAAAAGGAGACCTGCCAAAGGGGGAGAGATCGGTTTCCTCTCTCCATCCTTGGCTGCTCCACTCCTTCTAGGAGGATTCGGATTAGACTCCCTTGTGGAGTCCAATCCCATCTCTATCCAATAAATTCAGAAAAAATAATTATGGAAATATTGTGCACTTTCTGAGACCATGGGCCCCACCTAGCATTCCCTGAAATTAAGTTTTGCCCATAGGGGAAAATCTGCCCCCCTCTGGCAGTACTTCCATATAAGGACATCAGCATTATTTCTCTCTTATGGAAACTTTTCCTAAAACAACAACTCCGATTGACATCGGACTTGTTTCTGTGATATCGTAATGACATCAACCATTACCTATTGATGTTAGAAACATATTTCCAATATATCTGGAAATCTCATGTCCTCCATAATATCTCTTGAATATTTATTCTATCATGTAAAAATTACCCGAATGATACCCTACTCTCCTCCGAACCAATCCAATACAGACAACATACTTTGACGCCTTAAGTGTGACCCTACAGGTTCGATAGCTAGTAGACATGGTTGGAAAAATATTTCCAAATCAATAATCAGCATTGGGACCGTGGACGTCCATATTGATTCGTACAAGTTATATGAAGAAAACTGCTGAACTTATTGGTTGTTAAGTAAGTTGCCATTACTTTGCGACACCAATCAATATCTCAAGACGAGAGAAATGATAATACCAAACATTATTCTCGATATCCGGTATGATTCGTTTTACTCGTTACCGTGACATAGTATCCCCATGACTAGTGTGGTGTCCTTGTCCGCGTAAACTTATTTACCGACACTATTTCACTCAGTGGATCCTGGATATATCTCTCTATTATCTCGAGAAGTAATTCCCAATCTTGAACTATCACAATGAATGGATATTTTCATGACCACCTAGTGTTAGTTTTTTTATCTCTCAGTTTACGGTGTGATACTTTACTATACCAAAATGATTCTTACGGTAAACATAATTGAATATTTTCATGGTCTAAGGAAGAAAATAAAATGAATAATTTGTGATGATACCATTTCAAAAAAATAATATCATAGTATCACAACTACTTGGGTCTATCCAGCCACAATGTTGAAACAACAATTCCTCCCATTAATATTTACATAACAAATGTCTATGACCAGAAAAACATGGTCATCTAATATTAACGAGTTTTTCTATGGTACATGACAAAGGGTTATAAGGGCGTGTTTATGTTTCTACACGTGTGTATGGGTTTTCTTCTGAATCTCATATTCAGTGACCACGGTAGTTATGGCATTAAAACAAAAATACTGAGTATCCACTATCACCCGGACAGGGAAAATGTTGTTGCCGATGCTCTCAGTTGAGAGCTAGTTTCTCTGAATGCTATGATCAAGATCACACAACCTGAATTTTGGAAGGAGCCCGACCAGTTTGGTATTGAAGTGGTTAGCCTGGGGATGTTGACCACTCTTGAAGTTAAGCCTACTCTAACTGATCTAGTTAAGCAATCCCAGAAAGTCCAAGAGAGTATTGAAGGAATCAAGAACCGCATGAAGTGGGAGAAAGTACCTCGTTTTACCATTGATTTCGAAGGTAAACTGGTATAATGGACGTATATGTGTTCCCTCCGAGACTGAGCTCAAGCAGACCATTCTATCGGAGGCTCATGATACTCCTTATTCCCTTCATCCCAGAGGGACCAAAATATATCAGGACCTCAAGGAAAAAATATGGTGGCATAAAATGAAGAGCGAGACCTCTTTGTATGTGGCCCAAGTGTGATGTTTGTGAGCGTGTGAAAGCTGAGCACCAGGGTCCCGCTGGATTGCTGCAACTACTCCAAGTTTCCAAGTGAAAATGGGATGAAGTCGGGATGGACTTTATCACCGGATTGCCAAAGTCTAACTGAGGGCATGATGCTATATGAGTTTTAGTGGACATGCTCACCAAAGTTTCTCATTTTATCGCTATTCGGATGAATCATCGTGGAGATCAGCCTACTGATCTTTACATATCTCATATTGTTAGTTTGGATGGAGTACTAGAAAGGATGTGTTTGATCAAGGATTATAGTTCACTTCCCGATTCTGGCAAAAGTTGCATGAATCCCGTGGGAACAAGTTATCCTTTAGCACTGCCTATCACCTATAAACAGGAGGACAACCAAATTGTGGAGTACATGCTCTATGCGTGTGTCCTATCCTATGGCGCCAAGTGGGAAGACTGCCTGCCCTTCGCAGAGTTTTCTTACAACAACAGCTATCAGGCTAGCTTGCAAATGGCTCCTTTTGAAGCATTGTATGAACACAAGTGTTGTACCCTCTCAACTAGTCAGAATCTGGAGACAGCCAAATCTTTGGAGTTGACACATTGCGTGCGATGCTGAAGAGCAGGTTCAGCTTATCCGTGATCGACTCAAGGCAGCTCAATCTCGTCGGAAGAGTTATGCTAACTCCAAGCGTTGTGAAATCACTTTCCATGTTGGACATTTCGCGTACCTTCAGACCACACCCCTTAAAGGGATGCATTGTTTCCATGTCAAGAGGAAGCTTGCACCCTGTAATATTGGCCCTTTTAAGATCTTGGCCCGTCGTTGCGATTTTTTTTTACCCGCTAGAGTTGCCCGCGGAACTGTCAGAATTCCATGATGTATTTCATGTGTCCTTGCTCGGGAAATATCTTCAAGTGCCTGATAAGAACCTCACCTACAAGGACATTGATTTCCGGACCATTGAATTGAACCAAGACTTGACCTACCGTGACAGACCCCTTCGTATTCTTCATGAGAATGTGCGAATGACCAGAAAGTGTATGATAAAGTTCCTCAAGATTAAGTGGAGCAACCATTCTGAGGAAGAAGCTACCTGGGAGCGCGAGGATTACACCAGGAAGTGTATCCCTGATTTTCTTCATGCCTAAGTCTGCGAATTGGTACAAGATTCTTTTGATGGGAAAGGCCTATCACAGCCCCATTTTGCCAACCTGTGGTAAGAGAGGAAAATACCATTTTGTGATCCAGCAAAAACTTTTATGTTTTATGTGGGAGATTTGAATACTTTGATTTGTACGTGTAATCTTGGACCTCTATTGCTAAGTGTGGATTTGCAATGTTTATATTTTGTTATTCCTTGGTCCCAAAATCAAGCTTACCATTTTTCATCAAGTGATGTTCGTCATGATTAATTACAGGAAAAACTTTCTAAGAAAATGGCTAAGTCATTTTCCCTAACCCCTTTCACAATTGAGCCTTTTTAAGACAATAAAATTGTGGTGTAACAAGATTCAATTTGTGGATCCTCGAGTTGGAGATTCACCTCTGATGTGTGGACAAACCATCTAAGCCTAAAACCTAATTTTTTCGTGTGGCCTAACCGTTGTTTTCTTGTGATTTTTTTTGGCTAGTTGAGAAACAGGAAAATAAAGAAAATAGAAAAACATGAGTCCGCTAAAAACAATGAGTTTGCTTCTCATATTTTCATGGGCTTACATATTTAATTATACTGGTTAAAAATGGGTTTTGAAACTAGGGGGTATGGACTTCAAATCCATGCTTTGGTTCCAAATTTTCAAAATATTTTAAGCCTTTAATCCGACAGCTACTTTTGGATGAAAATTAAGGAGTTAGTACTTAGAAAAATTTTCAAGTTTTTTTTCTCTGAATTTTCGGAAAAACTGTTTCAGCACTCGTTTGGAACCTTTCAAATTCGTTCAAATTTGGCCACCTTTTGCACCCAAACCTTGTCCCTGCTGTGCACCGGTTAACCATCAACTAAACTGTGCACTTGGTTCACCTAGAACTTGTCACGAGGGGGAGAGAAGAGAGAGGGAAAGAGGTGCCGATTTGTGTTGAGTACACCTCCCTCTAGCCGTTTTTTGTCGCCTATGGATTTTTTCCTATATCCCATGGAGGCACCTGCGCCGAGACGCCACCCAACCAGAGCGTGTCATTCTCTTAAACCCGACCCCACACTCGAGCCGACCACGGCCGTGGCATGTGAGAGAGAGGGCAACCACACCCCTTCCCTTATAAGCCACCACCCAGTCCCAACCTCAGCCTCGCCACTAGCTCACTCTACCCCATCCCCCACCTCGCAAAGGCACACCCCTCCGCTCGCTCTCGGTGAGCGAGGCGGGAGGAAAACCCTGCCAGACCCGACTAGGAGGAGAACGAAGGTTGATGTCGACTGGACACCCCTTACACCGCCATTCCATCTCCTTGTTTTTCTCTATAAACCCGCATACCTCACTGACACCTTTTTGCCCCCGCTCTTGAAACAAAAACCACCGCTGTCCCCGACGGCGCTCCGGTCGACCACCCACCGGCGCCATGCACGTACATCGCTACAAGAGCTGGAGCGACCCCACCACTGCCTCGACACCCTGCCGCCATTTCCATGCCTCCCCGTCGCCTCCCAACGCCCCTAGGTGAGCCATGCCTCCTCCCGAGCTCGCCATGCCTGCATGCACGGCCAGAGGAAGGAGACGACATCCCAGTCGTCAATCTCGTCTAACCATGGACGTCCGCCACCACTTACATGTTTGCCTTGCACCCAGGCTGACCCATCCCTGCAAATCCCGACCGGAGAGTAGATCTAGCTAATTAAAGTTTTTTTTTCCTGGATTTTGTTAATTCCTCCTTTGGCAGAATCTAAATCTATAGGTTTAAATATAAATAAAATGTCTAGATATAAAATTTGGCCAAACAAAAAATCAAAGTGCTACTAGGATATTTTCCACATGCAACTCGTAGAACTGAGTTTAGGGATATGGTTTGCTTTAGGGAATTTTTTTGGTCAAACATATCTGTACTACTATTTTGTTAATAACTTATGTTTTACAACTCTACAAATTAGGAGGCCAACTTTTATGGATAGCCCTAGTTGATACCTAACCATGGAAATTGGTCTTGCATTGAAATGAATCTTATTTTGGAAATACCATGCATTTTTCTGAAATGACCAGAAAGCATTATAGGTTTTTTCTAATTTTATCTGTGATAATTTTTGGAGTAATTCCAACTGGATTATGTTTATTATGCTGAGGAGTACCTGTTCATAGCTTTGCATAATTTTAGGACTCGCATAGTGACTTGAGTGATTTTTTTAAAAGATTAGGTCTATTCTTCCTATGTTGGCTTTTATCTAATAACTTGTGTGTTATCTTTTCCTTTTAAACTATGTTTCCTAGCATGAGTATGGTATATATTCTCTGTTGTGATGTCTTTCCTAACATTACTAACATGTTAGGAAAATTTGCGGTATGAATAAATGACTGGTGTTAGTTTTAGTCTCTTATTAGTTGTTTCCTAAAATGTGTGATGCGCTAATTATGGATACCTTTTAGTAGATTATTTTTGTGTGATTATCCTAGCATATTAGGTACTGTAATTCTACTAGTATTGTGTCATGCCTTATTTATTTGCATGTTTAAGTGGTTGATTTAATGCATGACTTTGGTATGAATGTATTATGTTGATTATTATGTCGCTAGCATGTTTTAGCTATTTTTTTTGTTTGGGGGGCTCTTTAGTATTATTATGGGTAAATTATTTGGAGCCACTCTCCATACCTTATGTACTGTTAGGGTATGGTGTACCCACTGGTTTTATAGATAATTTGATTGAGGAGTGATATTTTTAGTTTTAGTGGTATTCTACTGATTTTGTCATTGTATTTTTTGTTGTTGTGTGAATCAATTAATAGAAAATTGGAATGTTTTGATTGTGTGATATAATTTTTGTATAGTTATTTTTATGCATGTGATTGCCTTTGTTTGATTCTGACTGAGTGTTTATTTTCCCTTTTTACGACCTTAGAAAACGAAGAAGGCGAAGCTGTTGAGGAGATTTATTGTCACTCCTGTTTATTCCACCACCAGGGACAAGATCAGTACCAAGGCACGCCATTCTAAAAGCTTGCTATTGTTGTTGCCTATCATTATCTAGCATGCATGTTTTTACTCTTCATGTTTTTTGAAAGGAAAATGTTTTGGTGATACTACTACTCATATTAATAATACTACTACCACTATATATTACCTATAGCCCAATCTTGGTATATTACCAACCCTTAGCCACATCCTTATACATAACCACCTACACTGGCTTCTTACAAGTCTTGAAGTGGACATTCTAAAAATTTTGTTTGTGGAAAGACAAAGGCTTTATGTAAAACCTCTTGGAAAGGTGGGGCCTTGTCCATGTGAGGTTATGAGAAGAAATGTTTTCGGAACTGTTTTTCCTAAGACGACACATAACCTAGTATTCGATGGACAACCATACCATACAACCACATTACCCCAAATGGGAACGGGGCCTAGCTTGAAGTTTGTTATGTTAGTCCGTGTTCTACCTCAATGTGCTATATGGGTTCGAGTCCCCTAAAACAAAATATCGCCAAGAGAGAGTAACAAGACATGAAAAGTGTGGGATTAATTTCCCCCCTGTTGCAACAGTTGAGTCTCCTGCCATGACGGTGTGTTCTTAGGGAAAACCGGATCGATACGGCTGACTCACTCGGTGCCGGGGAGAACAAACCAAGTTGAAGAGATTAGGAACTATTATACTAGCATGGACATAGTGGATGGTTAGGATCGATTATACGATGTGCGCATATTGTTGCGGACAGTCCGTGCTTGTTCACGGCGGATGTACTGGATCTTGTGGTGAAAGTGTGCACACTCTGTAGAGTTAAAACTATTTTAATAGCCATGTCTGTGGGTCATGGACAGTTGAAAGTTCATGTAGCTAGTATTGTGTCGATGTTTTCAAAAATGATGGAAAATTGGTAATGTGATGAATTACCTGGGAGGTACCTGGAAATGGAATATTGTACCTTAAAGGTACTAGATGATGAAAAGCCTAGAAGTGTTTTGTTTTCTAAGAAGTTTTGCAAAGAAAATTATTTCCTTCAAATGTCTCTACTAAAACCTTGTGGATATGCGATATTTACAAGATAAAATATATTAATTTTTGAAATATCTTCTTCAACAAAGTTATAGATAGTTTTGCAACCATGATGAATCTTTTAACCATCATGGCTAGTGAACCCTAAGTACATCCCTCCTACCACCACCATTGAGCATATTTGCATTATTAATTTTCTTTGAGGGTGACTTGCGTATACAATCCAATGTAATCAGAATGGTTTCATCCACGACTATCTACTTGGTCAGACTTCAAGGAGCAGCCACACGATGAGTACTACGAGTGATGACTCTGCGAATTAGGCACGTCTCCCGGTCAGCAGCCTGTACGTATTAAGTCCTGACTTGGGCTCTATCGCGATGTGTTTTGTTTTGTTCCGATGTCGTATGTGTTTCATGCCCTGCGTGGCAGTTATCTAAGATTTGGTCATGTGTCCGTTTATATAAGACTTGTTTTATTCGTTTAATGGATGATGTAATATGGTTACCAACTCTAAATATGTTGTTCACGACTCGTTGATCCGGGATCGTGAATGTATGAATATTGGAGATCATGGACTGCTAGTCCGGGGGTCCCCACAATAAGTGCATTGCAGTCAAAGGTCGGGTCTTCTTATATTAATAGCCTTCATGTTCTTAGAATGTGTCACCCATTTATAATGACCTTTTTACATCATCACAACCTATCTTGACTTTAAATATATATTGTTTTAGTAAAAAAAATCGTTTTTCAACTATATCAAGAACAAGTTTTTGTGTATTGCTAGCAACACTAACAATTTACAAATGTTCATTTTTTTTATTAGGGTGCGTTTTTTCCATGCAAGTTTAACATTTATCATTACCACTAGACTTCAAGTGTTAAAAATGATTGTATTTTTTCATACTTCTTGTAGTATATTTTGTTTTAGTGTTTAATATAATAAAATCATTTATTATACAAGAATTCACCATAAATCTAAGGAAGCAATTTTTTCATATTGTTTTGCCCGTTAAGTTATGTCCGTGAGTACAAGATTTATGCCCTTTGGCTGACTGTTTGTAAACTAAAATCTCGCGGAGATATATTGAGTAAATGACTATAAAGTTAAATTAGGTTAACTAAACAGATTATTCTAGAGCACAAAAAGTATCAAATAGCAGTATATATGTCCTCAAATCCTAACATATGAAATATCAATAAGTAGTTTTCTTCAAATCCCTTCATCCGCTCTTTGGCATTGGGGTTTCTATTTATTCATGCTTGTCATTATTGTTTTGTGATAAGATATTAACCATTTGAACATGTGTTATATTTATTTTGTATCAAAATTTTGTTGTCGTAACATGCACCAGTATTCAGAGTTTAATTGCCATATGTTATATGTTTTTCGTTTGAGTTTATTTGATTATCTCCAATAAAAAGCTGATTTGAGGAGGTCTGAGGTGTACATTGAGTATTAGTTGAAGGACAATGGTGGTAGAGGTGATTGACTACCTAATAAGCACCTTACTACTTAGTTCTCTGATCCGATGTTCGATATCCAAAATGTGTCCATGTAATTTGTAGGGCTTTTGTATGTCGCTAATAATTGTCTATCATGTTTATAGTATGTGGATGATATAATTATTTTCATCAAACATGGCTTGGAAATGGCTAAAAACCTCAGATTATAATTATGTGTTTTTAGGACAGCGTCAGCTTGGCTTCCGGAGCCCCATATTTTAGAAAAACAAAATGATATTTAGAGGATACGAAAATTTCTGCTATTTGATATGACACATATCGATATGATCTAAATATTTGCGAAGTTCTGCTGAAAAATATGTTATAGTTTGCGAAGTAAAAAAATGATAATTTTGTGGCCCTGGAAGGTAAAACCTCGTTTTTGATCTTCCACATTTATCTTTCTTTGTAGATCAAGGATGATAAATTTTTCTAAAAAATATATGCGATAAGTATTATATGTAGATATACGCGTATGTATTTTTTATAATTATTTCAGATTCACTACAAGAAACAACTAATCACCGACGTGGCGTTTTTTAGATCACCGACAAGAAACTGCTAGTCCGGTAACCTCATTCCGGTGCTATTGGGGATCACATGCGTGCACGCACCCACGCTGGTGATTCCATGAGATTACCGGCTTGTACGAGGCTACGCCAGTTGTATATGGAATCGCCGACAAGTCAGGTCAGGTCAGTGATTATATTTTGATAATTATAAATGAAATTATTGACTTTTACAAACATATATAACATTGCATAAGTAAACTGATCAAAGGAATAGCAGCGGCATGGATACACCATTCAAAAAACATATCCAAGTTTTCAACAATGGAAAGTACTTAAACACATCCAAGTTGCAAGGAAAATGAAATTGCAAACTACTCTCATTGTTAGTGAACTTCCCATCGGTCTACTGATTGTGGAGAATGATCAACTTGTTGTAGTTGTCTAGGCGACTATTCCTCATAGTGATGTGGATAGCTTGTTGAACCACGAAATGATGGGCCGGATGGAACTCCCTACAGGATTGAGAGCTGAAGATAATATGGCCATCATTGTCCATGGTGTACTCAATGTCGGCGATCCTTCCTCCCTCTACATGTCCCATACCGGGAGTACAGGTATGCGGAATCCCAATGCTTTCTGCTATCGCCCTAGGAAATTTCTGTAAGAAGATAGCATGGATCAAATGAAAGAGGAAAACAACTATGACCGCAAGGACAATTTTATTTCTCATAATACAACCATACATACCATGTTATTTCTGTTGAGTTTAGTTCTCGCCAGGCGATGCATGAAAAGCACTACGATGTAGCTACCTCGGGGGTGGAGTCGCTAAAGAAGATGCTCATTCTCTCGATTACCAAAGTGACTCTTTGGGCGACGACGACGTCCTTCAATGGGTCGTCCACCTCGTCACTCTCACTGTCTTCTTCACCACTCTCGTCATACTCCTCCACATTCTCGGAACCATCATTGCCAAAGTAGAGAATGATGATTCAAGGTTGTGGTCCTGCCATATTAAAGTAAAGGAGAGCCCCTCCACTCAGATTATTCGTAGGTCTTCTTTCTACCTTTCTTCACATATATCTTGTAGATGGTCCCATGAACAGGAGAATTCACGATGTTACGGCTAGCTCGATAAACTGGGACCGTATATTGCACGGTACAACCTACGAAATGAAAGAAAAAACATATTAGGTAGATAGTAACAAAAATATGCCGGTGAATGAAAAATAATAGATTTGTCCATACTAGTAAACTAGTCTGACCCTGCAGCAGTTGAATAGTGAAACTAAATCCGGTGTACAGTCCATCTCTAAGCATACTCCACACGCCATATCCTATTGCTTTACAAAGTTTCATGTCTAAACAATTACATATGCACTAGATGGGACAATCACAACACATATTTTGAAACAACGTACAACTGTCCAAATTAGAGGATTAGTGTCAGGTATCTTAGTTCCTGGATTGCATATACTATATCATTTAGATCCTCTTATCTAATGTCCAAATAAATGTATAATATTTACTATCTCACAAGACATTCATTTCGAGACTTCGGATACACATACTCATCGCCACTTCTCTATGTCACACGATTAATAGTTCTTGGCAATAAAATACTGGATGAATATGTTTCAGTGATGGAACTTCAGTTCTTTTTTCCCATTGCTCAGGTTCCATTCTTTTTTTATCCATTATCTCCAACCAGTTTGTGAAAAAGATATTAACAAGACTTACATCATTTCGCAGCCGGACTAAAGATAAGGTGTGAAAATCCAAGTGTGATGTTTTTGTAATAATCCGTTCTTCTTTCATCAATTCATCATCTATGCCACATGGGTATGGCATTTATTGAAGAAATATGCAACGAAGGTTTGTTTCTTATAATTATTTATTTGCAGGTCTCTTAACATCACAATACTCCTAAACAAATTTTTATTTGGCATGCATGGCTTACACTCATAATATGCTAGGCTCAACATGCAAAATTATATTCAACATGAATTTAAGGGAGTGAAATCTTAGAAAGCTGGTCATGAAAAAGAAATCTTCAGAGTAACTATTTAGAAATTTCAACTACATGGTCGTCCCAAAAAAAACTATAGATATTAATCATAAAAATAATTCTAATCCATGAGAAATAGCTGTATTTATACACTATGCTATGCCTGACCAACTTGTTCATATTTTGCTTTAAAATGATTATAAGCGGATCAAAATTTCTAGTAGTTCAGTACCTATCGCGGCAGCGTTATTATCGAGGACGGCGACATCGGCTTCGTGGACGGCGGTGATGACCCACAAGTATATGGGTTGTATCGTAGTACTTTCGATAAATAAGAGTGTCGAACCCAACGAGAAGCAGAAAGTGTTGACTAGCAGGTTGGATAGATGATTTACTATAAACACTAGCAATAAGGTTTTGGTTGTTTTTGATAAAGCAGAGAAATGAAGTGCGAGTAAATAAAAGATAATAAATATAATTGCAGCGAGTGGCCCAATCCTTTTTAGATCAAAGCACAAGCCGGTTGGTCTACTTATGATTACTAAACATTCTCGAGGACACATGTGAACTTTGTCAAGCGCTTTCGTTTCATACAGTTGATTAATATTTATTGTTTTGATAGGTGTTGTGTAGGTAAAGCTATGCTAATGCACCACCCAACTAGGACTAATACATACATGTGATTAAACCCTTGCAAACATCCGCAACTACAAGAAAGTAATTAAGATAAATCTAACCACAACCTTAAACTCTGGGATCTTACACTCCCTCGTGCATTGGTTTCCTAATGGGGGTATAGGTTTCTGTCACTCCGGCAACCCCACAATTAGTAGACAAATACACAATGCATCCCTCTAGGTCCATAAAGGTGAATTGTCATGTAGTCGACGTTCACATGACACCACTAGAAGAATAACACCACAACTTAAATATCAAACCACTAGATATTACTTCAACATAATTCCACTACTAACATCTTGGACATCTCTCATGTCCTCAAGAACTAAATGAACTACTCACAAGACATCATTTGGATCATAATTAGAGGTGATATAATAATGAATAACAATCTGGTCTTAAAGTGCAAACACCAATAAATCTCGTAGGCATCAACTACTAAGAAGTAATCCACACCGGGAGAGAGATCTAGTGGAAAACAACAATATGGAACCCTAATTGTTATAGAGAGATGAAAGTGGACGGTGAGGGTGATGGTGCTGGTGGTGAGGATGATGACGATGATTATCTCGATGATGCCCGGAGCGATGACGGTGACGATGGCGATGATTTCCCCTCTCCGGGGAGGAATTTCCCCGACAAATTTCTCCCTGCCGGAGAGCTTTTATCTCTCTGTTGTTTTCCGCCCCGAGGAGGCGGCGGAATATTTCCTCGATGGTTCTCCATGGCTTAGGGTTCCCTCGGGGTCAAGTACACGAAAGGAGACGGCCAGAGGTGGGCCAGGGTGGCCACACCACCCCCAGGCGCGGCCAAGGGGGGGTGCCCCCTAGTGGTGTGGCCCCCTGGTGGCCCCCCCTCCGGGTCTCCTCGTGGCTGGCTCACTCTTCTGGACTTCAAAGACTCCTCCGATGCCCCCCTCTTCTTCTAATCTTTCGAAATAGGGTATCTTGAAGGTGCTTTTTCCATCAGATTTTTGGTCCCGATGACTATTCTCCAATAATTATAAAACATGCAAAATAAGATGAAATAATATAAGTAATGCATCATAGTATGAAATATATCGACGAATAACAGAAAATTACAGTACAAAATAGTTTTGCAAAATTGTCGTATTAGGCGGCGAGGTCGACGGAGGCGGGGGCGGCACGAGGTCAACGGAGGTGGGGACATGGACAACACGAGGTCGACCGAGGCGGGGACGAAGCATGGTCGACGGGGGTGTGGGTACAGGGATAGGGTGGCATCGCCTAAAGAGGCAAGGGGGGTACCAGTGGCGGTGGCTAGGATGGCAGCATTAAGGCGGAGAGTGTGGCGGCGGTGATGCGATTTAGAACAACCGCGCGGGGCAGGGGCGGGAAGAGAGACGATTAGAGTGAGCGGCGCCGATTTGCAATATAAATTTTTGAGATTGATCACACGCGTGTACCGGGAAATTCACACCAGTATCGTGTCGGTAATCACCGGTGAGTCATGGGAAATCCACGCCGATATTATCTTGCGCCAGGATAGCCTCCCTAGGCCCACATATAACATGTCGGCTATATGTATTTTCTTTGTAGTGATTTTCAAATGTTATTTTCGAAAAACAATAAAAGGAACCATGGATGTCGGTGCTAATAGAATTATTCTTTTGAGGAGCTATTTGGACTAAAATTAAGTCTCATAAGAGCGAGATTTTTTTGCTTCGATAAATACCCAGCGTTTTAGGTTTAATATGCTACTATTTTCGTTCGTGAGAGGGGTGACTTTCCTATCCATTATCCTCAATGCCAATACACTATCGCTGTCTCACGATTGTGGAGTGGAGAGAGTAGAGAAAGGATTAAAAAACATACTAAGAATTTAAGTACCTGCTCACGATGTTTGGTATTAATAAATTTTGCTATCTCAAACATGATGCTATATCGGTCAAGGTTTTATTGGTGAAGTGGTAACAAAAATAAATAATATTATTTAGAAAAATGGAGCATCATATGTTGCCCAAAGGGTCAAGGTGGATTAGGGACCCATGACTTGGAGGCTAAGCATTTTCTTTAGTTAGTATATGGTTGTTCAACTTTGGACTGAGCACAATATGTATTAGTAGGTGATATAGAATAAGTATAATGTTTCCAAGGCTATTACTCAAGTCCATTGGAAACTAGGGGACTACCCTTTCTAGGTTGATATAATGGGAGTAATATAGTCACTATTTAAGTTTGGGACTTCGATCATTAGAGATGGCTATCATGTATGTTTTTGGGAGGTTATATGGTTGGTAAATACTTAGTTGAGTTCTAAATATTCTTGACTGTACAATATTGTTAGGCATATATTTGTAACAATAAAAGAGGTTTTGGATTCTAAGCCCCACATATTTCTTTTTGGCGTAACTTGACTAGGAATCACTTAGCCTGGCATGCTTTATTTGTGTGTAACCATGTGGCGGTGCTGACACGTGAGCTTGATTTGTTTAAAACAACTGCATTTTGTGGCGAAGTTTATTTATGAGGCATCGGTCCAGGTGGACGCACCAATTAATAATAAGAAAATTTCGCAATATAAAGATCTCGTTAAAAGTTAAGATTTTTCGTTGGTGCCTCAACCGCGGTGTCACCTTAACAAAGGTCCAAAGGATATCTAGACAAATATAATTGGCATGGTTATGAGTAATGTGTGCGTGTTCCCACCATTCTAAACGTACGGATGTTGATCGAGTATATTTTAACTATGGCATAGCTAATGTTAAAAAAAAAAGAGAAAAACACTACGGCATAGCTTAACACACTACCATGTACTTCCTCCGTTCCTAAATATAAGATGTTGTAGCTATTGCTCATGTTGTCTGGATACATGCTAATATGAGTGAACGTGTGCACTAAAAGTTGTCTAGATACATGTAGACATGTGTGTATATGAAAAAGAGATAAAACATGTTACATTTAGGAACGGGGGAGTAGGTGCATGAAGTGTGCCCAAATGAAGCGGCCTGCATTCATCTGTCGCTGCGCACACTAGTTGGTCCGGTAATTAAGTACCGAGATCATGGCGCGTGGCGGTGGCCTCGTGGGCTCGTGGCTACCTAGCAAAATATAAATCCGATTTTTGTACTTTCTGTACTAGAGTATCTCCGATTAGGGATGTAAAAGGATCGGATCGGATCGGATAATGCTCTCTCCATGTCATTTACCATATTTTTTTATCGGATGCGGATCGGATCGGATAATGACCGGATACGGATGCGGATGCGGATAATATCGGACTCCGGATTCGGATCGGAAACAGAGCGGATTCGGACCAGAAACGGGTAAAACTTATCGGATAAATACGTACAAAGAGACGTATTGTCACCATGCAAAAATAACACTGAAGAGTGGCCAAACGTTTAAAATTACCCCAAAACAAAGATAGTAATTAAATAGTACTTAAAACTGTCACAAAATGATTGATGATTTGCAATATGAATTTGCGTCTAGCAACTAGAAACTTTTGTAGGATAAATAGTAACTCAACTCTTGAGGGATTTTCGCCGGAGGCAATTTGTGCATTGAGTCAAGATGTTGAACATAGGTTATACTAAGCTACGAGCGGGTGATTTGTTCTATGGGTCAACGGATTAAATGTACATTTAGGATGATAGTGTTATGTTAATCGGATTATCCTAATTGATAAGGACGGATAATCCGTGAATAAGTGCGGATAATCCGTATCCGTCGGATAATAGCAATACCATATCCGCTACCATATCCGTGGGATATCCGCTTGACCAAAATCCACATCCGCGTCCGTATCCGGCGGATTCCTATTATTGCATACCATATCCTTTAAAACGGATTCGGATGCGGATTCGGGGCGGAAATTATCCGTACCATTTACATCCCTATCTCCGATATCATTGAGAAATTTGGATTGCCAAATCGGTTTTAGTAATAGAAGAGAGAAAGTTTGGCAACAAGGGCGGAGCTTGCAGAAAAAATCTGGCCAGGCCAATAAGCTGAAGGAATGGGCTGTTAGTAGACTCAACTTAACAAGTACAAACGCTAAAATCTCCTAGGCTAGGTGGGCACGGCCCTATTATGTCCCAAAAGCGTTTTGCCCCTGTTCGGCGATCAAAAACAAAAGTTCAGCTTGACGAGCATCCCTAAAACTGGATTGCCAAATCCAGGTCAAAAAAAAAAAAACTGGATTGCCAAATCCTGTGTACTATATCACAATGACATCTGGGGTCAACCATACAATGTTCTTAGATATAGAACTAGGATAGTAGGATACCCCGGATCCCAGAATAACAGAAATTCAGTATAATCTTATTGAAAATTATACCAAAAGAAAATCATGCATGTAGAAAATTGACGCCAGTTGTATGCATAAATTGACCAGTTGTATCCAGCTTGGAAAAACTAAAATTCCTAGTATAAGCTCCGTATATGTCTTGTAGCATGGAAGTGCCATTTTCCTTTTGTTTTTTCCGGCGTGCTGAAAGGATTGCATTTTTCCTTCAAATTGTACGAATAAGTTTGAACTCAACATATATATATGTGCATCGTTCATTTAAAAAATAATTGTGAAAGTTATAAATATGTTTTGGTCTTTACGTTTTCAAACTTGGGATAATGAGTACCATGCATATTCACGTAGTTTCCTTGCGAACATGGCAGCTTCCTCATCCAGTTACTATATATTGAGCTAGTATATTACAGAAGATTTAACTAAAGTTGAGAACAGCGAGAGAATTGACAACTCACAAGTACTAGTTGCAACCACAAATATTAATAGGAGGAGAAGGCTAACAACTACTATCTTCGTTTCATAATTCTTGTTGAGGTTAACACTAAAACCACGATAAGTATTATGAGACGGAGGAGTATATACTAAGAACCTATTTGTCGCACCCGAGCACAGTGGTGCTTGGTTTTCTTTTAGAAAATAATAATAAAAGGTATTTCAAGGTTTGATAAAATTTCAAATTTTGAACATGATTACATATACATGCTACGTATTATTTGTAAAAGTTTCAGTAAATAAGGCATTTTATTTTGGGCTACAGAAAATAATAAATTTGTGGTTGGTATAACAGAATAAAAGGCCTTATTTTGTTCCAAAAATTGTCTTTTTTATGTAGTCCAAAATACAACGTTTTCTTAAACAAAACTTGTGAAAGTGTATATTTATCTGTGTGTATACATTTTAGGGGATTTTTCTAAAACTCAGAAATACAATTTTCATGAATTTTTTTTTAATAAACGAGCTCATTAGTGCTCCAACGGGTGCTACAATGAGTCTTCCATGTATGTTCGGGTCGCTTGCATGTGTTCAGCAACTTCCAACTGTAGCTAGAACTTAAGCCTGTTGCTAGAATTCTACACTATACTACAATTCGATAACGTACGTCCAACTGTAGCTAGGAGACTCAAACTCCTTTCGGAAGAAACTAAAGTTCAACAGGACTTAAGCCCGCGGAGACTGCACTGTAGAATTAATTCACCAAAGTGCAAGTAGGCATGACTCATGTACACGAATTAAATGCAAAGTGTGTTATCCGGCCATCTCTGGCAACAAATATAGCTCGCGGTAGTTTTGCGTGAGGAGAAAAACGGCCTGAGTGAGGTGATTTCATGGAACATCCACAAGGGGTAAATACTAATCAAACATGCATGCGAATACACAGATCAAGTCAGAAAAGGACTACTGAGTACTAGCTACTCTCTCGGGTCTTCCACTACAAAGTACATGATTTGGATCAGCTACAGTGCTACACCTACCTTCACGATATTGGCTAATCAACTTTAGTTTCGGATAAGCTACCTACCATAAGGCTAGGGTATAATCGCAATCTATCGACCGACCGATCAGAAAAAGATATATCTTCTGGAAAATGATAGAAAGGACGATGGAGCAACAACTTTTACCAAACCCCCAGCAGCCATCACTGGAACCTGTAAGATCAGGCACTCCATGAAAGCCACGACTGAAACCATTTTCTGTTGTGTGTACAGGCGTAGTGTGTCTCCAAAAATTTGAAAGCATCAAGGAATAATTCCCACGCAAACAATTACAACAGTAAGTGACGAGAAGACAAACTAAGGGTACTCCTGTGTCGCCCCGGCGGGCGGTCCATTAGTGGTGTTGGTCGGATCTCACGTGGACGGAGTCCTACTCCCTTCAGTGTCCTGAAGTCGGTGGCTGCATGGCAACGGCGTATGCTCGGCGAGGCGTGGCGGTAGAAGTCCGGATCCAATGGTGACACAAGAGTCTAGGAAGGCGTGACCTCTCGTTCTTCGACAACGGCGGCCATCATGGTCATGTGGATGATGAACCTGTCGAGTCTTGAAATGGTGATGTCCTCGAAGATTGCGAGGACGCGGATGGTATGAGATATCCGCGTCACCTCGAGATAGGGATATATCCGATAGGTGCTACCGATGGTATCTCTTGCGGAGGCAGGTGTGTAACTCTACCGAATTGTCAAGTCATACCCGTTGCAGCTTGAGAAAAGGTGGTGCCAGAGTGTTTGGAAATAGGGCGGTATGGGATGGGCCGACTTTCAGTATCTCCTCAAATGTTATCCCGCTAGTGAGTTGTCGTTAGACAGACAAGTGTTGATGGTAGATATGGCTTTGACGGTGAGTATATGAACTCTATTGAAAACACAAGATTATTCCTGGTCAGGCAATGCCAAGGCGTGCCTAGGTCGTGTATTTGTTGAAGGTGGTGTCTCGAATCTCGGCTTTAGGTATGAAAATCTCGAGGTTGTCCTATATGGTTGGACTCGTCATTGTGCACAGGGAATCCTTTTTTGAACAGTTAACCTATGAGTTGTGTACTTTTTGTTTGTTTTGGTTTTTTACAATAGGGTGAGTAATAGTTTCATAGAGTTACTATTATGGGCATATGACCTCGGTATTTTGTTTATTTTTTTACGGGGTTGATTTTATTTGGCTTTGATACCTGACTTTGTTTGTCTTTTGACAATATATGATCATCAATCATTGCAGAGGCTAGAGGTTATCCACCTTCCAAAGGAAAAATTCCCTCAAAAAAAGCATCAACGAATGGAAGGAAATATATTGGTCTATTTCCCAAATAAAAACAGAAGATTGATACATCAACTGCAAGTGTTAGTTTGCTCAAAAAAGAAAAGAAAAAACTGCAAGTGTCAGTTTCCCTGCAATTTTTTTTTGCAAATATCCAATGGTAGCTAAATCAAAGTTGTCTACTTAAGATTTTCTTATGTCTGAATCGTCGTATCAAGCGTTCGGTGTCTTCCTGTTGAGAGATCCACGAAGTAGTCATTAGTTGCGGAAATTAAGATTAGTTACATTGTCGCCATAGACTTAGTTGCCAAAAAATTTAGCCAATTTAGGTCTAGAAAAACCCAATAATAGAGTGTAAAATAAGGGCAACTCATGTATCCATCTTTGAATGAAGTGGCGGACCTAATTAACGTTTTCAGATTTTGCTGGAAGAGAGGTGTTGTTGCCCTGGTACGTCTTGATGCCTCTCTTGCCTGTGAGGAAGCCGATGTGCAGCAAATAAACCAGGGTTATTTTGATCACTTCCCCTCTAAAACAAGGGAAAATGTATATTGTTTCTTACTCTTAATAGATGAGCTTAAAACGCTCCGGACATCTTCCCAAAGAGAATTTTGGTTGGCTTGATTATAGCACTAAAACATGAAATAAAGACAAAATGAATTAATTCATTTTTATAAAAAATAGGAAGAAGAGATAGCAAATGGGTCCTAGTATGTACGATCAAGATATTGGTAAGTTGGGGAAAAAAACCAATATTGTGAGAGAATGAATACATGTAGAGTACATATAGAAGCACACACAAGTGAATTTCGGTACTAAAATGTAACGATAATTCAGTGATGTATATTATTTGTTACTTAATGAGCTCTTAGATTGTGTTGTCATGAATTCTATAGCTGGGTGTACAATAACTTAATATTCTAAATAAAATTCTCATCTGGAAAGATAGATACATGATGTTTTTCACAAAGTTACCATCGTATCATGCACCCTAAGGATTAGAAAATTGATATTAAACGCGTTTGTATTTTCTCTTGCCACCAATACAAACTGCGTGGTGCAACCGTCGGAAGCTGTTTATACACTACTATGTGCACCGTGAAACCAGGGCCTTTATCATGTCCTATTCTGTCCGGAAAAATAAGGAGGCACGTCGTTGACACTAGCTACATGTAGGGTTGCAGAGCGGTGCCCGCAAAACTCGTTCCCAGTATAAATTAAGCTAATCCCACAGCTCGTTTTAGAACTGAATTTTCTACGATTGTATACGAAGCGGGCCGGATCCGGGCCGCGCTTCCAACCCTAGCTACATGCCATCGACGACAGTTGGGGCCATCATATCGAGCACCTGTTTTCGTATGGGAATGAGCAAATTAACCTTTAGCTAATGGCACGCGGTGGTAGCCACCATTGAAAACGAACGAGAGCCACCGGAGAGCTTAAAGCTTTGTTTGCTGGATATTACTTAAGGCCTTAAGCCGGGAGGCGACGGAGGCCTCTGAGCGCATATGCGTTTCCTGGTGCCACTTTTGGTGTGGGCCTTTTTTTTGCCTGCCTATCGTGGGTGGACGCCATGCTACACGCGTATCGGCCTGTCCTTTTTCGTTGCGTTTCCTGTGTTTCACGGTCTGCTCGGCGGCCCCTATCTTCTCCTGGCCCCACTTCGCAGCGGAACGTGTCGTTTTTACTTGTACAGTAATAACGTGCGTGCTACTCCCGCACGTACTGCACGCTAGCTAGCTACCAGCCGACAGGATATGATCTGCTCTGTTCTGTTATGTGTTGTCTTATTGTGTGTTGGTAATGATGCTCGTTAATTTTGTGACCGGCTGGCTGGCTAATACGCGATCGATGATCGATCAGTGTGGACATGAGTAGAGCTCACGGGAACCTCGATCGTTGTGGTCTCATGACTGGCGGTTGACTAAGTAGGCCAGGGGCGAGGATGACGGGTCCGAGGAGTGCAATGCTTTGGACTCGATGGCGTGTGCGTGTCTGCGTGGTCTTACTCCGAGAGGTTCCCGCCACAGAAGAATGAGCGCGGTGTGTGCCGTTGGAGGGGCACCGGTCAACAGTTGAGCTTGCAGTACTGCTACCGATCGAGCTGCGTATCCAATCCACACATGTTACGAGCGGTGATGGATCTCTGGTTGTCGAATCTGTGACTCCACAAATCCCTCAGGTGACCCTATCGGGTTTCGACTAGGAGAAGTCATTAGTGCTGGTGAAATCGTCGGCTTGACAGGGGGCGAGATTACCCAGGTTCGGGGCCCTCGAAGAGGTAAAACCCTTACTCCTGCCTTCTGTCGATCTGTATTGGATGATTAGATCGGTTACAGGTTGCTCGAATCGAGAGTAGATCTCGAGTTCCAAGGCTTTTTGGTCGTGCGGTATTACTTGGTCCTCTCCTTGGGGGCTCTCCTGGCCTTATATAGATGGCCAGGTCTCGAGTTCTACCCGGAGAGGACTCAAACCCTAGCTGGGTCGGTTACAAGTTTACTAACTTAACCCGCAAGCTGATGCGGGTGGGCTTCACATGGGCCTTCTAGAGCAATCCAAGGTCGCTTCCTCTTGTACCTTGACCTTGGGCCTGAGAGGGGGTGTCCTTACCCGCAGGGTCCAGGATCCATATCTTCGTCAGTAGCCCCCGAGCGTGTGCTTGACTGGGACTTTTCCAGTCGAGCAAACGGTCAAATCTTCCTTGTTTTATGGAGGACCGCCCTGACAGTCATTGTTTTTTAAAGGGTGTGTTCCCTGTATCATGGGTCTTCACGCTCGAGTATCGAGCAATATAAGTGCCTATTTTTACAGCTTTTTTCACATAAGGATGTGGCACAGTAGCTTGGCTCTCCCGAGAGATCAGGGCCAATTAATTGCGACTAGGGCAAAAACATTCCTGGCCTACACAGATTCGAGACCTCCGACTCGAACCCGATAAGGTGATTGTTGCGACTGGGCCGTTGTGGACTTATCGAATCGAACTTAACCTATGGGGGTACCCGGCGCGTCCGCTAGGATTTTTCTTCGTGTTGTTGACACGGAATTATACCGGAGGACGCAGCTTTCGAGTGCGATTCCAGGCCCAAAAGAGAGATCTTTTCGGGTCTTACCCTCATATTCGAAGAATATGGCATCCGGATGTGCCTAGTCGGCTGAACAATCCAGGTTCTTATGATGTAAAATTATCATGTGTAGGAAAGGTAGGTTCTTTCTACCCGATTGATTTGTTTGAGTTCCATACGAAATAAATTTCGTGCTGGAAGAAAAGCTAAGCCCATATGAAAGAGTTTTAATGTTCGGGATGCTGTGCCCATACGAAAGAGTTTTCGTGTATAGGGTATTTTTCTCTTGTTCGAAGAGGTTTTGCTTTATGAACTGTTCATGGAAAAGTTGCTTTTATCCGAAGGAATTGATATTCGTACGAAGATACTTTCGCGTTTGAATTTCCAATCGAAAAGATCTTGGTTTTGAATGACGAATGCCATGACGTCATGGCGCACTCCTCTTCTCCCGATGGGACGTGACGGAGTGGCAGCAGATGGTGGCCCACCTGGTCAGCTTTTTGACCGGGAAACGAGACGTCGTTCCCGGTTTTTACGCGAGACGCGCAGTAAATGCGCACGATCTTCTGTTAAGATCGTGGCACGAAACAGCGCTGGCCGCCGCTTCGTTTCATCTTCACGCGTGGCGGCCGTGATAGGCGCCACGTAGCGCATCGTACGGCTGAGATCGTCTCGCTCCGTGTATAAATACGGGTGTTAGCGCTATGGTAAAACTTTCCCAGCTCTCTGTCTTCATCTTCTTCCTCGCGCCCACCTTCGTCTTCCTCGCGCTCGAGCTCGTGCTGCAAGCAATGGCTGGCGGAAAAAGACGCGGTGCTGCCGGCTCTGCATCCGGTGAACCTTCTGCGCAACCCGCGCCCCGCGCCGGCGACTGGCGCTCCCCCAACACCACCGCGAAAAGCATCAAGGAGATGCAGCGGGAGGGGTTGCTGCCGGCGGAGACGGAGAAGCGAGTCCGTCTCGGAAAAAAGGAAGAGGTACCCAATCCTCAATCGAACGAGCGCGTGGTCTTTGTGGACCACGTGACTCGGGGCCTTTCTTTTCCCCTTCATCCCTTCTTCCTCGGGTTGTTGTGTGTCTATGGCATACAGCTTCACGATCTTCCCCCGAACGCGGTGCAGCACATTTCGTGCTTCATCGTGTTCTGCGAATGCTATCTCGGCATTCGCCCGCACTGGGCGCTTTGGAAGGCGCTCTTCAAAGTCCGGATCTTCCGCGAGAGATCGCGGGTGGAGTCCGAGCTCGGCGAACCGCTTCGCACGGGCGGCTTCGGGATCCAAGCTCGACAAGAAGGCAGCTACTTCAACATGCATTTTGTCGACTCCGCTCAAAGCTGGCGGAAGAGGTGGTTCTACGTCACCGACAACAGCTCGGGTGGGATTGTGGAGTTCCACCCGTTCGCTGTTCTGACAAGGCGAAAGTCCTGGGGGCACAAGATGTCAGCCGAGGAGACTCAGACCGTTGCGCCCTTACTCGCAAGAGTAGCTGCTCTCCGGGATCAGACCGCGGGAGTCGTGCTCAACGGGATGCATCTGGCGAGCATCTTTTTGAAGCGCAGGATCCAGCCACTCCAACAAAGGCCCTCCGCTATGTGGGAGTATCAAGGCTCAGAGGACCCCAACCGAGTAAGCCGCGAGGAGCTTTCGAATGTAGAATTCGAGAAGAAAATCGCGGGTATCACTCGACTGAAGGTGGGGGAGAAATTCCCCGATTGTTCAGTTGAAGCCTTTGCCGCTTCAAATCCTCCCCCAGCCGAGGTTAGTTTCTTCCTTCTCGTCTTTGAGTTGTTCCCTTTTTGTTCTGAGTCCTAGTCGATAAGATTTTTCTCGTCTTCTTCTTGTCTTTGTAGAGCCTAGCCATGGCGGACTGCTACCCGCCAGCTGCGGGGGAGGCTGCCTCAGAACAAGTGTCGAGTCATCAAGACGGCGCGATTGACACCAGCGTCGCCAACGCCTCTTCGAGTTCAGAACTCGATTCTTCGGATGACGTTGAAGACTCGAATGGCGCCCCTACGAAACGTCATCGGGTAGATGAGGACGAAGCTACTTCCAAAGATAAATCCTTGGAAGCATCGCCCAGTCAAGCCCCTATCCATGCGACTCCACTTCGCTCCCTTGCTCCTTCGCCTTCGTTCCCAGTGGTGACGCCCGCTTGGAACGCGGACTTGCTGGATGACGACGACGACGACGAGTAAGTGCTTCTTCTTTATTCTTGATCGAACATTTTCCGTGCTTCAATATTGATGTTTTCTATCTTTCGCTACAGACTGCAGACGATCAGTCCTCGCAGGTACGCCGCTGCCGTTGCTCCCGAAAAGAGGAATAAGGCAAAGGATGCGGGTGAAACTCCCACCACGGGCACCGTCCAAAATTCCCCCAGAGCAGCCCCCGAAGCTGCGAATGTGGGACGTGAAGCCCACAGCTTTGCCGCCAGGACTTCTGCTTCTAAGGAAGTGACGGATAGCTCCGCGGATCCGCTCTCTCGTGCCACCGGCCAGGTAAACTTCATCTTCTATCTTCAAATTTTTATCGGGTGCACGACAGTGCTCCCGATGGGAGTAGCCCTCGAGGCTGTAGTCGATCGCATGCTATCGGCCACAGGCTCAAAGTCTGGTTTAATTCTTCTTCATGATTTCATTTTTATCGGGTGCACGGCAGTGCTCCGATGGGAGTAGCCCCCGAGGCTGTAGTCGATTGTAAATAATCGGGTACAGACTCCAATTTAATCCTTTTAACTCTTCCGTCTTCGTGCTTTTGCAGTCGCTTATTGATTCTCTTGCGGCGATTGGTCGCCGCGTCGTTCTCGCCGAGTCGGATTGCGAATCACTTCGAACGGACCGTAGCCGACTTCAAACTGAAAACGTCCTTCTCAAGGGTAAGCTTTATCATCTCCCTGTCTTCAGTATTCCGTTCATTCTTGAGTTTTGATAAGCATCTCTTTGCAGCTCGACTTGAATTTGCAGAATCTGAAAAGGTCAAACTCTCTGAGCAGGTAACTGCTCGGGAGGCTGACCTGACGGCCATTCGACAAGAGCTGGAGGTTTCCCGCATGCAATCGGAAGATCTTGGTCGACAGCTTGCGGATGCGCGGAAGTCCTTGAAGGAGTTAGAGGAAGCTGGCAGTAAGGCCGATAACGACGTTGTCGGGTTCCTCCGTCCCCTTGCTGAGCGTTTCGCGGGTAAGTGTGCTGGGCTTTTGCAACTTTGATTCTTCATTTCGCTGAACTTTGCTAAGTATTATTTTCTTCTTTTGCAGGTCTTCTGGATGTTCCTCTAGAGATCCCTGGACTCCAGCGGGTGGATGTGGTAACCGACACACTTGCCCAGCTTAAAAGGCACGCTGATGGAGTTCTCTCCATGATTAATGATGCTACTCAAGTGCTGGTGCAACTGCACGGTCGCCTCATCGCCAACGCCACTCCTGCACCCGCGCTAGATGATCTGTTGAAGGTCTTCTCAGAATGCAAACTTCTGGATGCCTTCGCGGTCGCACAGGCGGAGTCTGGTGCAAAGACCGCGATACAATTCTCTTTGGCGCACGGAGTCGAAGGTTTGGAGGAGGCGTACTCATCTCTTCCAGTCGACCCCTCCACGGGCAAAAAGGTACGGCTCTCTCGTTTTGGCGAGCAAGCCGCTATTCTTGCTCGGAAGCTGTCTGAGATTTTTGCTCGACTGCGGGGAGGGGCGACTGCTGCTAGCGGGAGCACCAATGTAGCTTCATAGTTTTTCTTTTTTTCTCCTTGAATGTAATGAACCTTGGGATGTATTCCCGTACCTTTGTTGTCTTTAATCGAAGAATTCATCTTGCAACTTATTCCCTTTGTTTGTGCGTTGTCTCCCGATGGGAGTAGCCCCCGAGCGTTTGTCAGATATGCGACTAGAAATGACTCGAGTAGGGCATCTTACTTCTTTCGTTGTATTCTTCCAGGCTACTGGGTTTGCCGCGGAAACTTCGGGTGGATGTGGTACTCCAGTAAATCCACTTGTTGCCGCTGTTGGCACTTTTGCGGGCCTTCGTGATAAGGTCTAGGAGGGTGAGCACAAGCTAAAAGCTATGCGCGGGATAGCCGATGTGGCGAAGTCCAAGCAGAAATTGGCGGCTGAACGCGAACAATTTCTGATGGATGAGTTGGCTGTAGTCGCAAGGGACTTGCTTTGTAAGTAGTGCAGCCCCCGTGCCTTTTTCTTCCTTGTTTCCTTATCTGACTGAGTGTGTTTTTGCTCTTCAGTCGTTAATCCGGATGACAGGGAAGAAAAGCAGTGGGTAGAAAATCACATCCTTCAAGAGGCTAGTAGCTCCAAACCTCATGCAAACAATTTTTGGTGTGATCGCAGTCGGGGTTTTGTGATGGCCACCTTGAAATTTGGAGTCCTCCAGGCGAGAATTCTCGTGAGTTCTTTTCACGAGGTCTTGGTTGCGATGAACGCTGCATTTTACCCACTCGAAAAAGGTCCCGAAGACTGTGGCTATCTTCTCAGTTTGTTTGGACGTGAAGGAGAAGTTCGCGCGTGTGTGCGTAATCAGATGACGTGCGGCGCGGTTGTAGCTCTCTCTTTTGTCCGCATATGGCATCCTGAGATAGATGTTAACTCCGTTGCTCGGCGCCCAGATTATGCAATCGAGGACATCTCGCCGTACTATGATGCTGTACGTCCTGCAGCGGAAAAAATTATCCGATTGACCTCTGAGGAGGTGGATAGAGTTTTAGCGACTGAGAATGCTCAGCGCTTTGATTGATTGTCGGATGTAATTATCCTGTAATCTGTTTATAGTTTGTAAGAACTGTTGTAAGGTGTATAACCTTGTTTGTATGATGTTTTTCTTTGATGCTTAGTTGTAGGTGTAGCCCCCGTGTGTTTTATGGGGTGTGTACCTGTAACTTTTAGCATGTAAAGAACGAGAAGCTTCGAGTGAATATGATGAAGGAATCATGTCTTTATTGCAATGACTGAGAAGCCATGTATTCGAACTACAGGACTGGCTAGTATAGCCTTATTTTTGTTGTGATGACAAGTAAACCTATGGATAAAATTTGCGGAGGTGTGCAATGTTCCACGGATTGGAGTAGATCCCTCCGGTCGCCGGATTCTTTAGGCTGTAGGCTCCGCCTGGGATGACTTCGTGTATGATGAAGGGTCCTTCCCAAGGTGGTTCGAGCTTGTGTCCTTCCTTCTGTTTTAGCCGCAGCACCAGGTCCCCAACCGCGAATGCTCTGTGGCGTATGCGGCGACTGTGATAGTTGCGCAAGGATTGCTGATATACCGCGGATCTTGCGAGTGCGATGTCTCGCATTTCGTCGAGTGCATCCATATCTTCTGCGAGCGCCCTGTTGGAAGTTTCTTCGCTGTAGGCTACAACTCGTGGGGCGCTGAATCGAACGTCCTCGGGAAGGACTGCTTCTGCCCCGTATACCATGAAGAATGGTGTGTACTTCGTTGATCGATTAGGAGTTGTGCGCAGGCTCCAGAGTACGGAGGGTAGCTCTTCCGCCCAATGTCCTGCGGCGGGGTGTAGACGATCGAGTAGTCGCTTCTTGATGCCAGCCGAAACTAAGCCGTTGGATCTTTCAACTTGTCCGTTCGTTTGCGGGTGAGCGACTGAGGCAAACTTGAAATTGATGCCTTTTTCCTCGCAGAACTGTTGTGTCTCCTTTGCTGTGAAATTTGTACCGTTATCTGTAATGATGTCGTGTGGCACACCAAATCTGCATACAATGGAGTCGAGAAACTTGACGGCGCATTGGGCGCTTGCTGAGGTTACTGGCATAGCCCCTATCCATTTGGTGAACTTGTCGACTGCGACCAGCAAGTGTGTGTATCCACCTGGTGTGGACTTGCGTAGTGGCCCAACCATATCTAGCCCCCATTGTGCAAAGGGCCAGGCTATTGGTATCATGTGCAATTCCGTAGCAGGGGCGTGTGGCCTTGGTGCGAATCGCTGGCAGGCGTCGCATCGTTCGACCAGGCTTTTTGCATCGTTGGCTGCTGTTAGCTAGTAAAATCCTGCTCGGAAAGCTTTTCCCATTATTGTTTTCCAGCTAGCATGATGTCCGCAATCTCCTTGGTGTATGTCCTGGAGCAATTCCTTGCCATCTTCGGGTGCGATGCAACGCTGAAGTATTCCCGAGATACTTTGCTTGTATAATTCTCCATTGACTACTCGAAAGGACTTGCTACGCCTGATTATCTGTCGAGCCTCACGTGGATCGGCCGGGAGCTGTCTGTTGAGCAGGTAGTCGAGATATTTCTGCGTCCAGACTGGCTCGACCAGGAAAACCTGTCGTGATATATTGTGAATAAGCTCGATAAGCGCGACCTGCGGGCTGACCTCTGTTTCTGGCGCTGCTGCAGCTTTCTTCACTTTGACCGATCGCTTGATCATCCGTTCGAAGTATATTCCTGGCGGTATGGGTGTATTCGTGGAACCCATGTTTGCCAGTCTATCTGCTTCTTCGTTGCTAGTTCTTGCAATGTGCTTCAGCTCGCAACCTTTAAAGCTTCCTTCGAGTAGATTGTACATGTCACGATATGCGACCATGTTTTCAGCAATGGCGTCGCATTCTTTCATCGTCTGCTGCAACTATGAGATTGGAATCACCGTAGATCATTAATCGGGTAGCTCCACAGGCGATTGCCATCTTCATCCCGTGCAACAGGGCTTCATATTCTGCGTCGTTGTTCGAGGCTGGATCGTCTGGTGGAAAGTCCAGTCGCAGGACGTATTGCAGCTTGTCTCCCCGAGGTGAAATAAGAACGATTCCAGCTCCTGCTCCTTCGTTTCTCTTGGATCCATCGAAGTACATTATCCAATTGCTCGTGTACTCGGGTGGTCCGGGCGTTTGTAGCTCTGTCCATTCGCTGAGGAATTCCACGAGTACTTGAGATTTGACTGCTTTTCGTTCTGTATAGGTGATGTCCCAGGCGCCCAACTCGATGCTCCATTTTGCTATTCTTCCGGATGCCATAGGGTTGTTCATGATTGTCCCGAGTGACGCATCATTAACCACTGTAATGGTATGTTCCTGGAAATAATGTTTGAGCTTTCGGGCTGTGAGAACAACTCCATACGCCAGCTTCTGATAATGAGGGTATTGTTGCTTGCATGGCGAGAGCACTTCGCCGATGTAATATATTGGTCGTTGGACTCCGTACGCTTTGCCGTCTTCAGGTGTCAAGAAACTTTCGGCAATCCTTGAGAAGGTGTGTTGCCTTAGTTTTGCCCGTGCGCTTATCTGTAAACAGGTGTAGCGAGCAGTATGCATCGAGATCCTCCTCGGGGGATTTTTCTTCTGCTTTTGGTTTCCACTCGCGACTTCCACGGCGACCAGAGTCGCGGTTTCACGTGAATTCTGCCGCCACTAATTCCTCCCTGTCCTCGTGGTCGTAGTATTTCCTTCTCTTTCTTCGTCCATGGCGGTCGTCCTCGTGTGCGGGCGACGATGCTCTTTCATTGCGCACCGCGTCTTCTCCGTTAGCCCATTTTTCGGCTATGATCATTAGCTCCCCTATGGTTTTGGGCGCAGCTCTGCCTAGCTCTTCTCGAAACGCGGTTCTTCTCGCCCCTTTGGCGAAGGCCTCAATCGCTACCTCTTCCGAGATGGTTCCTGCGGTGTTCCTGAGTGTGGTCCACCGCTGGATATATTCTCGTGTGGATTCGCCACTCTTCTGTTTGCATGCTCGTAACTCTTCGATTGTGGCTGGCCTCTTGTACGTCGACTGGAAATTTTTGCAGAAATCGCGGTGCAGGTCGTCCCACGATGCGTAGCAAGATTTGGGTCTTCTCTCCAGCCAACTACGGGCCGCGCCTGTAAGATGCAAATGGAGGTATTGCATGGCTGTGTTCTTGTTCCCACGTTGGCATTTTACTGCCGTGAGGTAGTCGCTTAACCACTGGGAGGGCTCGAGTGAGCCGTCGTATTTTGTCACCTCCGTGCTGAGCTTGAACCTCTTGGGTAGAGGCGCTTCACGGATGCTGCGAGCGAAACAGAGTGCTCCACAGGTTTCGTCGTCCGAGGACCTGGATGAGGAGCGCTCGCGATATCGTGAAGCTCTCGCCCTATCCACCTTCTTTTGGGCGAGATCTGATCGCGCGTCGTATTCGGACCGGTCGCGGTCGTTGTCTTTCCTTGGTTCTTTGCTTCGCTTTCTCGAGCGGCTGCTGTGGTGCCGCGAGCTTTTGTCTCTCGGGCTGTCGTCGCTGCTGCTTCGACTATCGCCGCGGCGGCGGGCTTCTTTTCCTCGACCACGTCGTGGCGATTTGTCTTTTCTCGGGGATGAACTTCTATGCCTGCGGGGCGTTTCTTTATCCTTGTTCTTCTCCTGCCGCTCCTTCTCCAATTCTTCTTCGGTCTTCTTGCGATCGTGAGAAGCGAGCCTTGCGGCCGCCAATCCTAGTCCTTTGCGAATTTGTTTGTACTGTTCCACCCGAGGGTCGCTTTCCGTTGGTTGGTTCATCTGCATGTAAGTTGCTGCGGCTAGGATCGCGGCAGCTGGGGTTTGCAGGTAGACGTTGCCGTCATCGTCGACCCTCATGAAGGAAGACGTGGTCGACCTGTCGGTCGTAGTCATGGATTCGTGGCCCCTTGACGATGTTGCGTGTCCCTTCCTCGCGGGTCGGGTACCAACCGAGGGTGCAAGGGACTGTTCGACTCGCCGCAGGCTTGATTCGTCCGCCGCTCTTCTGCGACGGGCTAGATCTGCCCGGGCTTCTTTGATGTCTGAGGCCGCTCTTACTAGGTGGTAGTGGTAGGCGGTTAGGTCTTCTTGTGAGGCTCCTGCCGCGGGTGGCTGACTCCGCCGCATGGCCGACTTGGCCCTTTTCCAGGCCTCCCGCGAAACGCCGATTATATCGCGCTCGGTTGCGCTGAATTCGGTTTCTGAGGGCTGTTCCGATCCTGCCATGCAGACTTGGGCCAGTCGTGGCTCGTGCGTCCTAGGCGTAGATCGGAAAGCTTCCCGTACCCGAGATGGTTCCTCTGTCGAGAGGGCGTGATAGTCGACTGTGTTGAAGCGGATGGACTCGCCACTTTTCTCCATAGGAAAGCGCGAGTTGACGGCTCCAGACTCAGGTTCAGATTCATCCGAAAAGTGGAGGATCCCGTCTCTGTTCGCCATGAAGTTGAAGCTCCCGAACGTCAGGGTGACGCTCTTCTCCAGATCCTCGAACACCGGGCGTGATTCCGGCGAGTGAGGCGTGACTATGACGGATCCGATCCGTACAGGATTGTTCGGAGCCGTAGTCGATGGTTTCCAACGGGAGTTAGATGTCGATGAAGCCGAAGATGCCGGTGATCCAGCGCCCGCGATCCCCACGGTCGGCGCCAATTGTCGAATCTGTGACTCCACAAATCCCTCAGGTGACCCTATCGGGTTTCGACTAGGAGAAGTCATGAGCGCTGGTGAAATCGTCCGCTTGACAGGGGGCGAGATTTACCCAGGTTCGGGGCCCTCGAAGAGGTAAAACCCTTACTCCTGCCTTCTGTCGATCTGTATTGGATGATTAGATCGGTTACAGGTTGCTCGAATCGAGAGTAGATCTCGAGTTCCGAGGCTTTTTGGTCGTGCGGTATTACTTGGTCCTCTCCTTGGGGGCTCTCCTGGCCTTATATAGATGGCCAGGTCTCGAGTTCTACCCGGAGAGGACTCAAACCCTAGCTGGGTCGGTTACAAGTTTCCTAACTTAACCCGCAAGCTGATGCGGGTGGGCTTCACATGGGCCTTCTAGAGCAATCCAAGGGCGCTTCCTCTTGGGCCTTGACCTTGGGCCTGAGAGGGGGTGTCCTTACCCGCAGGGTCCAGGATCCATATCTTCGTCACTGGTCTTTGTGGCTATCCCAATGCCTTCCCCCCCCCCCACCACACCACCAAAAAAAAAAAAAATCAAAACCCACTCCAATGAAAATAGAATTGAACTAAAATTTAGCTAATAATCATGCATTCATAGGTAGGTGAGAAAACTAAAACATAAATATAAACAAAAGAGACCCTACCTACATTGCTAGAATTCGCCACTGAAGTTGCTGCTCTCTAGGCTGATTCACGCCGCCAATAAAGCCTAGGAATCCTCGTCGTCACCGAGGATGACGTACGGAGGAGCTTGGTAGAGGTGGGCTGGAGGCGCGGCCGAAGGTGTTGTATGTGGCGCCTGCGGCCACGCCCTCGGTGGCGCCCAGGCCTAATGTACCTCGCGCGCATCCCACAGATACCATGGCGCATGGCCACGTGCGGCATTGACCACAGCCGTAATCTCTACCGACTCGTAGAGGGCGGGGGCTAGATCTGGCCACATTCCAAACTCGTGGAGCTCGGACACTTCGATGGCGGCGTGAATGGCCTCGTCCTCCTCCTCTAGTGGCGTCGCGGGCGCGGGAAGGGCATCCGCCAGGCGGCTCGTACTCCATGTCGTCATCGCTCGAGTCCGACTCATCCTTTGTGGCCCGGGGCTGTGGCACAAGGCGGCGGGTGAGCTGCCAGCCATTGCAGAGGTGCACACCCCCCGCGTCACGGACACCTCATCCTGCCAGAAGAGCGTACCCACCGCCACATTGACGTACACGTGGCCCTGATGGTGCGGCCGACGGAAGAGGAGGTGGCCTCATCGTCGTCGAGGCCGCGCTTGAACCAGCTCTGGGTCATGGCCATGGCCGAAGTTGGGGTTTATCTAGGGTTTAGTCGGTGGGGGAGTAGGCAATGTGGGAACGGAGTGAGAGGTGGACAGGGAAGGGACGCCGATGCGGGCCCATTAAAAAGAACCGGTCAAAGACATGCCAAAGACCGTCCTGTCGCTGCCAAGTGGGGCAGCGAGGACGCACGCGTGTCCAACGACCGTGGCCAAATGTGTACCAAAGTTGTGCTGAGTTTTACAGAAAACTGTCATCTCCGCCCCTCGGTCCATTTAGGGTGGCCCGTTGAAATGAGTTTCTGCGTTAAATGTGTCCGCACAGAACAAAAGGATAGAAATGTTCGATTTGTGGGCGTTGGGTTTGGCCTTAGGGCCTAAGGTAACGTGTGGGTGTGTGGACACCAGAGGCTAAATTTCTTTTTTTCAAGGGCGTCAACCGGTCCTTGAGTTAAGGAGGTTATTACTATATACATGCGACTAACAATAGTTTAAGGAAATTCAGCCAAGCAGATACCTCAGGATAGGAGAGGATGTCGACCTTTCTCCTGGGCAATTGGCATGGTAGAGGTTCTCCTAAGATTTTCTTAATAACTTCTTGAATAGGTTTAGGGGGATAATCCTAATCATACGTCTCACCAACTAATTAGTTGTAAGATTAACGAAAGGTTCTACTTTATAACCATCCCATTATTATATTATAATCACGTAAGGAAGCTTGTAACATCATGGCCCCGATACATTTCTAAGGTAATTTTCGGCGGGGTCGATAGCTGACGAGCAGGGCCGTCTTCAGAAATTGGGGGCCTTGTGCGACACTCTAAACATCTCCATAAATCAAGGCATGTGCATTAATTCTATCTCGTTTTATTATAGAACACGAGACTGCAATTAGTTCATTTTAGATGACCAAAATCATATTTTCTAACATTATTTGAACATGTCTTTGCTTGTTGGTACACAAAGAATGAATTGATATACATGCACACAAAAGATGAAAAGGACAACATAATTAATGCACTTGTATACAGTATACTCCCTCCCTCCGTCTGGGTTTATAGATCATGCCCGTGTTCCTAAGTTATCAATTTGACCAACTTAATCTGAGTTATATAACATAAAAATTATATCATTAGAAAATATAACATCTGAAGTTTTGAATGGTATAATTTTTTTTGTTACATATGTCTTATATATTTTAAATTGGCAAACTTGACGACCTAAAAATACGCGGAGGACCTAATTACCCGGAGGGATAGAGTACTCACCAACTTAATCGTCCCAGAAAAATTTAGGACTTGGAGCTGTGAAGCTGTATTGTTAACTTATTCCTAGCACGCACCTGATGTAGTGACGATAAGATGAAGCTGATCCTGGTCATGGATACCATAACTTGATCAAGTTATGATTAAGAAAGAGTGATAGAGACAAGATATTATGTAAACCGGATTAATATGGCATGATATAAACCAATGCGGTATATTTAGAGATATTCAAAGACTATACTTGCCCACTAAAACAAAACAGAGTATTAGAGATCAGATATTTGTGACTCTAGAGGAACTACTAATTGCAACCAATTCGTAGCCTCCGAAAAATTTGATGGTAGCTATTGACTTGACTGACCTATAGTTACCAATTATTGCAGAGTTGGTTGCTAAAAGGTTTTAGCGACTAGACCGTAGCTACCACAAACTAACCAAGCTTACAAATGTTATTAGTAACCAATTTAGTACCGCAACCAGCCACTTTGTTGAAAAAATGTGAGTTATCTAATAGTAGCCGGACAAGACACCCCCATATTAATATACCCAATACGGCTCGATATATGCATGCCATCAAGTAGGAAAGCTAACTTCTATAGTTCTTAAACCGAATTTTAAGTAGGAAGCCTTCTATCCATCTTACCTTACCTAATTTAGCTTCCGTACATTTTCAATGTCATAAGGGATTGCTTATGTCCCGGTCGACTGATATTTTCTCAAGTCTCAGTGTATTCAGAAAAGTACAGCTATAGTTTAAAGAAAAGTGCAATTGAAACTTTCTAAACAGAAAAATGCAACTGGACCCATTGCACTTTTGAGTCCAGAAAAGTGCAATTGCACTTTTTTGAATTGCGGTTGCACTTTTCTCAAAATTGAATGAGACTTAATAAAAACTCAGTCGACTAAGATTTAGCAAAACCAATGTCATAAACATGACCTAATTAACTTGCGTATGAAAATATGAAAAGAAGCGGGCTGATCGGCCGAGTGACCTCTCTCTTCTACCTACTGCTGCTGCGCCAGCCGCAGTGTCGCATCTCGCATGCTATGCCCTCTTGTGGTAAGGTTGAGTTGACCGCTCGGCCACCTAATCCTCCCCCGGCCACGTAGTATATAAATAAACCGCGCCGGATCAGTCCATCCCATGCATACACCAAGCGATTGATCGTTCTTCGAGTTGACGAGCTGCATTTGCATCGGTCACCTTACTCGTTGGCAGACCAGGCCATAAGCTAGTAATTAAGCTAAGCTTGCATTGCGTGCGATCGAATCGACGCCGCCGCGGTAGCTGACATTCATGGGTGGAGGCAGCCCAATGCAGGCGGTGCTTGGGGTCCCCGGTGTGAACGACAGGAAGGTTCTGGCGTTCAAGCGGGACGCGCTCAAGGAGAAGGACGCCGTCGCCGGACTCATGCGCTCCATCGCCAGCTCCGGCGTGCGCAGCGCCTTCTACGTCTTGGACCTCGCCAGGGTCGTAGACCTGCACAGGCGCTGGCGCCGCGCGCTCCCCGACGTACGGCCCTACTACGCCGTCAAGTGCAACCCGGAGCCGGCCCTGCTCGGCGCGCTGGCCGCGCTCGGCGCCGGGTTCGACTGCGCCAGCCGCGCCGAGATGGAGGCCGTGCTCGCGCTCGGCGTCGACCCCGGGAGCATCGTCTACGCCAACCCGTGTAAGCCCGAGGCGCACATCGAGTACGCGGCCGAGGTCGGTGTCAACCTCACCACGTACGACTCCGTGGAGGAGGTGCCCAAGGTGAAACGCTGCCACCCTAACTGCGACCTCGTCCTCCGCATCAAGGGCCCCGACAACGGCGACGCAAAGGTCGACCTCGGCACCAAGTACGGCGCCCATGCCGACGAGGTGGTCCCGCTCCTGCGCGCCGCGCAGCACGCGGGTCTCGGCGTGGCCGGCGTATCATTCCACGTCGGGAGCGGCGGGTCCCGCACCGACGTGTACCAAGGAGCCATCAAGGCCGCGCGCGCGGCGTTCGACACGGCCGCCGCTCTCGGCCTGCCGCCCATGCGCGTGCTAGACATCGGCGGCGGTTTCGTCGCCGGCGCCACCTTCGACGAGGCGGCGGCGGTCATCAACGACGCGCTCGTTCAGCACTTCGGCGACCTCCCGTGCGTGGAGGTGATCGGTGAGCCGGGCCGGTACTTTGCCGAGACGGCCTTCACCCTCGCGGCGCGCGTCATCGGGAAGCGCACGCGCGGCGAAGTGCGGGAGTACTGGATCGACGACGGCCTCTACGGCTCGCTCAACTGCGTCCTCATGGACGACTACGTGCCGCGCCCGAGGCCGCTGGCCGCGCGGCGCCCCGGCGAGAAGATGTACGCGTCGACTGTTTTCGGGCCGACGTGTGACTCCCTGGACACGGTGGTGACCGGGTACCAGCTGCCGGAGATGAGCGTGGGGGAGTGGCTCGTGTTCGATGACATGGGCGCCTACACCACCGGTTCCGGCTCCAACTTCAACGGCTTCTACACGTCCGACATTAAGACGTTCTTGGCATACTCCAGCTAGAGTCAAGTCGGGGTCGACAACATTTTCATATGGACGCGATCGAAGCGCACGTTGCATTTTTTTTTCATTTATTACGTATACGACAGATTTTTTTTTTTCAAGGTGTATACGACAGATTGACCACATAATAAAAGGCTGCATATATATAAATCTACGTTCTAAAAATGGTTAAGCTGTACTGAAGATGTACTGTACTACCATTCTGGACTATGGCTTGTTGACGTGGACGTCACATCCACATTACCATACTGTATTACTGCCACATTTCTGGATGTGAGGTGGGATCATTACCATTTGAGTATTTGGCTATTTCGATTCATTATCGAAAATTGTTAAATAAATAACAGGAATAGGTAGAGGACCGATTTGAGCGGAAATTGGGATCATGGTTAGGCAAGATGCTTTCATACGAAGATCATCTTGTGTTAATCCATTCTGTTCTTACTAGTTTTTTATCCATGTTTCTCTTGTCATTCTTTCAGATATCAAGGGGGAACCTAAAGGACTTCTATCGCTTGTGATTCTTTTGTCAAAGCACTCAGAACAAGAAAAAAACTATCAACTAACGAAATAGAATATTATATGTGTCGTCCTAAAGACCAGAGGAAGGAAATTGAAATAGTTAAGATAAAATAAGTGTTTACTCACGTAGTCGTTGGTTAAACTGTTAAACGAAGAAGGGGTGGTAAATGAAGAAGGGGCATGACAGGAGCTGCTACAAATAATTCTTTAGGTGGCAAATCAATATCCCAAGTACATGCTAATTAAACCCACTGATTCTCCTCTTTGAAAAGAATCATGGGGTCAAAGAAGATTTTTTGCACGCGGGTCATTCAACGTTGGTAATGTTTGCACTCTAAGGTTCTGGGAGGATGTTTGGTTGGGGAAACACTCCTTATTGGGGGTGTATCCTGAAGAAAATATGACCTAGAGGCAATAATAAATGATTTATTATTCATATTTCTGTTTCATAATTAAATTTATGTTCGGTGTTATAATTGTATTAGTCCTCTATGGTGAGTATTCGAAGGAAAATCCTAATACCTGTGTGGAATATAAACACCATTGATAACCCTAGTTATGCCTCTATGGTTGGCTTATATATTCTGATAATGTATGTGACAAGGAACACGGTACTGTGAGGTTGCCAATAATATATGGGATAGTAGTTGTTGGGAATAGTGATGATGGATAGACCCAACTGATATACCGTTGAAACACATCGTCAATATCTTACAGGTAGTTAGACCCAATTGATATACCGTTGAAACACATCGTTAATATCTTATCGGTAGTTTCTCAGTTTTAATATTACTGTCGAGACATCGTAGTAAAATTCATAGACGGGAGTGCCATGAGCCTACGGGTAGAGACGTGGGGGACGTGGTAGTACGACAATCGAGAACACCATGTTTTACCCAGGTTCGGTACGACGCAACTAGGCGACATTCCTACTCCTGCAATCTCACTAAATCAGGGCTGAAGCCTGAAGTATACAAATTAAAATGTGAGTATGGATACGCTAACTCAGCGAGGATCAACTTCCCGGCGAGTTGGCTTCTAGCTAATTGTTGTCTGTTTCGTCTCTCCCGTCCGGCTTTATATAGATAGCCGGGTTAGGGATTACAAAAAGGAAAACTAGAAGACTACGGAAAGTATCTAACTTGGAAAGTAAGGAATCTGTCTTCTCCTCCAAGCCGCATCACTTTGTGTCGTGGTTCGGGTTCTTCTAGAATCCGGCTTTCTGCGCATCAATTTACTGGGCCGACCAATGGACTGTGATCCACTACCAACAGGACACCCTGGTAATCCGGCTCTTTAGGCCAATGCCGGACATACTCCTAATCGGTATATATCCGACAGTAGGACCCAAGAAGGATTAAAACTTCATTCTGCCACCTTTTGTCCATTAGTAATCCCTTCTGAGAATTGTTGGCGTTTTGTCTTGATTCTTCTTTTTCTCAAAATCTCTTAAATCAAAACTCGAATTTTAGCAAAGTACGGCTTTTCTTCCACGAGCCTTCGCGGAGAAGGAACTTCGTGACATCAGCGATGAAATCCTGCTGACATCACGGACGTTTGGGTTCAGTCAAAAACCTGACACATATCCTTTGACAGATTCTCGCCGGAGACGAGGAGATAGCAATTATCACCCCGTCCCCTCATTTCCCGGAAATTTCGGGCGTAACACGCATCAATCATTCAACTGTCAAGTTAGCCGTTCGAGCTAATCTCCGCGCATCTGGCTATAAATAGCCACCTCGGGGTCTCCGGATTTCCTTCCGCGCCATCTCCTTCCTCGAGCCCCCAGCGCCATAGTCGGAAACCAGAGCCCGAGCCCGAGCACGAGTGTGAAACACAGAGACCCTAGCCCCCCGAGCCCTTCCCCCGGAACCACCATTGGAGGGTCAAACTCAATACTGCACCGCCCGCAAGTGGCCACCGGAGTCTCTCCCCGCACCTCCGACTCGGCGAGCGCCGCCATGAACCAGGACGATATCATCAACGACCTCGATACTCTCATCGACTCTCCCATCCGCGCCGGTGCAAACATGCCGGAGAGAGCCGCCAGCGATCCGGCTCGCGGGGATCTGCCTCCCGCGGTCGGGAACGTGCCGCCGTTGTCGTCCATTGCTCCTCCTCCACCTCTTTTCACCGAACCCACGGAGGAAAACATCACTCTCAGCGGCGAGGAGGTCGCCGCTTCCGGCGTCGCCGTAGGTGAAGAAGAAGGCGAAGAGAATGCCGGGAACTGGAGCCACTGCAACGTGGTTCCGTCCCTCCTTCCGGCTCCGGAGAATGAAGGGTTTGTCTTAAAAGACAAATGGAGGTATAACGAAGACGACACCAAGCCGTCTCCAGCATCCGGCGAACGGGTCCTCCTTGCCTCCCACATAAATCGAGGTATTGGATTTCCACCATCCGCCTTCTTTCTCCAAATCCTAGATCATTATAGGATTCAGCCGCACAACCTTCCCCCAAACTCTATTCTTTATCTGGCCGGGTTTATGGCCCTGTTCGAGGGGTATCTAGGAATAGAACCTAGGTTAGATTTCTAGCAATATTGCTTTTGGGTAAAGCGCAACCCTTCTGAGGGCGCCCTCCCAACCTGCGGAACCATCTCCTTCATCTTACGTAGGTTCAGGGAAGACTGGCTCACAAAAATCAAAACCTCGAAATCCGTCAAATTTTGGACGGGTTCCTTCTTCTATCACTCGGATGTCCCGTTTCCTGGAAAGGAAACGGGCATTCTACCTTTCGTCAATTCCGCGGCCGCTCCCCAAGACAATTGGCCAGTGCACGCGGTCAAGATTCTGCCTCCAGATCTGATGAGGATCAAAAGGCGAATCGCCAAACTTGTATCCGCCACTCCTCCTCTCACTGGCAGAGATACTGTTCTGTGCTGGTTTGGACGACGGATTCAGCCGTTGGCCTACCGCGGAACCCGGCTCATGTGTGAGTACTCGGGCCCGGATGACAAGATGAGGGCAACCGACCAATCTTTGTCGAAGAAGGACTTCAAGAAACAGCCCAATCAATTGGTTTCTACTCGTGACCAGTACGAGGAGAGACGGCCAATGTACCATGCAAAGAACCCGGTTCCAAAGGTATAGTTTCAACTCTTTGGGAATTTTCTTGAGTTTCTTTCTTTCTCGGATTTTTCACTTACACGAACTTTGCTTTTTCTACAGCTTCTCGACCTTCCTGAGGTTGAGCTTGCCTCCGAAGCCGAGGTTGACGCACTTTGTGCGAACTTCCAATCGGGAGGGCAGAAACGCAAGAAGCCTTCCGCCACTCAGAAGGTGATCGATCTTGACGGCGTTTCCGTCGCAACTTCCAGGTAAAATTCCTAGGCCTTTTCATTTCTACGCTTTTTATCACATGTTTCTTATTTCTCGGAATTTTCCTTTTCTTTTCTCTTTTTAGCCTTGCCCCTACCTCCTTGAAGATAAAAGTAATGATGTAATTAATAATATATCAAAATATTCAGAAAAATAAAACTAATACATTTCAAAATATTCGATGCCACATTTCTTTATTGTCTAAATTTCAAATAAATCTTTTAATAAAAAAAGTAATGATGTAATTAATAATTTTGAATAAATAAATAAACATTAACTTTTTAATTTGTATTATTTCTAAAAAATATTCAGAAAAATAAAACTAATTCATTTTAAAATCTTAAAAATACTATTAATATATCAAAATATTCAGAAAAATAAAACTAATTCATTTTAAAATCTTAAAAATACAAATAATATATCAAAATATTCAAAAAAATAAAACTAATACATTTTAAAATCTTAAAAATACAAATAATATATCAAAAAATTCAGGAAAATAAAACTAATTCATTTTCCCCTTTCCTAAATGCAAAATAAAATCTGATAAAATTCATGAACCAAACCATATGAAATCTAAACCATATAAAATTTGCAGATCCAAGTCAACAACCAAATGAAAATACCATCCTTTTTAATAAAAGACTAGTAGGCTCTTCTATTATTTTTAGAATGAGTTCAAAAATGTATTTTGAAGTAAATCCAACTGGATGAGTTTGGTATTGACTAGATCTATGTTTTCCTGGCTTAGATTAATTTAGAAACGGTAGTTTTTCTGTTTTGTTTTCTTGATGTGTTTTTGTTTGTTTTCTTGATGTGTTTTTGTTTGTTTGTTTTGAAATGTGTGTTTGACATAATATAGAAATAATATAGCTACGAATTAATATAGAAATAATATCCATTACATAATAATATATCCATTACATACTAATATATCCATTACATGCATATATCGAACGCAAGATGCGGTACACAAACACCATCTACTCGAGCTCCGTCGAGTAGATGCGGAACAACTCGTAGGCAACGTATGCATCTATGGCTGCATAGTTGAGGTTGATCCGGTCCAGTGGGTTCTTCCCCCAATGCATGTGATTCTTGGAGGGGAAACCAGACTTCATGGTTTTGTAGTCGACGTGGATGAAGGCGGTTGCCATCGGAGCCATCCCGGTTTTGTGACCGTACAACTCATCAAAATGGATAAGATCCTGAAGATCAATGTAGTGATCTTCAGGTATCACAATACCCAAGCGCATCAACTTCTGTCGGTCTTGAGTGATGTCAACGCTGCAGAAGTCGTACCCCTTGTTGATAAGAAATTCAACAAGGGCCGGAGGATGCTTTGAACTACTTCAACAACAAAAATAGAACACGTGTTAGATATGTTGCAACACATGTATTCTTCTAATGCAACAAACAAATCGAAAATGCAACACTATCCTACAAGAGAGATCGATTGTACGTGTGCGTTACCTTGCCCATTGGAAGACCAACACGATCTCCTTGAAGGCAATCTGGATGACGGCAACATCCCGTTGATTCGCCGTATACTCTAGATCAAACCCGAAGAACTTATGTTGTTCATCGGCTTCATCATAGAGATTGCTCAAATGCTTAAGAAGATCGGGGAGCCTCTCGCACATATTGGTGTAGGCCACGTCTAGACTCTTGCGGCATGGTGTGGCCACACGGAGAGTGTTCCAAACTTGAGAACCCATGGGTGCTTGGTGGAGGAAGAAGAGAGGAAGAAGAGAAGAGAGGAGAAGAAACAGAGACTCTCGGGTGCGCACTGTAGCAATGGCCTCTGCCTCTCGCTCGCGAAATAAAACCGCCGCGCGGGAGGCGAGCAGTTTGTATCTTTAGTCCCGAGTGGCCAGACCAACCGGGACTAAAGGCAGGGAGGCTAGCAGACTGGATCATTAGTCGCGGGTGGCCAGGCCAACCGGAATTAAAGCCCTCCACGCGCCTCCACGCGCTTCCCAACCCACGACGCATGACCTTCCGTCGCGGGTCTCCTCCCGACCCGGGACTAAAACCCCTTTAGTCACGGTGCTCAAAGTTTGGGGACTGATGGGGTCGTATGGAAAGCCTTTTTTCTACCAATGTACTAGTTAGTTGCTACTTTCAAATATATAAATATTTTTTTTAAGTATAGAACGATGATCGCAATCAATATGTACATATTGGGAAAACATATCTTCCTAAAGTATGGAACATGATTGAAGGTACTCCCATACAAAAGGAGAAAGTCCACTCGAGCATTTGATTAAACTAATTTTCTTGGAACATGTGTTTTGCTTACCGATCTAGAAAAGATGCTAATGTAACAGTATTGGCCACCCTTCTGACCGCCGGGAACGTGTGGGATTTATTGTATTTTTTTCTAATCAGAAGGATCACTTGTTATTATATTTTCTATATAAACATTGGTTAACAAAAAATATACTATATGTAAAACGTATTTGACTTTGTGTCTCCGTTAGTTGTTTACCACGTGCAAATTGTTTTAGTTTTAGTTTAGTGCTACATTTAAATATGTAAAATATTTTAACTACGTGTAGAAAGATGATCGCAATCAACATGTACGTAACTACATATTGGGAAAACATATCTTCCTAAACAATGAAACATGCTAGAGAGAAAATTATTGAAGTATCTACGTGTAATCTTAGCTGGAAGGTACTCCGGTACAATAGGAGAAAGTCCACTTAAGTAATTGATTGGCTTACCATGCATATTTGATTAACTCACATTTCCACAAACTGTTTTTCTAAAAACGATAGTCCGTTCGAGCCAAGTTAGCACAGCCCGCCTCTTCTGGGGTAAGATTAGGCAGCGCAAGCCGTCTCGAAAACAAAAATTGTACTACTACTAGAACCGGTCGGCAATAGATGCAGCGGTTACAAGTGCTGAAAAATCGAGGTATTTACATGGTGCAGCTATTGTTATTATTCAAGGAATAAAGAATCCCGGAAACGTTAAGAACTGAGTGCTACCTCAGTGGCAAGAGGTAGCGAGTGCGCGTCAGCCATCCGGATTTGAGTACAGCTGAGTAATACACGAATAAACCAGACGTCGATCAGCGTATAACCAAGCGGGGATCGTTCGTAACTTTTTAGGATCCGGGAACGTAAAGAAGATAGCCTCTCGATCCTGAAGTTTTGGCACCGACTGAACAATTTATCGGTTATTGACTTCCTTGTTTCATCTGATTGCAAACCCGTGGTTGCGGACGTCAAGGATAGCATGTTGTGGCTCTATGGTGCTGTTGTGAAGGAAGTAAGAAAAAATTAACTTCAGATTGTGCTCGCTATATCTTTTTTTTTTGTTGAACGGAATATTTTAATATCGAACTTCAACTTATGCTCCCTCTAGGTTTATTTATGTATTTGCAAAGTACGCTTTGTCATTAGCTCGTGGGCGACATGTTTGTCTTGGAGCTCATATGATCAGTTGTTTCTGTTATGAACGATAGCACAAAAACAATGAATAAAAAATCTAGCACGAGATTTTTAACATGGAAAACCTTTCCAACGAGGAAGAGAAATAACCACGGGCCCCAGCCAGCAGAATTTCACTATATCAGGTGCGGTTAGAAACGCTGGGGATTTAGAACTTGCGACTTATCCCAACCAACAGTTTACATAAGATATATAAAAGGGTAATTAAAACCCTAGACAAGGTGGAATTTGGATCCAAGTCGGTAACAACTCACACCGTTCACTTTGGCCTAACCCTCCCGGTGACGGGCCTCGCTTCACTCCGTATGAAATTTTCTCTGTCTTTAAATCTTCATATGAATTTGGATCACACCAAGAAAAAAAAAACACTACACCTTGAGACAAAATTTTTTCATGTAGCAAAAAAACACCATCATTAACCGATGGCAACTCATCCACGCCTATTAGCATTTTAATTGGAGACAACCGGTCTCCAACACATCCGGATATGACATAATATCTTCCAACCACGATCCATTCATCGTACCCAAGGCACTCAACTAAGCAGGTCTAAGAAATTAAGTAGCATATAGCAGTATATCGGGCCACACACAAACTATGGATAATAATAAGGGAAACATGTATTGGCGTCCGAAACAAAATGCAACTACTAGGAGGATATAGCCAAAACATTTGAATCAAATGCAATATTATGGTGGATAAAATACTTGAGGAAAAACATAGGAGTAGAGAGATGCTCAAAAAGTGGATTTACTCTTGCCTTGGTGATATGGTGATAGTAGGGAGCGTCAAGGTATTGTGATGGAACCTCGACTCCTGGATCTACCGGTACACAACAAGTAGAAGGGAACAGATAAATAAAAAAAATACATTCAATTGCAATGCACACTCATGATGACATGACAAGTTAATGCAACTAAACATTTATTTAACAAGAGCAACAATTTAAATGGGGCTCCACAATTATTTAGGCAATAGTTGGAAATAACACCCATATTTATCTTAATGATCTATTGTTGCTTTCTGTAAGGACCAGTAATAAAGAAATATGAAAACTTGCATGCAAATGATGTTTTCTGCTAGACATTTTATTGCTGAGCATTTTTACATACCGTTTGTAATTTTTGGAGAAAATAACAATATTTGGTGCATTTTTTAAGTTGGCATTGGAATCTTCCATTTTATGTAAATGCAAGGAACCATGTTATTTCAAATTTCATTTAGATGCAGAAAAGGTTCAAAATAGATAGAAATTGTTCCTCTGAACATTTAGAGGCATTAAACATAATTTTTGGATAATTATTTAATTAGTTATAACATTTCCTTTTTCCTTTTCTTTTCCGACCAGAACAGAAAATGGATGTTTTCTTGCTCATATTTTATCTAATTATGCCCAAATAAAATACCATTTTGTAGAGTTTATTAAGAAAAAAATTTAGAGCCTAAGTTTGCTCAATTTGGAAATAGAGAGCAAAAGTTATGAATTATCAAATTTTCACTTTCAATAGACATTTTCTGTAATTTAATTTTTAGTGCAAAATGTTTAACATAAACATGCTGCAACTTTTATATTAACAGAAATTTCTCAAGTTGCTGAATCCATAGAAATTTGAATCATCAAATTTGGACATTTGAATCTCTTTTCTGATTTTCCATTTTCTATTTAACAGGAATACATCGTTGAATCGTTTTTCACCCGGCGGTGGCTTACCCACGCGTTACTTCTCGCAGACACGTGCGCCTAGAGCCACGCTGGCACCTAGGACCGATGACAGGTGAGGCTGGGCTGCGGCGATAAAATCCAAAAAAGATTGAGGCATAAATTGCCTTCGCGTGTGATCGAACCCGGCTCAGCACGGCGGGATAAAGAAACTGTAGCCATTGGGCTATGCGGAGAAAATTGCACACAATACCATAGTTTGGTAGCAAAGTTGCACATAACACGGAAATCAAAAAACTTTTGCAGCTAGCCCGGTTTTTGTCTTACAAGTTGCATCTAGCCTAAAACATTGATTTAGAAGGTTAATAGGTATCTCACACGAGTACCTATGACCACCGTACACTACTTTTTATACCATATATACCACTGTACCATTTGTATTTTCTTTTTCTTAAAAGATCAAAAAGGAACTCCCATGCGGTGATATTTATAAAATTTCAAAATATTCTTTGTATTGTGGCTAAAAAATCAAATTTACAGATGCGCAGGTTAAAAAAAATTAAAATCTTGGCACATCTATCATTTTGTGTAGCATAGAATAATACGTATTTATACTTGAAAATTTTATATAGCTGTAGATATCGACTTTATCTACATTTAGGATTTTTTCATAATTTTTTTGAAACATAAAAAATCAGATTCTATTAAAAAGAATCGAGCTAAATATAGCTTGGCTCTAAAATGCGGTACTCGTACCATAGTCCACCATAGGGTATGTTCTATTTTAATATCATATAATTAAAATATACAATATAAAAGTAGGATAAAATGGTCACGGACTCACGTGTCCGCATGTGAGATAGTTGTTAAGCTCCTAAATCAATGTTTTGGGCTAGCTGCAACTTATTAGACAAAGAACCGGTGCTAGCTGCAAAAAGTGCTTGATTTCTGTGTTCTGTGCAACTTTGGCACCAACGTATGGTGTTATATGCAATTTTCTCGGCTATGCGTGGTTTTGTGTCATACAAGAGGTCTGCTTTTTTAATAAGCTACCTTGACACGTTAACTGAAAATTCGAGCCAAGCACGATTCAGCCTGTACGTAACTGAACCACGAACATGGCAGCTCCGGCGACGACCAAACACGAGCAGCAGGTGACAACTACCACATGCTAACAAGTGGGGGAAACGGCGGGAATCGATAGAGGAGCTCACCCTCGACGCGTGGGTGCCCTCGGTGTGGCTGGAGATGGACGGAGACGGCGGCGGCGAGCTCAGCGAGCGGCGGCCGGAGGCGATGAAGACGAGCACGACGCGGTCAATGTCGGCCTCCTCGCGTCGATTACTTGCACGAGCAGGGAGACGGGGTCAAGAAGCGTCTATTTCTCCACTCGGAGGAGCGAGGCGAGGCGTAGAACGGAGGCAATCGCTGGTATGCCCGCGGCGGCTAGGGTTAGGATTTGGGGAGAACGGCGAAAGGGAGGAGAGAGAGCCGGCCTTCTTCTATCTAGGGTTCCCTTGGAGGAGCAGGGCGTCGTGGGGGGGGGGTGGGAGGGAGGGGCTCTTATCGTGGCTAGGACGCGGCGGGGCCCCGGGCAGCTCTGTGGCAGCCATGGCACGCATAGCCCTGCTGGCTACATGGAGAAGAAGAGTAATTTTACAAAAAAAAACCTCGGCCTCTTTTCTCCTTTTTTTCTTTTTAGCCCTTTCTGCTGTGGTTTTCCTCTGTTTTTTTCCCACATAACAAAGTCACAATTTGTTGAAACTTTGCACAAACTTATTATTTGCTAGTATGAAGCACTGGTAAAATTTTTAGCCCAATTCGACAAGTTTGGTAGAACAAACATGTTTCAATTTTAATTCTGCCAAATTTTAAAACTAATTAATTTAGGCACTTAATAAACTCTAATTTTTGTGTAATTTTGCCCCAGATCCTCATTTTACATAGGTAGGGTCTGGTAGAAATTTTAAGCCATTTGGATAAACTTTGTAGAACAAAGTTGAATCAGTTTTGTTTCTGCCAGATTTGAATTTGAATTTAAAAAAACGCTAAACACTTCCAATTGTCATGAAATTTTGCAAGAGAACCTTATTTGGCATCAATGGCATGTGATAAAATTTTCAGATCAATTGGATAAAGTTTGTAGAACAAACTTGTTTTACTTTTAATTTATTGTGGTGAAGAAAATTTATGTTTTCAGGGCTTTAATCAATTCAATTTTTGGTGCCCTCTTTTGTGTGACCCTTATTTAACATAAATAAGCATTGGTTAAGTTTGAGCTCAATTGGAGAAAGTTTCTAGAAGTAACTTGTTTGAGTTTTCAGCTTCTGGCAATTCTGGCATTTTTCAAATAATAAAGCATTTGGTTTTCTTACTCAATTATTCACCAAAAAAAGGTGGAGGCACACACCAACATGGAGAAGCAATCCATACCCACTTTTTTGGAAATTGGAAGGTTTTGAAAACAGTCTCAAAACAATTTGAATGAAGCCATTTTGCATGCTAAACTATCAATTTAATTCTTGGAACTTCCTTGACAAGTATGGAAGATCAAGAAATGGTTTTCTTGGTGAGTGGATTTTTTTTTATCTTAAGGTTTTGCAGTTTGCTTGATTTATTTTTATCACTTTAATATGGATGTCATGATGCATGAATAAAAGAAAAGTGAAAAATTTACCCAAATTTTATAAGCCTAGGGCTGTTACAAGAAGCCAGTCAGAAGGGTACCCGGAGGGGGGCCACCAGGGTCCCACACCACCAGGTGGCGCCCCCGCTTGGCCGCGCCTCGGGGTGGTCTGGCGCACCTCGCCAAGTTCTGGGCGCCCCCTTTCGCGTACTTGACCCCGTGGGAACCCTAAGCCCCAAGGGATCATCGAAGAAATATTCCGCCGCCGCCTCGGGCCAGAAAACAAAAGAGAGAGAAAAGCTCTTCGGCAGGGAGAAATCTGTCGGGGAAATTCCTCCCCGAAGAGGGGGAATCATCATCATCGTCACCGTCAACGCTCCGGGCATCATCAAGGTCGTCATCGTCATCATCATCACCACCAGCACCATCATTCTCACCATCCACCTTCATCCCGTTGTAACAATTAAGGGTCTTTACCGTTGTTTTCCACTAGACCTCTCTCTCGGTGTGGATTAGTTGCTAGTAGTTGATGCTTGTGAGATTTATTGGTGTTTACACTTTATGACCAGATTGTTATGATCCATTATATCACCTCTGATTATGATCCATATTATGTTTTGTGAGTAGTGGAATTATGTTGAAGTAATATCTAGTGTTTTGGTATTTAAGTTGTGGTGTTATTCTTCTAGTGGTGTCATGTGAACGTCGACTACATGATACTTCACCTTTATGGGCTTAGGAGGATGCATTGTGTATTTGGCTAATAATTGTGGGGTTGCGGGAGTGACAGAAACCTAAACCCCCGTTAGGAAACCAATGCACGAGGGAGTGTAGGATCTCGGAGTTTTAAGGTTGTGGTTAGATTTATCTTAATTACTTTCATGTATTTGCGGATGCTTACAAGGGGTATAATCACAAGTATGTATTAGTCCTAGTTCGGCGGTGCATTAGCATAGGTTCACCCACACAACACCTATCGAACCAATAAATATTAATCAACCGTGTTAAGTGAAAGCACTTCACGAAGTTCCCATATGTCCTCGAGAACGTTTGGTAATCATAAGTAGAACAATTGGCTTGTCCTTTGCTCTCAAAAGGATTGTACCACTGGCTGCAATTACATTTATTGCATTTTATTTACTCACACTTTATTAATCTACTATATCAAAAATCACCAAAAACCCGTTTGCTAGTGTTTACAGTGAATCCTCTATCCAACCTGCTTGTCAACACCTTTTGTTCCTCGTTGGGTTCGACACTCTTATTTATCGAAAGTACTACGATACACACCCTATATTTGTAGGTCATCAGTGGCCAGGAGGACCCGTGCCACCCTATGGTGTGGCCATCCTGTGGCCCCCCACCGGGTCTCCTTGGGACTTACTTGACCCTCTGGGAATTCTAATACTTTTTTGCTTTGAATCATCCAATTCCGAGAATATTTCCAGAACAACTTTTCTGAAACTAAAAACAGCAGAAAACATGAACTGGCTCTGTGGCATCTTGTCAATAGGTTAGTCCCAGGAAATCGATAAAAATGGCATAAAGTATAAAGGAAACATGTAGCAAATGACATGAAAACAACATAGAACATCAGAAATAATGGATACGTTTATGACGTATCATAGGCAAGGTCCTATCGGCGGCGGCGAGCTCATGGTCCTAGTTGTTAGGGTGACACAGGAAATAGATGTTGAATGCGTAAATCGGGAGGCCATAGGCTTGGCGGTCCCGACAAGCTCGTCGCAACGCAATGAGTTCCTGGTGGCGAATTCGAGTTGGGACTTGATTTGGATTGTGTGAGAAGAAATCTGCGGCGGATCAAGCACGGAGATCGATTCAATGGAAGATGGTTTTGATCTGGCGGTAGTCTGCGTGAATCGGCAAGTCGAGCTACGAATTTCATGCAGCGTTGTGCCTCACAGATGGGACTCGGGAAGAACACCGCCCCATGATGGACATATTCGCGTGAATCAGTACCATTTCCTATAATTTGGCGATGACAGTCAATTGTACTCCCTCCGTCCAAAAATACTTTACTTCCATTCGTCCAAATATGTATGTATGTGAAACATGTTTACATACATCCTGTTTGGACAAATGGAAGTCATGTATATTTGAACGGAGGGAGTAAATTCGAGCTGCTCCGTGAATGGCCGAAAAGAGAACCGAGCTAAACGTTACTTCGCGAATTTGCACCGTAGGCCCCTCCGCTCCACCGCTTCCGCTCTGCAGATTTGGGACGTTTAAGGCTGCTCCATCTACTCCGTTCGAGGAGTCGAGAGCTGAAACGTTCTCGAACATGCCCTTAGCCAGCGCCGGGTTAATATAGTTAGAGCAAGTATAATAAGGACACATAACCGGGCTATAAGCATTTGAATAATATATTTGTGCTTAGTTGGATGAGAGAGAACGAGAGAGAGAAGAGAAGCAGGCTGCAAGTTAGTAAACAGCTGCAGCATGTGGTCCTAAGCACTATGTGGGAGTATACGGTGGGGCCATATGTTGATAAAGTAGTACATGCATATAGCCAACTATTATACATGTTGGCTACAAGGTTACTATAGGTGATATGGCAATCCCTTACGACTAGCAGTCGGCTCTCTTATTAACCTTCCTCTTAGAGAGGGGCTCCTGGGACATAGCCGATGTACATTGAATGCGGAAGGTTACCGCGTGGCTATACAGTTAAGCTAGTCACGATGGGCAGTAACTTAGTAGTAACATAGATGCCACGTAGGATAAAATAGCCGATGTGGCAAATATTTAATGAGGAAAGAGAGAGTTGCGCTAACATAGCTACTTACCGTAACATCACATATCCCAAGACATTGTGAATCTATAAGCTAATTAATAGAGCTTTGCATGACACCACATGTTGGTTACTAGCTACTATAGAGGTGGTAACATAGTTTAGGATAACGTGTATGTTACTAGTCTATCTTACTCCCCAGTGTGACTAGCGTTAAGATGACAGTCCCCCGTGTGGGACCGGCCGCTCAGCCAGACGTGGGATAGATATGAGAGCTATCAGACAACCTTACCAGATGAGCTGGAATGGGGGAGGGAGAAGGGTGGTTGGGTGTGCGATTTATAGCCCGAGCTGTCTGACCAGACATATCGATAAATTGCTCAAAAAATTAGGTAAGACGGGTTCACGGATTAAACTTTTTTAGGGGGTTTATGGTTCAAACGAATCTGTTTTCTGACACCCTGCACATAACTGGTTAGTGAACAGGACCAGGCCGGGTTTGCGAAGCTGACTCTCCAAACTGAACCATGCAACCCGGTTATGTACGACACTTTCAATAAAATAAAATGCACGTACAGCCGAGGGGATCCCCTATGTGTCGCTTATTGCGAGTCCTAATAGGACTCGCCCACACGCGGACGCCTAATGGGCTGGCCCGTTTAAGTGAGAGAAAATTGTAAGAAAATAAGTTGAAAATAGGGGTCTCAGGGGATCGAACCTGTGCACTCTGGCTACGGGTCTTTGCGCGCAACCACTAGGCTACAGTTGGTTCGGGTTTAACATTCTTTGTTTACAATTTTTATTATTTCCTTCTTTTTTCTGTTTTTAATTTTGAACAATTTTTAAGTTTGAACAATTTTCAAAAAATAAATAATTTCAACATGAACAAATGTTACATATGAACGATTCATGAATTTGAACAAATTTATATCTGAACGATTTTTTCATTTGAACAAAAATAAATTTTGAACATTTTTTATCCACACAATTTTCGAATTTGGAAATTTTATAATTTTGAACATTTTCAAGTTTGGAAAAAAAATTATTTTGAACAAAAAATTCGGTGAACAAAAAAAAACAGAAACAGAAAAAAAATAGTGGGAAAAAATAAAACAGGGCAAAGATGCAATAAAAAGAATTTAAAACGAAACATAGTATATAGAGTCAAGGTTAGCCCATAGGTCCTACCCTGTTAGTTCGTTCCCTTGGTCATAGGTTCGATCCTTCCTACTCTCACCTTCGCCATTTCATTTTGTTATAAATTCGCTTAACTAATGGGCCGGCCCACCCTAGAACCGCGCGTGGGCGAGTCCTTATACCACTCGCTATAAGCGGCGTATAGTGCCCACGCAGCCGAGGGCCCGTTCAACTCTAAAGTTGGTCCTCAACGATCGCCCGATAGCCCCTGCAACGGGGTGTGCTATTGGGCCGGGCTTGAGGGACAGTACAGAATTTTTTTTTGGATATTCATATGAATAATTATTTAATACCTGATTTGATTTGGAAAATCTGAAACTATTTAAAAATAAAAATATAATATGATCAGTTTATGAAAATGAATAATTTTTACTGAACAATTTTTTAAAAATGTGAACAATTTAAAAAATGAACAATTTTTTTAATGGTGAACAATTATTGGAAGTGAACAAATTTTTAAAATGATGAAAATGGTGAACTTTTTTAAAAATAAACACTTACTAAAAAATGGTGAATAATTTTTTAAAGTGAGCAATTTTCTAAAATAATTTTGTTTTGAAAATGGTTAACTTTTAAGAAATGAACACTTTCTAAAAAACGGTGAACAACTTTCGAAAATGGACTATTTTTTAAAATGTTCATATTACAAAAATTGTCCATTCAGACTTAGAAAAAGGAAAATTGAGAAAAAAAAAACGAAAAAACAGAAATAGAAAAACAAGGACGAACATGAAGAAAATGGGTTGGCCCACGCGATGGAATCTTTGCGGGTGAGTCCTTGTTTCCGCTCGCAGAGAGCGGTATATAATGCCCGTGCTCAACAAGGGCGTTTGCTATACGGTTATACATGTAGGCTAATTTGCTATTCTAGCGTCAGGTAAAGTGCATCCGCATATCCCAGCTGGTTCCTTGGGCTAGGCCCATTTGCTGCTTTCATGGTTCTCACATACTACTCCCTTCGATCCAAAATAAGTGCCACAGGACACTTTGAATGGATTGGAGGGAGTAGTATCGTACTGTTCGTTTCCTTTCCTGTAGCTACCACAACTACACGTGCCCATGAGTCCCTATAGCAACTCCCGTTAAGAAAAAAGTCCTTTCTTCTATCTTGGTTCTGTCCCATTCATTTTGAAAAAATGATCACAAAATGTATTTGGAAAATTTTCTCTGGATCTAAAAATTGTTCATGCATTAGAAATTATTACCGAATTTAAATGATGTCCATGAATTTGGCAATGCCCGCGGATTTGAAAAAATGAAAAAAAAATCACACATTTAAAAATGTTCATGAATTTTAAAAGATGTCCATGAATTAAAAATATTTCATGCATTTGAAAAATGTTCGTCCAATCTAAAATATGTTCGTGCACTTTAAAAATATTCTTGATTTTAAAAATGTCTATGGATACAAAACTTCCTAACGAATGGAAAAATTGTCCATGCATTCAAAAGATTTTCATGAATTTAAAAGATGTTATGAATTTGATAATGCCCGCAGATTAAAAAAAATCACAAGTTCATATTCACATCGCTCGAAAAAAGTTATGATTTCTAAAAAGTGCTTAACATACAATTATAAAATGTGTTATATGGTATTTCAAAAACAGTAAATAAAAAAGAGCTAATAAAAACATGAAAATAAAACGTAGACAAAATTTAAAAAGAAAAGATAAAATAAGAAAGAAAAAAATAGAAAAACAAAAAAGAAAGCAAGAGAAATAAACAAGAAAATGAAGCAGGAAAAAAACAAACTGACAAAAGTGTACCTGGCCCGGTCTAGTTAACTGAACTCTTTGCTTTGAGCGTGCGCGTCGACCCCGTAGCTAACACTAGGGCCGTTAAATAGAAAATGCCCGTCGCGAATGGGAGGGACGTCCACGAACGTTGTGCAATGGACTTTTTCTTTTTCTTTTTTTCCTTTTTCTTTCTAGGACATCAAGGTGGTCGCAATGGACCAGCCTAGAAATATATTTTTATCGATTGGCTCTTGTTCTGCTTAAGTTTGGTAAAAAGTGGTTCATCATATTTTACATTCTAGTCAGTCAAATACTAATTGCCCAACAAAATTAACTTATAATTAATCCGTTGAATTAACAAATGTTTAAACCGAGTAACCAACAGAGGGTAAAACACACGAGATTGATAACATTTCGAAGTGGTACCTATAGTCATCGCAGTACATTGATAGTGTGATTGTAGGAAACAAAAAAAGAGGTTCAACCATGTCAGAAGAAAATGTATGCATCATCTGAAATTCCAAAAATCACTAATATGCAATTTGAGACATAGTCTTCAACGAATGGAACTCATCGGACACAAATCCGACTCCGATGAACTAAATTGGGTGTCCTCTTATCCGTTCCTCGGCAGTTCAAACCTTGATGATATGTAATATAGATTCACCATGAGTTCATCTATACATGGCATGAGATTCACCTAGAAGCACATGATGTAGCCATGGGAGATGAAGAGAGGAGAGGACGAGGGTTCGGATGGGCTGGACCTAGTGGGGGCGTGCGTCCATGGGTAGTAGATGATGGAGGGAGTAGATCATAGGAAAAAAATGCGATTAGGCCAATCACAAGCAAGTATGAGACCGAATTCATTAAATACCAGTCTAGTTAGACCAAGCACAGTGAGACAAAAATGCGATTCAAAGGAAACGTTGCACCGGTTCGGTACACTCAGAGCATTAGCGCATTGTTCACCCAAGAAAAGTGAACAAATACTTTGAATCGGTGAATCGAGTCCTTTTATTAAACAAGCTTTTCCTACCTCGCATGCAACATGCATTGTTACCAACTAGTGAACTGCATGCAACCAGTCGCAGGAGTAATGAATTTTTTATTTTATCAGATGGGTCCCAATTATGTGTTGAATCAAATCTATACACTGCAAGCCATACACCACCGATTCAATTTCTGACCACTTTTGCTTTGAAGCGGCGACACATAGTGGCTGGTATTAGATGCAACACTTAAGAAATCATGCATTAGGGTGATTGTTTCTTATAATACAATATCACGTAGGATACCGCACTAATAGATGATGCATACAGAAGGCCTAAGGCCTTTCCCAGTGCATCGTCTCTTAGCTATAATATGAGCTATATATTTATGAAATAAATAGCCATAATGCATTATTTCTTTCTCAGTGGTTGTATCTAATTTTATCACAGGATTCTCATACCTATATATGACTGGGTCGAAACTATTTTTTTTTTCTTATGGCAATGTGTAATAGTTGTACGCTGGCCGGTCTAAGGCCTTCCGTAATGGGTGTAACTTAGCGCGATACCATAGGCAGTTTGCTTATGTGGCACCCTATACAATGAAGAAAGACATTGTAGTTGCATGTTATATAAGATACAACTCTTGCGCCAGATTATGGACAAACAAGATTATTAGTCCAATCATAAGCAAGTATTAGGCCAAAAATATTAAATGCAACTTAACTTAGATACAATCTATAAGAAACAGTGGATTAGGGTGGTTGTTTCTTAGATTTGCCACGTCAGTAAAATATCTAAAAAATCTCAATAAAAAAACTTCATTGGTAGAGGTCTAAGAATGCCTGATTTAGTTTACCGGTTAACTAGTTGGATCTCATCTCAATGAGCTCGCTATGTTATTTACTAACTAGTGCACATCTGCTCGCTAAGAATTGTGTAAACCGTTTAGTTGAGACGTGAGATGCAGTTGCGACATTCATGAAATCCACACAATGTCGCTTTTTTCAACAAATGAAATTATATTTACTCAATCCTCACATCAAGGAGATTCAAATACACAGACTTCATCCATAGGCTTTGCATAACACGTCGCACACAACCTAACAAGTTCAAAACGACAAAAAGAACATCACTATGTTTAATAAATCCGAAGGCTACATAGTCATCCATGCTTGGTAAAGACCTGTTTGCATGCTCGGTCTACTGAGTAGGTGCTACAGTAGAACCAAAGTCCATGATAGATCCAATGTCACATGAGTGTATAAACTAATGAAAACTTAATTTTTTTCATTCAAAAAACACATATTTCCTACAAAGCCAAGGAGCCACAACAAAATTCTTATGGTGCATACCCGTCGATGACGAATTCCCTAATTTAGCATACTATGATGCACACACATGATTGGTGGTTTGACTATTGATCACACTACTATGTGATCTTGCAATCGTATCAAATGTTAAAATGTTGTATTCTCAGAAAATAAAGATACAAGATCCACTCTTTTGATCCATTACCAATTATGTTTTTGCAAGTTTTCTCTTGTAAAAAACTGCACTTGAAATCCGAATATCCAATCAAGTTTGAGGAATCGCTTTGCCATTGGATTACACAGAAAGAAGACGGTTCATGTACAAGGTGTAAAACAAAACGGAGGGCTCAAAGGAAAAACACACACCCCCACCCATAAAACCTTGGAGTCTCCCGGCTCAGGCATGTGCACATATTCCAGGCAAAGATATTCTCCCTCATCAGTATCGAGAACTGACAGTCATGGGAACGTGTTGCATTGTCTCGGGGTGGATCATGTAAAGCTTGGAAATTGATCTCTTCTGCCATTCTTGGTTTGCCGGGGTATCAGACGTGAGGACCTTACCATGCAGAGCCAATCATGCAAATAATTAAAATTTCGGATACTTCATCTTTTCATCATATGTTTCTAGGCTACCCCACAGAAGCTTCGTAATCAGTGATTCTAGTTGTAGCCTACATCGCTAAAATTTCAGCAGGAACTACTGTTTCATGTAGTGTAGGCGATGAGCTCCATCCGCCAGGTTCCTACGATCAATGTTTATATGCAAATCTGTCCAATAATGCAAGAAATCGCACATATAATAGATGAGCACTACAAGAGAATAATTCATTCTTCTCAAAGTACAACACAAAGCAGATACCCCACAATATGAAAAATTTGCCCAAAAGAGACAATCTTTGCAATCCACTAGAAATATTGAGTAAACCAAGTTGACATAGAGAAGGCATCACGGGTAATACTAACAGTATTCCACATACAAATTGGAGCAGGGTGCTCAAAAGTAAAGGTTGTATCGTTTCTTCAGCTAGACAAAAACTTTATGAATAATTACCCAACCATTTTTTTTTCATAATGATCTAAGGTTACAATTGCATTGTGCCAGATAAACTAGACACATATTTTGATTTTTAAGAGGTATGCCCGAAGGATTTCGTCCCACACCCACATATGACATTTTCTTATACATTGATCTCACAATGAACCTTGCAAAATTGTTTAGCTTCCTTTGACATATCAGGTCCAACATCAAGGGACACGCCTGTAGGCTTGTTGAATTGATTGTGTTTGCAAATTTTTATCTAAGCATCGTCGGAATTTCAAATTGAGAGGGAAAATAGCTTATGATACCACTTTTCGAATGATACCATGCTACCACTCCCCAAAATTCGAATTTACAAGTGTCAACATCTGATTTTTTTATTGAGGGTGTTCACAACGTGTTTGTTTAGAGTCGTAAAACTTTCCGAACCAAATTCTAAATACTCATGGAGAATGAAAAAAAAGGTCAAATTGTATGTGAATAGTGTAATATTGTGTTTTTGAGACACTATTTATGTTCGATTTGTCTTCTTTTTTTGTTTCTCCTTATGTATTTCGAATATTGTTCCGCAAATTGTAGGGATCGTAAACACACACTTGTCAATAGCCACAATTGTTTTCGAAATTTTTTAAAACTTGCAAATTTAAATTTTGGGAAATAGTATCATGGTATCATACGAAGAGTGGTATGGATATGCTCTGGCAATTGAGACATACATGCATCTTTGACGATGCATGCAGCATAAGTTGAAGCAAGTTACTGTTAAAACGAAAACAACAGACACACACACACACACCATGCAACATACAAGTACACAACCACACATAACTAAGGATAAGATATCGCTCGACATGACTAGGGAGATAATAATGCATGCATGGACCCATGCAAAGGGAAACGATGAAAGCCGGTTTCATTATATTGGATAGCTGTTACTCCATGGAATAGCACCACTCCTTGAAGGCCTCGAGGTTGTGTTCGAAGACGGGAACGAAGGCGTCCACGCTGCCATCAGCGAGGTAGGATGGCACGATGAACATCATCCCCTCCGTCGGGAAGTATGGCGGCATAACGTAGGTAGGGCTCCCCGTGCCGAAGTCCAGCTCGTAAAACGGGAACGTCATCCAGCTGTCCACCTCGAGATCTGGGCCAAGAACGTCGTGCAGCACCGCTGTCTTCTCCAGGCCCTCCCGCTCCACGGCACCGGAGCTTGTGAAGTCGATGAGCGACTGGAAGTAGTCGCCATTGACGCGCGCCACCGCGTCGTGGATCACCTGTGCCGCGTGCTTCAACGGCCGGCCTAGGAGGTCACCCGCCGTGGCGCGCGGGAACGCCCAGAGGACCAGGTTGCCGAAATAGCCCGGTTGCGTGGCCAAGTGCCGCCGCCCGTCGACTGCGATGCGGATGGTGGAGGTCTCGTGGGGGCCGAGGCCCCGCACCCGCACGATGGTGCGCCATAGGTGCGCGAGAGTGGTCTCGAACCGGCTAAACGGACGGCCGCGCCCCTCCGACGCGTTGGCCCGCAGCCCAGCGATAAAGTCCTTGGTGAAATGCGCCTTGTGGATCACGACGTTTTCAGCGCCCGCGTTGTGGTGCCCGTGGTTGGAATTCGGCTCTGGCCGATGGTACTCCACACCACGGTGCTCGAACTCAACTTCCGGTGGGTTGCGCGGCCGGAAGAGGTCCGGGTGGTTGTGCGGTGGAGGCGACGACTGGCCGGCAGAACGCCCGCGCGCGGCGCGTCCCCATGCGACGAGGAAGTCGCAGGTTGCGCGGCCGTCAGCGACGGCGTGGTTGGCCGTGAACCCGACGGCGAGCGATCCGCACGAGAACCGCGTGAGCTGCACCTGCACCACCTCCTCGATCTCCCCCTCCAGGTCCGGGTGTAGCTGCAGCAGCATCGGCGTGGGCTTGCTCGGCGCGAAGTCGGCGAGCGTTGCGTCGTCAACGCGTGCCTCCACGAGCCAAGCGCCGCGGTCGTTGAGGAGAACCCCTGGCGCCCCATCCGGGGCAGATCCGACCTGGCCGGCGTAGAGGCGGTACACCGCCAGCACAGCAGCGAGGCCACGCTCAATGTCGGCAGTGGAGGGCGCCGGCGCGGAGAAGGCGAAGATGATGGCCATTTGGATGTGGTACGTGATCTTGTCGAACACCGAGGACGACAGGTGCTCCGTCGCGTCCGGCCGCGCCGAACCCTTGGGGTACCGCGGCTCACCAGCTTCGAGCTCACCACCTTCACCTCCATGGCCGCTAGCAAACTACGTACGATCGATGCCTTTGCTCTTCTTACAATGCTGTGTGTCGACGTACGCGGGATATCGGGGTATATGAATACAGCGCGCGGGAATGAGGCCGGGTAGGTGGGGGCAGCTAGGATGCATGTTTGCAGAGGATCGATCGGATCGGATATCCAAGTCCACGTTGCAACATGCGTTTTGCTTAGGCCATGTACATTGCAGAACGCTTCCACGGACGCTAAAGAAGTCAAAGCCCTGTCCATACGGTAGCGCCGGATGCTGGGAGCGGTAAGTGAAGCGACCGACCAGGGCCGGTCATGAGATTTCGGGGGCCCGGGGCGAGCCAAAACTTTGAGGCCCCCTTAGTACAAGTAGACATCTCTACTTGTGCTGCAACTATCTTTAATTTAAGAACTATCCGTTAGCTTTAAATTTTTTGAACTCATTAAGAATCCAAATATACTTCTGAACTACCGTACTTCTTCAAATCTGCTTTTCATTTGCCATATCTACGACAATGAATTGCAAACATAACTAAGTTGTGGCGGACGAGCGATTGTACGCGAGCGAACGAACGATGGCAAAAGCAGACAAGTCGATTTTTGATGTGACCTGATCTTAAATCTTTATATTTCCGCAAATACATAGGGTCTGAGTCGGTCACCTATTGGCCTGGCCAGCTATGCTCCCTTGGCTAGCTACGAGCCAGTCTTCGCACTCAATTGCTCGTGAAGGCCTTTTCAATTATATGGGACAACCTTATTAAGGTATCGATCGATGTATTCACAGGAAAATCTACGAGCCGACGAACCTATTAAACTAATTAATTTTTTTCGTTGCATACACATAAACTAAGCCTACTAACATATACCTGAAATGGGCCACCAAATATTTTGGGCCCGGGGCGGCCGCCCCTCTCGCCCCCCCTCAGGACCGGCCCTGCGACCGACGCTTCTATGATGCTACACGTACGGACATATTTACGGATGAAACTTACGGAATCTGTTCGAATAGGTCAGGGGATGGGCCCTGTGAAATTCAGTGGGGGTTGCGTGGGATGATGGGAACTAATTAGGTCTAGACACGTAATCATGTAAGTCTTCTCGGTACCCTTTCCATCTGTAAGTGTAGTATTACCGTTCTATATATGAGGCGATGCTTGTAAAATCGGCCAGGATTTAACCGTCAAAACTGGTGGGATTTTCCCCCTAGCGTCTGCCTTAGCAGCCCCGTGTATATGCTCTTACCGATGTTAAGAGCATCTCCAGCCGTTCGGCCCCCCAGGGCCAATTTTCAGCGTAAAATAGCGCCTCCTGGGGGCTATCCGGCGCTATTCTCGTCCTGCCTGGGAGACGACGATTTTCAGTGACGTGCCCAGACGACACGGCGAGATTTGACAAAATCAATGAAAAAACGGCGAAATGTTGGCAAACTGCTACGATTTCATTGAACTTGGCCAGATATAGGCGATATTTACATATTTAGGGAATTTAAAAAAAAACGGCGACTACGTGCCGAGGGCCTTGTACATTTTGGTGTAGTCGCCGCCGTCGTCGTCGGAGTCGCTCGGCGACGGGGCCTTCGGGGCCGGGCTGCTGCTGCCCTGTTCTAGGTCGCCGAGGTACATCGGCGGGGGAGGGCAGGCGTCGTCGTCGTCGTCGCTGTCGGAGAGGAGGATGACATCGCCCGCCGACTGTGGAGGAGCTCACCCTTCCCCGATGACGAGGGTCTGGCTCCGAGTACGACGGCGCGGCGGAGCTTCCTCTGGCTCCTCCTTGACGATGGTGAGAGGAACGGGAGCGGGAGCAGGCACGGCAGTGGTGCGGCGGTTCCTCCCCCGCCTCATCTGCCGCTCGATGTGGTCGAGGACCTTGGCGAGGGTGCGCCAGGGTTTGCTCCACCAAACGCGGCGGCCGGCGGAATTATTGCGCCCCGAAACGGGGACGTGGTCGGGGACGTCGCCGAGTTCCGCCTTGAAGCTATCCTCGAAGAAAGCCGTCCAGGAGGCCTCGTTGGCGGGATGCTACTGCGGCTGGCGCCGCTCCGCCGGCGACATGCGCGCCCGAATCTCCTCGATTTCGGCGACGCGCTCGGGGCCGGTCGGTGGCGGAGACACAGGTACGCCGCCTGCGCTGAGCCGCCATGTCCTCGGCACGCTCATGCCCGGCGGCGCGTGGAAGTTCGCCTCGTAAAGCAGTCTCGCCTCCTAGAGTTGCAGGGTTCACTGGCCGAACCCATTGGCGGCCGCGCCGACGACGTGGTGCCTATGAACCATGGCGAGGAGGTTGGCGCGAGAAAAAGGCGAGGAGAGGAGGGGAAGAATGGCGAGGAGAATAGCGACGGGGCCAGGTTTATGTAGCCGCGGGTGGGAAAAATGAAGCGGCGGCAACGCCATAACTTTGACGCGTGGGCGATTGGACTGCTCCGTCGCCGCGTGTCGTCTTGACTGACCGGAGGCTTCAATACGCGCGGCAGCCGAGACGATGAGGACGACAAACCACTCCCTCACAAACAGGGCGGGTCCACGGGCGAGAGAAACGGCGGGAATGTCTTTAGCACGGTTTCGCGCCATTTTCCCTCCATCCGGCGCTCCAGCTGCCCCCGGCAAGCTGTGTTTGGACTGGGCGAAAAAGGCATACCAGCGCTAAAATAATCGCCCTGGGGGGCTCCTGGGGCGCGGCTGGAGATGCTCTAACTAGCTGATGCTAATGTTACATTATACCGTTCTGACCACCGCCCACGCGTGGCAGTTATTATATTTTCTTGTAAATCACGAGGATAACTTGTTTTATGTATTTTCCATATAAAAAGTGGTTGACAAAAAATATATCAGATGGAAACCTATCTGACTTTTTCTCCCCGCTAGTTGTTTACCACGTGCAAATTGTTTTAATTTGAGTTTGTTGTTACTTTCAAATATATAAACATTTTTTCTAAGTATAGAAAGAGGATCACAATCAATATGTATATATTGGAAAAACATATCTTCCTTAAGTATGGAAAATGCTGCGGAGAGAATTATTGGAGTATACCTTGCTTGTAGTGAAGGTACTCCGATACAAGTGGAGAAAGTACACTTGAGCATACCTTCCATACAAAAATTGGTTGACAGAAAATATATCATATGGAAATATATCTCACTTTGTCTCCCCGCTAGATGTTTACGACGTGCAAATTGTTTTAGTTTGAGTTTGGTGTTACTTTCAAATATATAAACATGTTTTCTAAGTATAGAAAGAGGATCACAATAATTATGTACATATTCGAAAAAAATATCTTCATTACCTTGCTTTTAGTATTGGAGTATACCTTGCTTTTACTCGTGTAAGGTACTCCGATACAAGTGGAGAAAGTCCACCTGAGCATTCCTTAAACCAATTTTCCTGCAACATCTTACTGATCTTAACCAGATACCAATGTAACAGTATAGGGGACCGTTCTGACCGCCGCGAACGCGTGGGAGTTATTTTATTTTCTTGTAGTCAGCAGTATCACATTATTATATTTTCTAGACAAACATTGGTTAAGAAAAAATATATCATATGGAAAACTTATCTGACTTTGTCTCTCCATTAGCTGTTTAATTATTTTGGTTCTAATTAGTTGTTATTTTCAAATATATAAATATTTTTGAATGATAGAACGATGATTGCAATCAATATGTACATATTGGGAAAACATATCTTCCTAAAGTATGGAACATGATTGAAGGTACTCCGATACAAGAGGAGAAAGTCCACTCAAGCATTTCCTTAAACTAATTGTCTTGCAACATGTGTTTTGCTTACCAATCTAAAAAAAATATGCTAATGTAACAGTATAGGCCATCCGCGTGGGAGTTATTATTTTTCTTGTAATCAGCAGGATCACTTGTTATTATATTTTCTATATAACCATTGGCTAACAAAAAATATATTATATGTAAAACCTATCTGACTTTGTCTCTCTGTTAGTTGTTTACCACGTGCAAATTGTTTTAGTTTTAGTTTGTTGCTACATTTATAAATATATGAATATTTTATATACGTATAGAAAGATGATCGCAATCAACATATACGTAATTACATATTGGGAAAACATATATTCCTAAAGAATGAAACATGCTCGAGAGAAATAAAGGATCCTGGAACGTTAAGAACTGAATACCAACTCAGTGGCAAGAGGCAGCGAGTGCCAGCCCATCCGAATTTGAGTCTAGCTAGCTGAGTAATACTCGAATAAATCAGATGTCTCAGCTACGTAACAATGTATAACCAAGCGAGGGAACATTCCCCAAACCCATTGGTAACTTTTTTTAGGATCCAGAAATGTTCGAGATGATAGCCTGTCGATCCTGAAGCTTTGGCACCAACTGAAGAATTTATCGGCTAGGGACTTGTTTCATCTGATTGCAAGCCTGTGGTTGCGGACGTCAACGAGGAAACATTGTGAATATATGGTGCTATTGTGAAGGAAGTAAGAAAAAACGGACTTCAGGTTATGCTCGCTCTAGCTTTCCTTTTTGTTAAAGGGATTATTTTAATATCGAGCTTCAACTTATGCTCGATGTAGCTTTAGTTATGAACTTGCAAAGTACGCTTTGTCTTTAACTGGTGGGTGACATGTCTGGCTTGGAGCTCATATGACCAGGTGCTTATGTTATAAACGACAGAACAAAAAACGATGAACAGAAAAAATAAGCACGGTAGAGGATACAAGATTTTTAACATGAAAAACCCTTACAGGAAGAGAAATAACCACACGCGCCCGCTAGGAAAATTTCACTATATCAGGTGCGGTTACAAACGTCGGGTATTTCCAACTTGCGACTTATCCCAACCGGCGGTTTACATGAGGTGTATAAAAGAGTAAACCCCTAGATAATGTAGAATTCGGATCCAAGTCGATAACAAATTGTACCGTACACCCCCGAATTCTCCACAAAAGAAGCAGAGGCTGCTGGCGGATTAGCCGCCATTGCGCCTCCTACCATAGCTTAGGTCAGCGCTAAGGTAAAGATGAAATATAGAATAATCGTCATGCTCGTTCCAAGTTCAAAGTACCTTTTGTCCAAAGAAAATAAAAACCCACCTTCCGGTAGCTCCTGACCTCTGGTCCTATGTGGGAAAGAAGGTGTGGCTTTGGACCCCCAAACTCTTCCATGATGCCCTTCTTCTTATAGTGTGGGTGCTACAATTCCTTACTCAAAAGGACTAGAGTGCTAAGCTGCCTTCCCGGCACCACCACTACAATGAATCGCGCAAACAAATAGGGGATGACAGAGCCCTTGATCCTTCGACCCATGCCTCCCGACGACGGGCCTCACTTCACTCCATCTGAAGTTTACTTTATATTTAATCTTCATATGAATTTGGATCACACCAAAATAACACTCCACCTTGAGACCAATTGCTTTCATGTAGCCTGAAATAACAACGAAAACCCTTTCGGCGCCAAATAGCCTCTGGATCTAAACAGCAGGAACTAGCGTTGCATCATATCAGCAGAATTATCATGAGTGGTTACCTTTCATACCTTTAGCTTATCTTGTTCAACAACATCGGACATATAATGGTACTTGACATCAATGTGCTTTGTTCTCTCATGGAACATATGGTCCGTAATAAGGTAAATAAACTGTTACAAAACAGGTTAATGCAAGTATCATCTCCATAAAGCTTAGCAAACAAATCTTCCAACCAAACAAATTCTTTGCATGCTTCTTCAATAGCCATATACTCTGATTCAGTGGTAGACTGGGCAAAAAGTGACTACAACATTGTCCTCCAACTTACGGCACAACCACCTAGCGTGAACACATAACCTGTGAGGCATCTCCTCTTATCCAAATCTCTTGTTTTTCCGAATCTGCAGCAAAATCTTATCCACATAGCCTATGAGTCCCTCATCAACCTTGTCAAACTTTGAGTAAGCATTGGATGTGCCATGAAGGTACCTGAAAATTCACTGAACATCCTTCCAATGTTCTTTAACAGGGTTAGACATATATTTACTCATCACACTCATAACATATGATAAATCAGGGCGAGGGAAAACCATGACATACATCAAAGACCAAACAACACACTAGTAGAAAAAAGGCCTTCCATACGCCCCCATCAGTCCCCAAACGTTGTGCACCGTGACTAATGAGTCTTTAGTCCCGGGTCGGGAGGAGACCCGCGACAGAAGGTCATACGTCGCGGGTTGGGAAGCGCGTTGAGGCGCGTGGAGGGCATTAATTCCGGTTGACCTGGCCGCCCGGGACTATTGGTCCTTTAGTCCCGGTTAGCGTGGCTAACCGGGACTAAAGATCAAACTGCTCGCCTCCCGCGCGGCGGTTTTTATTTCGCGAGCGAGGCAGAAGGGCGCCATTCCACAGTGCGCGTCGGAGTCTCTCTGTTTCTTCCTCCTCTCTTCTCTGTGTCTTCCATCTCTTCGATCGATCTTCTCCAAGCACACCACCATGGCTGAAGTTTGGGAGACATACAGTGGTCCGACACCATGCGGCAAGCTTCTGAACATGTGCTACACCAACAGTTGCGATCGGCTGGCCGGTGCTCTTGGTTATTTGACCCAATCTCTACTCCTCCTCTCCCGATGAACACCGGTTCTTCGGGCTTGATCTGGAATATACGGCGGATCAACGGGATGTTGCCGTCATCCAGATTGCGTACAAGGAGTCGGTTTTGATCTTCCAATGGTCAAGGTAACGCACACGTCCAATCTTGCATGCATCTTCGATTTGTTTGTTGCATGTGAAGAATACATGTGTTGCAACATATCTAACACATTGATATTTTTGTTGTTGCAGTGGTTCGAAGCATTCTCCGGCCCTTGTTGATTTTCTTGTCAACAAGGGATATGACTTTTTCAGCGTTGACATTACGCAAGACCGTCCGAAGTTGAGGCGCTTGGGTATTATGATACCTGAAGATCACTACATTGATCTTCAGGATCTTATCCAATTGAACGGGCCAAAGACCGGGATGGCTAGCATGGCAACTGCCCTCATCCACGAGGGCTACGAATCCATGAAGTCTGGTTTCCCCCGAAGCAATCACTTCTATTGGGAGAAGACCCCACTGGACATGACGAACGTCAAGTATGCAGCCATAGATGCATATATCTCCTACGAGTTGTTCCGCATCTACTCGACGGAGCCATAGATGTAGGCGTTCGATATATATGCATGTAATGGGTATCTTAGTATATATATGTAATGGATATCTTAGTATTGACTTATGTTTGTGTGTTATGTGTGATCGTAAGACTATGTTATGAATGTGTGATTGTGTTGTATTCTATATTAATTCCTAGCAAAAACACATCAAGAAAATAAACAAAAACACATCAAGTAAACAAACAAGCAAAAACAAAAACACATCAAGAAAACAAAACAGAAAAACTACAGTTTCTATATATCTGTTCATCCAGTATTAAAATGAATTAGTATTATTTTTCTTAATTTTTTGATATATTATTTGTATTTATAAGATTTTAAAATGAATTAGTATTATTGTTCTTAATTTTTTGATATATTATTTGTATTTTTAAGATTTTAAAATGAATTAGTATTATTTTTCTTAATTTTTTGATATATTATTTGTATTTTTTAAGATTTAAAAATGAATTAGTTTTATTTTTCTTAATTTTTTGATATATTATTTGTATTTTTAAGATTTTAAAATGAATTAGTATTATTGTTCTTAATTTTTTTGATATATTATTTGTATTTTTAAGATTTTAAAATGAATTAGTATTATTTTTCTTAATTTTTTCATATATTATTTGTATTTTTAAGATTTTAAAATGAATTAGTATTATTGTTCTTAATTTTTTGATATATTATTTGTATTTTTAAGATTTTAAAATGAATTAGTATTATTGTTCTTAATTTTTTGATATATTATTTGTATTTTTAAGATTTTAAAATGAATTAGTATTATTTTTCTTAATTTTTTCATATATTATTTGTATTTTTAAGATTTTAAAATGAATTAGTATTATTGTTCTTAATTTTTTGATATATTATTTGTATTTTCTAAGATTTAAAAATGAATTAGTTTTATTTTCTGAATATTTTGATATATTATTTGTATTTTTTAAGATTTAAAAATGAATTCGTTTTATTTTCTGAATATTTTGATATATTAATAGTATTTTTAGAAATAATACAAATTAAAAAGTTAATGTTTATTTATTTATTCAAAATTATTAATTACATCATTACTTTTGTTTATTAAAAGATTTATTTGAAATTCAAATAATAAAGAAATGTGGCATCGACCAACATGTTAATAAGATTGATATGATACTACTATCACATACATTCGTGCAAAACACTTGGATGCGGGACGGTATGGAACTCGGAAGTTAAGCGTGCTAGTGCTAGAGCAGTGGGAGGATGGGTGACCGAGCGGGAAGTTTGACCATGAGTAAGTAATTCGACTAGAGATAATTGTAGTTAGACGGTAAGCAAATAATACAAATTCTGAAAAAAAAAGGGAGTGAAAAAAGGGAGTGAAAAAAAGGGAGAGAAAAATTGGTGTGAAAAATAATTAGAAACCCAAATGAATTATGGAAATAACGAAATTAATTCTAGTCCCGGTTCAGGTGGCCAACCGGGACTAAAGGTCCTCCGCCCCCCGGCTCCGCCACCTGCCCACGTGGCCGGGCCTTTAGTCCCGGTTCGTAAGCGGCGCGACTATAGGGGGGGTATTTAGTCGCGCATAGCTAGTCCCGGTTGCTCGGTCGGGACTTTTGGCCCTGGCGAACCGGTACTATATGCCTATTTTCTACCAGTGACACTAGAATATCGAACTCTAGACTTGTACTCAAAATCCTCATCATTGCTAGGACATTGTAATGCTTATAATTTAAAGTGAGGAGCAATCTACTACTAACATATTTTGCATCATGCATGTTAAAACAATGTAGAACTTTCTTAATATAACTTTGCTGACTGTGAAATAACAAATCAGAATTTCTATCTCTAGTAATCTCCATTCCGAGTGTTTTCTTAGCAGCACGAAGATCCTTCATCTCAAACTTGCTACTCAAAAATTACTTTAATGTAGTGATTTATGTCTTTGATCTAGGAAGCAATCAACATGTAATAGCAAGTATATAGGTGATCCGTCAACAAACTTAATGTACAACATAAATGAATCAAAACTTTTGTACCATTGACGAGGAAATTGTTTCAAACCATATCAGGACTCTTTCAATTTGCAAACTTGATCCTCCTTACCAGGTACTATGAACCTCCTGGTGACAGACCTTGCTTCACTCCGTCTGAAGTTTCATTTAAATAGTTTGTCAAATTCATAAAATTGAGCAGGTAAATGCTACACTCCATGTTGTCGCTACAACCTTGTCCATCTGGATGGACATGCGTCCTCTGACACTACTACTTTAAAATCTGATCCACATAGCCTTTGAGTCCCTCATCAACCTTGTCAAACTTTGAGTAAGCATTGGATGTGCCATGAAGGTACCTGAAAATTCACTGAACATCCTTCCAATGTTCTTTAACAGGGTTAGACATATATTTACTCATCACACTCATAACATATGATAAATCAGGGCGAGGGAAAACCATGACATACATCAAAGACCAAACAACACTATAATATCGAACTCTAGACTTGTACTCAAAATCCTCATCATTGCTTGGACATTGTAATGCTTATAATATAAAGTGAGCAGCAATCTACTACTAACATATTTTGCATCATGCATGTTAAAACAATGTAGAACTTTCTTAATATAACTTTGCTGACTATGAAATAACAAATCAGAATTTCTATCTCTAGTAATCTCCATTCCGAGTGTTTTCTTAGCAGCACGAAGATCCTTCATCTCAAACTTGCTACTCAAAAATTACTTTAAAGTAGTGATTTATGTCTTTGATCTAGGAAGCAATTAACATGTAATAGCAAGTATATAGGTGATCCGCCAACAAACTTAATGTACAACATAAATGAATCAAAACTTTTGTACCATTGACGAGGAAATTGTTTCAAACCATATCAGGACTCTTTCAATTTGCAAACTTGATCCTCCTTACCAGGTACTATGAACCTCCTGGTGACGGACCTTGCTTCACTCCGTCTGAAGTTTCATTTAAATAGTTTGTCAAATTCATAAAATTGAGCAGGTAAATGCTACACTCCATGTTGTCGCTACAACCTTGTCCATCTGGATGGACATGCGTCCTCTGACACTACTACTTCAAGACATGCATGATAGGAACGATGGCATCGACCGTTTCTATCGGCTAAGACTGCATCAACACATGAACTTCACTATTTGTGATGACCCCGACAACCGGATACATGAATCTGGCAAAACCATTGTATATTCAGTGGGCTTCTTCTAGTCTTGGAAAAACTGGAGGACTCACCTTCTGATATCCGCAAGACGTCCGCGACAGTTCCCTTCAAGATGCAATGCGTCACCGTGACAGTACCTCTAAGGTGAAAACATCCCCTTCGATGGTGTTGGAGATATTCCCTAGAGATAGTAATATTAAGTTATTATTTTATCTCCAAGTTCAGAATTAATTTTTTTTCATCATGCTACAACCGTTATAGCATTAGAAAAGTGAGTTTTTAAGGAGAAATCTTTGTGCGGGTGTGAATACATAAACAAACAAGATTTCATAATCTTGTCTCTAAGATTAGCCTACGGTTTGTGAGATGATCATGTTTTCCTTATCATGGACGTAGTTAAATTCTAGCAAAACATAAGAGTTCATTGTTATGGTAACAATAGTACTGAACTGACCCAAGTACGATCTTGCTAAAAGAGACTAAGCAATTTTGATGTATTTAGAAAAATAAAAATGGAGTTGCCATTTACTATATTTCCTATACTATAAGAATATCTAGTAACTTTAGAATCGAAAGTTATGCTTTGGATGTCTTCAACCGTCCACCATAACAGGGGATCATAACATTGACATTTGGATATAATATATTGTATGTAAAGGAACTGAGATCATTCAAGACTAGTTCTTAACCGTCTAGACGATAGAGAGATACATGCTCTGGGCCCTCTCAGTATCACCGATGTCAACCAATCTTCTGGCTAGATAGAGTGTGATTTATCACGAGGTTACCAGGGATATGGCTGAGAAAATAGGACGATATCAATAACGAAAATTGTATATGTGTTATGGTCAAATAGTTTGATCTAATTAGAGCACATAGTCCCATCTCGTGATATTGTTGGTATCGTGAAGTTAAGAGAATAAGTGCAGTGATTAACTTGTAATGTTTCCTCATTCTTCGTGAACACACATGATCCATCATGGGCGTCCACGGCTCCGCTGTTGGTTATTATTCGGTAAGTTCCCGAACATGTCTATGTGTTATCCAGCCTTTACGGGTCACACGGTCAAGCCGTTCCAACCTTTAATTGAGAGAATAAAGTTTCCTTTATTGTTCTTATGAATGTTAGATTTCAATATGATGTCACAGAAACAAGTCCAGTATCAATCGGAGAGGCTTCAGGGAAGCTACTGTAAGAGAGGAATAATGCCGGTGTTAGGCATAATTTTATATGAGAAAAAGGAGGATACGACTATTGGCGTGTGTAGCAAAATTTAAAATTTTCCGTCCTACATAACATAGAGGATCTACTATGTAGGTAAAGGCATGGATAGATGTGATTCATTACCGACACGAAGCGCGGAAGTGGTATCGATGAAGCCTGATGAAGAGTCCCACAGCTAAGCCTAGCGGCTGGACTATTGCCGATTCCCCGTATCCCACCTCCTGGATTCAACAAAGTGAGGGTATCACGTGTTACTTCATGGTTGACGTTGGTAAACCCCAAGAGAAAGGTTGTGAAGAGTGCAACGACAAGTTTCCCCTTAGAAAAGAAATCAGGTTTGAATCGACCGGTAGGAGGACAAGCAACTTCTGAAGGTTGACGCAGTTGATGTGGTAGGGTGCACTACAAGTTCAGCAGCAACGTGGAACCTACACAACACAATCAAATCACTTTGCCCCAACGTAGCAGTGAGGTTGTCAATCTCACCGGTTTTGCTAAATACAAAGAGGTTGAACGTATAGTGTGGAAAACAGTATGAGAACAATATGAAAACAACAGTAGCAGTGTGAAAATAGTGGAAGCAGTGTGAAAACAGGAATTGCAATGGTTGTATTATCAGTATGAGAAAATGGACCGGGGTCCATAGTTCACTAGAGGTGTCTCTCCATACAAGATAGCTAACATGCGTGGTGAACAAATTACAGCTGGGCAATTGATAGATAATGAAACATGCATGACATGATGATTACTATGTGATTCATGCGGCCATTATAACAAGATACATAGACTGTCATCCAACTGCATCTAAGACTAATAATCTACCCTCTGAATATCATCCAAACAAACGTTGGGTATTAAGTTGCAAGCAACAGATAATCGCAGTAAGCAAAGTGTGCAATGTAAACATTGTTGTTTTCACCCTAATGGCAACAACACATCCTCCATCCGTCACGTTTCTGTCACTCGACCACAGATGCAAAGGAGGCATGAACCCACTATCGAGCATAAATACTCCCTCTTGGAGTCACTAGTATCTACTTGGCCAGAGCATCTACTAACAACGGAGAGCATGCAAGATCATAAATAACATACACATGAAGAAAACATGATAGATTGATAATCAAGAGACATATCATTCAATAATCATCGAATCCCAGCAAACACAACATGTAGCATTACAATAAGATGATCTCGATCATGTAGGGCAGCTCACGAGATCTAAACATGAGGCATAAAGAGGAGAGAACAACCATCTAGTTACTGCTACGGACCCGTAGTCCAAGGATGAACTACTCACGGATCACTCCGGAGGCGGGCATGGTGGTGTAGAGCCCTCCGGTGATGATTGTCCCTCCCGGAAGGGTGCCGGGGAGAACTCCAGAACCCTCCTGATCTTAGGTTGACGATGACGGCGGCCTCGGGTGTTTTTTGTGGAAAAGTGGTATATTTTTAGGGTTCACGCATCCGGTGGGATAAATAGGCAAAAGGGAGATGGCGGTGGGCGCCCGAGGGGCCCATACCACCCCATGGAGCGGCCAGGGGGCATGCTGCCTCATAGTGTGGCCTCCTCCGGGCCTCTTCGGGACTTTGTGGAACCTTTGGGAATTCTAAGACTTCCGGGCTTCGAATTTTCCAATTCCGAGAATATTTCCGGAACAACTTTTCTGAAAATAAAAACAGCAGAAAACAGGAACTGGCTCTGTGGCATCTTGTCACTAGGTTAGTCCTAGGAAATCGATAAAAAAGCATAAAGTGTAAGGAAAACATGTAGCGTATGAAAAAAAAACAAGATGGAACATGACAAATTAAGGATACGTTTATGACGTATCATTACACCTCTGAGAGCTCTCACACATACGTCCGTAAAAATCCTACAACGCTTCACCGTCTAGGACTAGGCACCACAGATTTGCAATTAAGGTGGAGAAGTTCCCAACACACGGGAGAGAGATCAGACCTAGGTCTAATCGGGAGAGGATCACCTCGGCCTAATTAGAGAAAGCTCTAATCCAATTAGAGGAATCTCTAATCGAATTAGAGGAGGTTCTAATACAATTATAAGATCTATAAACCAATTAGAAGGGATCTAATTAGATTGCTCTAATTAGTCTTATAATTACTAGTTGAGTGCCCGTGCGTTGCCACGGGACCTCGAGTTTATTTTCATCAGCATTATGGAATGACATTGAAGAAAATGCTTGTACTGGTTTTCAAAGAAACTCACCTATATGAGAATTGAGCTAGCTGCTTGTTGATCTCATAAGTATTTTCTTGTTCTCCTCGTATTTGAGTACACGATCAAATTCTTTGATTAAGAAGCAAGAAATCTCAGGAAATCTACATAAACTTGATTGAACTGAGAACTATGAACTTATGGTTTAAATTGCACTAATAACTTACAAGTTTGTGATGTGAAACATAAAACTGACTACTCGAATTAAGAATGTTCGGTTAAACAAGAAATCATACAAGAGGATACTCGTCTTTCAAATAAGTCATACACAAACAGAGAAAAGCTACAGGCCTACACAGTCCTAAACTTCATAAGATGAGGTTACTGCATTTCAGAGATTAGAGGCTTGCAGGTGCACTTAAACCAGTAGGTAGTATATATACGTTTGTTAGTACCATAGACCTGTTATTCCAATATGAAAATAAACATTTTGCCTCCTATCTTAACTCTGATGAATAAAACAGTTCAGCTCTTCAGTTTATTGCACTTCTAACCAGAACACAACCAATCAAACCTTCAGTTAGCGAAACATATATACATGTACTACATGTAAAAGTCTTAGATAAAAACAGATTTCTAGCAAACTTGTGGGCATGTGTAAACTGATATTAGCATACCACACTTCTACTGGTTAATTAGTCGCAGCCATATAAAAGAACCATATCCTAACCTGCTACTGGAACTGCAACAAACGCTCATTTACTAATTAAGTAGTTTAAAACAGATGTTTCAGGTAGCATCTCTCTGAATCTTGTTGGAAATTTTTGAGAGCTGACCCTGTTATTCGTTAAAAACCCTTATTCTATTTCATGTCCTAAACACCAAGCTATAACACTAATAGGTGCACATTCTTTTCTTGCTGTAGCTAGCTAAAGATGGTGTTGAACATCTGAAAAAATAAGCACATCCCCGCATGACCATAAAATTAAATATACCTCAAGGCATAACAACCATATATGTAGAGACCCTCAACAAACGTTTCCTGGGAAAGTTAATGCAGATTAAGAGGACCAGTTCATTCTACAAACTGATGCATGTCATTCATCCTAAGTCAACTGAGGTGATTTTCTACACATGGTACTTTGGCTGACATTGGAGATTATTAGCATGCATGACACAACTTCATATTGAATTATTATTGTTGGCCATATATATACTGCAAACTGTATCCAAGAACTAGCAGTTCAAGATTAATTTTGACTACCAACGCAAACTTGCACACCCACCCACACACACTCGATTCACAATTCTTATAAACATTTTGGCAAATAGAGGGACAAACAATCTATTTCCAATTATGTTAGCCAAAATTGGCAGGGCATGCTATTCCTATGCAAGAAACCAAACATACTCTACGAACCAACATTTGACAATATACACTTGGAGGAAACTGGACAAATTATGCACCATAATAATCATTTGTTTGGTAGTAACTGTATGAAATTTCAACCATGTACACATATAGTACATGAAAGAGCTCTTACTGAACATTCACTTATTTCGATTTTAGCACATGAGGATCCTCTCATCTATAAGTTTTGCCATACCTGAATCATGACGGACAACACCTCCATCAGTATTCTCATGGCCCTAGAGACGGGCACGGCGCGGATCACCCAACCCTTCTGGCCCGACCCACACACACCTTCTGCCGGCGACCACCCCCGAGAGAGCAGCCCCCTTCCGCGATAGATCTCCGAGTCTGCAACACCGAGTTTCCTGCTACGCCAAAGAGATGAAAGCACCATCAAATCCTTCTGTAGGTAAGACAGCTGACATTGTGTGCTGGTAGGATAGGCGGCCGGAGTAGCCTGGGGCGGCTGAGTTCATGCAAGCGGCAACGGACGATGGCTCCAGATGCGCATCGGGTGTGGTGACCACTCGTGCGCTAGAAGCAGTTTACCCCGGACTGAGGGACTCGGGCACCGGGAGACGTCCCGGAAGACGGGTGCACCAGTCTGGATTTCGGCATGGTGGGAAGGAGTCCGGCGGCCAGGCACGGAGGGCGAGCGTCCGCGGCAGCAGAAGACAGGCACGGCGTAGCGGTGTTCTATCGATGTCCTATTTTTCAGGCGGTTTTCTAGCGAGATAGGTATGAGGTGTGGGTTTTTTAGCGAGGATTAGCGATTTTTACGACGTACGCACGGTCGTTAAGACTTATTATATAGTAGAGATTAGAGATGCTCTAATTCCTATTATAAGTGGTCTAATTAGAATCTCTAACTTGTTCATCTAATTATTAGAGAGGCTAATCAATTAGAAGTGCTCTATTTTTTCTAGACAAAGAGAGGGGCCAAAAGGCTCAATTGTGTGTCTACAAGAGAGGAGGAGGAGGGGTGGGGATTATATAGTGGGACAAAAGGGAGACCTGCCAAAGGGGGAGAGATCGGTTTCCTCTCTCCATCCTTGGCTGCACCACTCCTTCTAGGAGGATTCGGATTAGACTCCCCTGTGGAGTCCAATCCCACCTCTATCCAATAAATTCAGGAAAAATACTTATGGAAATATTGTGCACTTTGTGAGACCAGCATTCCCTAAAATTAGGTTTTGCCCATAGGGGGAAATCTGCCCCCCTCTGGCACTACTTCCATATAAGGAAAGTCCCCCGGAACTTTTTCGGAACCTCGTTACCCCTATAAATAATATGATCGATATTACCTAACAATGCTAGACACACATTTCTAACACCCCGGGACATCTCATGTACTGTGATATATCTTATATAACATTCAACCTACATCGGCATTATTTCTCTCTTATGGAAACTTTTCCTGAAACAACAACTCCGATTGACATCGGACTTGTTTCTGCGATATCGTAATGACATCAACCATTACCTATTGATGTTACAAACATATTTCCAATATATCTGGAAATCTCATGTCCTCCGTAATATCTCTTAAATATTTATTCTATCATGTCGAAATTACCCGAATGATACCCTACTCGCCTCCGAACCAATCCAATGCAGACAACAGACTTTGACGCCTTAAGTTTGACCCTACAGGTTCGATAACTACTAGACATGGTTGGAAAAAATATTTCCCAATCAATAATCAGCATCGGGACCGTGGACGTCCATATTGATTCGTACAAGTTATATGAAGAAAATTGCTGAACTTGTTGGTTGTTATGTAAGTTCCCATTACTTCACGACAGCAATCAATATCTCGGGACGAGAGAAATAATAATACCATGATTAAAATCTTTAATCATTTTATTACATTATTCTCGATATCCGGTATGATTCATTTTACTCGTTACCGTGACATAGTATCCCCATGATTAGTGTCATGTCCTTGTCTGCGTAAACTTATTTACCGACACTATTTCACTCAGTGGATCCTGGATATATCTCTCTATTATCTCGAGGAGTAATTCCCAATCTTGAACTATCACAATGAATGGATATTTTCATGACCACCCAGTGTTAGTTTTTTTATCACTCAGTGTATGGTGTGATACTTGACTATACCAAAATGATCCTTACGGTAAACATCATTGAATATTCTCATGGTCTAAGGAAGAAAATAAAATGAATAATTTGTGATGATACCATTTCGCAAAAATTATCTCATAGTATCTCAACTACTTGGATCTACCCAGCCACAATGTTGAAACAACAATTTCCTCCCATTAATATTTACATAACAAATTTCTATGACCGGGAAAACGTGGTCATCTTATATTAACAAGTTTTTCTATGAGACATGACAAAGGGTTATAAGGGCGTGTTTATGTTTCTACACGTGTGTATGGGTTTTATTCTGAATCTCATATTCAGTGACCATGGTAGTTATGGCATAAAAACACAATACTGAGTATCCACTATCACCCGGAGAGGGGAAATGTTGTTGCCGATGCTCTCAGTTGAGAGCTATTTTCTCTGAATGCTATGATCAAGATCACACAACCAGAATTTTGGAAGGAGCTTGACCAGTTTGGTATTGAAGTGGTTAGCCCGGGGATGTTGACCACTCTTGAGGTTAAGCCTACTCTGACTAATCTAGTTAAGCAATCCCAGAAAGGCCAAGAGAGTATTGAAGGAATCAAGAACCATATGAAGCGGGACAAAGTACCTCGTTTTACCATTGATTCTGAAGGTAAACTGGTATAATGGACGTATATGTGTTCCCTCTGAGACTGAGCTCAAGCAGACCATTCTATCGAAGGCTCATGATACCCCTTATTCCCTTCATCCCAGAGGGACCAAAATATATCAGGACCTCAAGGAAAAAATATGGTGGCATAAAATGAAGAGCGAGATCTCTTTCTATGTGGCCCAAGTGTGATGTTTGTCAGCGTGTGAAAGATGAGCACCAGCGTCCCGCTGGATTGCTGCAACCACTCCAAGTTCCCAAGTGGAAATGGGATGAAGTCGGGATGGACTTTATCACCGGATTGCCAAAGTCTAACTGAGGGCATGATGCTATATGAGTTGTAGTGGACATGCTCACCAAAGTTTCTCATTTTATGCCTATTCGGACGAATCATCGTGGAGATCAGCCTATTGATCTTTACATATCTCATATTGTTAGTCTGCATGGAGTACTAGAAAGGAGTTGCATGAAGCCCGTGGGAACAAGTTATCCTTTAGCACTACCTATCGCCTGCAAACAGGAGGACAACCAAACTGTTGAGGACATGATCTATGTGTGTGTCCTATCCTATGGCGCCAAGTGGGAAGACTGTCTGCCCTTCGCAGAGTTTTCTTACAACAACAACTATCAGGCTAGCTTGCAAATGGCTCCTTTTGAAGCATTGTATGAACACAAGTTTCGTACCCTCTGAACTGGTCAGAATCTGGAGACAGCCAAATCTTTAGAGTTGACACATTGCGTGCGATGCTGGAGAACCGGTTCAGCTTATCCGTGATCAAATCAAGGCAGCTCAATCTCGTCGGAAGAGTTATGCTGACTCCAAGTGTTGTGAAGTCACTTTCTGTGTTGGACATTTCGCGTACCTTTGGATCACACCCCTTAAAGGGATGCAGCGTTTCCATGTCAAGAGTAAGCTTGCACCCTGTTTTATTGGCCCTTTTAAGATCTTGGCCTATCGTTGCGATTTTTTTACTCGCTGGAGTTGCCTGCGGAACTGTCAGAATTCCATGATGTCTTTCATGTGTCCTTGCTCGGGAAATATCTTCAAGTGCCTGATAAGAACCTCACCTACAAGGACATTGATTTCCGGACCATTGAATTGAACCAAGACTTGACCTACCGTGACAGACCCCTTCGTATTCTTCAAGATAATGTGCGAATGACCATAAAGCGTATGATATAGTTCCTCAAGATTAAGTGGAGCAAACATTCTGAGGAAGAAGCTACCTGGGAGTGCGAGGATTACACCAAAAAGTGTATCCCTGATTTTCTTCATGCCTAAGCCTGCGAATTGGGACAAGATTCTTTTAATGGGAAAGGCCTATCACAGCCCCATTTTGCCAACCTATGGTAACAGAGGAAAATACCATTTTGTGATCTAGCAAAAACTTTTAAGTTTGATGTGGGAGATTTGAATACTTTGATTTGTATGTGTAATCTTGGACCTCTATTGCTATGTGTGGATTTGCAATGTTTATATTTTGTTATTCCTTGGTCCCCAAATCAAGCTTACCATTCTTCATCAAGTGATCTTTGTCATGATTAATTATAGGAAAAACTTTATAAGAAAATGGCTAAGTCATTTTCCCTAACCCCTTTCACAATTGAGACTTTTTGGGACAATAAAACTGTGGTGTCCCAAGATTCAATTTGTGGATCCTCTAGTTGGATATTCACCTCTGATGTGTGGGCAAACCATCTAAGCCTAAAACCTAATTTTTTGGTGTGGCCTAACCTTTGTTTCCTTGTGAATTTTTTTGGCTAGTTGAGAAACAGGGAAATAAAGAAAATAGAAAAACATGAGTCCGCTAAAACAATGAGTTTGCTTCTCATATATTCATGGCCTTACATATTTAATTATATTGGTTAAAAATGGGGTTTTGAAACTAGGGGGTATGGACTTCAAATCCATGCTTTTGTTCCAAATTTTCAAAATATTTTAAGCCTTTAATCCAACAACTACTTTTGGATGAAAATTAAGGAGTTAGTACTTAGAATTTTTTTCAAGTTTTTTTCTCTGAATTTTCTGAAAAGCTGTTTCAGCACTCGTTTGGAACCTTTCAAATTCGGTCAAATTTGGCCACATTTTGCACCCAAACCTTGTCCCTGCTGTGCACTGGTTAACCATCAACTAAACCGTGCACTTGGTTCACCTAGAACTTGTCACGAGGGGGAGAGAAGAGAGAGGGAAAGAGGTGTCGAGTTGTGTTGAGTACACCTCCCTCTAGCCGTTTTTTGCCGCCTATGGATTTTTTTCCCATAGCCCATGGAGGCACCTGCACCGAGCCGCCACCCAACTAGAGTGTTTCGTTCTCTTAAACCCGCCGCCACACTCGAGCCGACCACAACCGTGGCATGTGATAGAGAGGGAAAACCACACCCCTTCCCTTATAAGCCACCACCCAGTCCCAGCCTCAGCCTCACCACTAGCTCACTCTACCCCATCCCCCTACCTCGCAAAGGCACACCCCTCCGCTCGCTCTCGGTGAGCGAGGCGGGAGGAAAACCCTGCCAGACCCGACCAGGAGGAGAACGAAGGTTGATGTCGACTGGACACCCCTTACACCGCCATTCCATCTCCTTGGTTTTCTCTATAAACCCACCTCACTGACACCTTTTTGCGCCTGCTCTTGAAACAAACACCACCGCTGTCCCCGACGGCGCTCCGGTCAACCACCCACCGGCGCCATGCACGTACATCACTACAAGAACTGGAGCGACCCCACCAGTGCGTCGACACCCTGCCGCCATTTCCGTGCCTCTCCGTCGCCTCCCAACGCCCCTAGGTGAGCCCCGCCTCCTCCCGAGGTCGCCATGGCTGCATGCACGTGCATGCACGGCCAGAGGAAGGAGACGACATCCCAGTCGTCAATCTCGTCTAACCATGGATGTCCGCCACCACTTACATGTTTTCCTTGCACCCAGGCTGACCCATCCCTCCAAATCCTGACCGGAGAGTTGATCTAGCCAATTAAAGTTTTCTTTTTTTATGGATTTTGTTAATTCCTCCTTTGGCAGAATGTAAATCTACAGGTTTAAATATAAATAAAATGTCTAGATCTAAAATTTGGCCAAACAAAAAATCAAAGTGCTACTAGGATATTTTCCACATGCAACTCGTAGAACTGAGTTTAGGGATATGGTTTGCTTTAGGAAAAAAATTTGGTCAAACATATCTGTACTACTATTTTGTTAATAACGTATGTTTTACAACTCTATAAATTATGAGGCCAACTGTTATGGATAGCCCTAGTTGATACCTAACCATGGAAATTGGTCTTGCATTGAAATGAATATTATTTTGGAAATACCATGCATTTTTCTGAAATGACCAGAGCGCATTGTAGGTTTTTTCTAATTTTATTCGTGATGATTTTTGAAGTAATTCCAACTGGATTGTGTTTATTATGCTTAGGAGTACCTATTCATGATTTTGGGACTCACATTGTGACTTGAGTGATTTTTTCAAAGATTAGGTCTATTCTGCCTATGTTGGCTTTTATCTAATAACTCGTGTGTTATGTTTTCCTTTTAAACTATGTTTCCTAGCATGAGTAAGGTATATATTCTTTGTTGTGATGTGTTTCCTAGCATTACTAACATGTTAGGAAAATTTGCCGTATGAATAAATGACTGGTGTTAGTTTTAGTCTCTTATTAGTTGTTTCCTAAAATGTGTGATGCGCTAATTATGGATACCTTTTAGTAGATTATTTTTGTGAGATTACCCTAGCATATTAGGTATTGTAATTCTACTGGTATTGTGGCATGCCTTATTTAGTTGCATGTTTAAGTGGTTGCTTTAATGCATGACTTTGGTATGCATGTATTATGTTCACTGGTAGAAAATAGGCTTATAGTCCCGGTTCGCCAGGGCCAGTAGTCCCGGCCGCGCAACCGGGACTAGCTCGGCGCGACTAAAGAACCCCCCCCCTATAGTGGCGCCGCTTACGAACCGCGGCTAAAGGCCCGGCCACGTGGGCGGGTGGCGGAGCCGGGGGTCGAAGGACCTTTAGTCCCGGTTGGCCACATGAACCGGGACTAAACTTTATTTCGTTTATTTCCTTAATTCATTTGGGTTTCTAATTATTTTTCACACCAATTTTTCTCTCTCTTTTTTTCTCTCCCTTTTTTCACTCCCTTTTTTTTCAGAATTTGTATTATTTGCTTAGTGTCTAACTACAATTATCTCTAGTCAATTACTTACTCGTGGTCAAACTTCCCGCTCGGTCACCCATCCTCCCACTACTCTAGCACTAGCATGCTTAACTTCCGAGTTCCATCCCGTCCCGCATCCAAGTGTTTCGTACGCATGTATGTGATAGTAGTATCATATCAATCTTATTAACATGTTGGTCGATGACACATTTCTTTATTGTTTGAATTTCAAATAAATCTTTTAATAAACAAAAGTAATGATGTAATTAATAATTTTGAATAAATAAATAAACATTAACTTTTTAATTTGTATTATTTCTAAAAATACTATTAATATATCAAAATATTCAGAAAATAAAATTAATTCATTTTTAAATCTTAAAAAATACATATAATATATCAAAAAATTAAGAAAAATAATACTAGTTCATTTTAAAATCTTAAAAATAAAAATAACATATAAAAAAATTAAGAAAAATAATACTGATTCATTTTAAAATCTTAAAAATACAAATAATATATCAAAAAATTAAGAAAAATAATACTAATTCATTTTAAAATCTTAAAAATACAAATAATATATAAAAAAAATTAAGAAAAATAATACTAATTCATTTTAAAATCTTAAAAATACAAATAATATATCAAAAAATTAAAAAAAAATACTAATTCATTTTAAAATCTTAAAAATACAAAAAAGATATCAAAAAATTCAGAAAATAAAACTAATTAATTACTTTATGTCTTAATCAATCTTGTGCAGTCATTTACTTGACTATACCTATTCATGGCTCCTTCCTAGAAGAAACAACTAAGACTAAAACATGTGCTTCACTAATTGTGACAACCACACGAATTCACTTTGATGATACTATGCCTCCTATATATGATGATTGCAATGAAAATTATGAATGTTTAACTCCCACTATCACTAATGAGGATTTTACTGTAGAATCTATTCATGATGCTACTGTAGATTTTCATTTTTAGATCATGGGTCTTAGTTCTAGTATTGACTAGATATATGTTTTCCTGGCTTAGATTAATTTTTGGTGAACAAATATATAGAAACTGTAGTTTTTCTGTTTTGTTTTCTTCATGTGTTTTTGTTTGTTTGTTTTGAAATGTGTGTTTGACATAATATAGAAATAGTATAGCTAGGAATTAATATAAAAATAATATCCATTACACTTTGCAACACTTTGCAAATTTTTCCAAGTCATTTAACTTTGCAAAAATAGTTTTATGAACAACAAAAGACAAGTGAATAGAACACAATCATATCCCATTCATAACATAGAGTCTTACGATCACACATAACACAAACATAAGTCTCACAATAGAAGCTATGCTTCAAGAGCTACATACTAATTAAGATATCCATTATATACTAAGATATCCATTACATGCATATATCGAACGCATACATCTATAGCTTCGTCGAGTAGATGCGGAACAACTCGTACGAAACGTATGCATCTATGGCTGCATACTTGACGTTGGTCCAGTCCAGTGGGGTCTTCCCCCAATACCTATGATTCCTGGAGGGGAAACGAGACTTCATGGTATCGTAGCCCTCGTGGATGAAGGCAGTTGCCATGGGAGCCATCCCGGTCTTGGGCCCGGTCAAATCATCAAAATGGATAAGGTCCTGAAGATCAATATAGTGATCTTCAGGTATCACAATACCCAAGCGCATCAACTTCTGACGGTCTTGCGTGATGTCAACGCTGCAGAAGTCATACCCCTTGTTGACAAGAAAATCAACAAGTGTCGGAGAATGCTTTGAACTACTGTAACAACAAAAATTTGATACGTGTTAGATATGTTGCAACACATGTATTCTTCAGATGCAACAAACAAATCGAAGATGCAAGATTGTACGTGTGCGTTACCTTGACCATTGGAAGACCAATACGGCCTCCTTGAATGCAATCTGGATGACGGCAACATCCCGTTGATCCGCCGTATACTCTAGATCAAGCCCGAAGAACCGGTGTTCATCGGGAGAGGAGAAATAGAGTTCGGTCAAATGCGCAAGACAACCGGGGAGCCTCTCGCAATTGTTGGTGTAGCACACGTCCAGACTTTTGCCGCATGGTGTGGGCACATCATATCTATTCCAAACTTCAGCCATGGTGCTTGGTGGAGGAAGATCGAAGAGAGGGAAGAGAAGAGAAGAGAGAAGAAGAAACAGAGACTCGGGTGCGCACTGTAGCAATGGCGCCCTTCTGCCTCTCGCTCGCGAAATAAACCGCCGCGCGGGAGGCGAGCAGTTTGCATCTTTAGTCCCGGGTGGCCAGGCCAACCGGGACTAAAGGCAGGGAGGCCAGCGGCCGGGAACCATTAGTCGCGGGTGGCGACGCCAACCGGAATTAAAGCCCTCCACGCGCCTCCACGCGTTTCCCAACCCACGAGGCATGACCCTCGGTCCCGGGTCTCCTCGCGACCCGGGACTAAAACCCCTATAGTCACGGGGCGCGAAGTTTGGGGACTAATGGGGGCGTATGGAAGGCCTTTTTTCTACCAGTGGTTGATTATTATGTCGCTAGCATGTTTTAGCTTTTTTTTTTGTTTGGGGGCCTCTTTAGTATTATTATGGGTAAATTATTTGGAGCCACTCTCCACACCTTATGTTCTATTAGGGTATGGTGTACCCACTAGTTTTATAAATAATTCGATTGAGGAGCGATATTTTAGTTTTAGTGGTATTCTACTGATTTTGTCATTGCATCTTTGGTTGTTGTGTGAATCACTTAATAGAAAATTGGAATGTTTTGATTGTCTGATATGATTTTTGTATAGTTATTTTTATGCATGTGATTGCCTTTGTTTGATTCTGACTGAGTGTTTATTTTTCCTTTTTACGACCTTGGAAAACGAAGAAGGTGAAGCTGTTGAGGAGATTTATTGTCACTCCTGTTTATTCCACCACCAGGGACAAGATCAGTACCAAGGGAAGCCATTCTAATAGCTTGCTATTATTGTTACCTATCATTATCTAGCATGCATGTTTTTACTCTTCATGTTTTTTTAAAAGGAAAATGTTTTGGTGATACTACTACTCATATTAATATTACTACTACTACTACTATATATTACCTATAGCCCAATCTTGGTATATTACCAAGCCCTAGCCACATCCTTATACATAACCACCTACACTGGCTTCTTACAAGTCTCGAGTGGACATTCTAAAAATGTTGTTTTGTGAAAGACAAAGGCTTTATGTAAAACCTCTTGGAAAGGTGGGGCATTGTCCATGTGAGGTTATGAGAAGAAATGTTTTCGGAATTGTTTTTCTTAAGACGACACATAACCTAGTATCCGATGGATAACCATACCATACAACCACATTACCCCAAATGGGAACGGGGCCTAGCTTGAAGTTTGTTATGTTAGTCCGTGATCTACCTCAATGTGCTATAGGGGTTCGAGTCCCCTAAAACGACATATCGCCAAGAGAGAGTTACGGGACATGAAAAGTGTGGGATTAATTTCCACCCGGTTGCAACAGTTGGGTCTCCTGCCATGACGGTGTGTTGTTAGGGAAAACCGGATCGATATGGCTGACTCACTTGATGCCAGGGAGAACAAACCTAGTTGAAGAGGTTAGGATGTATTATACTATCATGGACATAGTGGAAGGTTAGGATCGATTTTATGATGTGCGCATACTGTCGCGTACAGTCCGTGCTTGTTCACGGCGGATGTAGTGGATCTTGTGGTGAAAGTGTGCACACTCTGGAGAGTTAAAACTATTTTAATAGCCATGTCTGCGGGTCATGGAAAATTTAAAGGTCATGTAGCTAGTATTGTGTCGATGTTTTCAAAAATGATGGAAAATTGGAAATGTGATGAATTACCTGGGAGGTACCTGGAAATGGAATATTGTACCTTACAGGTACTAGATGATGAAAAGCCTAAAAGTGTTTTGTTTTCTAAGAAGTTTTGCAAAGAAAATTATTTTCTTCAAATGTCTCTACTAAAACCTTGTGGATATGCGATATTTACAAGATATAATATATTAATTTTGGAAATATCTTCTTCAACAAAGGAGATAGTTTTGCAACCATGATGAATCTTTTAACCATCATGGCTAGTGAACCCTAAGTACATCCCTCCTACCACCACCATTGAGCATACTTGCATTATAAATTTTCCTTGAGGGTGACTTGCGAATACAATCCAATGTACTCAGAATGGTTTCATCCATGGCTATTTACTTGGTCACACTTCAATGAGCAGCCACACAATGAGTTCTACGAGTGATGACTATGCGAATTAGGCATGTCTCCCGGTCAGCAGCCTGTATGTATTAATTCCTGACTTGGGGCTCTATCGTGATGTGTTTTGTTTTGTTCCGATGTCGTATCTGTTTCCTGCCTTGCGTGACAGTTATCTAAGATTTGGTCATGTGACCGTTTATATAGGACTTGTTTTATTCGTTTAATGGATGATGTAATCTGGTTACCAACTCTAAATATGTTGTTCACGACTCGTTCATCCGGGATCGAGAATGTATATATTGGAGATCTTGGACTGCTAGTCCGGGAGTCCCCACAATAAGTGCATTGCAGTCAAAGGTCGGGTCTTCTTATATTAATAGACTTCATGTTATTAGAATGTGTCACCCATTTATAATGAACCTTTTTTACATCATCACAACCTATCTTGACTTTAAATATATGTTATTTTAGTAAAAAAAAATCGTTTTTCAACTATATCAAGAACTAGTTTTTGTGTATTGCTAGCAACATTAACAATTTACAAATGTTCATTTTTTTATTAGGGTGCGTTTTTTCCATGCATGTTTAACATTTATCATTACCACTAGACTTCAAGTGTTAAAAATGACTGTATTTTGTCATACTTCTTGTAGTATATTTTGTTTTAGTGCTTAATATAATAAAATCATTTATTATACAAGAATTCACCATAAATCTAAGGAAGCAATTTTTTCATATTGTTTTGCCCGTTAAGTTATGTCCGTGAGTACAAGATTTATGCCCTTTGGCTGACTTTTTGTAAACTAAAATCTCGCGGAGATATATTGAGTAAATGAGTATAAAGTTAAATTAGGTTAACTAGATAGATTATTCTAGAGCACAAAAAGTATCAACTAGCAGTATATATGTCCTCAAATCTCAACATATGAAATATCAATAAGTAGTTTTCTTCAAATCCCTTCATTCGCTCTTTGTCATTGGGGTTTTTATTTATTCATGCTTGTCATTATTGTTTTGTGATAAGATATTAGCCATTTGAACATGTGTGATATTTATTTTGTATCAAAATTTTGTTGTCGTAACATGCACCAGTATTCAGAATTTGATTGCCATATGTTATATGTTTTTCATTTAAGTTTATTTGATTATCTCCAATAAAAATCTGATTTGAGGAGGTCTGAGGTGTACATTGAGTATTCGTTGAAGGACAATGGTGGTAGAGGTGATTGACTACCTAATAAGCACCTTACTACTTAGTTCTCTGATCCGATGGTCGATATCCAAAATGTGTCCATGTACGTGGATATGCTTTCTATCATTATTGAGTATTTGAAAGCTGATGGTGTAATTTGTAGGGTTTTTGTATGTCGCTAATAATTGTCTATCATGTTTATAGTATGTGGATTATCTAATTATTTTCATCGAACATGGCTTGGAAATGGCTAAAAACCTCAGATTATAATTATGTATTTTTTAGGAGAGCGTCAGTTTGGCTTCCGGAGCCCCATATTTTAGAAAAAAAATGGTATTTAGAGGATTCGAAAAATTCTGCTATTTGATATGACACATATTGATATGACCTAAATATTTGTGAAGTTTTGCTGAAAAATATATACTTTGCGAAGTAAAAAAAATGATAATTTTTTGGCCTTGGAAGGTAAAACCTCGTTTTTGATCTTCCACATTTATCTTTTTTTGTAGATCAAGGATGATAAATGTTTCTAAAAAATATATGCGATAAGTATTATATGTAGATATACGTGTATGTATTTTTTATAATCATTTCAGATTCACTACAAGGGAACAGCTAATCACCGACGTGGCATTTTTTAGATCACCGACAAGAAACTGCCACTCCGGTAACCTCATGCCGGTGCTATTGGGGATCACATGCGTGCGCGCACCCACGCCGGTGATTCCATGAGATTACCGGCTTGTACGAGGCTACGCCAGTTGTATATGGAATCACCGACAAGTCAGGCCAAGCCGGTGATTATATTTTGATAATTATAAAATGAAATTATTGACTTTTACAAACATATATAAGCATTGCATAAGTAAACTGATCAAAGGAATAGCAGCGGCATGGATACGCCATTCAAAAATCATATCCAAATTGTCAACAATGGAAAGTACTTAAACACATCCAAGTTGCAAGGAAAATGAAATTGCAAACTACTCTCATTGTCAGTGAACTTCCCATCGGTCTACTGATTGTGGAGAATGATCAACTTGTTGTAGTTGTCTAGGCGACTATTCCTCATAGTGATGAGGATAGCTTGTTGAACCACGAAATGATGGGCCGGATGGAACTCCCTACATGATTGAGAGCTGAAGATAATATGGCCATCATTGTCCGTGGTGTACTCAATGTCGGTGATTCTTCCTCCCTCTACATGTGCCATACCGGGAGTACAGGTATGCGGAATCCCAATGCTTTCTGCTATCGCGCTAGATTTCTGTAAGAAGATAGCATGGATCAAATGAAAAAGGAAAACAACTATGACCGCAAGGACAATGTTATTTCTCATAATACAACCATACATACCATGTTATTTCTGTTGAGTTTAGTTCTTGTCAGACCATGCATGAAAAACACTACGATGTAGCTACCTCGAGGGTGCAGTCGCTAAAGAAGATGCTCATTCTCTCGATTATCAAAGTGACTCTTTGGGAGATTACGATCGACGTCCTTCAATGGGTCGTCCACCTCGTCACTCTCACTGTCTTCTTCACCACTCTCGTCATACTCCTCCACATTCTCGGAACCATCATTGCCAACATAGAGAATGATGATTCAAGGTTGTTTTCCTGCCATATTAAAGTAAAGGAGAGCCCCTCCACTCTGATTATTCATGGTGATGAGCTCCGCTAAACGGTCCCATAGAAGTAGGTCTTCTTTCTACCTTTCTTCACATATATCTTGTAGATGGTCCCATGAACACGAGAATTCACGATGTTACGGCTAGCTCGATAAACTGGGACTGTATATTGCATGGTACAACCTACGAAATTAAAGAAAAACATATTAGGTAGATAGTAACAAAAATATGCCGGTGAATGAAAAATAATAGATTTGTCCATACCAGTAAACTAGTCTGACCCTACAACAGTTGAATAGTGAAACTAAATCCGGTGTACAGTCCATCTCTAAGCATACTCAACACGCAATATCCTATTGCATTACAAAGTTTCATGTCTAAACACTTGCATTTGCACTAGATGGGACAATCACAACACATATTTTGAAACAACGTACAACTGTCCAAATTAGAGGATTAGTGTGAGGTATCTTAGTTCCTGGATTGCATATACTATATCATTTAGATCCTCTTATCTAATGTCCAAATAAATGTATAATATTTACTATCTCACAAGACATTCATTTCGAGACTCCGGATACACATACTCATCGCCACTTCTCTATGTCACATGATTAATAGTTCTTGGCAATAAAATACTGGATGAATATGTTTCAATGATGGAACTTCAGTTCTTTTTTCCCATTGCTCGGATTCCATTCTTTTTTTATCCATTATCTCCAACCAGTTTGTGAAAAAGATATTAACAAGACTTACATCATTTCGCAGCCGGACTAAAGATAAGGTGTGAAAATCCTAGTGTGATGTTTTTGTAATAATCCGTTCTTCTTTCATCAATTCATCATCTATGCCACACAGGTATGGCATTTATTGAAGAAATATGTAACGAAGGTTTGTTTCTTATAATTATTTATTTGCAGGTCTCTTAACATCACAATACTCCTGAACAAATTTTTAGTTGGCATGCATGGCTTACACTCATAATATGCTAGGTTCAACATGCAAAATTATTTTCAACATGAATTTAAGGGAGTGAAATCTTAGAAAGCTGCTCATGAAAAAGAAATCTTCAGAGTAACTATTTAGAAATTTCAACTACATGGTCATCCCAAAAAAAAAAAACTATAGATATTAATCATAAGAAATAATTCTAATCCATGAGCAATAGGTGTATTTATACACTATGATATGCCTAACCAACTTGTTCATATTTTTCTTTAAAATGATTATAAGTGGATCAAAATTTCCAGTAGTTCAGTACATGTCGCGCTAGCGTCGTTATCGAGGACGGCGACATCGGCTTCGTGGACGGCGGTGATGACCCACATGTATATGGGGTGTATTGTAGTACTTTCGATAAATAAGAGTGTCGAACCCAATGAGAAGCAGAAGGTGTTGACTAGCCGGTTGGATAGATGATCCACTGTAAACACTAGCAATAAGGTTTTGGTTGTTTTTGATATAGCAGAGAAATAAAGTGCGTGTAAATAAAAGACAATAAATATAATTGCAGCGAGTGATCCAATCCTTTTGAGATCAAAGGACAAACCGGTTGGTCTACTTATGATTACTAAACGTTCCCGAGGACACATGTGAACTTCGTCAAGCGCTTTCGTTTCATACAGTTGATAAATATTTATTGTTTTGATAGGTGTTGTGTAGGTGAACCTATGCTAATGCACCGCCCAACTAGGACTAATACATACATGTGATTAAACCCTTGCAAATATCCGAAACTACAAGAAAGTAATTAAGATAAATCTAACCACAACCTTAAACTCTGGGATCCTACACTCCCTCGTGTGCATCGGTTTCCTAACAGGGGTTTAGGTTTCTGTCACTCTGGCAACCCCACAATTAGTGGACAAATACACAATGTATCCCTCTAGGCCCATAAAGGTGAAGTGTGATGTAGTCGGCGTTCACATGACACCACTAGAAGAATAACACCACAACTTAAATATCAATCCACTAGATATTACTTCAACATAATTCCACTACTAACATCTTGACTTCTCTCATGTCCTCAAGAACTAAACGAGCTACTCACAAGACATCATTTGGATCATAATTAGAGGTGATATAATGACGAATAACAATCTGGTCATAAAGTGCAAACACCGATAAATCTCGTAGGCATCAACTACTAAGAAGTAATCCACACCGGGAGAGAGATCTAGTGGAAACAAACAATATGGAACCCTAATTGTTATAGAGATATGAAAGTGGACGGTGAGGGTGATGGTGCTGGTGGTGAGGATTATGACGATGATGATCTCGATGATGCCCGGAGCGATGATGGTGACGATGGAGATGATTTCCCCTCTCCGGGGGAGGAATTTCCCCGGCAGATTTCTCCCTGCGGGAGAGTTTTTCTCTCTCTGTTGTTTTCCGCCCCGAGGAGGCGGCGGAATATTTCCTCGATGGTTCTCCGTGGCTTAGGGTTCCCTCGGGGTCAAGTACGCAAAAGGATATGGCCAGAGGTGGGCCAGGGTGGCCACAACACCCCCAGGCGCGGCCAAGTGGGGGGCGCCCCTAGTGGTGTGGGCCCCTGGTGGTCCCCCTCCGGGTCTCCTCGTGGCTGGCTCCCTCTTCTGGACTTCAAAGACTCCTCCAATGCCCCCATTTTTCTTCTAATCTTCCGAAATAGGGTATCTTGAAGATGCTTTTTCCATCAGATTTCTGGTCCCGGTGATTATTCTCCAATAATTATTAAACATGCAAAATAAGATAAAATAATATAAGTAATGCATCATAATATGAAATATATCAACGAATAACAGAAAATAATAGTACAAAATTGTGATGCAAAATTGTCGTACTAGGCGGCGAGGTCGACGGAGGCGGGGGCGGCACGAGCTCAACGGAGGTGGGGACAGGGACAACACGAGGTCGAGCAAGGCGGGGACGAAGCATGGTCGACGGGGGTGTGGGTACATGGATAGGGTGGCATCGCCTAAAGAGGGGAGGGTGGGAAGCAGTGGCGACGGCTAGAGTGGCAGCGTCAAGGCGGAGAGTGTGGCGGCTAGGGTGGCAGCGTCAAGGCGGAGAGTGTGGCGGCGGTGATGCGATTTAGAATGCCGTGCGGGGCAAGGGAGGGAAGAGAGGGGATTAGAGTGAGCGGCGCCGGTTTGTGATATAAATTTTTTAGATTGATCACAGGCGTGTACCGGGAAATTCACACCAGTATCGTGTCGGTAATCACCGGTGAGTCATGGGAAGTCCACGCCGGTATTATCTTGCGCCGGGATAGCCTCCCTAGGCCCACATATAACCAGTGTCTGGCAAACAGTGACACGTCAGTGTTACCTACGAATCACTTGTGGGGAAAAAATTTCACGTCGGTGATTAGTTTTGGAATCGGGTCCCAACAGATCACTAGCGTGGGTATGGTGTGACTCGCCGGTGATTACATGTCGGCTATATGTATTTTCTTTGTAGTGATTTTCAAATGTGATTTTCGAAAAACAATAAAAGGGAACCATGGATCTCGGTGCTAATAGAATTATTCTTTTAAGGAGCTATTTGGACTAAAATTAAGTCTCATAAGAGCGAGATTTTTTTGCGTGGATAAATACCCAGCGGTTTAGGTTTAATATGCTACTATTTTCATTCGTGAGAGGGGTGACTTTCCTATCCATTATCCTCGATTCCAATACACTATCGCTGTCTCACGATTGTGTAGTGGAGAGAGTAGAGAAAGGATTCAAAAACATACTAAGAATTTAAGTACCTGCCCACGATGTTTGGTATTAATAAATTTTACTATCTCAAACATGATGCTATATCGGTCAAGGTTTTATTGGCGAAGTGATAACAAAAATAAATAATATTATTTAGAAAAATGGAGCATCATATGTTGCCCAAAGGGTCAAGGTCGATTAGGGACCCATGACTTGGAGGCTAAGCATTTTCTTTAGTTAGTATATGGTTGTTCAACTTTGGGATGAGCACAAGATGTGTTAGTAGGTGATACAGAATAAGTATAATGTTTCCAAGGCTATCTCTCAAGTCCATTGGAAACTAGGGGACTACCCTTTCTAGGTTGATATAATGGGAGTAATAGAGTCACTATTTATGTTTGGGACTTCGATCATTAGAGATGGCTATCATGTATGTTTTTGGGAGGCTATATGGTTGGTAAATACTTAGTTGAGCTCTAAATATTCATGACTGTACAGTATTGTTAGGCATATATTTGTAACAATAACAGAGGTTTTGGATTCTAAGCCCCAAATATTTTTTTTGGCGTAACTTGACTAGGAATCACTTAGCCTGGAATGCTTTATTTGTGTGTAACCATGTGGTGGTGCTGACACGTGAGCTTGATTTGTTTAAAACAACTGCATTTTGTGGCGAAGTTTATTTATGAGGCATCGGTCCAGGTGGACACACCAATTAATAATAAGAAAATTTCGCAATATAAAGATCTCGTTAAAAGTTAAGATTTTTCATTGGTGCCTCAACCGCGGTGTCACCTTAACAAAGGTCCAAAGGATATCTAGACAAATATAATTGGCATAATTATGAGTAATGTGTGCGTGTTCCCACCATTCTAAACGTACGGATGTTGATCGAGTATATTTTAACTACGGCATAGCTAATGTTACATTTAGGAACGGAGGGAGTAGGTGCATGAAGTTTGCGCAAATGGAGCGGCCTGCATTCATCTGTCGCTGCGCACACTAGTTGGTCCGGTAATTAAGTACTGAGATCATGGCGCGTGGCGGTGGCCTCGTGGCTAACTAAGCTACCTAGCAAAATATAAATCCGATTTTTGTACTTTCTGTACTAGAGTATCTCCGATATCATTGGGAAATTTGGATTGCCAAATCGGTTTTAGTAATAGAAGAGAGAAAGTTTGGCAACAAGGGCGGAGCTTTACAGAAAAAATCTGGGCAGGCCAATAAGCTGAAGGAATGGGCTGTTAGTGGACTCAATTTAACAAGTAGTACAAACGCTAAAATCTCCTAGGCTAGGTGGGCACTGTCCGATTATGTCCTAAAAGCGCTTGGCCCCTGTTCGGCGATCAAAAACAAAAGTTCAGCTTGACAAGCATCCCTAAAACTGAATATACCTTCAAAACTTAAAAAAATTGGTCCCTTGTCGTGGAATTTTCGCCAATAGGCATATTAGAACTGATAGCAGTTGTCCGATCTGCAAAACAGCATGTGAAGATTTAAAACATATGCTATTTAAGTGTCCTCGGGTAATGGAAATTTGGACAAATTTGGGCTTGAGGGATAGGATCCATGAGGTTTCAGGTACAGATAGATCGGGTTCTATTGTTCTGCAAGAAATTATAACAAGGAATGAGAAAATTGAGGCTATGAATAATATTGGTTTTCCAGAATTAATGTTAACTGCAGGGTGGTACATATGGTGGCAAACGAGGCAAATTGTCCATGATGAACAGGTTCAATCCACTTTCCGTGCAGCATTATCGATTGCGGTGCTGTCCAAAAACTAGTACATATCAGCGAGTAAATCCACGGAAAAGACAAGTTCAGAATGGAAGAAACCACTTGAAGGAAGACTAATGATAAATGTTGATGCAACTTTTCATATTGACTCGGGTAATGGAGCTATTGAAGTGGTAATTCGTCATTTTATGGGACAATGCGTGGCTGCTTCATAGAAATTCTTACCCCATGTGTTAGATGCACCTATGGCTGAAGATTATGCTTTTAAAGAAGGTCTGCTCTTAGCTCAACATATCGGAAGTAACTGCTTCACAGTTCAAACTGATTGTGTTGAGGTGGTAGAGACCATAAATAATGTGGGATTTTTTGCTACAACGTCGGTAGCTATCTTTGATGATTGCAACATGCTTTGGAAGGGTTTTGATAATGTTTCCCTCGAGTACTGTAATAGGGATTCTAATCAGGTAGCCCATGAGCTTGCCAAGAACGCTTATTCATCTAGAAATTCTTGTATGTGGGTCGATGAACCCCCTAGGTTTATTCTTGGCAAGCTCGCTAATGATGTAATGATGTTGTGACCTCAGGCATCAAGTTCTTTACACACTCTTTTCCTTACCAGGGGACCGTAAGAGACTGGAAGGTTTTTAACGAGGCGGCTTGCTGACCTAATACATTTATAAGTTCAAAAAAAAAAGCATCCCTAAAACTGGATTGCCAAATCCAGGAAAAACAAACTGCATTGCCAAATCCTGTGTATATCACAATGACATTTGGGGTCAACCATACAATATTCTTAGATATAGAACTAGGATACCCCGGATCCCGGAATAACAGAAATTCAGTAAAATCGTGTTGAAAATTATACCAAAAGAAAATCATGCATGTAGAAAACTGATGCCAGTTGTATGCATAAATATTTTAAACTTAAACAAAAATTATGCAGCTTGGAAAAACTAAAATTCCTAGTATAAGCTCCGTATATGTCTTGTAGCATGGAAGTGCCATTTTCCTTTTGTTTTTCCTGGAGTGCTCAAGGGATTATATTTTTCCTTCAAATTGTACGAATAAGTTTGCACATCGTTCATTTCAAAAAAAATTGTGAAAGTTATAAATATGTTTTGGTCTTTACGTTTTCAAACTTGGGATAATGAGTACCATGCCTGTTCACGTAGTTTCCTTGCGAACATGGCAGCTTCCTCATCCAGTTACTATATATATATCGAGCTAGTATATTACGGAAGATTTAAATAAAATTGAGAACAGCGGGAGATTTGACAACTCACGAGTACTAGTTGCAACCGCATATATTAATAGGAGGAGAAGGCTAACAACTACTATCTTCCTTTCATAATTCTTGTTGAGGTTAACATTAAAACCACGGTAAGAATTATGAGACGGAGGAGTATATACCGAGAACCGATTTGTCGCACCCAAGCAGAGTGGTGCTTGGTTTTCTTTTAGAAAATAATAATAAAAGGTATTTCAAGGTTTTATAAAATTTCAAATTTTTGAACATGATTACATATACATGCTACGTATTATTTTTAAAAGTTTCAGTAAATAAGGCATTTTATTTTGGGCTACAGAAAATAATAAAATTGTGGTTGTATAACAGAATAAAAGGCCTTATTTTGTTCCAAATTTGTCTTTTTATGTAGTCCAAAATACAACGTTTTCTTAAACAAAACTTGTAAAAATTTATATATATCTGTGTGTATACATTTTAGGAGATTTTTCTAAAATTCAGAAACACAATTTTTCATGTATTTTTTTTTCAACGAACTCATTAGTGCTCCAACGGGTGCCACAATGAGTCTTCCATGTATGTTCGGGTCGCTTGCATGTCTTCAGCAACTTCCAACAGTACCTAGAACTTAAGCCTGTTGCTAGAATTCTACACTATACTACGATTCGATAACGTCCAACTGTAGCTAGGAGACTCAAACTCCTTTCGGAAGAAACTAAAGTTCAACAGGACTTAAGCCCGCGGAGACTGCACTGTAGAATTAAAGTTGACTTAGGGAATTGCCCGTGTATTCCATTGACAGAGATTGGTTACAGATATAGCCGCGAAGCGGGTCGTGCAGGTAGTGGCGCACGCAGGCGCTTATCCTGCTGTGGACTAGTTCCACCTGAAGACTAGGTCTAAGTACAGCAGTATACAACGGACATAAGTCCGGCCTAGGTACAATCTACAGGTGTGTCAACAGCCCCCCGCAGTCGGAACTGTACTTGCTACAACGTTCAGACTGGCTCGAAAATCTTGAAAAACACCTGTCGGTAGCCCTTTGGTGAATATATCTGCAAACTGAGAAGAAGTGGGTACGTGCAGGACTCGGGCCTCACCGAGAGCAACTCGATCTCGGACAAAGTGAAGGTCAATCTCCACGTGTTTGGTGCGCTGATGCTGTACCGGATTAGTGGACAAATACATAGCAGAGACATTGTCACAGTAAACCACGGTGGCCCGAGGAGTGGGCTGATGAAGTTCGGCGAGCAATTGGCGCAACCAACAGGACTCGGCAACACAATTCGCGACGGCGCGATATTCAGCCTCGGCACTCGACCGAGAAACGGTGTTTTGGCGCTTGGAGGACCATGACACGAGGTTGTGACCGAGAAAAACGCAAAACCCTGATGTGGATTTCCGTGTGTCCGGGCAGCCGGCCCAGTCGGCATCTGAGTATGCTGTAAGCTCAAGAGAGGAACCCGAATAGAGCTGTAAGCCATAATGCGAAGTGCCCTGGATATAGCGAAGAATCCTTTTGACAAGGGTGTAGTGGGAATCTCGGGGTGCGTGCATAAAGAGACAGACCTGCTGGACTGCATAGGTAAGATCGGGCCGGGTGAGTGTCAAGTATTGCAAAGCGCCGGCAAGACTGCGATAGAGAGTGGGATCGTGGAAGAGCCGACCATCATGAGCGGAGACCTTCGACTTGGTGTCGATGGGGGTAGGAAGTGGGTTGCAGTTGAGCATCTTTGCTCGATCGAGAATCTCGAGGGCATATTGTTGTTGTGAGAGGAAGAGGCCGGAGCTATTGCGAACCACGTTAACGCCGAGGAAGTGATGTATATCACCAAGATCAGTCATATTGAACTCGGCATTGAGTGAGTGAATGATTTTGTGGAGAAGTGTGGTGGTATTGGCGGTGAGAAGAATATCATCCACGTATAGTAGTAAATAGGCAATAGAGGAACCGTGGTGGAGAATAAACAATGAGGTATCACTTCGAGAGGCAACAAACCCAAGAGAAGCAAGAAATTTGGCAAAGCGAAGAAACCAGGTGCGTGGAGCCTGTTTGAGTCCATACAAGGCTTTGTTGAGACGACAAACATGAGTGGGGCGAGAAGAGTCCACAAAAACCAGAAGGTTGTTTGCAGTACACGGTTTCTGCGAGCTCACCGTGCAAGAAGGCATTTTTAACGTCCATTTGATGAATGGGCCAGGATTTGGACGTGGCAATGCTGAGGACGACGCGTATAGTGGCGGGTTTGACCACGGGACTGAAGGTTTCATCGTAGTCGACGCCCGCCTGCTGAGTGAAGCCGCAGACCACCCATCGAGCTTTGTACCGTGCCAAGGAGCCATCAGCGTGGAGCTTATGCCGAAAAATCCATTTGCCTGTCACAATGTTCACACCTGCAGGACAAGGAACCAACGACCAAGTGTCATTCTGCATTAACGCATTATATTCATCTAACATGGCAGAGTACCAATGGGGGTCTTTTAATGCTGCTCGGTAAGAAGAAGGGATGGGAGAAGGGGTGGTGTCGGTGTGCAGGTTAAATTGGTGTTTGGGCATGAAATAACCGAGTTTGCCTCGGGTGGCCATTTGGTGTGCATTCTCGGGTGGCTGTACGGGAACAGCGCGTGGCGGCAGAACGTGCTGAGGTGGCGGGCTGGGACTGGGTGAGTCGGGTGGAAAACCGCGTGGGGTGGAGCACGAGGTGGATGGCGTGGACCCGGGCGTGGGGGGGACAGCTGCGGTAGGTGGGGAATCCGAGGAGGATTGGGCGCGCGGGGCAGAGTAGGGCGTGCGGCGCGGGGTGGCAGCTGGGGCAGGTGGGACAGGTGGCGGAAGCGGGCTGGGCTGCGGGATCCGTGCGGTTGGCCGTTGCGGGGAGCGGATCCCGGAGACGATCTGGCCAGGTGCTGAGGGATCGTTTGTGGCGGTGTGTTGTGTGGCTGCTGGTGTGTATTTTTCGTAGGGAAACTGGTTCTCGTCAAAAGTTACGTGTCGGGAGACAGTAACTTTGCGAGTAGCGAGATCAAAACACCGGTAGCCTTTATGCTCGAGCGGATAACCGATGAACACACAACGCGAGCTGCGAGGAGCGAGTTTGTGTGGGGACGTGGCGTAGGCGTTCGGATAGCAAAGGCAACCGAACGTACGAAGGTGATCATAGCGTGGATGTATGCCATGGAGGAGGAAATAGGGGGTGTGGTGGTTGACATCTCGGGAGAAGGGAAAACAACGTTGCACTTCCTTACCAGAAAAAGGGAGGGTGGGTGGGGAAAGAAGAAAAAGAACAGAATTCCTACTCTCACGTTTTGTTTTTCCTATATAGCTACAAAATAGTTTCTAGACTCAACTGCGACCAGTAAAAAGGGATCCTACAGGCAGACAGGCTCTGATACCATTTGTCGCACCCAGACTTCTAGAGGATACTCACCGTACGAACTGAACAGTATTTTGGTTGGATTACGGGGCTTAACGGCTCCCGCGTCCCCTTACGGGTAGGCCAGCACTTATGTGCGACAACCAACCGTTACTGTTCACCGTCGATGTAAACTATCCCGTAGAAATCAGGATACTTCCATTGACGTACTTCAAACCATACACACATGGTACGTCAACGGCGTTTAACAAGTGATATCACAACAGGTCTCTACGACACAAAAGATTGAAATAAGTTGCAAATGGCTCTCATTAGAGCAGAGATAGCGAATACAATCATTCAGAGGGCACATGCCCCAACAATACATCATTACATCACAGCGGAAGCATCCAACATGTCTGAGTACAGACAAGAACCAAATAGGCCTAAGAGGCCGGAAACGAAAAGACGGAGCCCATCCACGAAGTCTCGGATCCTGCCCGGGTCCGCTATCTACTCGTCAGCAGTCTCGTCATACTCCACGTAGTTGCCACCATGTAGATCCTCGGAAATGTAGGTCTGCGGAAACCACAGCCCCAAAGGGGTCAGTACATAAACGTACTGGCAAGCAAGACTCACAGTTCACCAAAGTGTAACCCGTCAACACCAAGCACAGATGCCTTGGGTTCAACGGAAGAAAAGGGATATAAAAGAAGCTGCAACTGGCTGCGCTAACCAACTACAGAGATTCTACCACTTCCGGCTAACAGAAAAGGAGATAAGATCGAGGATTGTAACCAACTGAAAGATAACTTCAAACAAACCCATCCTGGATCTCGCCCCTTTATCCAAAGAAGTAATCCGAGGATAACTCACACAGTTGTATTAAAGGTGAATCAAGTTATTGTGTCATCAACCTATTACTAGTCAAGTTATTAATCATTGGGTGTAACATGTTTGATCATTATGTTTAAGTTGTCCTGAGTACTTGTTAGCCAGTACTTTCACCAAGTAATCCATAACCGCGGAAAACACGGCTTCTCGAGAAGATTTTCCCTGCAGGGTTGCACCAATTTGGCCGTACACGCATGAATAACCCGCCAGATGGAAAGGCCCTTCCACCAAGCGGGGCACTCAACACAACTCGACTCTTCTTCGCATCAAGCCCAAAGAACCTTGGGCGCACGGCTAATCGAGCCCAGAAGAAAAGGGACCCTCATAGCACTCTAAGACCGTGTCCCCCTATATGCCGACTACGAAAGTTCCACCCGGGTACCAAGGGCTCGCAAGATCATGCATGCAGCAAATGGAAAACCCGAACTAAATGAGGCGATTTGGACGAGATGCGAATCGAGTCAAATTGAGGGGGGCTCCCATACTCGCTTCCCACATGCGGTTAGTGCGCTCATCATGGATCAGTAGACAAGACCCTTTTCCTATTAGGGTCGACACTAGCAGGCCTCAAAACCACAAAGGGCCTCCTGCCGGTGCCTTATCATCAAATTATTATTTAACAATAATAGTAGCATGATTGATTTATTGATTAAACATCGAGCCCCCAAAACATAAAGAAGTAATAACAGAAAGTAACGGGTAACAGACTCGAGCAAAACAACCTAAGCATGCTAGTAAGACACGGGCAACAAGCAATGGTTATAGGTAGGGAGGTGAGGCAATATCAAGGTTAAGGGATTCATGTGATGGGTTCGTAACAGAAACAACTACTACTAGGGCTAGCAGAAAAGAACAACGGAAAGTATCGGTAACCAAGGTTGAAAGGAACACAGTGGTTCATGTGAGTGATAACTTGCCTGCAAACCCAGTAGCCTGGTACTGAGCTAACTCCTTAGAAGGGGTGTCGTAAGTATCGTCGGTCTCAACGTCGTCGTGTATCCGAGAAGAAGCAAACAAGCAATGCAGAAAGATAAACAATCAATAACATGGCATAGGTGCACAAACATGGGATGATGCATGTCATGTTAATAGATGCATCAAAATAAACTACTTGACAAGATAACACAATTTAATTGGACCCATATGCAATTGGATTGCATATGGAAAAGATCCATTGAAATAAGTGGAAACAAATGGTTTACAATTAATTATTATGTGAGAGTTGTTAGCATGATGCATGCATGATGATAACAACAAAATAACAGCAAATAACAATGATAGATGCAAGTGAAAAAGGATTGGAACGAGTTTGGAAAAATATTGGTTAAGTTTGGAAAGTTTGTTTGCTTAAACATGTCACACAAGCAATTGTTGTTTTCATCATGTTAAATTGTTCAAAATAGATAAAAAAGTTTATATTTGAAAGGAACACCAAATTTTAGGTGGATTACAAGTTTCACTTGTTGAAAAAGGATTTCAAATAAATTATTTATGAATTAAACAAGGTTAAACAAGAATTAAATTGGAATTAATTCAAGTGTGGATGTTAATTGAATTTTATTTGATCAAAACATTAAACCAAGTTCATATTTGAAAATTTTATGCTTTGATGGTTTGAAAACATATTTTATATGTCCCAAAAGAATTTAATTTGATCAAGTTAGGAATTTAGCAATTTTAAATGAATTAAATAAGATTTAAATTATTTAACCAAGTTTAATTATTCAAAACATGAAACAAATTTTATATTTGGAAAGGTGGTTTAATTTTGCATGGAAAACATATTTCATTTGTGGAAATTGGATTTAAAATGAGCAAGTTATTATTTTGGCAATTTTAAAGGCAATAAACAAGAAACAGTTGTTTTCAGCAATTTAAATTATTCAAAACAGCAAACAAAATTTATATTTGGAAAGTACATGAAAATTTGATTGGAAAACATATTTGGTTTGTGAAATTTGGAATTTTTATGAACAAGTTATGAATTTTGCAAGTTTAAGGGAATTTGACAAGTTTTCAAATATTGCACAAATTTAAAATATTCAAAACAGTAAACAAATTTTGTATTTGGATAGAACATTTAATTTGGTATTGAAAACATATCAAAAATGTTGGATTTGGAGTTAGGATGATTTATTTATGCAATTTACAAAATATAGTGCAAATCTGCCATTTTTAACCCAGTAGGGACTTAGGAAAAATTATTTCAGGGGTCTAGATTTAATACCAGGGGCCTAGGTGTGAATACCAGAAAGTTTTGTGACCAAACAATTGAAAAACAAAAAGTTTGGTAAATGTGCAGGGGGTGGGATTTGATCCCTGCACCTCCTGATGTGCTCAAGGGAACAGAACCAGTGGGCTGGTGCTCGAGTTGTGTTAGGAAGGGGGGCCTCGGGGGGTAAGTGCTTCTGCAGCGGGATGTTTCTGAACTTTACTGAACTCGAACAGGTACAGTACCTGTACCACGACAGAACAGGGCCATCGAGGCATGGTGATCGCCGGTGGGGGGAGCCGTGGTGGAGGGGCTGTGGGATGAGGCCAAGGAGAGGGAGGGGCGAGTGGGGGAGAGGAGGAGGAGGTGCGGCCTCACCTTGGTGCCCTCGATGGAGGAGCAGGTCGCAGGGGCAGCAGGGCGAGCACTGTGCAGCAGCAGGGCGCGGGCGGCGGGAAACCTCGACGGTGGCGGCGGCTCAGTCCCTCCCGGCCCAAGCCGAGGGGGGGAATAGGTAGAGGGTGGAGCGGCGGCTCCATTCCCGCCGCTGGCGCGGCCGAAGGGGCCCCGGACGGCCGGCGACCACCGGAGTGGGAGGAGCTCGGGTGAGGTACAGTGGTTGCAGGGTTCAGACATTGCAGAATTACAGAGGGAAGCAGGGAGGAGAGGATGGCGGCTATGGGAGGAACTAGCTAGGGTTTCTAGGGGTCTAGGGTAGAGGGGGATACTTAAGGGGAAAGGGGGCCAGTACGGCATGGCATCGGTGGTGGAGGAGGATATCGTGTGGAGGAGGTGGGTTCGTACTGTGAGGAAGAAGACAAACGAGGAAGAGGGGGGTACTGGGCCAGATGGAGTTGGGCCAAAGGGAAACAGCTGGGCTTGGGGGGAGAAAAAGAAAAAGGGGGGTGGGCTTCTCTCTCTCTCTTCTGGTTTTATTTTTAATAATTCATTCTGTTATTTTTTTTTGTAGCAAAACAAAAATGGAAGAAGAAGATAGTATTAGAGTTGATAAAAAATCTGGAAAAATTCATGTGAGGTTGTTAGCCCAATATCTACCACTTTACAACTTAAGTTTTTGCAAAAATCAATTTTAGTTGTTGTTTTGCAAAATGGCTTGAATTGGAAGAATTTGTTAATGTATGAATTAATATTGAAAATAGGGTTTTTATTAGGGTGACCCCTATTATTAAGTGGAGTAAAACATTAGAATGGTTTGGTATTTTTATAATTTCTAAATGAGGTGCTGTTGATGATTTGCTTTGAATTTGAAACCAATTTGGGAATTAATTAATTGAAATAAAAACACCATTTTATTAGTGGAACATTATGGGATGATTGGAAAACAATTAAGGTTTTGATTTGGAAACAACTATTTGGATGTTGGTTTGGAATTTCAAATGGAAAACAAATTGAATTTGAAAAGGGTTTGATTATTGGATGCATTTTTATAGAAATAAAACAATAGTTTGGAATCACACTTTAATGGAAACAAATAATTGTTTTATTTTGAAATATCATTTTAGAAATTGTAACATCACAAGGATGAAACAAAAGGTTTGAATTTTGGGTTGAAATTCAAACAGAAAACAAAGGAAAACAGATGGAAAACAAACAAAACAAATGCAACCAACATGATGCCATGATGCAAAACATAAAATAACAGAGAGCAAACATTCTAAAGGTTATTTTTCAGACTTGGGATGTTACAAAACGCCCCCCCTTGAAGGAATCGCGCCCCGAGATTCCTACTGAGAAAAGAAAGGGTCCGGATACTTCTTGGGAAGATCCACTTGAGCTGTGACACGTGAAACACATCGTGCACATTGGATAGGCGTCAGGGAATTTGCAAACCACCGGAACATTTTCAATTGAAGGAAGAGGTTTTTGTACCAAGGGTGTATAGCTGAATGGGACTTGATTCATTTGGAGAATAGATTATCTGGCTAGAATGGTGGAACAGAGTTATTGACATCAACGCAACACCAAGAATAACATCAATGTCAGAATCATCAACATGAGAGTAACGAGGAATATGTGGCCTCCCATTAGACTTGGATTGTTCTTACTTATCTTGGAAGTCAACATTTGAGATCCCGGGGAGTGAACAGAGTTTTGATTACTTAGTGGAACCAGAATTTGGGTGGTATGTTGTGGAAAAGATTGTTGACACAAAGGAATGTGATGCTCCGGTATCAAATAACACTTTAACTGGATAAGAGTTTACGAGGAAGTTTTGATTAGACGCCGGTAGAAGAACTGAAATGGAAAACAACAACAAGATTTCAACGGACGAAAAGGATGTTGAGAAGAACAGGATATTGAAGCAACACCGGGAAAACGAGAACAAAAATCCTTAGGTACTACGGAAAACCCATCCGGGCTTCTAAAGGATCAATATCTACTGCTTAAGGAATAGAGGATCTGCTTCCGGGGCTTACACGCCTCCGTTCTCAATCATGAGTAGGCAACATGATAAATCATGTCACAACCACCTCCATTCCTATGGTCTAGTAGATATAACCATCCTAGAGAAACCAGGATTCGTGAAATCCTAACTTGAAAGTTTAGATGAGAAGGGAAAACAACGTTGCACTTCCTTACCAGAAAAAGGGAGGGTGGGTGGGGAAAGAAGAAAAAGAACAGAATTCCTACTCTCACGTTTTGTTTTTCCTATATAGCTACAAAATAGTTTCTAGACTCAACTGCGACCAGTAAAAAGGGATCCTACAGGCAGACAGGCTCTGATACCATTTGTCGCACCCAGACTTCTAGAGGATACTCACCATACGAACTGAACAGTATTTTGGTTGGATTACGGGGCTTAACGGCTCCCGCGTCCCCTTACGGGTAGGCCAGCACTTATGTGCGACAACCAACCGTTACTGTTCACCGTCGATGTAAACTATCCCGTAGAAATCAGGATACTTCCATTGACGTACTTCAAACCATACACACATGGTACGTCAACGGCGTTTAACAAGTGATATCACAACAGGTCTCTACGACACAAAAGATTGAAATAAGTTGCAAATGGCTCTCATTAGAGCAGAGATAGCGAATACAATCATTCAGAGGGCACATGCCCCAACAATAAATCATTACATCACAGCGGAAGCATCCAACATGTCTGAGTACAGACAAGAACCAAATAGGCCTAAGAGGCCGGAAACGAAAAGACGGAGCCCATCCACGAAGTCTCGGATCCTGCCCGGGTCCGCTATCTACTCGTCAGCAGTCTCGTCATACTCCACGTAGTTGCCACCATGTAGATCCTCGGAAACGTAGGTCTGCGGAAACCACAGCCCCAAAGGGGTCAGTACATAAACGTACTGGCAAGCAAGACTCACAGTTCACCAAAGTGTAACCCGTCAACACCAAGCACAGATGCCTTGGGTTCAACGGAAGAAAAGGGATATAAAAGATGCTGCAACTGGCTGCGCTAACCAACTACAGAGATTCTACCACTTCCGGATAACAGAAAAGGAGATAAGATCGAGGATTGTAACCAACTGAAAGATAACTTCAAACAAACCCATCCTGGATCTCGCCCCTTTATCCAAAGAAGTAATCCGAGGATAACTCACACAGTTGTATTAAAGGTGAATCAAGTTATTGTGTCATCAACCTATTACTAGTCAAGTTATTAATCATTGGGTGTAACATGTTTGATCATTATGTTTAAGTTGTCCTGAGTACTTGTTAGCCAGTACTTTCACCAAGTAATCCATAACCGCGGAAAACACGGCTTCTCAAGAAGATTTTCCCTGCAGGGTTGCACCAATTTGGCCGTACACGCATGAATAACCCGCCAGATGGAAAGGCCCTTCCACCAAGCGGGGCACTCAACACAACTCGACTCTTCTTCGCATCAAGCCCAAAGAACCTTGGGCGCACGGCTAATCGAGCCCCGAAGAAAAGGGACCCTCATAGCACTCTAAGACCGTGTCCCCCTATATGCCGACTACGAAAGTTCCACCCGGGTACCAAGGGCTCGCAAGATCATGCATGCAGCAAATGGAAAACCCGAACTAAATGAGTCGATTTGGACGAGATGCGAATCGAGTCAAATTGAGGGGGGCGCCCATACTCGCTTCCCACATGCGGTTAGTGCGCTCATCATGGATCAGTAGACAAGACCCTTTTCCTATTAGGGTCGACACTAGCAGGCCTCAAAACCACAAAGGGCCTCCTGCCGGTGCCTTATCATCAAATTATTATTTAACAATAATAGTAGCATGATTGATTGATTGATTAAACATCGAGCCCCCAGAACATAAAGAAGTAATAACAGAAAGTAACGGGTAACAGACTCGAGCAAAACAACCTAAGCATGCTAGTAAGACACGGGCAACAAGCAATGGTTATAGGTAGGGAGGTGAGGCAATATCAAGGTTAAGGGATTCATGTGATGGGTTCGTAACAGAAACAACTACTACTAGGGCTAGCAGAAAAGAACAACGGAAAGTATCGGTAACCAAGGTTGAAAGGAACACAGTGGTTCATGTGAGTGATAACTTGCCTGCAAACCCAGTAGCCTGGTACTGAGCTAACTCCTTAGAAGGGGTGTCGTAAGTATCGTCGGTCTCAACGTCGTCGTGTATCCGAGAAGAAGCAAACAAGCAATGCAGAAAGATAAACAATCAATAACATGGCATAGGTGCACAAACATGGGATGATGCATGTCATGTTAATAGATGCATCAAAATAAACTACTTGACAAGATAACACAATTTAATTGGACCCATATGCAATTGGATTGCATATGGAAAAGATCCATTGAAATAAGTGGAAACAAATGGTTTACAATTAATTATTATGTGAGAGTTGTTAGCATGATGCATGCATGATGATAACAACAAAATAACAACAAATAACAATGATAGATGCAAGTGAAAAAGGATTGGAACGAGTTTGGAAAAATATTGGTTAAGTTTGGAAAGTTTGGTTGCTTAAACATGTCACACAAGCAATTGTTGTTTTCATCATGTTAAATTGTTCAAAATAGATAACAAAGTTTATATTTGAAAGGAACACCAAATTTTAGGTGGATTACAAGTTTCACTTGTTGAAAAAGGATTTCAAATAAATTATTTATGAATTAAACAAGGTTAAACAAGAATTAAATTGGAATTAATTCAAGTGTGGATGTTAATTGAATTTTATTTGATCAAAACATTAAACCAAGTTCATATTTGAAAAGTTTATGCTTTGATGGTTTGAAAACATATTTTATATGTCCCAAAAGAATTTAATTTGATCAAGTTAGGAATTTAGCAATTTTAAATGAATTAAATAAGATTTAAATTATTTAACCAAGTTTAATTATTCAAAACATGAAACAAATTTTATATTTGGAAAGGTGGTTTAATTTTGCATGGAAAACATATTTCATTTGTGGAAATTGGATTTAAAATGAGCAAGTTATTATTTTGGCAATTTTAAAGGCAATAAACAAGAAACAGTTGTTTTCAGCAATTTAAATTATTCAAAACAGCAAACAAAATTTATATTTGGAAAGTACATGAAAAGTTGATTGGAAAACATATTTGGTTTGTGAAATTTGGAATTTTTATGAACAAGTTATGAATTTTGCAAGTTTAAGGGAATTTGAAAAGTTTTCAAATATTGCACAAATTTAAAATATTCAAAACAGTAAACAAATTTTGTATTTGGATAGAACATTTAATTTGGTATTGAAAACATATCAAAAATGTTGGATTTGGAGTTAGGATGATTTATTTATGCAATTTACAAAATATAGTGCAAATCTGCCATTTTTAACCCAGTAGGGACTTAGGAAAAATTATTTCAGGGGTCTAGATTTAATACCAGGGGCCTAGGTGTGAATATCAGAAAGTTTTGTGACCAAACAATTGAAAAACAAAAAGTTTGGTAAATGTGCAGGGGGTGGGATTTGATCCCTGCACCTCCTGATGTGCTCAAGGGAACAGAACCAGTGGGCTGGTGCTCGAGTTGTGTTAGGAAGGGGGGCCTCGGGGGGTAAGTGCTTCTGCAGCGGGATGTTTCTGAACTTTACTGAACTCGAACAGGTACAGTACCTGTACCACGACAGAACAGGGCCATCGAGGCATGGTGATCGCCGGTGGGGGGAGCCGTGGTGGAGGGGCTGTGGGATGAGGCCAAGGAGAGGGAGGGGCGAGTGGGGGAGAGGAGGAGGAGGTGCGGCCTCACCTTGGTGCCCTCGATGGAGGAGCAGGTCGCAGGGGCAGCAGGGCGAGCAGTGTGCAGCAGCAGGGCGCGGGCGGCGGGAAACCTCGACGGTGGCGGCGGCTCAGTCCCTCCCGGCCCAAGCCGATGGGGGGAATAGGTAGAGGGTGGAGCGGCGGCTCCATTCCCGCCGCTGGCGCGGCCGAAGGGGCCCCGGACGGCCGGCGACCACCGGAGTTGGAGGAGCTCGGGTGAGGTACAGTGGTTGCAGGGTTCAGACATTGCAGAATTACAGAGGGAAGCAGGGAGGAGAGGATGGCGGCTATGGGAGGAACTAGCTAGGGTTTCTAGGGGTCTAGGGTAGAGGGGGATACTTAAGGGGAAAGGGGGCCAGTACGGCATGGCATCGGTGGTGGAGGAGGAGATCGTGTGGAGGAGGTGGGTTCGTACTGTGAGGAAGAAGACAAACGAGGAAGAGGGGGGTACTGGGCCAGATGGAGTTGGGCCAAAGGGAAACAGCTGGGCTTGGGGGGAGAAAAAGAAAAAGGGGGGTGGGCTTCTCTCTCTCTCTCTTCTGGTTTTATTTTTAATAATTCATTCTGTTATTTTTTTTTGTAGCAAAACAAAAATGGAAGAAGAAGATAGTATTAGAGTTGATAAAAAATCTGGAAAAATTCATGTGAGGTTGTTAGCCCAATATCTACCACTTTACAACTTAAGTTTTTGCAAAAATCAATTTTAGTTGTTGTTTTGCAAAATGGCTTGAATTGGAAGAATTTGTTAATGTATGAATTAATATTGAAAATAGGGTTTTTATTAGGGTGACCCCTATTATTAAGTGGAGTAAAACATTAGAATGGTTTGGTATTTTTATAATTTCTAAATGAGGTGCTGTTGATGATTTGCTTTGAATTTGAAACCAATTTGGGAATTAATTAATTGAAATAAAAACACCATTTTATTAGTGGAACATTATGGGATGATTGGAAAACAATTAAGGTTTTGATTTGGAAACAACTATTTGGATGTTGGTTTGGAATTTCAAATGGAAAACAAATTGAATTTGAAAAGGGTTTGATTATTGGATGCATTTTTATAGAAATAAAACAATAGTTTGGAATCACACTTTAATGGAAACAAATAATTGTTTTATTTTGAAATATCATTTTAGAAATTGTAACATCACAAGGATGAAACAAAAGGTTTGAATTTTGGGTTGAAATTCAAACAGAAAACAAAGGAAAACAGATGGAAAACAAACAAAACAAATGCAACCAACATGATGCCATGATGCAAAACATAAAATAACAGAGAGCAAACATTCTAAATGTTATTTTTCAGACTTGGGATGTTACAAGCAGTACCCGTAGCAGTGACGGGAAGACTAGAACCATTGCCTACTATGATATGTCGAGAATCATGCGTTAAAGGAGAACGAGACGAGATCAAAGTACCTGGGTTCCCGGTGATATGTGAGGAGGCTCCGGAGTCCATCAGCCAGCCACCCTGCGGAGTGAAGGCGTTGCCATAGGAGGCGGCTTGCTGCATGAGAGCATTGTGATCCCACGATGGAGGTGGTGGAGGTCCTGGAGGAGCTGCGCCCGGGTACATTACTGGATAGGCGTGCGATGGAGCGCTAGGGCCGGGGCCAAGAATACTCCGAGGTGGAAAGGGGGCGCTCCACGGCGCGAAGTAGCCAAGCCAAGGTTGCTGGCCCGGCGCGCCGGTGCCGCTCTGTGGAACGCCGCGTCCACCACCACGTCCGTCGCCGCGTCCACGGCCACGGCCGCCACCGCGACCGCCGCCGCGGTAACCGTTGCCCTGGCCGCCGCCGCCGTGCTGATGACCTCCATGCGGTTGCTGGCTGGTGTGATGGTACCCGCCACCATTGTTCTGGCCGCCGCGGTGACCATGTTGCTGGCCGCGCCCGACGGCGTCACCGCGTCCACCGCCACCGTTGTTGGCGTCATCAGCGCCGTCGCCGCGTCCACTGCCACGGCCGCCGCTCTGGGCGGCAAGGGCTTGTGCGCTGGCGGTGCGTGCCTTCTTGTCGATGACGCGTTCGGCGAGAAGGAGGCGCGAGCGAGCCTCTGCAAACGAGGGGAGTGGCTTGATGGCGTGGAAGATCTCGGCTTGCACGGCGAACTTGTCGCCGAGTCCATCGACCATTTGCATCGTGAGGGTGCGGTCGTCAATGGGAGAGCCGACCTCAGCCAACTGGTCGGCGATGTGCTGAAGGCGCCGTCAGTACTCTTCAATGGAGAGATCGCCGCGAGGAGTGTCCCTGAACTCCTGGTTCAGGTGCATAGCCTGGCCCTCCATGTTGTCGTAGAAGTAGGTGTGGAGGCGTGTCCAGGCGGCGTAGGCAGTGGAGTCCGCCTCGATAATGATATCCTGAAGAGGCTCGGAGACGGTGGAGACCATCCAGAGGACGATGTCACCGTCAGCGTCGCGCCAGGCGTCGTCAGCCGTGGCGTAGGCAGTGGCGACCTCGACGTGATCGTGTGCCTTGTAGCGTTGGAGTAGGAAGAGGAACAGCTTGCGCCACTTGGAGAAATTCTTCCCGGAGATGTCCACCTTGAAGGAGATGTAGTCGAGGATACGCACGTCGGCTGTGGTGAGGCTGGGTCGAGAGGAAGCAGCCACGGCAGGGGCAGGAAAAAGCTCAGATCCGATCGGGGTGAGCGTGGCGCGGGGCATGGCGGAGCGTGAGTGAGGTTGGAAGGGTGTGCTAGGATCGGTGTCCAGAGGGTTGATAACCGGCGAGGAGGTAGAGGAGAGAGCCGGCGAGGTGGACTGAGAGATGGAGGCGCTGGTGGCCATGAGAGGAGCTCTAGGCTCTGATACCAAGTTGACTTAGGGAATTGCCCGTGTATTCCATTGACAGAGATTGGTTACAGATATAGCCGCGAAGCGGGTCGTGCAGGTAGTGGCGCACGCAGGCGCTTATCCTGCTGTGGACTAGTTCCACCTGAAGACTAGGTCTAAGTACAGCAGTATACAACGGACATAAGTCCGGCCTAGGTACAATCTACAGGTGTGTCAACAATTAATTCACCAAAGTGCAAGTAGGCATGACTCATGTACACGAATTAAATGCAAATTGTGTTATCCGGCCATCTCTGGCAACAAATATAGCTCGCGGTAGTTTTGCGTGAGGAGGAGAAAAACGGCCTGAGTGCCATGATTTCATGGAACATATCCGTACAAGGGGTAAATACTAATCAAACATGCATGCGATTGATCTGTCAACAATGATTCAGACAATACACAGATCAAGTCAGAAAAGGACTACTGAGTACTAGCTACTCTCTCCGGCCTTCCACTACAAAGTAGATGATTTGGATCAGCTACAGTGCTACACCTACCTTCACGATATTGGCTAATCATCTTTAGTTTCGGATAAGCTACCTACCATAAGGCTAAGGTATAATCGCAATCTATCGACCGAACGATAAGAAAAGATATATCTTCTGGGAAATAATAGAAAGGACGATGGAGCAACAACTTTTACCAAACCCCCAGTAGCCATCACTGGAACCTGTAAGATCTGGCACTCCGTGAAGCCACGACTGAACAAGCCATCACTGGATTTCTGTTGTGTGTACAGCCGAAGTGTCTCCATAAATTTGGAAAGCATCAAGGAATAATTGTCACGCAAAAAATTACAATAGTAAGTGACGAGAAGACAAACTAAGGGTACTCCCGTGTCGCCCCGGCGGGCGGTCCATCAGTGGTGTTCATCGGATCTTGCGTGGACGGAGTCCTACTCGTTTGTGTCCTGAAATCGGTGGCTGCATGGCAACGGCGTATGCTCGGCGAGGCGTGGCGGTAGTAGTCCTGATCCAATGGTGACGCAAGAGTTTAGGAAGGGGTGACCCCTTATTCTTCGACAACGGCGGCCATCATGGTCATGTGGAGGATGAACCTGTCGAATCTTGAAATGGTGATGCCCTCGAAGTTTGCAAGGACGCAGATGGTATGAGATACCTGTTGGCACTAAGCCATGTCAGTGCGTGGCTAGTGTGTGTATCGTGTGCGTGCGTTGTGTGCGTTCTGTTAGAGTGTGCGTATGCAGTAACGAGTTAGGCGGAAGATCAGGTCAGTGCACGGCGAGCTGGCAGCGTGGATTGCGTTGGAGCGCGTCCTGGGCGCTGAGCCGCAACGTGCGGATCATGGGATCATGGGCGCGGCCGTGGCGTCGTTGTGTGCGCGCTAGAGCAGCTATAAAAGCCCACCCCTGTACTCCATTGCTGCATCGAGTTAGAGCTCGAGAGTGGGAAAGAAGGCGTCTGTGCGCCGGTGTTCTGTGCGCCCAAAAAAATCCAGTGTGTTGTCTCCCGTTCTTCAACCTCCATACGAGTGCACTGAGAGAGAGCTAGCTAGCTAGGAGGCCTGGCTGGGACGTCATTGCTGGGACTTCATTTGGTATCAGAGCGGGGTGATGGCGTTGGTTCCGTACGGTGGCGCTGGGGGGAGCGCGACGCCGCTTTCCTGTCCGGTGCTCACCGGCGACAACTACACCATCTGGGCGATCAAGGTGGAGGCGAACCTCGACGCGCAGGGGCTGTGGGAGGCGGTGGCTCCGGCGGACGCGGCCGCGGCGGTCGACCCGAAGAAGAACAAGACGGCGCGGGCTTACCTGCTCGGAGCTCTCGCCGAGGACATCCTGCTGCAGGTGTCGTCGAAGAAGACGGCGGCGGAGGTGTGGGCGAGCCTCAAGGCACGATTCGTCGGCGCGGATCGGGTGAGGGCGGCTCGGCTGTCCACGCTCCGCGGCGACTTCGACCGGCTGCGCATGGAGGACGGCGAGACGCTGGACGCCTACGCCGGCAGGATCGGAGGCATGGCGGCGCGCTACGCGGGGCTCGGAGCGACGTTGGACGACGTCTCCATGGTCAAGAAGCTGCTGGACACGGTGCCGGACCGCCTGTACGCTGCGGTGGCGGGCATCGAGCAGTTCTGTGACGTCGACAAGATGCCGTTCGAGGAGGCGCTCGGGCGGCTGAAGGCGTTCGAGGAGCGGACGCGGCGGCGCAGCCAGGACAGCGGCGGAGGTGGTGGCGACCAGCTCTTGCTCACTGCGGCACAGTGGGAGGCGCGGCGACGTCAGCGCGGCGGTGGCCTCGATGACGACGACGACGACGATGCTAGGAGCAGTGCGGGAGCTGGAGGCAAAGGACGGCGCGGGAAATGCAACAACTGCGGCATCCGCGGCCACTTCGCGCGGGACTGCCGCCGGCCGAAGAAAGAGAAGGAGCAGGCGCTCCTCTGCGACACCGTCGACGAGCCGGCGCTGTACTAGGCATGGCTTAGGGGGTGATTGTTGGCACTAAGCCATGTCAGTGCGTGGCTAGTGTGTGTATCGTGTGCGTGCGTTGTGTGCGTTCTGTTAGAGTGTGCGTATGCAGTAACGAGTTAGGCGGAAGATCAGGTCAGTGCACGGCGAGCTGGCAGCGTGGATTGCGTTGGAGCGCGTCCTGGGCGCTGAGCCGCAACGTGCGGATCATGGGATCATGGGCGCGGCCGTGGCGTCGTTGTGTGCGCGCTAGAGCAGCTATAAAAGCCCACCCCTGTACTCCATTGCTGCATCGAGTTAGAGCTCGAGAGTGGGAAAGAAGGCGTCTGTGCGCCGGTGTTCTGTGCGCCCAAAAAAATCCAGTGTGTTGTCTCCCGTTCTTCAACCTCCATACGAGTGCACTGAGAGAGAGCTAGCTAGCTAGGAGGCCTGGCTGGGACGTCATTGCTGGGACTTCAATACCCGCTTCACCCCGAAATCGGGATCTATCCGATAGGTACTAACCCATGGTATCTTTTGCGGAGGCATGTGCTACACACGGTGTGTAGCGAATTCTCAAGCCATACCCGTTGCACATTGAGAAAAGGTGGTTCCACAGTGTTTGGAAGTAGGGCGTTATGGGACGGAGTGACTTTCAATATCTCCTCAAATGATATCCCGCTAGTGAGGTGCCGTTAGCCAGACAAGTGTTGATGGTAGAGATGGCTTCGACGGTGAGTATATGCACTCTCTTGGAAACACAAGATTATTTTTGATCAGGCAATGCCAACGGTGTTGAAGTATATACTCTGTACTGTTATGTAACGGCTACACTCATGTATAGATAGATAGATAAGATCAGCTGACTGTAAGATCCGATAGTCTAGGGAGCTCCTCGTAGGCCACGACGGCACGACTCGCACTGAGCCTATATGTATCTGTAACTGATGTGAGTAATACAAGCTGAGTGATAGAGTTCAGTTTGGTATCAGAGCCCGTTCTTCTTCCCCGTTCTTCTTCCCCGTTCTTCTTCCCAGTTCTGTGCCTCTCCCCATGGCCGACGACGATTCCCTCTCCCTGTCTCAGCAACCAGGCAACTCCTCCGCCCTCCAGCTCCTCCCATCTCCTCCCACAACCGACGGCGTCGACATCACCCGCTTCATCAAGTTCAAGCTCGACGCCACGGCAGGTAACTACAACAAATGGCGAAATTTCTTCCTCATTGCCCTGACAAAGTACAACGCCCGCAATCATGTGGAGGAGGAGACGGCCCCTCATCTTGCCGATGAGGCCTGGCGGGCCGCCGACGCCGACATCATCTTGTGGATCTACACCACCATCTCTGACGAACTCCAGGACGTCTTCCTCGAGGCAGACTCCACCGCGTACACCGCCTGGCAAAACCTGAAGCACTTCTTCACCGAGAACGCGGAAGGCCGCGAGATCCACCTCGACAAGGCGTTCTCCAACGCCTCCCAGGGCGATCTGGACGTTGTGGCTTACTGCCGCAAGCTCAAGGGGATCGCGGAGCAACTCGGCGATGTCGGCGCCCCCGTCACCGACAAGAAGCTCACCATGCGTCTGATCGCCGGCCTCGACGATCGCTTCAAGATGCAACAGGAGATCCTCGAGACCATGAAGCCCTTTCCCTCCTTCATGCAGGCGCAATCTCGTCTTGAGCTCGCCGAGGAGAAGCTGAAGCTGAAGGCCGCGGCCCCTCCTCAGATCCTGCACGCCTCTGGCTCCAACGGCAACGGCAACACCGGCAATGGCAACACCGGCAACGGCAACGGCAACGGCGCCCAACCCTACCGCTTCTACGGACACTGCTACTCTTGCGGTGAGCAGGGCCACATCGCTCGCTACTGCCCACGCGGCCAGAACGGCCGTGGCGGTGGTCACCAGCCCCAAGGTCGCGGCGGCGGACCGCACCACTACGGCTACGGCAACAACCCTGGCTTTGGTCAGCCTTACGGGCGCGGTGGCGGACGTGGCTACCGCGGACGCGGACGCGGTGATCACGGCGGACGTGGTCACTACGGGTACGGGCAGCCCAACCAGAACGCCTACGGCACCGGTCACCCCGCTCCCTGGGCGCCCCCGAACGCGGCGAGCATTCTCGGCCCCCGCCCCGGCGCTCACCACCAGGTCTACACCCTGATGCCAGCTCCTGCGCCACAGCCAGCACCTGCTCCCTATGCTGCACCGCCCGTCCCCTCCTTCGACTACGCCGCCATGACGCATGCTGCTCCGAGCAACTCCACCAACTTCCACCCTGGCGGCGAATGGGTCGTCGACTCTGGAGCCACCACGCATGTCACTGGAAACCATGGTAATCTTTCCTCGTCTCATTCTCCTCAATGCACTGATTCTCGAAGCATCGTAGTAGGAAACGGATCCGCCATGCCTGTCTCATCTGTTGGTTCCACTACTCTCACTTCCCGGCCCTTCTATTTGAATGATGTTTTAGTTACACCTGCAGTCATCAAAAATCTCATATCTGTGCGCAAATTTACTCGCGATAACTCGTGTTCTATTGAGTTTGACCCCACTGGCTTTTCTGTGAAGGACCTAGCAACACGGAGCATCCTCATGCGCTCCAGTAGCAGCGGTGATCTCTATCCGTTCTTCGGCGACCTCCACTCCTCCAACACTGCTCTGACGGTCTCCACCACCCGTGAATTGTGGCATCGCCGCCTTGGCCACCCCAGCGACGCCAGTCTCGCTCGCATTTCATCCACCTTTTCCGAGCCATGTACCCCCTCTAGCAATAAATCACCAATTTGTGAAGCGTGTCAGCTAGGAAAACAGCCTCGCCTACCTTTCCCCACTTCCTCTAGCTATACCACCTCCCCTTCCAACTTATTCACTGTGATTTGTGGACTTCTCCAATTTCTAGTTTTTCAGGTTATAATTATTATCTCATTGTTGTTGATGATTATTCTCATTATTCTTGGGCTTTTCCAATCCGCAATAAATCAGATACAGCAGCCACTCTTCAGAGATTTTTTGTCTATGTGCGTACTCAATTTGATAAAATTGTTCAGTGTGTCCAGTGTGACAATGGTGGGGAGTTTCTGAACAATGTTCTTCGTGCTTTCTTTGCCGCAAATGGGATTTTGTTTCGTTTTTCGTGCCCACACACTTCACCGCAAAACGGCAAAGCAGAACGCATGTTACACACTACCAATGATGTCATACGCACGCTCCTCGCACAAGCACACCTCCCACCTACCTTCTGGGTCGAGGCCCTCCATACCGCAAACCATCTCCTAAATCTACGTCCATCACGCGCCATTCACGATACCATACCACACTTTCGTCTCTTTGGGAGCCACCCCACATACACTCACCTTCGCACATTCGGATGTGCTTGCTACCCAAACCTCTATGCCACCACTGCCCACAAATTGCAGCCATGCTCCACCTTATGCATTTTCCTTGGGTATCCACGCGAACATAAGGGTTTTCGGTGTTTTGATTTATCCACGCGACGCGTTTTTGTCTCCAGACACGTTATTTTTGACGAATCCAATTTTCCCTATCAAAACCCACCGCAACACACACCCGCGCCCACACAGCAGCCCGCCACACCAAATCCTACCAGAATCCGCACCGGGATCCCCGCTCCTCCAGGCGCTGCGCGCGCATCCGTCCAGAATACCGCGTCCTCCCCTCCGCACCAACCACAGCACTCCACGTCGCCACCCAGCATCATCAGTGCGCAATCATTGCGCACGGGCGGATCCACCTCGTTTGATGCGCGCCCTGACGTGCTCAGTCCACCCGCACCTGCCGCGACCGGATCTTCCTCGCTGGACGCGCCTGTCGGCCACCCGCAGCCTCAGCCAACCACTCCGGACTCGCCACGCCATCCCACACTGCCCCCACACGCCATTCCGGTAAACCCACCCGAAAATGCACACAGGATGCACACTAGAGCTAAAAACGGATTTCTCATGCCCAAGCGTCTATTTAATCTTTCTGCCGTCACCCCTAACCCCAAACTCTCACCTCTACCATCTTCGTATAAACAGGCCATTAAAGATCCGAATTGGTATGCTGCGATGCTAGATGAATACAATGCTTTGTTGCAGAATGACACTTGGTATTTGATTCCATGTCCTGCAGGTGCCAACGTTGTTACCAGGAAGTGGATCTTTCGCCATAAGCTGAACCCTGATGGATCTCTCTCACGCTATAAAGCCCGATGGGTGGTCCGTGGTTTCACGCAACGAGAAGGTGTGGATTATGGTGAGACCTTCAGCCCCGTTGTCAAACCAGCTACAATTCGAGTTGTCCTCTCCCTTGCTACCACCCACTCATGGCCTATTCACCAACTTGATGTCAAAAACGCCTTCCTCCACGGTACACTCCAAGAAACTGTATATTGCCAACAACCCTCGGGTTTTGTCCACTCCTCCATGCCTCACCACGTTTGTCATCTCAAAAAATCTTTATACGGCCTAAAGCAAGCACCCCGCACTTGGTTTACACGCTTTACCACCTACATTCTCTCCATTGGGTTCTCTGCCTCCAAATGTGACTCATCTCTTTTTATTCTTCGACGTGGCAACAACATGGCCTATCTCCTATTATATGTTGACGATATACTCCTCACTGCCAACACCAGCTCACTCCTACAAACCATTATCACCGCTCTCTCTACTGAATTCTCTATGTCCGACCTTGGTCCCTTACATCATTTCTTGGGTATTAATGTGCACCGCAACTCCTCGGGTCTCTTCCTGTCTCAACAGCAATACACTCTCGACATTCTCGAACGCGCCAACATGCTCCATTGCAATCCCCTCACCACCCCTATAGATGCACGGGCCAAACCTTCTGCTCATGATGGGGTTCCCTTCTCCGACCCCTCTCTCTTTCGCAGCTTAGCCGGGGCGCTCCAATATCTAACCCTTACACGCCCCGATATCGCATACACCGTTCAGCAACTCTGCCTGTTCATGCACGCGCCCACCACCACCCATTTCCAGCTCGCCAAGCGCCTGCTTCGCTACCTCAGAGGCACTGCACATTATGGTCTACAGCTATATCGTCACTCCTCAGATGATCTCATAGCATATAGTGATGCCGATTGGGCGGGGTGCCCGGATACCCGCCGTTCCACCTCTGGTTTTTGCGTCTTTCTTGGCGCCAATCTCGTGTCCTGGTCTTCTAAACGCCAAGCTACTGTCTCACGATCCAGTGCCGAGGCCGAATACCGTGCGGTGGCGAATTGTGTCGCCGAGTCCTGCTGGATGCGGCAACTGTTAACTGAACTTCATCGACCTCCAAGCCGTGCCACCGTCGTGTATTGTGATAATATCAGTGCAATGTATCTCTCTACTAACCCTGTGCAACATCAACGCACGAAACATGTGGAGATCGACTTGCAGTTCGCGGATATCTTCACCAAAGGGCTGCCAACAACGGTGTTTTGTGACTTTCGATCCAGTCTGAACATTTTTCCCTCTGATGTTCAGACTGAGGGGGGATGTTGAAGTATATACTCTGTACTGTTATGTAACGGCTACACTCATGTATAGATAGATAGATAAGATCAGCTGACTGTAAGATCCGATAGTCTAGGGAGCTCCTCGTAGGCCACGACGGCACGACTCGCACTGAGCCTATATGTATCTGTAACTGATGTGAGTAATACAAGCTGAGTGATAGAGTTCAGTTAACGGGTGCCCCTGCGTCGTGAATTTGTTGAAGGTGGTCTCTTGAATCTCGGTTCTGTGTATGCAAATCTCGATGTTGACCTATATGGTTGGACTCGTCATCACTGTTGGACTCGTCATCACTGGTGCACGGGGAGATCCTTTATGCAAAATTGATGTTTTTCACTAAGTTACCATATCGCCATCGTATCACACCCTAAGGATGAGAAAACTGATATTAAACGTGTTTATATTTTCTCTTGCCATCAATACAAACTGCATGGTGCAACGGTCAGCTGTTTATTTATTTTTTTGATAAAGGAAATATATTAATACCAGGCCTATATGTACACCGTGAAACCAGGTCCTTTATATTCCCTCCGTTCCTAAATATAAGATGTTCTAGCCATTACTCATGTTGTCTTGATACACACTAATATGAATGAACATATATGCTAAAAGTTGTCTATATACATATAGACATGTATGGCTGTAGAAAATGACTAAAACATGTTACATTTAGAAACGGAGCGAGTATATCTTAAAAAAAACAGATCACCGGGGCCTTTATCAAGTCCAATTCTGTCCCCAAAAAAAGACGCACAACATTCACACTAGCTACATGCCATCGACGACTGTTGGGGCCATCAGATCCTGCACATGTTTTCCTATGGGAATGAGCAAATTAACCTTTAGCTAATGGCACCGGAGAGCTTAATGCTTTGTTTGTTGGATATACAGTAATTACTTGCGTGCTACTCCGGCACGTACTGCACGCTAGCTAGCTACCAGCCGACAGGATATGATCTGCTCTGTTCTGTTGTGTGTTGTCTTGGTGTGTGTTGTTAATGATGCTCGTTAATTTTGTGACCGGCTGGCTAATACGCGATCGATGATCGATCAGTGTGGACATGAGAGTAGAGCTCACGGGAACCTCGATCGTTGTCTCATGACTGGAGGTTCCCGCCACAGAAGAATGAGCGCGGTGTGTGCCGTTGGAGGGGCACCGGTCAACAGTTGAGCTTGCAGTACTACTGCCGATCGAGCTGCGTATCCAATAATCCACACATGTTACGAGCGGTGATGGATCTCTGGTCTTTGTGGAAAAATCAAAACCCACTCCAATGAAAATAGAATTGAACTAAAATTTAGCTAATAATCATGCATTCATAGGTAGGTGAGAAAACTAAAACATAAATATAAACAAAAGAGGCCCTACCTACATTGCTAGAATTCGCCAGTGAAGTTGCTGCCTCTCTAGGCTGATTCACGCCGCCAATAAAGCATAGGAATCCTCGTCGTCACCGAGGATGACGTACGGAGGCGTTTGGTAGAGGTCGGCTGGAGGCGCGGCCGAAGGTGTTGTATGTGGCGCCTGTGGCCACGCCCTCGCTGGTGCCCAGGCCTAATGTACCTCGCGCGCATCCCACAGAGACCATGTCGCAAGGCCGAGTTGGGCATTGGCCACAGCCGCAATCTCTACCGACTCGTAGAGGGCGGGGGCTAGATCTGGCCACATTCCAAACTCGTGGAGCTCGGACACTTCGATGGCGGCGTGAATGGCCTCGTCCTCCTCCTCTAGTGGCGTCGCGGGCGCGGGAAGGGCATGGGCCAGGCGGCTCGTACTCCATGTCGTCATCGCTCGAGTCTGGCTCATACTTTGGGGCACGGGGCTGCGGCATACGGCGGCGGGTGAGCCGCCAGCCATTGCAGAGGTGCACATCCCCCCGCGTCACCGACACCTCATCCTGCCAGAAGAGCGTACCCACCGCCACATTGACGTAGAGGTGGTCCCGATGGTGTGGCCGACGGAAGAGGAGGTGGCCTCATCGTCGTCGAGGCCGCGCTTGAACCAGCTCTGGGTCATGGCCATGGCCGAAGTTGGGGTTTTTCTAGGGTTTGGTCGGTGGGGGGGAGTAGACAATGTGGGAACGGAGTGAGAGGTGGACAGGGAAGGGACGCCGACGCGGTCCCAGTAAAAAGAACCGGTCAAAGACATGCCAAAGACCGTGTTGTCGCTGCCAGGTGGGGCAGCGAGGACGCACACGTGTCCACGGACCGTGGCCAATTGTGTACCAAAGTTGTGCTAAGTTTTACAGAAAACTGTCATCTCCGCCCCTCGGTCCATTTAGGGTGGCCCGTTGAAATGAGTTCCTGCAATAAATGTGTCCGCACAGAACAAAAGGATTGAAATGTTCGATTTGTGGGCGTTGGGTTTGGCCTTAGCGCCTAAGGTAACGTGTGGGTGTGTGGACACCAGAGGCTAAATTTCTTTTTTTCAAGGGCATCAACATGTGACAAACAATAGTCTAAGGAAATTCAGCCAAGCAGATACCTCAGGATAGGAGAGGATGTCGACTTTTCTCCTGGGCAATTGCCATGGTAGAGGTTCTCCTAAGATTTTCTTAATAACTTCTTGAATAGGTTTAGGGGGATAATCCTAATCATACGTCTCACCAACTAATTAGTTGTAAGATTAACGAAAGGTTCTACTTTATAACCATCCCATTATTATATTATAATCACGTAAGCTCGTAACATCATGGCCCTGATACATTGCTAAGGTGATTTTCGGCGGGGTCGATAGCTGACGAGCAGGGCCGTCTTCAGAAATTGGGGGCCTTGTGCGACACTCTAAACATCTCCATAAATCAAGGCATGTGCATTAATTCTATCTCGTTTTATTATAGAACACAAGACTGCAATTAGTTCATTTTAGATGACCAAAATCATATTTTCTAACATTATTTGAACATGTCTTTGCTTGCTGGACACAAAGAATGAATTGACATACATGCACACAAAAGATGAAAAGGACAACGTAATTAATGCACTTGCATTCAGTATACTCCCTCCCTCCGTCTGGGTTTATAGGTCATGCGCGTGTTCCTAAGTTATCAATTTGACCAACTTAATCTGAGTTATATAACATAAAAATTATATCATTGGAAAATACAACATCTGAAGTTTTGAATGGTATAATTTTTTTTTGTTACATATGTCTTATTTTAAATTGGCAAACTTGACGACCTAAAAATACGCGGAGGACCTAATTACCCGGACGGATGGAGTACTCACCAACTTAATCGTCCCAGAAAAATTTAGGACTTGGAGCTGTGAAGCTGTATTGTTAACTTATTCCTAGCACGCACCTGATCTAGTGACGATAAGATGAAACTGATCCTGGTCATGGATACCATAACTTGATCAAGTTATGATTAAGAAAGAGTGATAGAGACAAGATATTATGTAAACCGGATTAATATGGCATGATATAAACCAATGCGGTATATCTAGAGATATTCTAAGACTATACTTGCCCACTAAAACAAAACAGAGTATTAGCGACCAGATATTTGTGACTCTACCGGGCTGTACTAGCTCGCGCGCGCGCGAGCGATCCCAATCTCTCGAGCGTTTTCCGACCAGGTGGGATGTGTCAAAAAGGGAAAGTACTGTTTACGTGCGGTGACCGTTTTAGGAGAAATTTCCCGGAAGCTGTACGCGGTGCTATTCCCTTTGCGTGCGATGAATATTAGGTAACGCTAATAATTTTGCACGTACACTATTTTTGGTTGCGCGGGCGTACAGTTTCACGAAAAGAGTAAATGTGCAAAAACTATTCTATTCCCTTTTTTTTTGGCGCAAGCGCACAGTTTCATGAAAAAAAAGGTTTTACTTTTATTGTGGAAAAAATACTGTGCAATAAAAGCTTTAAAAAATTATTTGGAAAATCCTATTCCCTTTTTTCTAAACCATATAAGTGTTGTCCATTTCCTTTTAATTTTTTCGACTTAAGAAATAATTATGGGGTGTGTCTACCTAGCGCGCGCGATTGGAAGGTTTCTGTTCATCGGTTTCCGACAAGATTTGATCCCTGCTATTCCCTTTTTTATTATTTTTACTTGCATAAAAAAAGATGTCAGTCAATTAATTCTCTTTTTGGGCTAGTGATTTTTTAGGGCAAGAAAAAAAGGGTGGGAGATAGAAAAAATTTCCACTTCCAACTAGTATAAATTTTTTCGCTTCCAATTAGTGTAAAAAATCCCACTGTCTAGTAGAAAAAAAATACACTTCCTCCGCTTCGCTGCTGCCGGAGGGGCGCCGGCGAACAACCGCTGTGCGCGCCCCTGTGATGGCGGCGGCGTTTTTTTTTCTTCCAACGGATGGGCATGGCGGCGGGCGCTGCTCCGTCGACCTGCGTGGCTTGGCGCCATCGTCACCGGCATGGAGGAGCAAGGGAGAAGTTGTGTGGGGGGCTGCTGAGGGCCGTGGTCTACGGCGTCGGTGATGCGCCTGGTTGGACGTGGCCGGCCCGAGACGGTGGCGCCCGGGCCGCCGGGCTCGGGCGGCGGATGGTGGAGGTCCGTCGGTGGTGTTACCGGGGCTGGGGCGCTGCTGCTGTACTCCGGTATGGTGGAGGCTGCGCGCCCAGATGGGCTTGGCGGGCCCGATCTGGGCTCGTCGGGCCCGGTTGGTGGTTGGCTCTGGCGGTGCGCCTCCGGAGCTGCTGCTGGGTGTGCGAACCGGCGCTGGTCGCAGGCTGTGTTGGCCCGGAGGTGGTGGCTTTGGAGCTCCTGTCGGCATGGTGCCGCGAGGCGACGTCCTCTCCGACCGGTGTCTCCGCGTGGTGCGGCGTTTCGGGCGCGGGATCGATGGCATCCGGGCCCCAACTCTAGTGGGAGGTGCTGCAGGTGGTGAGGGTTGGGGAAGAGGAAGCCGGGGAAGCGGCCCCGGATCTGTGCTTGGGTCGCAGTTGGCAAGGCGTTGGCCGTGGCGGGAGGTGCCGCAGGTGCTGCGACATGGCGTGTTGGTGGTCGGGCCGGTCCCCGTGGGGCGGTTCGCGGGGTTTGCAACGCCGCGCGAAAGCCCTGCACCGGTGCTCGACCGGGGCCGACGACGGCGACGCCTCTCGGCGCCGCGTCCTTCATGAAGGCGTCGTCGAGGCGGTGCTTTCACTTCTCCGCGCCGGGTTCTCCGGGGGAAACCCTAGATTCCTCGCGGGATCGGGCGAGGGCGGCGCTCCTGCGTTGCTTGCCTCTTGGGGCCTCGCCTTGGACGTTCCACCGGCCTGTGGGGGCCGTGGGGTGTTGGTGGTTGGTGGCGGCATCTTCGTCGTCGGCTAGGCGGTGCGCGGTCCTGGGGCCGGCGTGGATGTCGGAGCGGCGGCTACGGATGACTTGCCTTGAGGTTGCCTCCGCCGTGTTTAGTGTCGGTTTTGGTTGCTAGGGCAACTTGATCGTCGGCTAGTTTGAATGCGCGGCCTTGGGGACGGCGTGGATGTCGGAGCGGTGGCTCCGGGGTTTCTTCTTGCGTTGAGTTTATCTCCACCGTTATAGTGTCGGCTTTGGTTGCTAGGGCGACATGGTCGGCGGCTAGTTTAGGTGCGTGGCCCTGGAGGCAGCGTGGATGTCAGAGCGGCGGCTTCGTGTTTTCGACTTGCGTGAGGTTGCCTCCGCAGTGGTAGTGACGGCTATGGTTGCTCGGGTGACATGGTCATCGACTCGAGTTGTATCTTTTTTCTTTTTAGGCCTCGTCCTTCATGTTTTGCCTCGTTCCAATTTTTTTTTTTAAAAGCCTCGTTTCAAAAAAAAAACTAGTAGAGAAAATTCCACTTCCAACTAGTATAAATTTTTTCCACTTCCAACTAGTATAAAAAGACTGTAAATCTAGTAGAAAAATTACCAACATCTTGTGCAGGAAAAAAATTATTGTGCAAATTTATTGGATGTCTCTGGTAAGTGCGCGACTCCTTGCGACGGCACCGGCCCATTCCCACTGTCCGACTCCTTGTAATTTTGATTCATCACGATTGTAAAACATTCTTGGTGGTTTAAAAAATGATGGTAAAGTTGGCATTCAATGCTCTTGAAAAAAAAGGCATCCCTTGATTATTCTTTAAGTTGGTAATTTTCATACATATTAGTTGATAACCAATTTTAGACTTGATAACATTCTTGGGAATAGACTATATATTGGTTTCTAAAAATAGATGGTAAATTTCATGCATCTCCCTTTGTACCATTCTTGAGAAATTATATATAGGTTTTCAAAGGGTTGGTAATTTTCATTCATCACCCCCCTAAAAAAATATTCTTGGGAATACACTATATATTGGTTTCTAAAAAAAAAGTTGATAATTTCCATTCATTGCCCTTGATAACTTTCTTGGGAAATAAAAATATATATTGGTTCTTACAAAGTTGGTAGTTTCCATTCATCTCCCTTTATAACATTCTTAGGAAAAATATATATATATATATAGGTTTTCAAAAGGTTGATAATTTTCATTCATCACCCCCTATATAACATTCTTGGGAATATACTATATATTGGTTTCTAAAAAAAGGTTGGTAATTTTCATTCATTGCCCCTGATAACTTTCTTTGGAAATAAAAATATATATTGGTTCTTAAAAAGTTGGTAGTTTCCATTCATCTCCCTTAATAACTCTTGGAAAAAAAAATATATATATAGGTTTTCAAAAGGTTGGTTATTTTCATTCACCGCCCCCCTATATAACATTCTTGGGAATGTACTATATATTGGTTTCTAAAAAAAGGTTGGTAATTTCCATTCATTGCCCTTGATAAATTTTTTGGGAAATAAATATATATATTGGTTCTTAAAAAGTTGGTAGGTTCGGTTCATCCCCCTTGATAACATTATTGGGAAAATTATATATATGTTTTCAAAAGGGTTGGTAATTTACATTCATTGGCCTTGATAACTTACTTGGGAAATAAAAAAAATATTGGTTCTTAAAAAGTTGGTAGTTTCCATTCATCTCCCTTGATAACTTTATTGGGAAAATTATATATAGGTTTTGAAAAGGTTGGTAATATTCATTCATCACCCTTGGTAACATTATTGGGAATAGACTATATAATGGTTTCTAAAAAAGGTTGGTAATTTTCATCCATCTCCATTGATAACATTATTGGGAATACACTATATACTGGTTTTTGAAAAAGGTTGTTAATTTTAATTCATTGCCCCTTATAACTTTCTTGGGAAATAAAAATATATGTTGGTTTCTAAAAAAGGTTGGTAATTTCCATTATCTCCCTTGATAACATTCTTGGGGAAGTTATAAATATGTTTTCAAAGGGTTGGTAGTTTCCATTCATCTCCCTTGATAACTTTCTTTGGAAAGAAATATATATAGGTTTTCAAAGGGGTGGTAATTTCCATTCATCTCCCTTGATAACATTATTGAGAAAATTATATATAGGGTTTGAAAAGGTTGGTAATATTCATTCATCACCCTTGGTAACATTATTGGGAATAGACTATATACTGGTTTGTAAAAAAGGTTGGTAATTTTCATTCATCTCCCTTGATAACATTATTGGGAATAGAATATATACTGGTTTTTGAAAAAGGTTGTTAATTTTAATTCATTGCCCCTTATAACTTTCTTGGGAAATAAAAATATATATTGGTTTCTAAAAAAAGGTTGGTAATTTCCATTATCTCCCTTGATAACATTCTTGGGAAAGTTATAAATATGTTTTCAAAGGGTTGGTAGTTTCCATTCATCTCCCTTGATAACTTTCTTTGGAAATAAATATATGTAGGTTTTCAAAGGGTTGGTAATTTCCATTCATCTCCGTTGATAACATTATTGGGAAAATTATATATAGGTTTTTGAAGGGTTGGTAATTTTCATTCGTCACCCTTGATAACATTCTTGAGAATAAACTATACATTGGTTTCTAAAAAAGAGGTTGGTAATTTCCATTCATTACCCTGGATAACTTTCTTTGGAAATAAAAATATATATTGGTTCTTAAAAGTTGGTAATTTCCATTCATCTCCATTGATAACATTCTTGGGAAAAATATATATAAGTTTTTGAAGGGTTGGTAATTTTCATTCAACACCCTTGATAACATTCTTGGGAATAGACTATATATTGGTTTTTAAAAAAATGGTTGGTAATTTCCATTGATTGCCCTTGGTAACTATCTTGGGAAAACAAAGATATATACTGTTTCTTAAAAAAAGTTGGTAGGTTCCATTCATCTCCCTTGATAACATTCTTGGGGAAATTATATATAGGTTTTCAAAAGGGTTGGTCATTTCATTCATCGCCCTTGATAACATTCTTGGGAAAATATCATATATATTGTTTTCTAAAAAGGTTGGTAATTTCCATTCATATCCCTTGATAACTTTCTTGGGAAAATTATATATACGTTTTCAAAAGGTTGGTAATTTCCATTCATTACCCCTGATAACTTTCTTTGGAAATAAAAATATATATTGGTTCTTAAAAAGTTGGTAATTTCAATTCATCTCCGTTGATAACATTCTTGGGAAAATTATATATAGGTTTCTAAAGGGTTGGTAATTTCCATTCATCTCCGTTGATAACATTCTTGGGAAAATTATATATAGGTTTTTGAAGGGTTGGTAATTTTCATTCATCGCCCTTGATAACATTCTTGGGGATGGACTATATACTGGTTTTTACAAAAGGTTGGTAATTTCCATTCATTGCCCTTGATAACTTTCTTGGGAAATAAAAATATATATTGGTTCTTAAAAAGTTGGTAATTTCCATTCATCTCCGTTGATAACATTTCTTGGGAAAATTATATATAAGTTTTTGATGGGTTGGTATTATCCATTCATCTCCGTTGATAACATTCTTAGGGTAACATTTTTTTGGGAAAATTATATATAAGTTTTTGAAAGGGTTGGTAATTTCCATTCATCTCCGTTGATAACATTCTTAGGGTAACATTCTTGGGAATAGACTATATATTGGTTTCTAAAAAAGGTTGGTAATTTCCATTCATTGCCCCTGATAACTTTCTTTGGAAATAAAAATATATATTGGTTCTTAAAAAGTTGGTAATTTCCATTCATCTTCGTTGATAACATTCTTGGGAAAATTATATATAGGTTTTTGAAGGGTTGGTAATTTCCATTCATCTCCGTTGATAACATTCTTGGGAAAATTATATATAGGTTTTTAAAGGGTTGGTAATTTTCATTCATCACCCTTGATAATATTCTTCGGAATAGACTACACATTGGTTTCTAAAAAAAATATTGGTAATATTCATTCATTGCCCTTGATAACTTTCTTGTGAAATAAAAATATATATTCGTTCTTAAAAAGTTGGTAATTTCCATTCATCTCCGTTGATAACATTCTTGGGAAAATTATATATAAGTTTTTGAATGGTTGGTAATTTCCATTCATCTCCGTTGATAACATTCTTAGTGTAACATTCTTGGGAATATACTATATATTAGTTTCTAAAAAAGGTTGGTGCAAAAGTTGTCATTGAACACTCTTGGTAAAAAAAAAACAGTATCCTCCTAAAAATTATTCTTTACATTGGTAATTCTCATACAAAACCAGTTGAGAACGTCATCGTTGTCTTCGGGTTGGTAAAATTCTTACATCTAAGTTGATAAAACATTGCTAAAAATAATAAAATTATTTTTCTACTTTTTATTTATAACCCATTTTGATTCAATAAAACATCTTATTGTTGTTATTGTGACCTGGCAGGTGCACCGAGGCGTGCGGACTCGGCCCGCGTGTTCACCATCATCAACCAATGCCAGACAGACATGTGGCCGGCGGTGACGCCCGGCAAGAGCTTCGACGGCGGCGGGTTCGCGCTACGGCCTGGTCAGTCCATTGTCTTCACTGCCCCCGTGGGGTGGTCAGGACGCGTCTGGGGCCGGACCGGGTGCAACTTCGACCCAGCCGGCAACGGCACGTGTGAGACGGGCGCGTGCGGGACATCGCTGCAGTGCGCGTCCTAGCCTGGGCAGCGGAATGGCGCGCATCGCATCATGCACGCAGAGGCAGCGCTGGTGGTCCCTACCTAGCTTCAACCGGCTGACCTCGGATAGGTTCTCGGCCACAGCTTCCGAATTAGGACCACGCCTCGTCCAGCGTTGATCTTTCTGGTGAAGTGACAGGACCCTTCTCTTCTCGGGAAGTGATCTTCATGCGATCCGTCTGAACTCGACAGGCAGCAGCAGTGTCCTTCCGCTCGTGTTTCTTTCGCTTGCTCTGCTCGTATGTGTGTCAACGTAATTTTGTTTAGTTCAGTTAAGGGTAACACAGATTTTACTATGCTGACGGGAAGCAGGTTTTCGCTCTTTGGACTCTCCAGAGTCCAGAGCAGGTAGGTCTCAGTGGGCAGGGTCGGGTGTCTCTCTGTTTCAGTAGTGGCTCCAGAGCGCGGCGTAATCAGCTCCGCCATCCCAGCACATCTCGGTGAATTCCGGCGGCGACGGCGGCTCCAGGAGCATCCACTCTGCGAGCTCAGCGTAGTACATATCCCCGGACATGCCGAACTCGAAGTCGAACATGTCGCTGCCCAGTACTGCAGCCGCCGGCAACTCGAACAGTCCGTCCAGATCAGAAGGCTCGGAGGTCGCTGAGGAGCCGGCGTTGTCCGTGGACGACAACGTGGACGCTCTGGAGGTGTCGGCCTCGTCAACGGTGACGGTCGCGGCGCAATTGGCAGCCTCCCGGCGCTGGAAGTCCGCGACGGAGGCGAGCGCCGCGCGCCGAACGTGGGCGAGGTCGCCGAGCCCGGCCGGCACGGCGAGGAGCCACGCAGAGTCCGCGAAGTTGAGGCACAAGGCGGAGCGGCCACCCAGCGCGAGCATGGCCGCGTCGAGCGCTTCAGCCGGTGCCCTCTGATTCGGCAATCCATCGACGAATTCGTCGATTGGGGAGGTCCCTGTGAGGATCGACCTCCGGTGACGTCACTGGATGACGTTTCGGGGGCTCGGTTTCGTTGTACGAGCGTACGTTCGGAGCGAGCGAGCGCTCGCGCGCTCGTTGAAGAGCAATTTCGGACTCTACCGGAACTACTAATTGCAACCAATTCGTAGCCTCCGAAAAATTTGATGGTAGCTATTGACTTGACTGACCTATAGTTACCCATTATTGCAAAGTTGGTTGCTAAAAGGTTTTAGCGACTAGACCGTGGCTACCACAAACTAACCAAGCTTACAAATGTTATTAGTAACCAATTTAGTACCGCAACCAGCCACTTTGTTGAAAAAATGTGAGTTATCTAATACTTCCTCCGTATCAAAATATAAGATGTTTTAGCATTTTGTAGATATAATGTACCTAGACGTGTTTTAGTGTGTAGATTCATACGCATTTTACACTAAAACATGTCGAGATACGTATTGTTTAGGAATTGCTAAAACATCTTATATTTCGATACGGAGGGAGTAGTAGCGGACAAGACACCCCCATATTAATATACCCAATATGGATCGTTATATGCATGCCATCAAGTAGGAAAGCTAGCTTCTATAGTTCTTAAACCGAATTTTAAGTAGGAAGCCTTCTATCCATCTTACCTTACCTAATTTAGCTTCCGTACATTTTCAATGTCATAAGGGATTGCCTATGTCTCGGTCGACTGATTTTTTCTTAAGTCCCAGTCAATTCAGAAAAATGCAACTATTAAAGAAAAGTGCAATTGAAATTTTCTGAACAGAAAAATGGAACTGAACTCATTTCGTTTGTGAGTCCAGAAAAGTGCAATTGCTCATTTTTTGAACTGCGGTTGCACTTTTCTCAAAAGTGAATGAGGCTTAAGAAAATCTCGGTCGACTGAGATTTAGCAAAACCAATTTCGTAAACATGACCTAAATAACATATCAAAATATGAAAAGAAGCGGGCTGATCGGCCGAGCGACCTCTCTCTTCTACCTACTGCTGCGCCAGCCGCAGTGTCGCATGCTATGCCCTCTTGTGGTAATGTTGAGTTGACCGCTCGGCCACCTAATCCTCCCCCGGCCACGTAGTATATAAATAAACCGCGCCAGGTCAGTCCATCCCATGCATACACCAAGCGATTGATCGTTCTTCGAGTTGACGAGCTGCATTTGCATCGGTCACCTTACTCGTTGGCAGACCATAAGCTAGTAAGCTAAGCTTGCATTGCTTAGGTGCGATCGAATCGACGCCGCCGCGGTAGCTGACATTCATGGGTGGAGGCAGCCCAATGCAGGCGGGGCTTGTGGCCCCCGGTGTCAAGGACAGGAAGGTTCTGGCGTTCAAGCGGGACGCGCTCAAGGAGAAGGACGCCGTCGCCGGCCTCATGCGCTCGATCGCCAGCTCCGGCGTGCGCAGCGCCTTCTACGTCTTGGACCTCCCCAGGGTCGTAGACCTGCACAGGCGCTGGCGCCGCGCGCTCCCCGACGTACGGCCCTTCTACGCCGTCAAGTGCAACCCGGAGCCGGCCCTGCTCGGCGCGCTGGCCGCGCTCCGCGCCGGGTTCGACTGCGCCAGCCGCGCCGAGATGGAGGCGGTGCTCGCGCTCGGCGTCGACCCCGGGAGCATCGTCTACGCCAACCCGTGTAAGCCCGAGGCGCACATCGAGTACGCGGCCGAGGTCGGTGTCAACCTCACCACGTACGACTCCGTGGAGGAGGTGCCCAAGGTGAAACGCTGCCACCCTAACTGCGAGCTCGTCCTCCGCATCAAGGGCCCCGACAACGGCGACGCCAAGGTCGACCTCGGCACCAAGTACGGCGCGCATGCCGACGAGGTGGTCCCGCTCCTGCGCGCCGCGCAGCACGCGGGTCTCGGCGTGGCCGGCGTATCTTTCCACGTGGGCAGCGGAGGGTCCCGCACCGACGTGTACCAAGGAGCCATCAAGGCCGCGCGCGCGGCGTTCGACACGGCCGCCGCTCTCGGCATGCCGCCCATGCGCGTGCTAGACATCGGCGGCGGCTTCGTCGCCGGCGCCACCTTCGACGAGGCAGGCAGCGGTCATCGACGACGCGCTCGTTCAGCACTTCGGCGACCTCCCGTGCGTGGAGGTGATCGGCGAGCCGGGCCGGTACTTTGCCGAGACGGCTTTCACGCTCGCGGCGCGCGTCATCGGGAAGCGCAGCGCAGCGAGGTACGGGAGTACTGGATCGACGACGGCCTCTACGGCTCGCTCAACTGCGTCCTCATGGACGACTACGTGCCGCGCCCGAGGCCGCTGGCCGCGCGGCGCCCTGGCGAGAAGACGTACGCGTCCACGGTTTTCGGGCCGACGTGTGACTCCCTGGACACGGTGGTGACCGGGTACCAGCTGCCGGAGATGAGCGTGGGGGAGTGGCTCGTGTTCGATGACATGGGCGCCTACACCACCGGTTCCGGCTCCAACTTCAACGGCTTCTACACGTCCGACATTAAGACATTCTTGGCATACTCCAGCTATAGAGTCAAGTCGGGGTCGACAACATTTCATATGGACGCGATCGAAGCGCACGTTGCATTTTTTTTCATTTACTTACGTATACGACAGATTGACCACATAATAAAAGGCTGCATATATATAAATCTACGTTCTAAAAATGGATAAGCTGTACTGAAGATGTACTGTACTAGCATTCTGGACTATGGCTTGTTGACGTGGACGTCACATCCACATTACCATACTGTATTACTGCCACATTTCTGGATGTGAGGTGGGATCATTACCATTTGAGTATTTGGCTATTTCGATTCATTATCGAAAATTGTTAAATAAATAACAGGAATAGGTAGAGGACCGATTTGAGCGGAAATTGGGATCATGGTTAGGCAAGATGCTTTCATATGAAGATCATCTTGTGTTAATCCATTCTGTTCTTACTAGTTTTTTATCCATGTTTCTCTTGTCATTCTTTCAGATATCAAGGGGGGAACCTAAAGGACTTCTATCGCTTGTGATTCTTTTGTCAAAGCACTCAGACCAAGAAAAAATCTATCAACTAACGAAATAGAATATTATATGTCGGCCTAAAGACCAGAGGATGGAAATTGAAATAGTTAAGATGAAAATAAGTGTTTACTCAGGTAGTCATTGGTTAAACTGTTAAATGAAGAAGGGGAATGAGAGGAGCTGCTACAAATAAGTATTTAGGTGGAAAACCAATATCCCAAGTACATGCTAATTAAACCCACTCATTCTCCTTTTTGAAAGGAATTATGGGGTCAAAGAAGATTTTTCGCACGCGGGTCATTCAACGTTGGTAATGTTTGCACTCCAAGGCCCTGGGAGGATGTTTGGTTGGGGAACACTCCTTATTGGGGGAGTATCCTGATGGAAATATGACCTAGAGACAATAATAAATGATTTATTATTCACATTTATGTTTCATAATTAAATGTATGTTCTATGTTATAATTGTGTTAGTCCTGGATGGTGAGTATTCGAAGGAAAATCCTAATACATGTGTGGAAGATAAACACCATTGATAACCCAAGTTATGCCTCTATGGTTGGCTTATATATACTGATAGTCTATGTGACAAGGAACACGGTGCTGTGAGGTTGCCAATAATATATGGGATCGTAGTTGTTGGGGAATAGCGACAATGGATAAACCCAATTGATATACCGTTGAAACACATCGTCAATATCTTATGGGTAGTTAGACCCAATTGATATACCATTGAAACACATCGTCAATATCTTATTGGTAGTTTCTTAGTTTTAGTATTACTGTCACTATAATCGTTTGACTGCATGACACATGTGGGCTGGTTACGATATGGACGTGACAGGGACCTCCAAACATTACACCATAACATGGCAATTGTAAAGTTGATATTTCGTTCTTACCGGATAGTATGCCGATTTTCTATATGGTGTAGTTGTAGGAATTGCTAATCCCGACGATGGAGAGATACCCTATGGACCATCCCAAGTATTTCCATGTTTTTCATCGTTCGGACGGACACCTGATCATGGTGATGATCATAAAGGAACATAGAAATGGGGAATGAGTAAAGGAATACATGACGGGCAACAAGGATGTTTCACCTCGGGCATTGTAAAGTATCGAGAAGCAGTGTGATAAGTAAATGTTAGTAATACCAGAGGTTCTCATGATAAAGATCTTCATGATACGTGTGGGGGTCATTATGTCCATCAAGGTACTGCTAATGATCATTGTAGCGGAATGAGTTCTGGAAATGTCCACATGTATTCGAACCTACAGGGTCACAGACTTAAGGTTCATCAACATTTAGGAATTGTGTTATTCTATGAATATTAGAGAGAAGGGTCCCGAGAGTGTGTCTGATGGTATCGGATGATTCCGGAAGTGCCCGGAATGGTCATGGGTGTGTCTAGAATGGTTTCGGGCATATATGAAAGGTTTTAGAAGGAACGGAAGGGTCCGGAATATTAGAGAAGGTTCCGCGATGACCCGTGCTGGCTTAGGAAGTACAGAAGCTTCCACAATAGGTGCAGCAAAGTTTCCTGGAGGGGCAAGGCAAGTTTCCAAAATGATTTTTTGAATAGGACAAAGGAGTATGTTTTCTAGTAGGTTTCGGTTCAGGAAACATACCAAAACTCTCTCAAAGTTTGGGGCAGGTTTATGGACGATCCATGGGGTTTTCCCACCTATAAAAAGAGTCTAAAGGGCACCTCAAAAGTGTTTCTATGTTCCATCCTTATCTCCCCAAGTCACCACACCATTGCCCAGCCCAAAACCCTAGCCGCCGACACACCGATGAGGCCGGCCTGCGCTGCGCGCTGATGCCACGCGGCACTACTCCCTCTTAAACCAACAACATCTCTCCATCTCCATGGCATGAACGTAAAACCTAGGTCCGACATGCCTTCTGATTATCTTCTCTTGCTAAGGCGGTGTTGCCGGATCTCTACCTCGACTTGACCTAGTTCTCACCGGTGATTGTAGAGTGCTCTGGATCTTTATCGACAACTTCATGGCTTTATCATCGATACTTGATCATGTTACGACATGTGGATATCATGGAGTTTATGCGACTGTGTTACTTTATCGTGGGATAATACATATCCTTGTGATTTGATGCGTCTAACTACGGGGATCGACTATGTCTACTTCCACATCGACCTTGTCACTAGCAATCTTCCCCTAGTTCCATAGACGGGAGTATGTTATGTTGCCTCTCCCATCTCATAGGGATCTTGGTTATCCGCTCGAAAAAAATTGGTAGCGGGTTCCCCGACAGTGTAATCAGACTGGTCTATGCATAGACACAAGTACAGATAGACTAATTGGATAATTTCGGCATTGTAGATCTTGTCTTGCTTTCTGTATTTATATTTTGATCTTACCATGATTGTGTGATTAGCAGCCCGAGCCGACTTTACGGTGAACACCAAGACTGTTTTGTGATATGTGCTTCGGCTACATGAAACTACTTTGTATGCTGACGGTTTTTCGCAAAATAGTCAAATAAGAAAGATTCAGCATAGCAGGCATATATGGATTCATTAAAATCCACACGGAGGTCACGTGTATTGACGAAGTATAGTGATACGTTGTAAACGTATCTACTATTTTTGGTGCTCCATGCTTGTTTTCTACCCAATACATTTTTTTCCACATGTTTTCCTTTGTTCTTCGGATGTTTTCACAGACTAGCCTATTGACAAGATGTCCCAGGACAGTTGCTGTTTTTCGTTGTTTTCCTATTTCAGATAAGGTCTTAAGGAAATATTCTCAGAAAGGGCTGAAAATCCACGGAGAACATGTTTTAACCGAAATGGAGACGTAGTCCAAAAAAGAGTCGGAGGGCGGCCAGGGGGGCCCAGGGAGGGTGACAGGCGCGGCCCCTCCCTACGACGTACCTGGTGGGCCCGTGGCGCCCCTGGCCACCGCCTCTCGGTGCCTCTTCGCCCGTATATTACCTTCAACCCTAAAAACGACGAGGATGGAGTTATTTTCCACGAAACATACTGAGAGGCGCCATCACTTTGGAAGTCCAATCTATGGGTTATGTAGCCCTGCTCCAGCAACCTGCCGGAGGGGGGAATCATCACCGGAGGCCTCTCCATCGATGTTGCTGCCTCCCACGATCGATGATGAGGGAGTAGTCCATCCTCGGAGCTGAGGTCTCGTGCTAGTAGCTATGTGGTTATCTCTCTCTCACACACACACTCTCTCTCTCTCTCATGATCTGATCTTTATTGTGATCGTGTTCTATGTTATCATTATTGAATCTATGATGATTCCCCTTCATTATGTAATGGATCCGATGTACTCAATTAGTTTTATCTAGTATAATTTTCCAGAGTCACCTTTGTTCCACGGTGCCACGGTGACAGTGCGGGTGTCGTGTGTGACCCTATGGACTATGGATTAGATGGATACTTACCATGATATTGTTCTAACTTTTGTTGGGTTGAATTAGAATCATGAGGATTCTTGATGCTTGTGTTGAGTATAATGTCTATAGTGCCAAGGTTACAATGCGGGTGATGTGGATTAATTAGAAAGATATTATTCAAGAGATAGGTTGTAGTGTTTATTATTACTATCTTTGGATGCTCAAAGTGACAGGGTTGGGGTGTTCATTGACGGGAACGTGAACTTTAAGGTGTGCTTGTGTAGACCTACGCGATTCTTGTCCTACTTGATTCACGAGGAACGATTTCCGAGCTATGTCTTTCATGCATGTTGTTAGAGGGAATATCTTATGTTTAACTATGTTAATATTGTTGAGAGTTTCAACTAGTGACAATACGATCCCTAGGATTTGTTTTCCACCATTTCTATATCGTTTTCTTTCAGTTTTACTACTTGTTTGATTTCTTTTACTATTTATAAAACCTTGCCATACATATTACCCATATTTTATCATCTCTTCGTCAAACTAGTGAACCTATACAACTGACAATTGTATTAGGTGTGTTGGGGACAAAAGAGAATTCTCGCATCTTATTTGCATGGTTTCTTGAGAGGGATAAATTAAACCTATACTTCCCTGAGTTGGATAAACCTTGGTTTACTCATTTGAGGGAAATTTGATGTTGTCCTACAAGGCTCTGCGCTTGGAGGCCCAACATAGTCTACAAGATTTGTAACATGTAGTAGACATCAAGATCTTTTCTGGCGCCATTGCCGGGGAGGTTAGCACTTGAAGGTATATCTTTAGAACTTACAATTTTATATTTCTGTTTCTTGTTTTTATTTACTAGTTAGGCTTAATGGAAAAAATATGAGAACACTTTATACTATTTATCTTAAGTTAGGACATGAACTGTTTGAAGAGAAAATTAAAAAAAAAACTATGGAACTTTATTTGTGTAACACTCATGATAGTAGCAATGTTATTAGCATGAATGCTTTGAACACAATTATTGCAAATGCCATGGAAAAATTTTAACCTTGGGGAAGTTGGTTTTGATGAGGATAATAATTTTAGTCCCACAAGCTTGGAGGAGAAAGTTTACATTGATGATACTATGACTCCCATATATGATGAGTACAATGATGAATATGATGTCTTCAGTCCACCTACTATTAAGGAGAAAATTTATTATGATTATGATATGCCTCCTATTTATTATGATTACAATGATAGTTGTTTTGTTGAATTTCCTCCCACTACTGTTAATAAGAATGAATGTGCTTATGTGGAGAGTAATAATTCTTCTATGCATGTAGCTCGTGACAATAATGCTTTATGCATGTGATATTTATATTGTTGATTTTAGTCATGATGCTACTCAAAGTTATTATGAGAGGGGAAAATATAGTTGTGAGAATTTTCATGTTACCAAAACACCTCTCTTTATGTTGAAATTTTTGAAGTTGCACTTTTTTCTTTCTTTCCTATGCTAGTTTCTTTGTGCTTTGATCCCTATGCATAGGAAGTGGGTTAGACTCAAATGTGCTCTATATTTTCTTTTTGATGATCTCCTATTGATCTTCAATTCATATTTTTATGTGAGCCTCTCTGAAATCATTTTGCCTAGCTATAAGGCTTTAAAGAAAAGCACTTGTGGGAGGCAACCCACTTTGTTTTCCTTCATTTTCTTATGTTTTCTTCTGTTTTCTTTTGTTTTGTTTGTGTCTTCGAAGTTGTTACCTCTGTAGCAACCTTTACTTATCCTTTTTATTTCAATTTTATGCGAAGAGTAACCTCTAATAGATAGGTAATGCGGTTTGGGGAAGTTGTTGTTCTGATACAAATTTCTGGGTTGTTACAAGAAAATTTATATCTCTCATCCAGAACGTCTAATTGCTTTGAAACAAAATAGACACATGACCCAGGTTGTTATCCAACTTTTGTCATTCTCCTACTTTTTGATTTGAGCAACTGAATATTTTTGAAAAAAAAATCATCTTACCGACTGTTCTGTTTTGAAAGATTTCTATCAATATTTTCATTTGAGTCTTAATCTCTTTCTTTTAGCGTTCTTTTGAGGGGAAGAGCTTTAAAAGAAGTTGTGGCAGTAGCTAATGTTTTAAATTGATTATTAGACTTGTGTTGAAACTGAACCAAGTGGATTTATTATTTTAATTACACTAACGTTGCTAATGAAGATTGTGAGATATTTTTGGTGGAGGAAGTTTTCAAAGGTAGGGAGAGAAGTATGATGTGATACCCATGTCACCCCAAGACATATCCATGAAGTACAATTGTCAAAGCTTGGGGATGTCCAAGACATCCACTTCTTCATCAATAAAAATAATAGCTTTCTTACACTATATTTTTATTCCTTCCCATGATATGTGTTTTTCTTGGAGCGTAATTTTATTTTTATTTCAGTTTTGTTTTGTTTTCTTTGTTGTAGCTTTTGGTTGAATCCTAGAATATTTTAGTTTGCAGAGAGACATGCTCTGTTTAAATTGCCTAGACCACTCTATTTTTCACTCTTATTGTTCCGTGAGTGTTCAGTTTTTGCTACTATTGTGTTTAGCTCTTGTTTTTCACTCTTATTTTGTTCAAAGCTTATTGATTTGCTTCGGTGTTTTTCGTATTAAAATTCTCTACACAGCGGTACTGTGTAAATTTGAATTTGGGTTTTATTTCTTGGAGAATTATTGGATGCAATTTGAGTGGTTTTTAATTCCTATTTTAGTTTTTTTAATAGATTGAAACACCCCATGTGAAGTGGAAGTTGACCCAACTACTGAAGGAAAGGAATCAGCCCCCAACGTCTCTGTTTCCAAGTTGTCGATGATTTGGTTGCGTAAACGTTAATGATGCATCTCACATGTGATGTTGCATGAGGACAATTATTTCAATGGAGAGAATACATGCACCATTCCCCGTTTAACCTGAGACAATTGGTTGCGGGAACTGCTATTCAACAAAATGGTGGATCATGGTGTGTCTAAGAATGTTTATGGGCAATTTAGAATTTTCATAACTATATTGTCTTTAACAAATCAAATATGCCACATTTTTTTGCAGGTTGTCAACAGGTCATGTATTGGACACACATGTGGTTTTACCTCCTGCCACAAAAAAGGGGATCTTAAGAACTCTGGATGTGCTCGGCTGATGGAGATTGTTCGACCTACTTTTAGCAGGGATGGTTGGTTGCACTTTAGAAGAATAGATGCCTAGGATATCTGTTTATACTTGGTTTGTGTGTTGTGCGTTGCTTGAAACGACGACTTCTCACCCATGCTACTCAACCAGGCCATGGATTTTCCGCTATACTGAACACCAGCCCTTTTTTTTTTTTTTTTGAAATAAACACCAGCCCTTGATGGAGAAGTGATGTATATTTTGAATTTCTCGCAGCAACAGTTGATGCTGACATTTGGCGTTTATCCTATTTTTTTTATTTTTTGATATATATATAACCGTTAAAACAGGATCGGGTATCACTGTCAATAATATAACTGAACAAACAATATATGTTCAGATTGATAGCAAAATGAAATGCAACTTGACTAAAGGATTACCCCGTCCACAGGCACCCACACTAAGCTCGTCATACTAACTTCATGTGAACTCATGTTTACTCACCACTTTTCCTTGAGCTTATTTTCGGCCTAGGTCGTCAGGTGTTTGCTCTTTCTTTATCAATATAAAAGACAAAGCTTTTGCCCTTTGATTCAAAAAAATTAGATCAAACGTCTCTACAGACAATATGAACTTCTCAGAGGGACTAAACTCCTGTTAAAATGACGACAGAGCAAAACGTCTAACATTGTGTCCGGAATCTGGCCCGGAAAGGATGGCAGAAAGGATGGAGAGAGTTACAGAATTCGATCGCGACCGTAGATATATGATTGATAAATTACCGAAACGATAAATAAGCATGAAATTTAAAGCAATAAACTGAATCTATCCCTAGCACTATTTCTGTTTAGAAATAACCTATCTTTGCAGATGAGTCTACGTACAAACGATGAAGCACTTGGCTCCCATGCCCGCCATAACACAAACCATGCAATTAAGTACACAGGTCATCTGGCGCCACCGTCCTTGCGGCTGGGCCTGGGCAGCGACACGAAGACTTCGACATTGGAAACGTCACACAGAGCTCGCAAGGCGGCGCCATCCCCGACCCGCAGACCCCTGCACGACACCAGCTTGCCCCCGTGGACGGCACCGCCTGTGCCCGGCATCGTGACCGAGACGTCGAACACCTGCGCCCCGCGGCGCGCGTCCGCCGCGAGGCGGTCGAGGCTGAATCCGGGGACCTGCACCGCGGTGCCCCACGCCGTCACGGCCTGTTCTTTGGTCTTCCATAGCTCGGCGCAGAAAGGCTGCGCCGTCACGGCGGCGAGCGGGACGCCGGCGTAGGTCACCTCGACGAGCGAGCGTGGCGCGATGCATCCATCGTTGAGGATGCTCTGCGTGGTGACGCGGAGTGTGAGGTTGAAGACCGGGTTCAGATCGGTGGGGCGGCGGCCGAGGGCGCCGTCGTCCAGGCCGGTGACGGAGTCGATGGCGGCGGAGTAGAGCGGCGGCTTGTTGCCATAGGCGGCGGGTTATGGATGGGTTTATATGGAGGATCCTCGTCGCGAGGCAAAGACGTAGGGACTGCAACAACCGGCAATAAAACCGTTATTCTGTTTTTGAATAGAGGATAAGCTTTCCGTGGCGAACATGCCATACATGATGCAATTGAATAGCAGATAATTAAGCAATAGAGCGTCGAGTTAAACACGGGAATTTCATTTTCAATAGGTTCGGATTTTTCCTAACTAATCATGCGTGATCTTCCAAACCCTGTGCGAATCTCAACATAAAAACATCAGTGTCCGCTTTCTTCCAAAATCAGACCTGCCATTGATGCTCGAGAACTAATTATTATTATTGGACAAAACGAGTAACCCGCACAGTAAAATGCAAACATGTATAAACAATTTGTTATAGACCCACATAATAAATGCAACTGCATCGCCACCGTCTGGAAAACAGTTTAATCTTTTTCAATTGCAGCTTGTTGCTTTCACATTAACGGGGAGGTATAAAAAATGCTCGAAACAATTTTGTAAGGCTCCATCGAGCGGAATTGCTACAAAACAATATATTCTACACCTGAGACAGGGAGAGGGAGAGGGTTACACGGGCAGAAGAAACAGAGGGTTACATAACCCGAGCCAAGAGAACAACTTTTCACATCCTTCAGCATCACCACGGATGAGCCCGGGCACGCGATAGGACTTGTCCTTACCGCACATGGCAAGGAGCCAGGGGAGACTAAGGCGTTCGCCACGGAACGCCACACTATTGTGATGCTTCCAGAGGTTCCAACGGCACCCAGTGAGGCCTTGTTCGGTTCTGGAACTAATCCCTACAGTGAACTAACCCCCGAGGGATCTGGGTGATCCCCTGCCTCTCACCCAATTCCCTGTTGGGATGGAATCTCCGCCACTGCCAATCCCCTTGCACTAATTATACGTTCAGTTAGTCCCACTCCCAGCCACCAAGGGTTCATTCATACGAAGCAGACAGGCAGACAACATTCACACTGCGATATATATCATGACATCAGATCTAAATAAAATTTGTCCAAATAATTCGAAAAACTGTAAAAATTCCGAATATTTCAAAAAAAAAAATCAGCACGGCTTCTCTAGCATCAAGTTGAACTTAGTCCATATTTTAAAAAAACAATGAAAACTTTCTCACTCAGAACAACAAATAGACAATGATTACATATTTCAGTTTTGTTCCCAGAATTGCATATCGAAACCAAATTAAATTAAAAAAGAGCAAATGGCACATAATAGACCAAAGAACAAGGTAAAAGGCTCGTCGGCCTCACCTTCTGTACCACCACCTTAGATCCCCTTGTCGCCGTATATGTTAGAGACGCCGGAGGATGTAGCTTTAACATGCCTTGTCCAAACGATTGTTGCAGTGTGATGCCTAGGCCAACAGCCACGACCACGTCATCAACAAACCGCACCACCGAACATCCATTGCGCGTGTATACGCGACAACCTACATGTAACAAAGAGCAAACAATTGTTAATTCGAGGATCGGCACGCGGATTTTCATACTCAGAGCGACATATTCTGCTAATAAGATTAGAAGTGTTATGCAGTGTTACTATAAGCCTTCTTGATCCAGCCAATAGTGTAAGGATTCGGGTGAGGATGTGTCTCAAGCTTGAAATGCTCCACAAGCTTTTGAGAAACCAAATTCTCACAGCGTATACACCATCGTCGCACTACATCTACTCAAAGGGTTGCATTAATTACAACAGTAGGCAGCGACTTACTAAGGTTGCATCCGAGCGTAATCAAAGAAATCTTATGAGAGGGTGGTACACATGCATGATGCAAAGTCATGACGACTATCCATCAATTGATCATGCTATACTTTTTGGATAATGGTCTCTGTGATGTACACATGCAGTTTAGACTTTTATCATGCTCTATTTATGCACCCTCATGTTCCTTCATGATCATTCATTCATGTTGGGGTGAAAGCTTCTATATATACCCCCCCCCCCCCCCCTTCACTGATTTCATTCTCTACCAGATTGCATGTCAAGATTACCGGCTAGGAACTCATGTTTGTGTTTAGTTATTCTCCTCTATGTTATTATTTGGTTGTACTTAGATATTTTCGATGTTTAAATGAGAAATTGGAGTGGACCAAAAATGTGAGGTTGTTTTGCATTTCATTAGGGGAGGACAGATTAGACCTTGGGTGGTAGTGAAGGCAAAAAAGTTTCTTGTCATCGCCGGGTATGGTCATGTCTGCACATTGGAGGTGCTCTCGGCGTGCAACTCGTCTAAATAGAGGTGCTCTCGGCGACACATACCATACGGGAGCAGCTCGATCGGGAACGGCGTAAAGGTGCAGTTACACCTCGGCCGAACAAAGATAGCATGCAGGCCCAACTGAGTTTGTCGTACACGTGCGGCCAGTGACGTACAAGCTGGCCGGCCGGGAGCATGGTGGTACTACATCTACTCAAAGGGCTGCATTACAACGGTAGGCAGCGTCTTACTAAGTAGGCACAAATGATAATATTAATTGGCAAAATATTCCGCTAAGAAGCTTAGAAGTGTTCTGCAGTGTTTCGATAAGCTAATGATCAATCCTGATGCAACGAAATAATGGCCGAGGGATGAACTGCATGAAACTTGCCTAGAATTTTCATCAATAACTTCGTAACAACTACTGGCCTATAAGAACTAGATTATGTTCACCTAAATAATATAAAAAATGGTAGAAATAACATGATGTTATGCAAACATGCACATTTATCTTCTAATGAAACACCATGTGCAAGCAATGTAAGATACAATGCTGGGATACCTGGTCACAAGAGACACACCTAAAGCATAATTGGTAAGCATTATAGACACACCCAAATAGCCAGCAAGAAAATGAGGCTACCGGCTTCTCGATGCCGCAATGGAGCTCGTCGTCGTGGTGAGGAAGAAGCCGAAGCATAGCAGATTTATATCATCTTACTCCTAAAATAGAAAGGAATGACTCATGCAGATAAAGTAGAAATGGAATTGCTTGTCCAAAGTTCCAAAAGGAAAATAAGTGCTCTATTGGGCATGCATTGTGCTGAAGTGTAACTTGTTTCTTCCATCATTTAACCCTAACAAAATTACATCAAACGTCTATACAGACAATATGAACTTCTCAGAGGGACTAAACTCCTGTTAAAATGACGACAAAGCAAAACGTCTAACATTGTGTCCGGAATCTGGCTCAGAAAGGATGGCAGAAAGGATGGGCAGAGCTACAGAATTCGATCGCGACCGTACATATATGATTGATCAATTACCGAAACGATAAATAAACAAGAAATTTAAAGCAATAAACTGAATCTATCCCTAGCACTATTTCTGTTTAGAAATAACCTATCTTTGCAGATGAGTCTACGTACAAACGATGAAGCACTTGGCTCCCATGCCCACCATAACACAAACCATGCAATTAAGTACACAGGTCATCTGGCGCCACCGTCCTTGCGGCTGGGCCTGGGCAGCGACACGAAGACTTCGACATCGGAAACGTCACACAGAGCTCGCAAGGCGGCGCCATCCCCGACCCGCAGACCCCTGCACGACACCAGCTTGCCCCCGTGGACGGCGCCGCCTGTGCCCGGCATCGTGACCGAGACGTCGAACACCTGTGCCCCGCGGCGCGCGTCCGCCGCGAGACGGTCGAGGGCGAATCCGGGGACCTGCACCGCGGTGCCCCACGCCGTCACGGCCTGCTCTTTGGTCTTCCATAGCTCGGCGCAGAAAGGCTGCGCCGTCACGGCGGCGAGCGGGACGCCGGCGTAGGTCACCTCGACGAGCGAGCGTGGCGCGATGCATCCATCGTTGAGGATGCTCTGCGTGGTGACGCGGAGGGTGAGGTTGAAGACCGGGTTCAGATCGGTGGGGCGGCGGCCGAGGGCGCCGTCGTCCAGGCCGGTGACGGAGTCGATGGCGGCGGAGTAGAGCGGCGGCTTGTTGCCATAGGTAATGAAGGAGAATACAGAGACTAACACGACGACAAACAGGAGTACGTAACAAAGGAGGAAGCACTCACATTCATCGAGCGGGCGGCGTTCCATCGCTGCCGTATCGGGGCAAATTAGCTTCAGGGTTATGGATGGGTTTATATGGAGGATCCTCGTCGCGAGGCAAAGACGTAGGGACTGCAACAACCGGCAATAAAACCGTTATTTTGTTTTTGATGAATAGAGGATAAGCTTTCCGTGGCGAACATGCCGTACATGATGCAATTGCATAGCAGATAATTAAGCAATAGAGCGTCGAGTTAAACACGGTAATTTCAATTTCAATAGGTTCGGATTTTCCTAACCAATCATGCGTGATTTTCCAAACCCGGCCTGTGCGAATCTCAACATAATAACATCAGATGGCTCTTAAACACGAGAGAAAATGAGCGACTATAATTTAGCAAAACTGTTACTAAGGTTCGATGCCTTGAGCCTTAAACTTTTGTCCTAGTTCCAGTGTCCGCTTTCTTCCAAAATCAGACTTGCCATTGATGCTCGAGAACTAATTCTTATTATTCGACAAAACGAGTAACTGCGCACAATAAAATGCAAACATGTATAAAAAAATTGTTATAGACCCACATATATAATAAAGGAACGCGTTGGGCGTCCTCGGAGGTTTGAAACGCGCCAGCCCCAGCGTGGGCAGCCGTCCGATTCGGTTGATGGTAGCCGTCAGATCGAACCGGGCGCACCCCTTCCCCGCTTTTGCTATAACGAGCAAATAACGGTTCGATCGGAGCAAATTCTTTCATCCCGACAAAACTATTATCCAGACGCAGTCCCGTGGATCGCGGAGAGGGCGAGGCGGCGTCTGGCGACGCGGCGGCTCGCCGGGGAGCAAATCGTGGAGTAGCTCGGGCATGTCCATGGCGCATCTCCCAGATAGCATCCTGCACCCTCCCTCTGGCTATCCTGCTCCCTCCCCTCGCAGAGTACCTACGAGCTCGGGATCGAATCCATCGATGAGGGGGGGGGGGGGGCAACAGGAGACCAGCTCGGGCGGATTTGCTGCTTGGTTTGGAGCAGAGACGACGCACAGGTACAAAAATCCTAAGATTTTTTTAGATGAAGATCCGGAGGAGGAGCAACCTGCATATTCGGTTAGTTCATAATCTGTCCGGAGCAAGTAAAATTTAATGTATCAGATGATGCAGAGTAGAATTTAAGTTCCTATGCAAGCTAGTTCTCCCATGTATTTGATTTGGAGTTTAGGTTATTGTAGCTATTTAGTACAGAAACATGAATTGCTACAGAATTGGTCTAGAATCAGTTTAGCTGATTGGTAATAGATTTTTGCAATAAAAAAATTCGTAGCAAATTTGGTCTTGCTGCAAATTGGGGATTGCTAAACTGACTTCCGTATAAATTTATTCCAGTTTAGCTTATTTTAAAAACTTGATTGTTCAAAGACAGAAATGCTACATGAAAAGGTTTTGAACAAGCAAAAGTGTAGGACAAATGTTCAGGGTGTTTTATTGCTACATGGTAAACTGTGTGTAGGTTTTGTAGACAAATACTAGTTTAGTTTTTATCGCATTATGCAGTGTAGCAAAAATGAAAGACATGGTTTGTGATAGTTGCTACGTGTGTGAAAATAAAATAGCCTGCCTAACAATGTGCTTCAGTGCATTAAAGTTTTTGCTACTCTGTAGTATTTATTGCAATATGTACATAAGTGTAGCAGATAAAGATGTAATGTTATTTGTTGGCAAAATGTTGGAAAACTTGGACAGGTTGCTTACAATAATGTTTTGTAGAGATTTGTTGGTGACAATATATTTGAAGGAATCAACCTGAATGAGATGCCTAGAGAGGAGATCGATGCTTTATTCCTCGAGACAATACTCCAAATAATTTTGTGGATGGACCACGCAACGCAACAACCGGAAAGATTCTAATGCTGCTAAAGAGGCTGGGGAAGAGATAACATCACACTCGGTCGTTCCATTTGTTGGTATGGTTTTTGACAACATTGAAGAAGCGCAACAAGTTGACAACATATATGCTTGGAAAATGGGATTTGGCACTCGCATTGGTAACACAAAATATAGCCTGGCAAGGAATGCGCCCTCGGAGACCGTCCTGAGCAGGGTGTTTGAGTGTGTCCACACAGGGAAACCTACAGCTGCGAAGCAAGTTGAGGGTAGCAAATCTTCTGTTGCTCCAACTGCCCAAGACATTGAAATTGATATGAGCATTCACAGTGCCCGGAAGCCACGTAGCAAGCAAGCCGCTGTGGAGATGGATGTTTCAGACTCAAGGCAACGCGCGAAGTTGATACGCCATGATTGCATAGCACATATGTTAGTTGGTATGAGGAAAGGAGCTTGGACTGTGACTGTTTTTTGATGAAAACCATACTCATCCGATGGTTAAGCAAGTTGGTAGGCGCAGATTCTACCGGTCACATAGGAAAGTTCCCAAAGAAGACTATCAGTTTTTGAAACCATTGCATAATCAAAACATTACCACTTCACAAATAATGGGCTGTCTAGGGAGTGTGCACGGTGGTGTGATACGTCATGAACGTATCCTTAATTTCTGATGTTCCATGTTGTTTTCGTGTTGTTTCCCACATGTTTGCTATACATTTTATGTTATTTTAATCGATTTTTCGGACTAACCTATTGACAAGATGCTGATACTAGCAATGCATGTTGGGAACCCCAAGAGGAGGGTGTGATAAGCACAACGGTAGGAATTTCCCCTCGGTTAAGAACCAAGGTTATCAATCCAGTAGGAGAAAGAGGATCTTCGGAAGGTTGATGCCACTGACGGTGGTGATGGCGCCTCATTGGTGTCAGCAACAACGGACCTGCACACAACACAACCAAAATATTTTGTCCCAACAGTACAGTGAGGTTGTCAATCTCACCGGTCTTGCAGAAAATAAAGATTAGACGTATAGTGCGGAAAATGGTGTATGCTTGCAGTAAGTAAAGAAAAGCAGGAAATTGCAGAGGTTTGTTTAACAATGTAGCAAAATGGATCGGGCTTCATTGGTTCACTAGTGGTGTCTCTCCATAAAAGATAGCATGCTGGGTGAACTAATTACAGCTAGGCAATTGACAAATAGAGGTTGCACCGTAGTGCACATTCATGAAATGATGGCTATTATGATATTTAGTGCGGGCATTAAAACAATATACATAGACCGTAACCCAACAGCATCTATGACTAATAATCCGCCCTCAGGTTATCATCCAAACCCCCTTAGGTATTAAGTTGCAAACAACAGATGATCACATTAAGCAATGTGTGTAATGTAAGCAATGATTGTACATGCGGGCACTCACACCGTTGTTTTCTCCCTAGTGGCAACAACACATCCTCCCCGGTCACGTTTCTGTCACTCGAGCATAGGCGAAAAGGAGGCATCAACCCACTGTCGAGCGTAAATACTCCCTCTTGGAGTCCCTAGCAACTACTTGGCCAGAGCAACCACTAGCAACAGAAAGCATGCAAGATCACAAATAACATATGCAATAAATACTATAATTAACTTGGCATAAGTTCAATATTCATCGGATCCCAGCAAACACAACACATAGAATTACATAAGAACAATCTCAATCATGTTAGGCAGCTCACGAGATCTAAACATGGAGGCATAGGAGGAGAAGACAACCATCTAGCTACTGCTATGGACCCGTAGTCCAAGGATGAACTACTCACGCATCACTCCTGAGGCAGGCATGGTGATGAAGGGGCTTCCGTTGATGATCTCCTCTCAGGTAGGGTGCCGGGAGACAGATTCAGAACCCCCCGATCTAGGGTGGACGACGATGGCGGTTGTCGAACATTTCGGGGATATTTGATCATGTGCCTAGGGTTTTCCTTCGGATGGGAATAAATAGGCTAAAGGGCAAAGGTGGTGGAGCCCTGGGGGCCCCACACCACCCCTCGGTGCGGCCAAGGGGAGGGGCGCGCCACCCCATGGTATGGGCCCCCTGTGGCCCCTCTCCGGGTCTTTTCGGGACTCCGTGGAACCTTCGGGAATTCTAAGACTTCCGGGCTTCGAATTTTCCAATTCCGAGAATATTTTGTAACATCCCAAGTATGAAAAATAAGCCATTAGAATGTTTGCTCTCTGTTATTTTATGTTTTGCATCATGGCATCATGTTGATTGCATTTGTTTTGCTTGTTTTCCTTTTGTTTTCCTCTGTTTTCATTTGTTTTCCAACTGTTTTCCCTTGTTTTCCTTTGTTTTCTATTTGAATTTCAAACCAAAATTCAAACCTTTTGTTTCATCCTTGTGATGTTACAATTTCCAAAATGATATTTCAAATCAAAACAATCAATTGTTTCCATTAAAGTTGTAATTCCAAAACTATTGTTTTGTTTCTATCAAAAATTCAGTTAATACCAAACCCCTTTCAAAATCAATTAATTTCCAAAACAACAACCCTTTTGAAAGTTATGAAAATTTCAAAACCATTCAATCAATTGTTTCCATTAAATCCCTAAGGTTCAACTATTTAACATTGTGGTTTTAATAATCCACTTAATCCAATTTGTTACTCAAATTCAAATACATTTTTTTCCAAACAGCAACCAATTTGAAACCATGAAAATTACACAACAATCATAACCTTTTTTCTTCCAATTAAAAATATATGTCCACCCTAATTAAATTATTGTTTTCAATAACCACTTAATATAAAGATGATTCAAATTTGAATTAATTTGCAAACCACAAGTTCTTTTGAAAATTTTGAAAATCAAAGTTGCCAAGTGGTTGTTGTTGATCTAATTAACCCACACAATTTTATTCCAAATTTACCCTAACTCCAAACCCTCATCCTCTTCCTAATTCATTTCAGCAAAAAAAAATGGAACAAATAATAAAAAGAGAGAGGAGCACACACAGCAGGCCCTTTTCCCTTTTTCTCCTCAGCCCAACTCCCTCTCAGCCCAATACCCCTTCGACCCCACTTCTTCTCCTACCTCATGTACGGCAGTCATCCTGCACCTCCACGTTTCAGAGATGCAACAGGGAACGGTGATCACCCCTCCTCCCCCTCCATAAGAACCCATCTCTGTGCCCTAGCTCTCCCCCTAACCCTAGCTACTCCCTCCTTCTTCCCTCTCACCGCCTCCACTCCTCCTTCTTCCACCTCCATCTCCCTTCTCTCTGTATCTCTGCACCTGTCTCTGTACCTCACCGAAAAAAGCACCTCTGTTCCCTCCAGTGATCGCCGCCGGGAAGGCCTCCTCCTCGCTCCCTGACGCCGGGAATGGAAACGGCGTTCCATGGCCTCCCTCTTCACCCCCACGGCTTGGGCTGGGATGCCCCACGGCGCCGGCGCCATCCCCACCAAGTCTCCACCGGTGACCTGCTCCTCCCTCAGTCGCCTCCGCCTGTACTGCCCTCGGTGAGATGCCTCCCCCTCTCGATCTCCTTCCTCCTCCTCTCCCTTACGTCCTCGAGCACCACACGCAAACCACTCGCAGCAGCCCCCCCACGGCGCCCCCTCCGGCGAGCCTCCAGCGAGCCTCCAGCGCCATCCATCGCTCTCTGTCCGCCAGGTTCAGTTAGCAGATAGCGTGCAGAAATTCAGAAACAGCCGCACCAACACCTAATCCCCCCGCAACCCCTTCTCTGTCCCAACACAGCAGCTAGCCCAGTTGGTTCTCTTCCTTTGCTCACAGCAGGAGGTGGGGGGTTCGAATCCCCCCTCCCACAATAAAACCAACTTTTTATTTTTCATTTGTTTGGTCACAGAAACATCTCAGAATCACACATAGGTCCTTGTAAATTCTTTTCTAGCCCCTGTAAAATATTTTTCTAGTCCCTAGTTACAAAAAATGGCAGATTTGCACCAAATCTTGTAAAATGCATAAGTAATTCATCTTAACTCCAATTTTAACTTTTTAAATATGTTTTCTGTCCCAAATTGAATTGTCTATCCAAATATAAAATTTGTTTACTGTTTTGAATATTTTAAATTGTTGAAATATTTGAATTCTTGTTTAAATCACTTAATTTTGCAAAATTCATAACTTGGGCATAAAAATTCCAAATTCCACAAACTAAATATGTTTTCCAATCAACTTTTCATGTACTTTCCAAATATAAATTTTGTTTGCTGTTTTGAATAATTTAAATTGCTGAAAACAACTGTTTTTTGTTTAATGCATTTAAAATTGCCAAAATAATAACTTGCTCATTTTAAATCAATTTCAACAAATGAAGTATGTTTTCCATGCAAAATTAAACCACCTTTTCAAATATAAAATTTGTTCCATGTTTTGAATAATTAAAATTGGTTAAATGATTTAAACCTTGTTTAAATCATTTAATATTGCTAAATTCATAACTTGATCAAATCAAATTCTTTTGGGACATATAAAATATGTTTTCAAACCATAAAAGTATAAACTTTTGAAATATGAATTTGCTTCAATGCTTTGAACAAATAAAAATTTCAAATAAGTTCATGATTGAATTAAATTCATTTAATTCTTGCTTAAACTTGTTTAATTCATAAATAATTTATTTGAAATCCTTTTTCAACAAGTGAAACATGTAATCCACCCAAAATTGTGTGCTATTTTCAAATATGAACTTTGTTACCTATTTTGAACAATTAAAATTGGTGAAAACAACAAATGCTTGCGTGACACCTTTAAGGAACCAAAATTTCCTAACTTAATGAATAAATTTCCAAACTTGGTAAACCTTATTTCTATTTGATTCTATTGTCGTTATCTTTCTGTTTTCCTCATCCATGCATCATGCTAATGCACTTTCACCTATTGGTTAGTTGTAGAACAATTAATTCAACCATAATTCATGGGCTTTCCATATGCAATCCAATTGCATGTGGGTCCATTTAATTATGTTATGTTACCATGTCAACTAGTTATATTGATGCATCAATCAAATGGTCATGCATCATCCCATGTTTGTGCACTATGCCATTTTATTGATTGTTTCTCTCTGCGTTGTTTGTTTGCTTCTTCTCGGATATACGACGACGTTGAGACCGACGATACTTACGACACCCCTTCTAAGGAGTTAGCTCAGTACCAGGCTACTGGGTTTGCAGGGAAGTTATCACTCACATGAACCATCGTGTTCCTTTCAACATTGGTTACCGATACTTTTCCGTTGTCTATTCTGCTAGCCCTATGAATAGTTGTTTCTGTTCGATCCTATCACATGATATCCTGAACCCTGATACTGCCTCACCTCCACACCTATAACCTTTTGCTTGTTGCCCGTGTCTTACTAGCATGCTTAGGGTTGTTTTGCTCGAGTCTGTTACCCGTTACTTTCTGTTACTATTTCATTATGTTCTGGGGGCTCGATGTTAAACAATGAATCATGCTAATGTTATTGTTAATAATAATTTGATGATAACGCACCGGCAGGAGGCCCTGCGTGGTTTTGAGGCCTGCTAGTGTCGACCCTAATAGGAAAAGGGTCTTGTCTACTGATCCATGATGAGCGCACTAACCGCATGTGGGAAGCGAGTATGGGCGCCCCCCTCAATTTGATTCGATTCGCATCTCGTCCAAATCGCCTCATTTAGTTCGTGTTTTCCATTTGCCGCATGCATGTTTTTGTGAGCCCAGGCCAGGGTGGAACTTTTGTAGTCGGCATATAGGGGGACACGTTCTTAGAGTGCTATGAGGGTCCCCTTTCTTCGGGGCTCGATTAGCCGTGCGCCCAAGGTGCTTTGGGCTTGATGCGAAGAAGAGTTGGGTTGTGTTGAGTACCTCGCTTGGTGGGTTTGATCCCCGTCTGGCGGGATATTCTTACGTGTACGGCCAAATTGGTGCACCCCTGCAGGGATAAATCTTCTCGAGAAGCCGTGTTTTCCGCGGTTATGGACTACTTGGTGAAAGTACTGGCTAACAAGTACTCAAGACAACTTAAACCTAATGATTAACAACCTTACACCCAATGATTAACAACTTGACTAGTAATAGGCTTATTGACACAATAATCTGAACCATCATTAATCCAACTGTGTGAGTTATCCTCGGATTGCTTCTTTGGATAAGGGGCGAGATCCAGGATGGGTTTGTTTGGAGTTAGTTGATAGGTTGGTTACGATACGCGATCTTATCTCCTTTCTGTTAGCCGGACGTTGTAGTATGTTCTGTAGTTGGTTAGAGCAGCCAGTTGCAGCATGTTTATATCCCCTTTTCTTCCGTTGAACCCAAAGCATCTGTGCTTGGTGTTGACGGGCTACACTTGGTGAACTGTGAGTCTTGCTTGCCAGTACGTTTATGTACTGACCCCTTTGGGGCTGTGGTTTCCGCAGACTACGTTTCCGAGGATCTACATGGTGGCTACGACGTGGAGTATGACGAGACTGCTGACGAGTAGATAGCGGACCCGGGCAGGATCCGAGACTTCGTGGATGGGCTCCGTCTTTTCGTTTCCGGCCTCTTAGGCCTATTTGGATCTTGTCTGTACTCAGACCTTTTGAATGCTTCCGCTGTGATGTAATGATGATATGTTGGGACATGTGTCCTCTGGATGATTGTATTTGCTATCTCTGCTCTAATGAGAGCTATTTGCAACTTATTTCCATCTTTTGTGTCGTAGAGATCTGTTGTGATATCACTTGTTCAAATGCCGTTGACGTACCATGTGTGTATGTTTTGAAGTACGTCAACGGAAGTGTCTGGATTTCTATGGGATGGTTTGTGCAGACGATGAATAGTAGGGAATGGTTGTCACACGTTTACGTGTTGGCCTGCTCATATTGAGATGCGGGTGCCGGTATGCCCCGTAAGCCATTTCTCTACTGTTTAGCGGACTGTGAGTATCCCCTAGAAGTCCGGGTGCGACAAATGGTATCAGAGCCTGTCTGCCTGTAGGATCCCCTTTTACTGGTCGCAGTTGAGTCTAGAAACTATTTTGTAGCTATATAGGAAAAAATGAAACGTGAGAGTAGGAATTCTGTTCTTTTTCTTCTTTCCCCACCCACCCTCCCTTTTCTGGTAAGGAAGTGCAACGTTGTTTTCCCTTCTCATCTAAACTGTCAAGTTAGGTTTTCACGAATTCTGGTTTCTCTAGGATGGTTATATCTACTAGACCATAGGAATGGAGGTGGTTGTGACATGATTTATCAGGTTGCCTACTCATGATTGAGAACGGAGGCGTGTAAGCCCCGGAAGCAGATCCTCTATTCCTTAAGCAGTAGATATTGATCCTTTAGAAGCCCGGATGGGTTTTCCGTAGTACCTCAGGAGTTTTGTTCTCGTTTTCCCCGATGTTGATATCCTGTTCTTCTCAACATCCTTTTTCGTCCGTTGAAACATTGTTGTTGTTTTCCACTTCAATTCTTCTACCGGCGTCTAATCAAAACTTCCCAAATATCAAGTCTATCTGTCCAGAAAGGTTGTTGTTGTTGATTCCAGGCTATGAGAGCTGGCATTCCTATCACCTGGGGTTGTTTCGAGGAAGCATTCCTGAAGCACCACATTCCAGATAGTCTATTCTCCAAATGAATCAAATTCTATCCAGCTATACACCCTCGATGCAAAACCTCTCCCTTTACTTGAAAATGTTCCGGTGGTTTGCGAATTCCCTGACGTCGTTCCAGAAGAGTTGCCAGGAATGCCTATCATCTTGAACTTCCAGAAAAACTATCCAAGGTGCACGATGTGTTTCATGTGTCACAGCTCAAGAGGATCTTCGCAAGAAGTATCCGGACCTTTTCTTTTCTCAGTAGGAATCTCGGGGCGCGATTCCTTCAAGGGGGGGGGGCGTTTTGTAACATCCCAATTATGAAAAATAAGCCATTAGAATGTTTGCTCTCTGTTATTTTATGTTTTGCATCATGGCATCATGTTGATTGCATTTGTTTTGCTTGTTTTCCTTTTGTTTTCCTCTGTTTTCATTTGTTTTCCAACTGTTTTCCCTTGTTTTCCTTTGTTTTCTATTTGAATTTCAAACCAAAATTCAAACCTTTTGTTTCATCCTTGTGATGTTACAATTTCCAAAATGATATTTCAAATCAAAACAATCAATTGTTTCCATTAAAGTTGTAATTCCAAAACTATTGTTTTGTTTCTATCAAAAATTCATTTAATACCAAACCCCTTTCAAAATCAATTAATTTCCAAAACAACAACCCTTTTGAAAGTTATGAAAATTGCAAAACCATTCAATCAATTGTTTCCATTAAATCCCTAAGGTTCAACTATTTAACATTGTGGTTTTAATAATCCACTTAATCCAATTTGTTACTCAAATTCAAATACATTTTTTTCCAAACAGCAACCAATTTGAAACCATGAAAATTACACAACAATCATAACCTTTTTGCTTCCAATTAAAAATATATGTCCACCCTAATTAAATTATTGTTTTCAATAACCACTTAATATAAAGATGATTCAAATTTGAATTAATTTGCAAACCACAAGTTCTTTTGAAAATTTTGAAAATCAAAGTTGCCAAGTGGTTGTTGTTGATCTAATTAACCCACACAATTTTATTCCAAATTTACCCTAACTCCAAACCCTCATCCTCTTCCTAATTCATTTCAGCAAAAGAAAAATGGAACAAATAATAAAAAGAGAGAGGAGCACACACATCAGGCCCTTTTCCCTTTTTCTCCTCAGCCCAACTCCCTCTCAGCCCAATACCCCTTCGACCCCACTTATTCTCCTACCTCCTGTACGGCAGTCATCCTGCACCTCCACGTTTCAAAGATGCACCAGGGAACGGTGATCACCCCTCCTCCCCCTCCATAAGAACCCATCTCTGTGCCCTAGCTCTCCCCCTAACCCTAGCTACTCCCTCCTTCTTCCCTCTCACCGCCTCCATTCCTCCTTCTTCCACCTCCATCTCCCTTCTCTCTGTATCTCTGCACCTGTCTCTGTACCTCACCGAAAAAAGCACCTCTGTTCCCTCCGGTGATCGCCGCCGGGAAGGCCTCCTCCTCGCTCCCTGACGCCGGGAATGGAAACGGCGTTCCATGGGCTCCCTCTCCACCCCCACGGCTTGGGCTGGGATGCCCCACGGCGCCGGCGCCATCCCCACCAAGTCTCCACCGGCGACCTGCTCCTCCCTCAGTCGCCTCCGCCTGTACTGCCCTCGGTGAGATGCCTCCCCCTCTCGATCTCCTTCCTCCTCCTCTCCCTTACGTCCTCGAGCACCACACGCAAACCACTCGCAGCAGCCCCCCACGGCGCCCCCTCCGGCGAGCCTCCAGCGAGCCTCCAGCGCCATCCATCGCTCTCTGTCCGCCAGGTTCAGTTAGCAGATAGCGTGCAGAAATTCAGAAACAGCCGCACCAACACCTAATCCCCCCGCAGCCCCTTCTCTGTCACAACACAGCAGCTAGCCCAGTTGGTTCTGTTCCTTTGCTCACAGCAGGAGGTGGGGGGTTCGAATCCCCCCTCCCACAATAAAACCAACTTTTTATTTTTCATTTGTTTGGTCACAGAAACATCTCAGAATCACACATATGTCCTTGTAAATTCTTTTCTAGCCCCTGTAAAATATTTTTCTAGTCCCTAGTTACAAAAAATGGCAGATTTGCACCAAATCTTGTAAAATGCATAAGTAATTCATCTTAACTCCAATTTTAACTTTTTAAATATGTTTTCTGTCCCAAATTGAATTGTCTATCCAAATATAAAATTTGTTTACTGTTTTGAATATTTTAAATTGTTGAAATATTTGAATTCTTGTTTAAATCACTTAATTTTGCAAAATTCATAACTTGGGCATAAAAATTCCAAATTCCACAAACTAAATATGTTTTCCAATCAACTTTTCATGTACTTTACAAATATAAATTTTGTTTGCTGTTTTGAATAATTTAAATTGCTGAAAACAACTGTTTCTTGTTTAATGCATTTAAAATTGCCAAAATAATAACTTGCTCATTTTAAATCCAATTTCAACAAATGAAATATGTTTTACATGCAAAATTAAACCACCTTTTCAAATATAAAATTTGTTCCATGTTTTGAATAATTAAAATTGGTTAAATGATTTAAACCTTGTTTAAATCATTTAATATTGCTAAATTCATAACTTGATCAAATCAAATTCTTTTGGGACATATAAAATATATTTTCAAACCATAAAAGTATAAACTTTTGAAACATGAATTTGCTTCAATGCTTTGAACAAATAAAAATTTCAAATAAGTTCATGATTGAATTAAATTCATTTAATTCTTGCTTAAACTTGTTTAATTCATAAATAATTTATTTGAAATCCTTTTTCAACAAGTGAAACATGTAATCCACCCAAAATTGTGTGCTCTTTTCAAATATGAACTTTGTTACCTATTTTGAACAATTAAAATTGGTGAAAACAACAAATGCTTGTGTGACACCTTTAAGGAACCAAAATTTCCTAACTTAATGAATAAATTTCCAAACTTGGTAAACCTTATTTCTATTTGATTCTATTGTCGTTATCTTTCTGTTTTCCTCATCCATGCATCATGCTAATCCACTTTCACCTATTGGTTAGTTGTAGAACAATTAATTCAACCATAATTCATGGGCTTTCCATATGCAATCCAATTGCATGTGGGTCCATTTAATTATGTTATGTTACCATGTCAACTAGTTATCTTGATGCATCAATTAAATGGTCATGCATCATCCCATGTTTGTGCACTATGCCATGTTATTGATTGTTTCTCTCTGTGTTGTTTGTTTGCTTCTTCTCGGATATACGACGACGTTGAGACCGACGATACTTACGACACCCCTTCTAAGGAGTTAGCTCAGTACCAGGCTACTGGGTTTGCAGGCAAGTTATCACTCACATGAACCATCGTGTTCCTTTCAACATTGGTTACCGATACTTTTCCGTTGTCTATTCTGCTAGCCCTATGAATAGTTGTTTCTGTTCGATCCTATCACATGATATCCTGAACCCTGATACTGCCTCACCTCCACACCTATAACCTTTTGCTTGTTGCCCGTGTCTTACTAGCATGCTTAGGGTTGTTTTGCTCGAGTCTGTTACCCGTTACTTTCTATTACTATTTCATTATGTTCTGGGGGCTCGATGTTAAACAATGAATCATGCTAATGTTATTGTTAATAATAATTTGATGATAAGGCACCGGCAGGAGGCCCTGCGTGGTTTTGAGGCCTGCTAGTGTCGACCCTAATAGGAAAAGGGTCTTGTCTACTGATCCATGATGAGCGCACTAACCGCATGTGGGAAGCGAGTATGGGCGCCCCCCTCAATTTGATTTGATTCGCATCTCGTCCAAATCGCCTCATTTAGTTCGTGTTTTCCATTTGCCGCATGCATGTTTTTGCGAGCCCAGGCCAGGGTGGAACTTTTGTAGTTGGCATATAGGGGGACATGTTCTTAGAGTGCTATGAGGGTCCCATTTCTTCGGGGCTCGATTAGCCGTGCGCCCAAGGTGCTTTGGGCTTGATGCGAAGAAGAGTTGGGTTGTGTTGAGTACCTCGCTTGGTGGGTTTGATCCCCGTCTGGCGGGATATTCTTACGTGTACGGCCAAATTGGTGCACCCCTGCAGGGATAAATCTTCTCGAGAAGCCGTGTTTTCCGCGGTTATGGACTACTTGGTGAAAGTACTGGCTAACAAGTACTCAAGACAACTTAAACCTAATGATTAACAACCTTACACCCAATGATTAACAACTTGACTAGTAATAGGCTTATTGACACAATAATCTGAACCATCATTAATCCAACTGTGTGAGTTATCCTCGGATTGCTTCTTTGGATAAGGGGCGAGATCCAGGATGGGTTTGTTTGGAGTTAGTTGATAGGTTGGTTACGATACGCGATCTTATCTCCTTTCTGTTAGCCGGACGTTGTAGTATGTTCTGTAGTTGGTTAGAGCAGCCAGTTGCAGCATGTTTATATCCCCTTTTCTTCCGTTGAACCCAAAGCATCTGTGCTTGGTGTTGACGGGCTACACTTGGTGAACTGTGAGTCTTGCTTGCCAGTACGTTTATGTACTGACCCCTTTGGGGCTGTGGTTTCCGCAGACTACGTTTCCGAGGATCTACATGGTGGCTACGACGTGGAGTATGACGAGACTGCTGACGAGTAGATAGCGGACCCGGGCAGGATCCGAGACTTCGTGGATGGGCTCCGTCTTTTCGTTTCCGGCCTCTTAGGCCTATTTGGATCTTGTCTGTAATCAGACCTTTTGAATGCTTCCGCTGTGATGTAATGATGATATGTTGGGACATGTGTCCTCTGGATGATTGTATTTGCTATCTCTGCTCTAATGAGAGCTATTTGCAACTTATTTCCATCTTTCGTGTCGTAGAGATCTGTTGTGATATCACTTATTCAAATGCCGTTGACGTACCATGTGTGTATGTTTTGAAGTACGTCAACGGAAGTGTCTGGATTTCTATGGGATGGTTTGCGCAGACGATGAATAGTAGGGAATGGTTGTCACACGTTTACGTGTTGGCCTGCTCATATTGAGATGCGGGTGCCGGTATGCCCCGTAAGCCATTTCTCTACTGTTTAGCGGACTGTGAGTATCCCCTAGAAGTCCGGGTGCGACATATTTCCAGAACAACTTTTTGAAACTAAAAACAGAAGAAAACAGGGAACTGGCTCTGTGGCATCTTGTCAATAGGTTAGTCCGGAAAATCGATAAAAATGACATAAAGAAGGGTGAAAACATGTAGCAATTGGCATAATATCGTCATGGAGCATCAGAAATTATAGATACGTTGGAGACGTACCAGATGCCACAGAGTCAGTTCCCTGTTTTCTGCTGTTTTTAGTTTCAGAAAAGTTGTTCTGGAAATATTCTCGGAATTGGAAAATTCGAAGTCCGGAGGTCCTAGAATTTCTGAAGGTTCCACGGAGTCCCGAATAGACCCAGAGGGGGGCCACAGGGGGCCCACACCATAGGGCAGCGTGCCCCCTGGCCGCGCCATGGGGTGGTGTTGGGCCCCCGGGCCTCCACCGCCTATGCCCTTTCGCCTATTTATACCCCCGAGACGTAAACCCTAAAGATATACAACTTCGTCCCGAAAAACACCCGAGGCGGCCGTCATCGTCATCCCGAGATCGGGAGGGTTCTAGAGCTCTGCCAGGCACCCTATCGGGAGGGGAATTGATCACCGGAGGGGTCTACACCACCATTCCCTCCTCCGAAGTGATGCGTGAGTAGTTCATCCCTGGACTACGGGTCCATAGCTGTAGCTAGATGGTTGTTCTCTCCACTTTGTACCTCATGTTTAGATCTCGTGAGCTGCCTCACATGATTGAGATCATCTTTATGTAATGCTACATGTTGTGTTTGCTGGGATCTAGTGAATGTTGACTGCTATGTCTTTTGATTATCAATCTATCATGTTATGTTCATGCATATGTTATTTATGATCTTGCATGCTCTCCGTTCTTAGTAGATGCTCTATCCAAGTAGATGCTAGTAACTCGAAGAGGGAGTATTTATGCTCGATAGTGGGTTCATGCCTCCTTTGCATCTGTGCTTGAGTGACAGAAACGTGATGGATGGAGGATGTGTTGTTGCCATTAGGGAGAAAACAACGGTGTTTACCTAGTTTACATTGTTTACATTACACACTTTGCTTACTGCGATAATATGTTGGTAGTAACTTAATACCCAACGTTTGTTCGGATGATATTCGGAGGGTGGATTATTAGACATATATGCAGTTGGATGACAGTCTATGTATTTTGTTGTAATGTCCGCATGAGTCACATAGTAATCTTAATGTCTTGCATATGCACTACGATGCAGCCTTAATTTCTGTCAATTGCCCAGTTGTAATTTGTTGACCACACATGTTATTTATCTTTCACGGAGATACACCACTAGTGAACTATGAACCTCGGTCCATTTTCCTCATAATGATAAAACACCCACTTCTTTCATATTGTTCCTACTGTTTTCCACACCATACGTTTAACCTCTTTGTGTTCAGCAAAACCGGTGAGCTTGACAACCTCACTGCTACGTTGGGACAAAGTGATTTGATTGTGTTGTGCAGGTTCCACGGTGCTGCTGAACCGGTAGTGCGCCCTTCCACCTCAGCTGCATCAACCTTCAGAGATTGCTTGTCCTCCTACTGGTCGATTCAACCTTGGTTTCTTTTTTGAGGGAAAACTTGATGCTACACTCTTCACAACCTTTCTCTTGGGGTTTACCAACGTCAGCCTCGCGTCAAGGCATCATCAACAAGTTTTCGGGCGCCGTTGCCGGGGAGGAAGAGAATTTCTGCAAGGGGAGTCTCTCACCTCCCATCATTTTTACTTTGTTATTTTTTTTTGTGCTTGTTACTTGCTTTATCATGCTTGCTACCAATGTTGGATGCCTTTGAAACTACATCTTATAGGCAAGGTGGGTTCACAGATGAACAACAAAAATATGATAAGGAACACCGCTTGTCACAAAAAGGAATACACTTATGGGAGGAAATTAATAAATTGCATGACTATGCTAAAAACTTGTGCTCTACTTATAATGTTACTTATTGCTTTGATAAATCTTAACGCTGTAGGAGGTACAAACACCTCCCTTTTCAATGTGAGTATAATGATGATGTTACCATATCTTCTTATGTTAAGGGAAATTATGAATTATATGATGTGGAACAAATTGAAGAATTTATTCCTTGGAAGGGTGCATTCGAAATTGCCTATTTACTTGAAAGTATTGATGATGCACCTTGTAAATACGAGATTTATGCTATACTTGAATATTGCTTTGATAATTACAAGGATTGTAATTACTACATAATGGAATATCTTAATAAATGTTGTCAACCTAAGGAAGAGACTAATGCCTTGCAGGAACCTATGGAAGAAGAAACTGCTGAACCTGGAAGCTCATTGGATGAAAAAGAGAAGGAGAGTGATGATCAGGAGGAGGAAGAATGGAGCTACCCATGTCTACCTCCCAATGAGAGTAACTCTTTAACTCATACATTATTTGATGAAAGTGATGATCCTATTGATTCTTTTGAAATATCCCTTTTTGATGAAATGGATACTTGCTATACTTGTGACCTTGATACTACTATGAATGAAACTTGTGATAATGATATTGCTAGTGTTATTTATGATAATCCATGCTACTTGGATAAATCCTATCATAATTCTCTATTTATTCAAACTATTTATATGCATGATAATGAGGAAGTTTGTTTAGAAACTTTATATTGTAATGCTCTTCATGATGGTCCTATGTTATTTGATGTTATGAATTATAATGCTACCAAAAATAGGATTGATATAATGTGTCCTATACCTTTTATGAGTGATCAATAATCTTGCTTTGTTATTGCTAAAAGGGGGAAAAAGAGGATCTGCTTTTAAATTTTGAACCCACTATTTTTGAGCTTGATATGAATTGTGTGCTTTTAGGCCATGTCAAACATGCTTTATGTGATAATTATTTTGTTGACATTTTTCATGATGCTACTAAAAATTATTATTAAAGAGGAAAATATGGTTATAGGAACTTTCATGTTACTAAAACACCTCTCTTTTTGTTGAAAGTTTTGAAGTTGCTCTTGTTCTACCTTCCCATGATTTCTAGTTTGAGCTTCTTTGATTTATTTCTTTACAAGATTCCTATGCATCGGAAGTGGGTTAGACTTAAATTTGTTTTATACTTTATTCTTGATGCTCTCTTTTTCTTAATTCATATTTCTTCTGTGAGCATCTTCTTCACTCGAAAACACTTGATTCCACTTTTCTAGGCCTAGCTCAAAGGCGTTAAAGAAAAGCACTTCTTGGGAGATAACCCATGGTTTTATTTTTGCTTTGCTTTTCTCTGTTTTCTTTGAGTCAGGGGGTTGTATACTTCTGCAGAAACTCCTTGGTATCTTTCTTTTCATGTTTTAGTTGTGCCAAGTAAGGTTTCTGACTAGAGTTGGAGTTGGTTTTCGGATTTCTGCGCAGGAAACAGATTTCTGTTGTCCACCGTAAAAAATCATAAAATTTACAAAAAATTCAGAATGACCTGAAATTTCTTGTGCTCATTCCTCGGCTAATTCCACAAAAATTTTGTTCTTTAAGTTTTTTGATCTGGTCAACGTAAGTGCCCCGAAAAAAATTCATCTTTACAGACTGTTCTGGTTTTGATAGATTCTGCCATTTTTCTTGCTTTTGCTCTTTTGCGATGTCAAGTGGATTTGTTTGCTTCACGAAACATCAGTGGTTGTAGCTAATGTTTAAAAGTATCAATAGCAGTTGTGACCTTACAGAACCCATGGATTTTTTTTATTGTTGCACTAACCATCTAATGCTAATTACTATTTGAGTGTGGTGTGAAGGAAGGTTTCAAGGATCAACAGAAGAGGGTGATATATGTGATCAAGAAGAGTGCAAAGTCAAAGCTTGCGGATGCCCCCGTGGTTCATCCAAGAATATTTTTAGAAGACTCAAGCATCTAAGCTTGGGGATTTCCAAGGAATCCCCTTATTCATCAACAATCTATCAGGTCACTTCTAGTGAAACTATATTTTTATTCGGTCAAATCATAAGAAGTTTACTTGGAGCGTATGTTTGTTTTCTTTTGTTTTATTTTGTTTTAATTTGTTTTATTTTTTTCCTTGCTGAAATAATATAGTTGAACCCCAGAATTCCTTGTTTGGGAGAGAGACACGCTCCGCTTTTTCGTTTGAATACTTGCTATGATGGTATTCTTAGTTTTTCTTCTAGTTGCTGCAAAAATTCCTGTTTAGCTCTTGTTTTCATTGCATCTCTTGTTCAGTGCTATTAGTTTTAGTAGTGTTATGTGAATACTCTCATGTTTGCTTGCTATAGCATGTAGAGAATTTTTGTTAAATCACGTTTTGTAAGGTGCTTCTTGGGAAAAGAAACTACTGCTTGAGGTAGAATTTATAACGGTGCAAGTAGAAGCTTGTATAGACCGTGGCTACATTTTTTCATATCATTCTACATGTTATTTTAATTCTAAAGCCTTGTGGTTATTTAGTAGCATGATTAGCCTCAAATAGCATAGAGTGTTTAATGTGCCATTGAAAGAATCATGAGTTGTTCTTGTCCTATTGAAGCATAAATTTGTGGTTCTCCTTTGAATGTTTTATTTGGTTGATTTGGCACATGGTTACACCATGTTTATGAATATGAAACAGTCACTAATAGCCTCCATGATCATTTAGTTTTTGAACTTATGGTACCACTTATGCTTTGATTAATTATGTTTATGTCGCTACGCATGATTACGGCTCTTGTGCTCTCTTGATTTGTCGCTCCCAGTCTTTTGCTAGCCTCCACCTGTACAGAGTATGAGCTCTACTCGTGCATCCAAATCCCAAAAACCAAAGTATGCCATTGTGTCCACCATACCTACCTACATGTGGTATTTAACCGCCACTCCAAAGTAAATTGCTGATGTGTTACCTTTAAAACTTTCAAAATTACTCCTGTTTTGGCTCCTGTTTTAGCTCATGGGGACGTAAATAGAGAATCTTCATCTCAATTGTTGATTGGACGTGCACACCCTGGACTAGTGGCTTCATCCGCTTATCCAATGATAGAAGAGCTGGCAGCAGGGTGCACAACCCCAAATTAATAACAACAAATTTCTTCACTAATTTTGCCCCTGATTTATCAGTCAAAGCAAAATTGTGTAAACAAAAGAGAAAGAGGGATGACCTCCTACCCAGATGCGTCATTCTATGGGAGCCGCTCTTGTGAAGTCTAGTGGGCTTGTGACGTATTGTATTTTCTATTTACCATTCGTTGACATAAGTATACACCTCTCTAAAAAATAGTCACTCCTCCATGGTATGTGATTGTTGGCAGGCACCCGAGGATTCAGTTAGCCATGGTTTGTGTAAGATGGATGGGAGGAGTGTCAAGCTTTTATACCTCTGTTTAATAAAAAAAAAAGCTCTAGCACATGAGTGTTCCATGCTTCCCTCTACGAAGGGCCTTTCTTTTACTTTTATGTTGAGTCTCCATCTTCTAACTTTATGCACAGTTGAGAGAGCATAGTCTCCATTCTGAGTTTTATGTGCATTGGTCCCAGAAACATTATTAATTGATTCATGATGTGTTATTGCTTGTTCTCTAATTATTTGTTCTAGTCTTCCTCATGAACTTTGAAGGTGTCCTGGCATTTATGTTTTTCCCCACTCTTAAGGACTAGCGAAATATCACTTTGCCATGTTTTCTCTATACTTGAAACAAACGTATATCTTTTGTTGCATTGTTATTCATGATATTTGATTTGTGTTACTTCTCATGATGCAAGGTGATTGCTATTCTTTATTATTAAAATTCTATTTATCATGCTTGTGTTTAAGTTCTATGATCCCAGCTTACTTATGCTTTTACATTATTGATGATCAAGTTTATGTTGGTAGCATGTCACCTGAGAAATTATATGTTTTTATCGTTTACCTGCTCAAGGACGAGTAGGAACTAAGCTTGGGGATGTTGATACGTAATAAAAGTATCCTTAATTTTGGATGTTCCATGTTGTTTTCGTGTTGTTTCCCACATGTTTGCTATACACTATGTTATTTTTATCGATTTTCCAGACTAACCTATTGGCAAGATGCCACAGAGACAATTCCCCGTTTTCTGCTGTTTTTAGTTTCAGAAAAGTTATTCTCGAAATATTCTCGGAATTGGAAAATTCGAAGTCTGGAGGTCCTAGAATTCTTGAAGGTGCACGGAGTCCCGAAGAGACCCGGAGGGGGGCCACAGGGGGCCCACACCTTAGGGCGGCGCACCCCCTGGCCGCGCCATGGGGTGGTGTGGGGCCCCCAGGCCTCCACCGCCTTTGCCCTCTCGCCTATTTATACCCCCCGAGACATAAACCCTAAAGATATACCACTTCTTCCCGAAAAACACCCGAGGCCGCCCTCATCGTCATCCCGAGATCGGGAGGGTTCTGGAGCTCTCCCCGGAACCCTACCGGGAGGGGTCTACACCACCATGCCCTCCTCCGAAGTGATGCATGAGTAGTTCATCCCTGGACTACGGGTCCATAGCAGTAGCTAGATGGTTATTCTCTCCACTTTGTACCTCATGTTTAGATCTCGTGAGCTGCCTCACATGATTGAGATCATCTTTATGTAATGCTACATGTTGTGTTTGCTGGGATCTGATGAATGTTGACTCTATGTCTTCTGATTAGCAATCTATCATGTTACCTTCATGCATATGTCATTTATGATCTTGCATGCTCTCCGTTATTAGTAGATTCTCTGGCCAAGTATATGCTAGTAACTTCAAGAGAGAGTATTTATGCTCGATGGTGGGTTCATGCCTTATTTGCATCTTTGCTCGGGTGACAGAAACGTGACGGATGGAGGATGTGTTGTTGCCAACAGGGAGAAAACAACGGTGTTTACCTAGTTTACATTACACACTTTGCTTACTGCGATAATATGTTGCTAGCAACTTAATACCCAATGTTTGTTCTGATGATATTTAGAGGGTGGATTATTAGACATAGATGTAGTTGGATGACGGTCTATGTATTTTGTTGTAATGCCCGCATGAATCACATAGTAATCTTTTATGTCTTTCATATGCACTACAGTGCAACCTTCATTTATGTCAATTATTCAGCTGTAATTTGTTCACCACACATGTTATTTATCTTTCACGGAGAGACACCACTAGTGAACTGTGGACCCCGGTCCATTTTCCTCATACTGATAAAACACCTACTTCTTTCATACTTTTCCTACTGTTTTCCACACCATATGTTTAACCTTTTTGTGTTCAGCAAAACCGGTGAGCTTGACAATCTCACTGCTACGTTGGGACAAAGTGATTTGATTGTGTTGTGTAGGTTCCATGGTGCCGCTGAACCGGTAGTGCGTCCTGCCACCTTAGCTGCATCAACCTTTAGAGATTGCTTGTCCTCCTACTGGTCGATTCAACCTTGGTTTCTTTTCTGAGGGAAAACTTACTGCTACATGATGCGCGTGATACACACGTTCGTTGGGAGACCCCAAGAGGAAGGTATGAAGAGCACAGTAGCAAGTTTCCCTCAGAAAGAAACCAAGGTTGAATCGACCAGTAGGAGGAAGGAGTAACTTCAGATGGTGAAGCAACTGAGATGGCAGGGCGCACTACCGGTTCAGAAGCAACGTGGAACCTGCACAACACAATCAAATCAGTTTGCCCCAACGAAGCAGTGAGGTTGTCAATCTCACCGGTTTTGCTGAACACAAAGAGGTTAAACGTATGGTATGGAAAATAGTAGGAACAGTAGAGCAGTATGAAAGCAAGATGTTTATCAGTATGAGGAAAAAGGACCGGGGTCCACAGTTCACTAGTGGTGTCTCTCCGTGAAAGATAAATAACATGTGTGGTGAACAAATTACAGCTGGGCAATTGACAGAAATGAAGGCTGCACCGTAGTGCATATGCAAGACATAAATATTACTATGTGATTCATGCGGGCATTACAACAAGATACATAGACTGTTATCCAACTGCATCTATGACTAAAAATCCACCCTTCGAATATCATCTGAACAAACTTTTGGTAGTAAGTTGCAAGCAACAGATAATTGCAGTACGCAAAGTGTGTAATGTAAACAATAACATCATCCTTAGACAAAGCATTGTTGTTTTCTCCCTAATGGCAACAACACATCCTCCACCCGTCACGTTTCTGTCAATCGATCGAGCACAGATGCAAAGGAGGCATGAAACCACTATCGAGCATAAATACTCCCTCTTGGAGTTACTAGCATCTACTTGGACATAGCATCTACTAATAACGGAGAGCATGCAGGATCATAAATACCATGAGCATGAAGATAACATGAAAGATTGATAATCAGAAGACATAGCATTCAACATTCATCAGATCCCAGCAAACACAACATGTAGCATTACATAAGGATGATCTTGATCATGATAGGCAGCTCACAAGATCTAAACATGAGGTACAAAGTGGAGAGAACAACCATCTAGCTACTTCTATGTACCCGTAGTCTAGGGATGAACTACTCACGCATCACTTCGGAGGAGGGCATGGTGGTGAAGACCCCTCCGCTGATGATTTCCCCCTCCGGCAGGGTGCTGGGGAGAGCTCGAGAACCCTCCCGATCTCGGTATGATGGTGACGGCGACCTCGGGTGTTTCTCGGGTAAAAGTGGTATCGTCCTAGGGTTTTTGTCTTGGGGGATTAAATAGGCGAAAGGGCAGAGGAGGTGGAGGCTTGGGGACCCCACACCACCCCCTGGCGCGGCCAAGGGGGCGGCGCCGCCCTATGGTGTGGGCCCCATGAGGCCCCCTCCGTGTCTCTTCGGGACTCCGTGGAACCTTCGGGAATTCTAAGACTTTCGGGCTTCTAACTTTTCAATTTTGAGAATATTTCCAGAACAACTTTTCTGAAACTAAAAACGGCAGAGAAACAGGGAACTGGCTCTGTGGCATCTTGTCAATAGGTTAGTCTGGAAAATCGATAAAAATGGCATAAAGTGTATAGAAAACATGTGGGAAACAATAAGAAAACAACATTGAACATTAGAAATTAAGGATACTTTTATGGCGTATCAACATCCCCAAGCTTAGTTCCTACTCGTCCTCGAGTAGGTAAACGATAAAAATACAATAATTTTTGAGGTGACATGCTACCAACATAAACTTGATCATCAATAATGTAAAAGCATAAGTAAGCTGAGAACATTGAACTTCAACACAAGCATTATAAATAAAACTTTAATAATAAAGCATAGCAATCACTTTGCATCATGAGAAGTAACTCAAAATAAAAGATCATGAATAACAATGCAAAGAAAGATATACGTTTGTTTCAAGTATAGAGAAAGCATGGCAAAGTGATATTTCGCTAGTCCTTAAGAGTGGGGCAAAAGATAAATGCCAGGACTCATTCAAAGTTCATGAAGAAGACTAGAACAAATAATTAGAGAACTAGCAATAACACATCATGAATCAATTAATAATGTTTTTGGGACAAATGCACATAAAAGTAAAAGAAAGGCCCTTCGCAGACGGAAGCAGGGATCAACTCATGTGCTAGAGCTTTTATTTTATTAAACCGAGGTATAAAAACTTGACACTCCTCCCAACCATCTTTCACAAACCATGGCTAACCGAATCCTCGTGTGCCTGCAAACAATCACATACCATGGAGGAGTGTCTATTTTTTTAGAGAAGTGTATACTTATGTCAACGAATGGTAAATAGAAAATACAGTACGTCACAACACAACTAGACTTCAAAAGAGCGGCTCCCATAGAAGGACGCATCTAGGTAGAAGGTCATCCCCTTTTTCTCTTTTGTTTACACAATTATGCTTTGACTGATAAATCAGGGGCAAAAATAGTGAAGAGAATTTATGTTAATAATTTGGGGCTGGGCACCCTGCTGCCAACTCTTCTATCATTGGATAAGAGGTTGACACCACTAGTTCAGGATGTGAAAGTCCAATCAACAAGTGAGATAAAGATTCTCAATTTACGCCCTCATGAGCTAAAACAGGAGCACAAAACAAGAGTAATTTTGAAAGTTTTAAAGATAACACATGAGCAATTTACCTTGGAGTGGCGGTTAATTACCACATGTAGGTAGGTATGGTGGAAACAATAGGAAAACTTTGGTTTTAGGGAGTTGGATGCACGAGTAGTGCTCATACCTAGTACAGGTGGAGGCTAGCAAAAGACTTGGTGCGACAAATCAACAGAGCATAAGATCCATAATCACGCATAGCGACATAAACATTATTAATCAAAGCATAAGTGGCACCACAAATTCTAAAACTAAATGATCATGGAGGCTATCCGTGACAGGTTCACAGTCATAAACATGGTGTGAGCATGCGCCAAGTCAACCAAATAAAACATCCAAAGGAGAACACCACAAATTTATGCTTCAATATGACAAGAACACCTCATGATTCTTTCAATGGCATATTAAACACTCTCAGCTATTTGAGGCTAATCATTCTAGTCAATAACCACAAGGCTTTATTACTAAAATAACATCTAGAATGATATGAAAAATTCTAGCCACACTCTATACAAGCTTCTACTTGCACCGTTAAAAATTCTACCTCATGCAGTAGTTTCTTTTCCCAACAAGCACATCCTCCATTTGTCACGTTTCTATCACTCGAGCACAAATGCATATGAGGCATGAACCCACTATCGAGCATAAATACTCCCTCTTGGAGTTACTAGAATCTACTTGGACAGAGCATCTACTAATAACGGAGAGCATGTAAGACCATAAATAACATGAGCATGAAGATAACATGATAGATTGATAATCAGAAGACAACCAAGTAACATGATAGCATTCAACATTCATCAGATCCCAGCAAACACAACATGTAGCATTACATAAAGATGATCTTGCTCATGATAGGAATCTCACAAGATCTAGACATGAGGTACAAAGTGGAGAGAACAACCATCTAGCTACAACTATGGACCCGTAGTCCAGGGATGAACTACTCACGCAACACTTCGGAGGAGGGCATGGTGGTGTAGACCCCTCCAGTGATAATTTCCCCATCCGGCAGGGTGCCGGGGAGAGCTCTAGAACCCTCCCGATCTCGGGATGACGGTGACGGTGGCCTCGGGTGTTTCTCGGGTAAAAGTGGTATCCTCCTAGGGTTTTTGTCTCGGGGGGATTAAATAGGCGAAAGGGCAGAGGCGGTGGAGGCCTGGGGGCCCCACACTCCACCCCGGCGCGGCCAAGGGGGGCTGCGCCCTATGGTGTGGGACCCCTGAGGCCCCCCTCCGGGTCTCTTCGGGACTCCGTAATTCTAAGACCTTCGGGCTTTGAATTTTCCAATTCCAAGAATATTTGCAGAACAACTTTTCTGAAACTAAAAACAACAGAAGACAAGGAACTGGCTCTGTGACATCTTGTTAATAGGTTAGTCCGAAAAATCGATAAAAATGGTATAACGTGTATAGCAAACATGTGGGAAATAATAAGAAAACAACATGGAATATCATAAATTAAGGATACATTTATTACGTATCACTACACTCTTCACAACCTTTCTCTTGGGGTTTACCAACGTCAGCCTCACGTCAAGGAATCATAATGGTGACCCGAGGTGCCTTAGCTATGTGAAGCGAGATGTTTCAAACATTCGCACAATGCTGCGCCAAGAAGTGACTCTAAGGGACATGGAAATGACAGTGGACTATTTTAAAAAGAGTGAGGAAGAAAACCTGAGTTTCTTTTTTGCTACACAAGTGAACACAGAGGATTCCGTCAGGGCATTATTTTGGGTTGATGGTGAAAGAGCATGGTTCCCCCATATGTGGTTTTGGTAATTAATGACAATCCTTATGGACTAATGTTTGCATTGAGTTATCCTTGTAGATCTTGTCCATAGGAAATAATGGAGTTCATGTGTTGAACTCTATTAGCTTCCTTGATGGCCATTGTTATATTCATGGATTTATATGAGGAATGGTTATGGTTTGAGTTGAGCTCATTGCTAGTGTGTCTTGAAGAAAAGGATTAGGTGATCTTTCATTATCATCTTCAAGACATCATCATTTGAAGTAAGAAGCAAAGATACAAGGTTGATAAGGCAAGCGATCAACACTCAAAGCTACAATTTGTACCAAGTGGGATTGTGTATCTCATGGTATGGTAAGCAATTGTAAATATAGCTTTTTGAACTAACCCATGATATGTGTGTGTGGCATTTCTATGTGTGGTTAGGTATCTTTCCATGGGCATGAACCAAAAGGAAGATTTCATATAGCCCGTGGTCTATGTCGTCGTCAAGCGGTATTCGTCATCTAGCTTGACGTGGAAGCTGAAGTGAAGCATCTAGAAGATATTCTATGCTTGATGCTTTCCACCCTTTTGGAGATTGTGTCCTTGTGAAGATTTTCCGAGTAGGGTCTCTCCCATAATGGTGTATGGGGGAGCTAGTCTCTCCCATAATGGTGTATGGGGGAGAAACTTGCAAGTCTTCATCAAGCGGAGCTTGTGCTAGCAAGCGCAATCAAGAAAGAAGATCCAACTTGAGAGAGTCAAGATCGTCATCATCTAGCTCAAGTGGAATGCTCAAGGAAAAGGTATAATCTTGATAGGTTTTCTATTTTATCGGTCTCGTGTCTTCGGGAGACCGGGTTATAGGATAGATAGTCGTACTATCAAGAAGGGCTCTCAAGTGAGTAACGTGATCGAATTGTTGTGGAGAGATCAAACCTTTGCATACTTTGCATATCATCTTTCTTGGTTCTTATTTGGCTTTTGTATCCTTTGGGTTCTAGTGCTTGTCATGATCTTCATGGCAAGCCAAGGTTTATCGAAAACGGTTTTGGTAAGAAAAACTTGTTGCGTTTTCGGTGGTGAAAATATCGGGTTCAGCTTTGAGAATGTTTCCACACCTTCCATGTGTGGTAACTTCTACATTCCTTTTTTTGGATAGTCTTTGTTATTACCTTTCCAACCCATTTGGACTCACCTTATTCGGATTTCATTCGCAAAAGTTATGTGTGTTTTCGTGTTGGAGGTTTCACCGGGTGTTCCTATTTGAGAGGTCTAAACCTTTACCCATTTGGTTTTATCTTCCATTTATGGAAAATGATGTTTCTCTGCATATTATTGTAGTGCTCGTCGTTTCGATTTCAACGAGCCCAAGAACATCGAAAACGGAGTTCATATGCAAATGTTATTGCATTTCTCGTATCGGTTTTCTGTCTCCGGTTTGCAATCCGGAATATTCCGGATGATTCCGGAATCCGGACTATTCCGGGCTCCGGAATTTTCCGGGCCATTCCGGCCATAACGGAAAAATGCTCTGTTTCCATCCGGAATCGCTTCGGAATCGATTCCGGGCCATTCCGGGTCATTCCGGGGTCCGGAATATTCCGGACCATTCCGGAATGGACGGAAAAAGTGGAAAACGGCTAGTTTTTTGAGCACCTATTTAAGGGGCTTTCTTCCCCAAAGTCCCCAAGACTTTCCGAGCCCGTTTTCCCTCTCTCTCCCCACCATTGTTGACTTTGGAAAGCTTGCTCCTCTCTCAATCCCTCCAATGATTCTTGCATATCTTTGAGGGAGAAGTTAGAGGAGATCTAGATCTACATTTCCACCAATTCATCCTCCTTCTTAGTGAGGGAAACCTAGTAGATCTTGATCTTGGAGTTCTTGGTGTTTCTCCATTGTTCTTCCTCTCTTATTCCCCCATAAGCATTTGTTGCTTTGTTGGAATTTGAGAGTGGAGGATTTGAGCACTTGTGCTCTTGCCATTTGCATCGGTTGCATCGGTTTGGTCTCTCCACGAGGATTCGTGGAAGTGAAAGATTGTGAGCTTGTTACTCTTGGGTCTTGGACCCTAGAAGATTTGTGGTGTTCTTGGGAGCCTCCAATTTAGTTGTGGATGTGTTCCCCAAGATTGTGGTGACACCGAGAGACTCCAATTGAGTTGTGGATGCGTGCCTCGGGTTTGAAGGTTGCCAATAGTGGAAGGTGAACTAGGCCTTTGTGGCGGGGTTCATCAGAGAATAGGGTGAGGCCTTTGTGGCGTTGAGTAGGCCTTCGTGGCGAGATCACACCGCTCCAACGAGACGTACTCCCTTTTGTGGGAGGAACTCGGGAATATATCATCGTCTCCGTGTGCCTCGGTTATTTCTATACCCGAGCTTTTTACTTATGCAATTTACATTGTGATAGCCTTCGAGCTTGAAGTTATATATCTTGCTATCACCTTGTTACTTGTCTTGCTTAGCATAAATTGTTGGTGCATCTAGTTGACCATAGAATATTTAGGTTGTATGCTTGTTAATTTAAACACCTAGTTTATTTCCGCATTTAGCAATCCTTAACCGGAAAAGTTTTAATCGCCTATTCACCCTCCTCCTGGCGACGTCGTTGTCCGTTCAATTGGTATCAGAGCCTCGTCTCTCTTTATTAGGCTTTACATCCTAGAGAGTACGGTGTCGTTTAGAGAAATAGAGCATGATCCCGCTTTTATATTCTATGGTAGAAATTATGATGTTTGGAAAATTCGCATTCTTAATTTTCTTACGGACATGGGTCCAAAGTATGTTAAGAGAATTGTAGATATGGATTTTCCTCCTCCAAAGGATTCTCAAGATTTATCTTTAGAGGATGAGGAAAACTCTTATCTCGATACTCTTGTATCTAATGGTCTCTTGTGTGTTTTGAGCGATTTAGTTATTGATTCAATCATGCCTTTTCGGAACGCTCATGAGCCATGGACAAAACTTCAAGATATATATGATGTGTCCAACATTATTGAGTATGATTGTTCTCCATCCACTTCCGGCCGTGATGAGTTCACATCTTTCTCCACTCCACCAACATGTGATTTGTCACAAGGTAATGATATGGTGAGTGGTGATAGAAATTGCATTGTGGATAGTGAATTTGCTATTGACTATACTTCATCTCTATCCCATTGCAATGATATATCTTTGGACTTAATATCTTCTACCACTCAAAATTACATACATGCTAGTGTTGATAGTCCTTGCATATCATGTAATAGTTGTTTAACTAAATCTCATGATGATATGCTTCCTATGTCTTGTTTTCATGAAAACAATGCTTCCATTTCCTCTAGTACTTGTGTGGCTAACAATGTATAGGAATCCCATTTTTTGGCGGAACAAGACATGGACCTTATTGGTGCTTCAAGTCAATCTTCTTCTTCGTTATCCATTACTCATATGTGCCTTATGGCTAGGGATTCAAAGGTATCTCCACCTTTGGAACCCACTACATCTTGTGATGATGAGTATGAGGATATATTTTATGGAGAGCTTGAGGATGAGCTCTCTTTAATGGAGAAGGGTGAGTTGGTTCTTCTTGATCTCCCTAAAGGTAGTAAAGCTATCACTCCTTTGGGTGAAATATTGGCTTTTGCTATTAATAGCTCTAAAATCATTGAAAAGAATTGTGAGATTGAAAGAAGTGATGCCGATGAAAAGGCATCCCTCACTATGTCTCTTGAGGAAGAGCATGAGCTCTGAGTTACTCTTGAGGAGAAACTTGAATCTATTGAGGAGATCTATAATGAACAAATAGCCTATCTCAATAAAGCACGTGACCATACTAATGCTAAACAATAAAGTGCTTAAAAGTGAAAAGGTTGAATTTGTTGTTGGCAATACTAATCTAATTGAGGAAAACTCTAGGTTGAATAATGAGCTTGCCAAATTGTCTTCTTCTATTTCTAATGATGCTTGTGCTACTAACTCCACATCTTGTGAAGCATCTATTTTGAAGGAGAATGTTGAGCTAAGGGCTCAACTTGAGTTGATGACTAGCAAGTATGGGAAATTGGAAGAAACTCATGAAAAGCTATCTAGCTCTCATGAGGATCTTCTAGCATCCCATACCAAGCTAAAGTTAGCCCTTGAGGCTATGACTACAAAGGTAACATCTTGTGAGCCTCATGTGGGTACTAGCACAATATCTTCTAATAATGCTATATTGACTTGTGCTCGTATTGGTAATTCATCCTCCCATAATGTTTCTGCATCTTGTGATGAATTTCTTTCCTTGCCTTGTTGCTCTAACAATGAAGCATCTACTTCCTCTAGCTCTTGTGTTGATTCTAACCATGTAGAGGAAATTAAAGAGCTCAAGGCCCAAGTCACTTCTTTAAAGAAAGACTTGGAAAAGAGTCATGAAGGGAGTTCCACCCTTGACAAGATGTTGAGAGTGCGAAGACTTCCCAATGACAAGAGTGGACTTGGATTCAACTCCAATATCAATAACAAGTCCAAGGTTGACAAGAAGAAGGGCCAATAACAAGTAAAAGATTCGGCCAAGATTATTTGCTTCAAGTGCAAGATTGAAGGGCATCATGTTAGATCTTGCCTTTTGAAGAAGAAGTCTCTAAGTGAGAAGCAACTAGGGAAGCGGCCTCTTGTTCAATCTTATGCTCAACCACGAGTTGAACAACGACCACCTCCTAAGAAGACTCAAGCCAATGCTCCTCAAGTTGAGGAGCCTATTAAGAAGAAAGAGAAGAGTCGATGTTGCTACCTTTGTCGTGAGAAGGGACACCTTGCTTCTTCATGCACTAATGGTACATTATCCAACCCTATACTTGTTGATGATGTTTATTCCATTCGGAAGGATAATGTGGGCAATGTGTTTGCCAAGTTTGTTGGTACTCAAAGTGGTGTCAAGAAAAGAACCATTTGGGTTGCAAAACCTATGGTGACTAAACTCTTAGGACCCAACTTGGTTGGGGACCAACAAGCTCAAACTTGATCAATAGGTGTTGGTGGAGGGCATTGGAGACTTGGCTATCTCGTGAAGAATTAAGGGCTCTTCATAAATTATATTTCCTCAAGCCAAGTCACTTGGATTATATATATCTCTTATCCAATGTTCCTCCTTGTGGTAACTTGTATCTAATTCATATATCCATTGAAAGTTGCATGCTCCCTTGCATATGTTAGTTTTGTTTCTAGCATGTGTTTGTATATGTTGTCCTTACTACTTACCTATCTTGAGTAATCTAGTTATGGTTGTTGGTTTGCATTCCATGTACTTGTTTGCTTTGTGTTGAGCCTTCATTGCAGTTCTTGCTTATTTTAGTTGGCTCTTTGAGAGATTAATGGACTATCCCATTTTGGGGAAGTAATATGCTCTTGGCACTTTACTATCCTAAAATGTGTGTACATGAGGAATACCACTTAGTGTTGATATATCAATATTATCTTGTCTCTATATGGTATGTCTTCCTCATGAGAAATTCAAATTCTAATGTCCATTAACTTTCTCTTGTTGGATTTATTTTCTTTGCCTCTTGTTAAAAAAAATGGATTATCACATTATGGGGGAGTAATAAGCTATGTGCATATTACAAGCCTATAAAATGTGAACATGTGAGGTATTGCCACCTAGAGTTGATATTCTAGTTATCTTGTTCCTAAGTGGCATGTTGCTCAAACAAGTTCCATATTTGCTTAAAATATCTTGTGTCTCTCTTCTTTGGTATCTTGTTTGTTAGAGAGTTTCTTGTTGCCTTGCTTCTCGGGTTTTATTTGAAGCCTTCAAGAATCTCTTTCTAAGCATGTTTTTTTTGGTATTCCTATCTTTTACCACATGCTTATGTCGTGTGAGTATGATTGTGAACAAATCTACCACCGAGAAATATCTCCATACATCCCTTGTCCTTGACAAGTGATAATTATTTGTGGTAAGTTTATTGATTATATTTACTTTGGCCTTTGCTCAAAAATTCCTTGTTTCTTGCAAATGTTTTGTTTGGTTTAATTCCCTTGTTTCTTCCTTGCTCTACTCAAAATTTGTGTTGTGCTTTCTTGTGGTAGGACAAGCAATGATCCCATACTTGTGCACTTATGTTCAAAGTCATACATCTTTGGGCCGCACTATTCTTGGGAAAGCTATCCTACATTGAGTAGATCACCGTTCTTTATATTGGTATTGCATCTAATTGTTTTTATTTAAACATGACTAGTGTTTGAATAATATATATGGAGAGTAATGATTCCATTGTGTGCATTTTGTATTCAAATGCAAGATCATAAATAATTCACTATTCTTGGAAGAACTATCCTATATGCGTTTGAACACTCGTTGTCTTTATATTTGTATTTTATCCCAATGACTTGTCTCTTTGGAAGACGAACATTTTTCGTTTTGGTACTTTGTGTGCTATCATGAAAAGTGTAGAGGGTTTTTTTATTCTTTAATGTTTTATTGGTATCTTCTCTATTTGGCTTACTCAATCATGTGTTGATTTGGGTCTTGATATAATTTGGACAATTCTCTTTCTTTTCACTCTTATGAGTGGCTTCTTTGTTTATTTGGGTCTTTGTCCAACTTGTATCTTGTTTTGGTTCTTGAAAGTTTTGTGCATGCATATTTAATATGTATATCTTTTGGCATGCTTACTTTCGTTGATCCAATATATAGGATAAACTCCATCAAATCCTAAATGGCTAAGATGTGCATGAAATTCTAATTCATATTAATATGCAAATATTTATGTGGAGTTTGTCCTATGTATTGTAGTTGTTCTAACTACTTTGGACCCAATGAGTTTGGGTACCATTTTGTACTTGAATTTTGTTTCTAGGTACAATGGAGATACATTGATTGCTTGCTCCATTCATAAGGAAGGTGTTCTCACCATGGTATTGTAGGATTAAAGCTACGATGATTATCAAACTCGCATCCTCTTCATCACCAATGTCGTCTCGGTAACAAGTATCTATCTCATGCATACTTTTCTAGCTTTCAACCTTGTGTAGGTTGCATCTTGGCATGAATTCCATTTGTTGCATTTAATTTGGTTCTTGCAAATGTCTTATCAAAAACATCTTTATTGCAAATATGAGTAAGCCGGGATGATTACATATCTAGGAGATATTTATAATAATTTTATGATTCACCAATCCCAAGTATATTAATCTAGCAATTTCTACTCGAAGTCTCTCATATGCAATATTGATGAATTCTCAAAAAACATTTGCCTTTTTGTGATACGTGTTACCTTTCTTAAAGCATTCCAACTATCACTTTTCCCTTGTGATATTTGTGATGCTTTGATGAGTTTGTTTACTTGTTCATATATATCCCTTTAAGATAAAACTAAGCTTAGTGCTTTGCTTTCATGCAAAAATCTTATTGGTGTATTTATGAACCTTCCTTGGATATCATGTTTTTCACCTTTGTAACTATTTTGTGTGTGCATGTTTCTTTGTGGATATATATCGTGATTGGTGTCCACTTAGAAACTTATACACACGATAATAATTACATCTTTAATTGATATTCTATTTCTTTAGTGACCACGTTTTATTGCTTTATATTCCTTGGTGGTTTTTAAAAGGCACAAGCTTTGTTTTTCTTTTGGTATTCCTTTTGCTTCTTAATAAGCTTGTGGACCTATGTGGTTTATCATTTGATGGTTTGTGTGTATGGGAAAGACATGATATGCACTATGTGCCTCTTATATTGAAAGACTATGTTGATGATTTTATCATCTTATTAGTCTCCTAAAAATGTTTTTCCTTGTCACGCCCATCTAGTTCGGTTGAGTAAGTATTTATTTGTCACTTCTTGATCTTAATTGCTCAATTTTTATTTGTTTGCAAGTTTCTTTGCTTCATTTCCAATCTATTCGCTTGCTCTTGTTTGTGTTCAAAATTATCTAGAAGGGAGTGATTATTCCATGTTGTGCACACTATATAGTAATTCAAATCTAACATTGTACATGTACCTTGGGGAGTTCCCTCTTGATTTTCTAGAACACTTGGTTGATCTTATCAAATTATTGATTTTGGTCAATCGGTTTTTCAGATCCTTTGGTTGGTTGCTTCTTTGTGAAAGTATCCTTCAATTTTATTTTCTTTGTAAACCTATGGATCCTCGATATAGTTTGATTTCCCTCCATCTATTTATAGTTGGATATATGCACTTGATTTCACTCATATCATGAGGAATGCATACACTATGGGGGAGCTTTTACTATATTGGCCTTCTAATCTTTTTGCCCATTTCGGCAATGGATGCCAATGGGGGAGAAGTTTAGAGGGTTTAAGGGAATTTGGTTTATGCTTTAGTTTCGTTCTTAAGCATTTTCCTTTCCATGCTATTGCATCCTTGCTCTTTGTTTAGCATGGTTGCTTAATTCATCATATAAACCCTCGTAAAAAGGGATTGTCATCAATTACCAAAATGGGGGAGATTGAAAGCGCATGGTTCCCCCATATGTGGTTTTGTTAATAAATGAAAATCCTTATGGATTAAGGTTTGCATTGAGTTATCATTGTAGATCTTGTCCATAGGAAATAATGGAGTTCATGTGTTGAACTCTATTAGCTTCCTTGATCGCCATTGTTATATTCATGGATTTATATGAGGAATGGTTATGGTTTGAGTTGAGCTCATTGCTAGTGTGTCTTGAAGAAAAGGATTAGGTGATCTTTCATTATCATCTTCAAGACATCATTATTTGAAGTAAGAAGCAAAGATACAAGGTTGATCAAGCAAGCGATCAACACTCAAAGCTACAATTTGTACCAAGTGGGATTGTGTATCTCATTGTATGGTAAGCAATTGTAAATATAGCTTTGTGAACTAACCCATGATATGTGTGTGTGGCATTTCTATGTGTGGTTAGGTATCTTTCCATGGGCATGAACCAAAAGGAAGATTTCATATAGCCCGTGGTCTATGTCGTCGTCAAGCGGTGCTCGTCATCTAGCTTGACGTGGAAGCTCAAGTGAAGCATCTAGAAGATATTCTATGCTTGATGCTTGCCACCATTTTGGAGATTGTGTCCTTGTGAAGATTTTCCTAGAAGGGTCTCTCCCATAATGGTGTATGGGGGAGCTAGTCTCTCCCATAATGGTGTATGGGGGAGAAACTTGCAAGTCTTCATCAAGCGGAGCTTGTGCTAGCAAGCGCAATCAAGAAAGAAGATCCAACTTGAGAGAGTCAAGATCGTCATCATCTAGCTCAAGTGGAATGCTCAAGGCAAAGTTATAATCTTGATAGGTTTTCTATTTTACCGGTCTCGTGTCTTCGGGAGACCGGGTTATAGGATAGATATTCGTACTATCAAGAGGGGCTCTCAAGTGAGTAACGTGATCGAATTGTTGTGGAGAGATCAAACCTTTTCATACTTTGCATATCATCTTTCTTGGTTCTTATTTGGCTTTTGTATCCTTTGGGTTCTAGTGCTTGTCGTGATCTTCATGGCAAGCCAAGGTTTATCGAAAACGGTTTTGGTAAGAAAAACTTGTTGCGTTTTCGGTGGTGAAAATATACGGTTCAGCTTTGAGAATGTTTCCACACCTTCCATGTGTGGTAACTTCTCCATCCTTTTTGTTTGGATAGTCTTTGTTATTACCTTTCCAACCCATTTGCACTCACCTTATTCGGAGTTCATTCGCAAAAGTTATGTCTGTTTTCGTGTTGGAGGTTTCACCGGGTGTTCCTATTTGAGAGGTCTAAACCTTTACCCATTTGGTTTTATCTTCCATTTATGGACAAAGATGTTTCTCTGCATATTCTTGTAGTGCTCGTCGTTGCGATTTCAACGAGGCCAAGAACATCGAAAACGGAGTTCATATGCAAAAGTTATTGCATTTCTCGTATCGGTTTTCTGTCTCCGGTTTGCAATCCGGAATTTTCCGGGCCATTCCGGCCATAACGGGAAAATGCTCCGTTTCCATCCGGAATCGCTCCGGAATCGATTCCGGGCCATTCCGGGTCATTGCGGGGTCCGGAATATTCCGGACCATTACCGAATGGATGGAAAAAGTGGAAAACGGCTAGTTTTTTTAGCACCAATTTAAGGGGCTTTCTTCCCCAAAGTCCCCAAGACTTTCCGAGCCCGTTTTCCCTCTCTCTCCCCACCATTGTTGACTTTGGAAAGCTTGCTCCTCTCTCAATCCCTCCAATGATTCTTGCATATCTTTGAGGGAGAAGTTAGAGGAGATCTAGATCTACATTTCCACCAATCCATCCTCCTTCTTAGTGAGGGAAACCTAGTAGATCTGGATCTTGGAGTTCTTGGTGTTTCTCCATTGTTCTTCCTCTCTTATTCCCCATAAGCATTTGTTGCTTTGTTGGAATTTGAGAGTGGAGGATTTGAGCACTTGTGCTCTTGCCATTTGCATCGGTTGCATCGGTTTGGTCTCTCCACGAGGATTCGTGGAAGTGAAAGATTGTGAGCTTGTTACTCTTGGGTCTTGGACCCTAGACGACTTGTGGTGTTCTTGGGAGCCTCCAATTGAGTTGTGGATGTGTGCCCCAAGATTGTGGTCACACCGAGAGCCTCCAATTGAGTTGTGGATGCGTGCCTCGGGTTTGAAGGTTGCCAATAGTGGAAGGTGAACTAGGCCTTTGTGGCGTTGAGTAGGCCTTTGTGGCGAGCTCACACCCCTCCAACGAGACGTACTCCCCTTTGTGGGAGGAACTCGGGAATATATCATCGTCTCCGTGTGCCTCGGTTATTTCTATACCCGAGCTTTTTACTTATGCAATTTACATTGTGATAGCCTTCGAGCTTGAAGTTATATATCTTGCTATCACCTTGTTACTTGTCTTGCTTAGCATAAGTTGTTGGTGCATCTAGTTGACCATAGAATATTTGGGTTGTATGCTTGTTAATTTAAACACCTAGTTTATTTCCGCATTTAGTAAGCCTTAACCGGAAAAGTTTTAATCGCCTATTCACCCCCCCCCCCTCTAGGCGACGTCGTTGTCCGTTCAGATGGGAGAACACATGCATTGTACAAAAATTTCAAGGACTGCATGTTCTTCGACACGACTTTCTGCACAAACAGATACAAACGCCTTTTGCTCCGATAGTGGTCATCAATAACCACATGCACACAATTGTGGTCGATTGTGCTTTGCTACCGGACGAGAAGATAGAAACATTTAAGTGGGTCTTTGAGCAGTGGATGCTTGCGATGGAAGAGGAGCACCCTGAACACATCATGACTTACCAGGATCAGGCTATGGCTACAACAATATCGAAAGTTTTCCCAAATTCAATTCACCGATGCTGCTTGTATCACGTTCTGCATCTTGTTAGAAAAAAACTTGGCCCTAATTTGGCAGAAGTCAAGCCTTTTGCTGATACATTCTATGGATGCATATATGACACGGACACACAGGGGCAATTTGAGGATTGTTGGAAGCACATGGTTGAAACCTACTCAATGACAGAAAACACACATCTGAAAAACATGTGGAACTCGAGGACAACATGGGCGCCAGTGTACTTTAGGCACAGGTTCTTCCCGTTTACGAGCACCACTAGCAGGTCAGAAGGTCTTAACTCTTATTTCAAAACTTTGATCAAGCCAAGCGATTCAGTTTGGAATTTTGTTCAACAATATGAGACATGAAAGACGTTGATGCTAGACTGCGAGGACAACGCAAGATTCACAATGGAGACGACAAAAGCAGGGCTTTGGGGCAGGTGAGCATTTTGGTGCATGTAGCACTGTTTTTGAATCTGGATCGTATTTATGTCTTTTACAGAAAAGTATGAAAATAGCATCTTGTCCCTTGTAATGTAGCTACATGATTTTTGTATTGTAGCAAACAAATACCTGAAAACAGAAGTAAAAAACAGATGGAATTTAGATTATTGTTGTCTATTGGAGCATACTAGTTTAGTTTAGCAAAACTTTCCATACAAAAAATGCTAGAGAAGTAATAATAGACAAAAAATTAAGCTGAAAAAAAAACTTATATCAAATGGTTATATCTGTTGAAGCATCATTTCTTTATTATTGTAGCAACTGAAAATATGAAATGTAGCATTCAAATTATTATATTGTAGCAGGCTATATTTCTAATACCGCACAAATATAAATATTTCAGCTATGCAATCGAGAAACAAGGTCAAGATTTCTACACCTTGGAGATATTTAAACGCTACCGGAAGCTTATTGATGCATCTACAAAGTTTTACCCATTGAGAGAAGAAAAGGAGGGACTATGTTTTGATCTTGTTCCAAACCCTGGATATGAGGTGAAAACATACCAAGTTCAAGTCGGGTATGATGAAGGTTTGTACTCATGCAGCTGCAATGGATTTGAGATGTGAGGACTGGTGTGCCCACATATCATAAGGGTAATTGTGCACCTGAACGTGCAGCAAATCCCTGACAGATACATGCTCCGATGATGGTCTGCTGCAGTGACAACACCTGCTCCTGATCCCAGAACAGATGGCATCAGATTTACCGTCCCACCAACAAACACCTTGAAGTACAATGCTCCGTGAAGGAAGATGAATGTTCTTGCATCTGACGCATGCTACACAGATGATAGCTATGAGGTAGTGTAAAAAATGGTCGATGAAGAAAGAAAAAGAGTTGCTACGATGAGACGTGCTAGGTATGTAGTGCAGCAGTCTAAGGTGGAAGGGAGTCAAGCAAATGTTGGAGAGACCCACAAAGCTGAAAAGGAGCAACATGAAATGCTACATGGGGATCACCTAAAAAGTGTTGGTCTGGGTGGGAGGACAGTGAAAAACCCTGCAAGGTTAAAACCTAAAGGTAGGCCAAGCAATTAGGAGCAAAGGCATAAAACATTGGTTGAGCTACGCGATGATGAACGGAAGAAGAGACAGAAGAAAGAAAAAGGGCCTACGACAGACAAGAAGAAACTTGAGAAGAAACCAATGAATAAAAGGGCCAGGAAGTGTGCATGGTGTCAATCGGAGGAGCACACGGTGGGACAATGCAAAGCTAAGAAGGCGGGACAAGCTGAACTGGCTGCTGGAGCTAAATTGACGCTATAGGTGGAAAAAATTGTTCTTATAAAACATACTTTGTTAGGGATGGAGAAGATTCAGTACAGCAAAAGAAAGGATCATTTTTTGCTGAAATAAAAATTTGGTCAGGACAAAAAGACTCAATTGCAACAAGAATTGCTACTTGTACCTATGTTTCAACTACTGTTCTACAGTGCAGTACACCAAGTATCAAACAAGAAAATAATTTTTTGATATGTTTCTTTGAGTTACAAAATAGTTTTTCTATAAATGTTATTTAAGTGTGATGTTATTTAAGTGTATGGTAGTGTGACTTCAAGCACCGCTAGAAAGATTTGAAAGCAATCAGTAGTTGTGTAGCATTTTTAATTTATAATTGAAGCAAAAGTTAAATTGTATCGAAGAATTTTATACAAGATGTTGGAGCAAAAAAAATTATTAGGGAAAGAACCAATATGGCAATTGAATAGCCGCAACTTTGTAGCGAAAAGTAAAAAAGGATATAGCAAGAGGAGCAAACATGCTGAGCAAAAACAGAAACAATATGGAGCAAACTACACTAGGCACTTTAGTTAATAACTATGAGTTCAAATGTGTGTAGCAAAAATATATAACTTTTCTAGCAATAAAAATACTCAACATGAGCATTAAAAAATGGATTATGCAGCAAAAACCACTTTGATGCACTGTAGAAAACAACCATATGGCGTACAATAGATTCCATAAAAGACTATATTTAGAGACATCATTCAGATTACATTGTTTCCATCAGGGTCTACTAGAAAACTTCATAAAACCACAAAACGATTTCGCAACACGGTTTACGTGAACTTTTTCCTGTTACATTAATCTGGTGAAACATGGAAAGATGAAAGAAAACCTATAACTAAATTTGCAAATCAGCTTCCATTATGTCCATAATGTTTCCTTCGTTCTCCCTGCACTCGATGAGACTTTCTGCGACACAGATGCAAAGAGCTAGGATTTTTTTCGTGTCAAAAGGTTGCATGACCTTCGCGTTGAAATGCTTCATGCACATCATTGAGAACATCCCACGGTCATAGCTTAAGCAAAAAAATAAAATTGATGTTTAGTACGATAGTAGCAAAGAAAAAATAAAACATACATGAACAATTGGAGAAACATGTGAAAACTAATTTGAGGAGTATTTACAGTGTCTTCTGTTGGGGATGATCAAGTGTTTTGAGCAAGAAGCGATCGCAGTCATTTTTGCATATTCCAGAAGCTTGTATTAGTGTCTTACAGTTCAGAAACTACATAAGAACAGAACCAAAATACTTGTTCAGCAAGAAACAGAAAACATGGATACAAGTAAGTAAGTAAAAAAGAAGCAGCCCGATTTGGGAGAGAAGTGTAGCAACTTACTAGGTTCCTGGCAGATTTCTAAAGAAAGCTCTGCTTCTTTGTGGACACCATAGAATCAAAAATGTGGAACTGGTTGTGGAGCAAGTTCGCAGTGCACACAATCCAGTGGTTTTGGTGGACAACAGGAAAATGGAGCTACATTTGCAGCAACAAAAACAGATTAGTTTCTAGTAAAAGATGTCCAGTAAGACAGTAGAAAATGCTACAAAATGGAAGATAGTGTACTCACAAGGTCATAATCAGCATTTTCACTCTTGAACTCCCTCATGATAGCATCAGGCTCAAACTCTTCTCGGTCCACAATGAGGTTCCCCTATTTGTTGATAAGTTAAAAAACATTGGTTAGGAAAGGAAAAGTGGAACCAAGATATACACATCCAGAAGAAGAAATAAATGCTACAAACTCACCGTGAAGTAGCAGGAAAAGGCATACTTCTTTAAATCTCCTTTGTTTTTGTCAGATGCTTTCTTTGAGGTCTTGTTGAAATCCTCAGTCCACACACCCATAACCTGAGTGCCAACATTACCTCAGACAATAAGGGATGTATAGAAAGACTTGTACTCACAATGGATACGCCCTATTAGGATGAAAGGGCTGAAGTGAACAAAAAAGACAATACAAGTTAGTGTGAAGCAAACAAATTGACATATCACAACAATTGTATAGACCTATTATAGCTTCAGAGTTAGCTAATTCAACTAAAACTGACAAAGCAATAAAATGAAGAAGCAAAAAATGAGCAGTAACACAAATAACAACAATAATAGAAACAAAAGTGTTCACGGGCTATCTTCCTTCTTCTTTGCGCGATCAGTCTTGAGCCTCCGGCGATGAGCAATAAACTTTCCGTACGTGCGCATCACATGTTGAGAGACCTTAATACATTTGACAGGAGCAAGTTTCAAGTCTTCATTTCTAGCCCTCTTGGCCCTAGTCCTCCTTTCATATATGTTTACACTATTAATAGCCTTCTCAGCCATAACAATAGCAACAACATTGTCTAAAAAAAGTAAATAAAATAGGGATGATAACCAAAAACAGAAGCTACAAGAGAAACTTGATTGGAGCAGAAAATCTTCAAAACACATGGATGAAGCCTCATTAGGGGAGGTCTCAACAGAGTAACAGATTCATAGCAAAAAATTGTTATTCAAAAATAGCGTACAAAAAAGAGCAAAGAAAAACTAGAACAAAAATGTTGTCTTGTAAAAGAAAATGCATAGAGAAAAAATAGGGTTTTAGCACACCTGTGGTGTTATCCGGTGTAGCTGCATCAGGTATGTCGTTAGGTTTTTCACCAGACAAACCTTTAGATCGTGAAAAGATGTATAGAGCATTAATTAGCACATAGACAAAAAAAAGATAAAAACAAGTTACACGAACTAAAAAATTTGTAGAAGGACAAGGTTCAAGGATAAATATGAGCATACATTCAGATGCCCGTAGCTCTGCAGTTGCCGCGTTTCTAACAGTGGCCTCCTTTTCTGCACACATCACAACTGGTTCAGGAAACTTTGCCAGAGTAGCTTCAGCACGGTTGAAGTCACAGACTTGACTGCATAGATTAAAGTTTGGAATATCGTCCCAATAACCTATTGGTATTTCACTTCTGCGCGTGGTGAAGGGACCACAATTCTGAGAGGGATATTGGCATCAAAGTTATCAATAACATCATCAGTTGTGCCTGATGGAGTAATGATGGCTGCTGCTTGAGGCAACTCAGTGTTAGTGTCAGTGCTTGCATGCTGGGCTGGGGGAATCGGATGAACTTCTGATACATCGTGTCCAACTGTGCCATTTTTTTTGAAACCTTAAGACTGTGAGGCAAAAGCCCCACAGCATCCCACCTTTATTACAAATTTTAAAAACTTACAAGAGAGCAAACATATGTACACAAACACTATACAAATGCCACCAAGTAGGTGAAACCTCAAAACCTAAGGCAGAGCCTTAACCCAATCCAGCAGACTGTTCTTGACTACTGCTTTACACCTATGCCTAAGCAGCAAAACATCATGAATAAAACCACCCTTCCACTTAGCAAAAGAGGGTCTCTCATGTCTGAAAATGGCAGCATTTCTTTGAAGCCGAATGTGCCAGCAAGCCAACACCAACACCTCCATGAAGAAGACATGACCAAAAGATCTCCTAGAATGAAACACATAAACTTGTATGTCATCTCCAGTATCCATCCAATTAAACTAAAGGTAGTTCCACACCCTTTGACTAAAATTGCATGTGAAAAACAAGTGCTTCCTATCCTCATAAGCGGCGGTAGGACAAATAACACAATTAGTGCAATCAGAAACATTCCAATGCCTCCTCTTGAGAAGATCCTGGGTGTTAAGAACTGTGCCATTTTTTGATACCACACCATTATTCTTCTCTTCAGCTCCTTCATCTTCCTCATCAGCATCAAATTCAGGAGCGGTGGTGTCGTTACCCATGTTACTCTGATTGTCACAACCTGAATGAGTTGGAAACACAACGCCTGGGCCATCGTTTTCCCTCATTGCAGCGTCCACATCGTTCAACAAGACACACATGTGATAAGACCGCAACGATTTGAGCCCTGAACCGAGGGTCGTGAGAGTCGAATCAACGGCTATAGCAAACTAGAACTTATGCTTGTCGTACAAAGTCTTGAATCGAGGTGGAACCTGTGTAAAAAAATAAAAGCTTACATACTGGAACAAAAATAGACTCCTAGAGCAAAATCAGTAACATTATGCTTGAGAAAACAAAAAGTTATACAGAAGCACATAAACCTTATTATTGTAGCAAAATTATGACAATGATGGAGCAAAATTGAAATAAAAACTGAAAAAATAGAATACATAGCTATTTTCTACATTTGTAGAAAATAGCGTCAGGTGATACCTAAGTTAGCAAAACAAAGTAAGCAAAAAAAACAAAACAAAGCAAAAACACTACTGCATCGATAAAGAATGTTTTAAGAAAAAAATAAAGCTCATGGTAGCAAACATAAAAAGATGTTTGCAGCCATTGTAAACAACTAATGATGCAAAAAAACTAAAACAGCATGAGAAAGAAAAATAATCTCCATCAGCTGCATACTAGGGAACACGAGCCAATCGTTGAGGGATGTGGATGGGTTTACTTATGGATCTTTGTCGGTTGAATTGTTCACAGTAGCAACATCGTACGGTGTTTGAGACAGCTCTAAAAACTACAGACACCAAATAGTGGTCAAGGACAATAATTGCAGCAAGGGGTAAGGTAAGAATACAACATACAAAACACTAGCTAAAGAAGTGCTTACCGATCGCCTTCCAAAAACAGTCTTGTTCAACAGGATTTTGGGATCAAGGTCGATTTTGGTGATGAATATGAAATCAGAAGTGGTGACAAAGCAAGCTCTCGGGCAAGCGTAGTTTATAACATGCTCATTCTTTGGGATATCCATATGGTCCATGTGCGCAATCTACGATAATGAGCAACACAAAAATAGCATGTAATACACCCAAAGACACAAGTTTAACCAATAAGAACAAGAAAAACAATGAATTGCAAGGAAGTAACTTAAAGCAATGAGGGGCAGAGGTCCGGAAATCTACAATTCAAAATCATTCTTTTTATTTATCTTCTTGGTTTCCCTATCCAGAATTTTAGACAAGACGTCGGGCACGATGCCCTATCCAGAATTTTAGACAAGACGTCGGGCACGATGCCCTATCCAGCATTTTCTGCTTGGCTCGCTCCAGATCAATAGTGGTCCTGAGCTACATCATCAACTCCCTCTTTCCGGAGATCCTTCAACATGTCTTAGCATGTCGCCGCTGTTTGGGCAGCAGTGGGGACGATGTTTGTCTCGCAGAGTCGCTCGAAGATCACGAATCTCGGATTGAGATTGCAAATACAATAAAATCAACATGACCACGTCCACATTCTTCGCCAGGATGAACAGATCGCCGATGAACTCGATGCTACTGAAAACCGGTGGCCGGTGAAGAGCTCATATTGGCCGGCCTCCGTCCAAAATACAACGGCATGGGTCGACGCAGTGGGCTAATGAACACCCTGATCACCGCCGAAGTGCCCAAGTTCTTGTGCAAGATGAGCGTGAGGAGATGCTTGGTGTCCATCATTGCAGCACCTCGGGAACCATTCCGAATTGAGGAAACATCTGATCAGATCAATAATCCAATCCATATTCTTATCGACAACATTCATAGTATGGGGTGCCTAGTTTAAAAAACCGGATCGGACCGTCGGTTCAACATGAAAAAACCGGGACTATCAGTAATCGAATCCATATTCTTATTGACAACATCCATAGTTGGTATTGTCGTGTAAACACCGATTATCCGAAGTCTTTGGCATGGACATATAGTCTGGCGCCTCGGGACCGTTGTCGGCCGGTGCAGTATTTTTTACTTGTGTTTGTTGCTGGAAGAATCTGTGGGAATTTAAAATTGTGGGCCGCGTTGTATAGATCTCCTTATTTTCTTCGTGTCCGTTCGGCGATATGACTGATGATCGCTGTTGCATCCGTGTCGGTAAGGCTAAGCATGACTTATGAAGCATCAAGCATGGCGACAGAACATAACTAAGGGGATCTATATAATCTCTACTACTTTGACCAAACCGTGAAGATTGAAGAAAAAAAAAGTAGAGTAAAATCTCATAACCCCGGCTGCCGACGGACGGAACCTGGAAGGCGTATATGATGGCCATCTGGATGTGGTACGTGATCCTGTCGAACACGGACGACGGCACGAGTTCCGTAGTGTCCGGCCGCGCCGCGCCCTCGGGGTACCGCGGCCTCACCAGCTTGGAGCTCACCACCGTCACCTCCATGGCGTACGTACGTCCAGCGCGCGGCCTATGGTACACTCGTCTAGCCGTCCAGCCGTCTTGCCCAACTAAAATCGGCAGATAGCAGTTCAGGCACGATCAAGTGGGGAGCGAGGAAGATGGGTGGATGGACAATGAGCACTTGAGCAGACACACACTGCCCTGGTGAGGACGGGGTATAAATAAGCAACGCCGGAACGGGGGTAGGTGCTATTGGCTCTTGGACGAATCGATCATGGACATCCATCGCATGGAGATATGGTCAGATGGATCGAGTAGAGTGAATCAGCGGTCTAGATACTTGACACGGCAAATTGCACTGTCGTGGTCACGGACCAGTACGTACGCAGGGTTTCACTTGTTACTGTACCTGTGTACACCTATACACGACACATCGACGTTTTCTGCAGAACCACACAGCAACTTGCATACGTGCGTCTAACTAGCTAGGTCAATATATTAGGATAAGATAAGTCTTGCTTTCTTTCGCCCATATAGCATCCTAGCTAGTATAAGCTCACTATATTTTTACATGACACTGTTATCTTTTGCATTATTTGGAGAATATACAAGTAATTATATAGTAGGAGTATTAACATATAGTGTTCATCATTGTAACTGGGTTGAACGAGGCAGCCAACCCAGAATCCCTCCCGTTAGCAGCATATCGAGACCGATGCTGCAACCTTTGTTTCTTGGTTATAGTTTGTAAAGGAAAATCTTTTTTTTTTTTTTTGAAATTTTGTAAAGGAAAATCTTCATTATTCTTGCAACCAATTAGTTGGTGAACCACGGGAATAAATCAAAACCTATTCACCAAGTCACACAGAAAGTCTTCCAAGTATCTTAATTGCGAGGGTTACAAGAGGAAAAAGTCCACTACACTCTCCTATCATGAGATATCTATTTACTTGGCTCTTTTCTTATTGTCCGCCTAACCTTTATCCTAAACTATAATATTTTGAAGCACTTTTCTGTTAATCCTATCCGACGTCTTCAGGAAGAATAACATTATTATACCTAAATTGGTACTCCCTCCGACCCGTTTGAAGTGCAGGGAAAATAAACATACGGGACACAATAGCCGTATTAGTGACACTCTTTTGGGATCAGAGGGAGTAACATATATGATGCATACCATATATGTAAGCTATAGGTTGAATTGAATATATGCACCCAACTCTTGGTTACAAGAACCTGTTACTAACCAACAAATCCGAGTGGCCGTGGAGGAGCCCGCACAACCCTACAACTCCACCTCCTTGGTCCCAAATCCATAAGACGTTGTAGCTGCGGACGTCTGGCGGAAGGTGGGAGGGGTGCTCCACGGTGGCTCTCAATGGGCGAGGTGGAGCGCTAGCTGCGGGTGTAGGGCGGCCCGGCCGTGGCCGCTGGTGCCTGATATCCTCCGGCGGATCCGCGTCATGGAGGTGCTGGCACACTACCGGCGGCCATGGTGCTCCGATCTAATCTAAGATTCAAGCCCAATCTTTGATACTGCGAACATCTGGGACTGCCTTCTTCTCGGACTATATTACCTGTGATGGTTACGATAGGAAAAAGTCCATAGCCACCTTTTTTTTTAGAAAGGGAACGGAGCCCCAGCCTCTGCATCGGACTGATGCATACGGCTTTTTAATAGAACAAAAGGTATTCAACCTATTACAACTCGGATGTCTCCAAAATTACAAGCAAAGGAACAAACAAAAAGCTTAGAACAGACTTCCACTATGAAGCACAAATCCTACTATCATGCTGCCACCCATTGGAGAAGAGGATGGCCCGAACTATAGCCAGTAACCGGTTGCATCCAGTCTCCATAAAATGGCGTTGGTCCTGTGGCAGAAGGAGAGACCACGAAGTAATCCAATAAATAGCCTTGTGAACAACCTGCAAGAAATGTATATTTTGGACACTGTTAAAAATCACATCATTGTGACAGTTCCAAACCGCCCATAAAAAGGCATATACACCAATCCGAATACGATGTTTATCATGTTTGGGGATTCCATGAAGCCAACCACCAAACATTTGGCCCAGACTCACATGGGGGAAATATTAAAAGTAAAATGGAGCAATCTCCATATTTTAATAACAAAGGGACACGATATGAACAAGTGATCAATAGTTTCTTCATGATTATAGAAAGCACACTTTGTTTAACCATGCCAAATAGGCTTAATTAGATTATCCTTGGGGAGTATTACTCGTCTATTAAGTAACCACATGAAAATTTTGATCTTAAGAGGGATTTTCATCTTCCATAAATATTTATATTCAAAAGGTGGGTGGTCATTTATGTAATCAATATACATAGACTTAACCGAGAAGGCCCCGCTTGTATTCAAACGCCAAGAGAAAGAATCTTCCTCCTCAGAAAGAGAAATAGACATAAGCTGTTGAACAAGCTGCAACCAGGCTGTCCAACTGTTCCCTTGTAAGTTTCGTTTGAACTGAATGTTAATGGGAGGTGCAGTTGATAACACATCTGCTACAAACACATTCTTGTTTCTAGCAATGTTATACAAACCGGGATATTGGTAAGCCAAAGCTTGATGCCCAAGCCACACATCTTCCCAAAAGCGAGTTTGATTGCCGTTTCCCACCAAGAATCTACCCCGAGAAAAAAACTCCTGCTTCACCGACAAGAGTCCCCGCCAAAAGGGAGAATCAATTGGTTTCAGTTTGACTTGGGCTAAAGTTTTTTCACCCAAGTATTTATTAGCCAGAAGCTCCTTCCAAACCCCATCCTCCTTTAGAATTTTGAAAAGCCATTTGCTCAACAAACATTTATTCTTAATATCCAACAGTTTGATTCCTAAGCCCCCTTGATCTTTTGGCCTACAAATAACACTCCACTTCGTCTATCTATATTTTTTCTTTCGCTGATCGCTTTGCCAGAAGAATCTACTACGAAAAAAGTCCAACCTCTTTCGAACTCCCACCGGAATTTCGAAAAAGGACAAAAGAAATATCGGCAAGCTAGTGAGAACCGAATTAATACGAACTAATCTGTCACCATAGGATAAAAGTTTGCCAGCCCACGAGGCTAATTTCTTTTCAAAATGATCTTCAACTATTTTCCACTCTTTTAGAAGTAGTTTTCTATAGTGAATCGGAATACCAAGGTACTTAATGGGAAGAGTCCCCAATTCACAACCAAAAATATTCCGATAATCCTTCGTCTGTTCTTGAGCTTTTCCAAAACAAAAGATTTCTCTCTTATGTAATTTAATCTTAAGTCCAGAAAGCTGTTCGAATAATGACAAGATAAGCTTCATGTTCACAGCCTTATCCATATCATGTTCAAAGAATAAGATTGTGTCATCAACATATTGCAAAATGGATACACCTCCATCCACCAAATGAGGTACTAAGCTACCAACATGCCCATCATCTTTGGCTCTATCAATAATAATGGCTAACATATCAGCCACCAGATTGAAGAGTACTGGTAAAAGTGGGTCACCTTGTCTTAACCCTTTTAAAGTCTGTAAATAATGACCAATATCATCATTAACACGAATGCCTATACTGCCCCCTGAACAAAATTAGAAACCCACACCACTTAGAATGAAAGCCCTTCATCCTCAACACTTGCTCAAGAAAAGGCCATTTCACCTTCATGAAATATCTATTTATTTGGCTCGTGTTTTTCTTAATATTGTCTCCACCCGGATAAATTACACTGTTTGGAAGATATGGACGCCGCTAAATACAAATTCTTCGCATGTCTTATCATCCAAAATCGGGTCTGAACAGTTTAATTACCATCTTCAACGCCGCGCGAGGCCTAATTGTAAAAAGTTTCTTCTTTGCCATCAGGTCACCAAATCAAGTTTCCCGATTAATTCTCTTAATTTTATTTTGTGTTGCAGACATGTATAGTTTATTTTCATTTCCTTTCCATGTAACTTCTATACTGTTTCAATAAAAATCAAGGCTGCAGGCTGGCTTTGCCCGGCGTAGCCCCTGAAAACACTTTACTATTGATGCCGAGACGGGTTGTGATGCAACAAGAAGTTCCAAAAAAATAAAAGCTGAGCCAAACCAATAGTTTAACGAGGAAAAGAAATCTTTACAACACTAATATTGTTGAAACACATCAAGTCTAGGAAAAACTGAGATTATACACCGAGCATCATATCTATGACATCCTGGTCCAATGCTTAATTAGAACTGATAGTACTACCCTCACTAAAGTAAGCATCTTCTTTTTATGAAGCTCATCTCGAAAAAAATCTCTAAGTTAGGCAACCTTGGCTAGGAGTAATAACGTGATGGGTGCGTAAGAGTATATAATGCCCTAGATTCACTAGTTTCACTTTGTGGGGTCAGTCTAGAAACTAGGGGGCAACCAGTAGTTACTAGCACAAGCATACAAGTGGTCGGATTTTATTGTATTATTGTAAGGATTTCCTACATCAGTTTGAGGTAGGAAGGTGATTACAAAAAAAAAAACGATAATGTTTTTAAGACGGTGTCAGGAGATGTGCACGTGTGTTAAGGTTTCGAGCCTCCCCCACCCCATCCCAGAAACACACCCTGACACCTTGCCACGTATGACTGTAAGAGTAGAGACCAATCCACCTCCCTTGTCATGATATTATTGTTTTCTGCTTCCAACGTTGTATATGTGTCTGATAAGAACGTGTGCCAATTATTTCCACATTAAAATAATATAAAGTTCGTTCATGTTCATACAAAACATTATCAACATATACAATACCAAACCAATATCGTTATAATATCACAGAGTAAATATTTTTCATACTATATCAATATAGTTGTTGACATTTTTCTCATAAACTGGGCTGAACTTTAACTTGTTTGAATTTGGATAAGCAGACTATATTTTCTTCCGAGGAGCGGAGAATTGACATATATAGAAGCCGGGTTTTCCTACCTAAAAGTGGTATTGAGGCACAAGCTCACCGAAGCTGTTTGAAGAAAATGAAAACCATTTATTCTTTCAAATCTCAAAAGTTCCGAAAGATGAAAAGCATACGAGGAAATCTACTTATCTAGACACCAGATTCATCGAAATATATTTTCATATGTGATCCTTCGTTTTAGATCCACTATTATGTGGTTTTGGTGTAGCCACTACGTACTTTTTAGCGAAACTTAGGACATACAACTAAGATATATCTTATCACTATCGACACGAAAAAAAAAAGTTTGTAAAGTGCTACTTCCTCCGATCCATATTAATAGGTGCTGTATTAATATGGATCGGAGGGAGTATAATATTTTCGAGTTTTTAAAATAAAGGACTGCACTGAGGGCGGGCTCTAAAACTCCACTCTCCATTTCCTACTCGTATTTCAGGAAATCAGAGACCGGTCCGGTGAGGTTCCGGCGCCCTGAAGTCATCTGTGACGCTAAGACAAGAGATGGAGATCACCGCTGCGTGGGTTGGGAAAGACAAGAGATGGGGAACGTGAGAACGTCCATGCAGGCAGCTTTTTTTCTTTGGGTTCCATGGCGGAACCTCGCCGAGATAATACCAATCACGATGTGTTCCGCGACCCGAACACGTTAACGGCAATGGTGACCGCTGGACGATCCATCGCCATCGGCACTGACCTGAGCGCGAGTAGCGTGCCCAGCGGCATGTACGTCTGTCTGCCGGCTGCGCACACACCATCGGCGCGTATAACTGGAGTCTGGAGGGTTCCCGTGAACTCTACTCATGTTCTGACAGACTCAACTCTACTCAAGTCGACACCGACTGATTCTAGCAAGTCGAATTAACGGCGCATCTTTCAGAAACAGACAAGAGAGCAAAACAGAGTAGATATATATATACACTCTTGTCAGCCACTAACGATCTGTACCGTGCAGCGCGTGCCGGAGTAGCACGGAAGTTATCCATCGACTGGCCGGCCCTGGTTTCAAGATGTAGGTGTAAACAGTTGCTGACCGTTGAAGCATGCATTTTGTATACTCCATATGGCAAGACAAAATAAACCTTTTCAATAGAAACTTTCTGACCCTAGAGATATTTGTTAACGAGGCTTACAAATCGCTGGTTACATTACAGGGATATCCCAATCATATATATGGGACACAATAGTTGTTACCGAGTTGGAGTTGGATTCATCGTTACCGACCTAGTTAGGTCAGAAACGACTTTATATACCTCTTGTAAGCCGCCGCACGGGATAAGTCACACATTGTAAATTCCGGCGCGTTTGTAACCTCACCCGAAATAGTAAAGTATTGCTGGCTGGCGCCCGTGGTTTTTTCTCTTCCTTGTTGGAAGCGTTTTCCACGTTAAAATCTCGTGTCCCCGTTGGTTCGATCTTGCTTAATTTCATCGTTGTTTTGCTATTGCGTGTAACAAGTGGTATCAGAGCGCTGTTTCAGATTAGGGATTCGCGATGACATCGATGAAGTTTGATCTACCGTTGCTGGACTACAAGACGAGGTTTCTCTGTGGTAAGTAAGATGCGTGCAGTTCTGTCGCAAACATCGGATCTTGATGAGGCACTGGATGCTTTCGGGAATAAGGAACCGAGGGAGTGGACTCCTGAGGAGAAGCGAAAAGATTGTAAGGCTTTGTCGTTGATTCAACTTCATCTATCTAATGATATCTTGCAAGAGGTGCTGCAGGAGAAATCCGCGGCAACGTTGTGGCTCAAGCTGGAATCGATCTGCATGTCAAAGGATCTAACCAACAAGATGCACGTTAAGATGAAGTTGTTCTCGCTCAAGATGCAAGATGGTGTTTCTATGATGAATCACTTGTCGATCTTTAAGGAGATCGTGTCCGACCTAGTGTCGATGGAGGTAAAATATGAGGATGAAGATTCAGCTCTTTCTGTTGTTATGTTCGCTTCCTAGTTCTTTTACAAACCTGCGGGATACCATACTATTAAGCCGGGATGAAGTAACTCTCGCGGAAATTTGTGAGGCACTGCAGACCAGGGAAAAGATGAAAGTTATGGTGCAGTCTAAGTCAAAGTTTTAAATAGCACGCTATAGCTTTGCTATAGCAACGCTATAGCGTTTTCTGCACTGCGATGATAAGTGTATTAGCGCGCTAAATGTATCAAAACTCTTAAATAGCACGCTATAGCGGCGATTTAGCATCGCTATAGCGTTTTAAGCAGGTCGCCGCTAAATGTCATAGCCCGCTATTTAAAACTATGAGTCTAACGTATCGTCCTCCAAAGACGATGCATTGCAGGTACGAGGCAGACCTCAACAGCGAGATAACAACTACAACATCAACAACAAAGATAAGAGCAGGGACCGTTCAAAGTCCAAAGGCCGAGACAAGTTCTGCAGGTACTGTAAGAAAACCAATCACACCATTGAGGATAATAGTTCGGATGGTGAATGTTTAGCTGTTTTTGCTGCATGTGTTACCCGTGATGATGAGTGGATTCTTGATACTGCTTGTTCGTTTCATATTTGCTGTAACAAAGTTTTGTTCAGTTCTTATGAGACTGTGCAAACTGGAAATTTCGTGCGAGTGGGGAACGACAACAAATGTTGCATTGTTGGTGTTGGATCTGTTCAGATTAAGACCCATGGTGGGATGACACGCACGCTGACGGGAGTGAAAGACATGCCATCTATGGCGAGAAATTTGATCTCGCTGAGTACCCTTGATTGTGACGGGTACAAATATGCCGGAGGGGATAAACATCTTAATGTATCAAAAGGTTCTCTCATTGTTATGATTGGTGATATGAATTCTGCGAAGTTATATATTCTTAGAGGTAGCACTTTTTCTGGTACTACTGATGTTATTACTAATGATGATCCAAGTACAACTAACCTTTGGCATAAGCGACTTGGACACATGAGTGAACATGGTATGGCAGAACTGGTGAAGAGAGAACTTCTGAAGAATTGCAATATGAGTAAGTTGTCGTTCTGTGAACACTGCGTTTTTGGTAAGCATAAAAGAGTTCATACCACTAAAGGTACATTGGATTATGTACATGTTGATTTGTGGGGGCCTTCACGTAAGCCCTCTATGGTGGTGCTCGTTATATGCTTACTATCATTGATGATTACTCTAGAAGAGTTTGGCCTTATTTCCTCAAAACTAAAGATGATACTTTTGCTGCTTTTAAAGAGTGAAAAGTTATGATTGAAAAGAAAACTAAGAGAAAATTGAAGTTGCTTCGTATTGACAATGGTGGCAAATTTTGTTCGCATGCTTTTGATGACTATTGTGTGCAGGAAGGCATTGTCAGGCATCACACCACCCCGTACACACCTCAGCAGAATGGTGTAGCCGAGCGGATGAACAGGACGATCATCTCCAAATCTCGCTGCATGTTGTCCAACGCCCGTATGAATAAGAGTTTTTGGGCTGAGGCTGCCAACACTTCCTGCTACTTGATCAACAGGTCACCGTCCATCCCTCTTGAAAAGAAAACTTCTATTGAGGTATGGTCTCGTGAGTCAGCTGATTATTCACAACTAAAACTTTTTGGTTGCACTGCCTATGCTCATGTTGATAATGGAAAGTTAGAGCCTAGAGTTGTAAAGTACTTATTTCTTGGTTACGGTTCTGGAGTAAAAGGATATAAGTTGTGGAACCCGACAACCAAAAATACTTTCTTTAGCAGGAGTGTTGTGTTTAATGAATCTGTTATGTATGAGGACAATTTATCGACCGATGTTGTGCCAGATTCTTCTGACGAGGACGAACCACGAGTTCGTTTGCTGGTGGAGCTAGAACACCTGGATGAGGAGGAAACTGAAATTGATGGGGAGGATATTGTGCCACCCTCACCTCCTATTGTGCAGCAAGAAAATTTGTCTATTGCAAAGCGCAGCGAGAAGAGGAATAAAGGATCTCGTACTCGTTTAATTGAGGAATGTGATGTTGTTTATTTTGCTCTAAATTGTGCAGAACAGGTGGAGAATGATGCTGATCCGGCTACATACAAGGAAGCTATTGCTTCGGTTGATCGTGACAAGTGGATTGGTGCAATGCACGAGGAGATGCAATCACTTGAGAAGAATGGCACATGGGATGTTGTGCGCTTGTCTAAACAAAAGGTCATCCGCTGTAAGTGGATCTTCAAGAGAAAGGAGGGTTTATCTCCTAGTTTGCCTCCAAGGTTTAAGGTAAGGTTAGTATCAAAAGTTTTCAGCCAGATTCCAGGAGTGGATTATAATGATGTGTTCTCCCCAGTTGTCAAGCATAGTTCTATTCGTAGTTTCTTTAGTATTGTTGCTATGCATGATCTTGAGCTTGAGCAGTTAGATGTGAAGACAGTGTTTTTTCATGGAGAACTTGAGGACGAGATATACATGGACCAACCTGAAGGGTTCATAGTGCCTGGTAAGGAGGATTTCGTGTGCAAGCTAAAGAAGTCCCTTTACGGTTTGAAACAGTCTCCTTGACAGTGGTATAAAAGGTCTAAGAGGTCTTGTTGCTATATGTTGATATATGTCACATGGCTTTAAGAGGTCTGAATATGATAGCTGTGTGTACATTAAATTTCTTGATGAATCGCCTATATACTTGTTGCTATATGTTGATGATATGTTAATTGTTGCCAAGAGCATGAAAGAAATCACTACATTGAAGAAACAACTGAGAAGTGAGTTTGAGATGAAGGATCTTGGTCCTGCTAGGAAAATTCTAGGTATGGAAATTTCAAGAGACAGAAAATCTAGATTGCTATTTCTTAGTCAGGAGAATTGCATTAAGAAAGTTCTTCATCGTTTTAATATGCATGATGCAAAGTCTGTTAGTACTCCTATTGATTCACACTTCAAGTTGTCAGCATTGCAATGTCCTTCTACTGACAAAGATATTGAGTACATGTCACGAGTTCCCTATTCTAGTGCTGTTGGTTCCTTAATGTATGCCATGGTGTGTTCTCGACCTGATTTGTCTTATGCTATGAGTTTGGTCAGTCGATACATGACTAATCATGGTAAATAAGACTGGAAAGCTTTTCAGTGGATTTTCAGGTATCTTCGCGACACATCCAAAGTTTGCTTGAAGTTTGGCAAGACTGGTGAGGGACTCGCAGACTATGTGTATTCAGATTTTGCTGTCGACTTGGATAAGAGGAGGTCCCTCATAGGTTATGTGTTTACTGTTAGTGGATGTGCTGTTAGCTGGAAGCCTACCTTGCGGGGTGTTGTTGCACAATCCACTACTGAGGCTGAGTACATGGCTAATGCTAAAGCATGCAAAGAGTCAGTTTGGTTGAAAGGTCTGTTTGCTGAGCTTTGTGGAGATGATACTTGCATTAACCTATTTTGTGACAGTTAGAGTGCTATTTACCTTACTAAGGATCAGATGTTCCATGAGAGAACAAAGCACCTTGATGTCAAGTACCATTATGTGTGCGATGTTGTTGCACAAGGTAAGCTGAAGGTATGCAAGATTAGTACTCATGATAATCCTGCTGATATGATGACAAAGCCAGTTCCTGTTGCTAAGTTTGAGCTTTTCTCAAGCTTAGTTGGTATCACTGTTTAGCCCAAGAGGCTATTTGGCGCCAAAGGTGTTTTCTTTGTTTGTTTTAGGGTGAAGGTTTCGTTTATGCTACATGAAGGAATTTGTCTCAAGGTGGAGTGTTATTTTGTGGTGATCCAAATTCATATAAAGATAAAGGAAAGTTCGGCCTCCGCTACGCGAGGCCTGCCGGAGGAGGCTTTATATACCTCATGTAAGCCGCCGCACGGGATAAGGCACACATTGTAAATCCGAGCACGTTTCTAATCACACCCGAAATAGTGAAGTATTGCTGGCTGGCGCCCGTGGTTTTTTCTCTTCCTTGTTGGAAGGGTTTTCCACGTTAAAATCTCGTGTCCCCGTTGGTTCGATCTTGCTTAATTTCATTGCTATTTTGTTATTGCATGTAACAGGTTGTGATTGGAGAAGGTGAAAGTATAGTATGGGTACCTAGAGGGGGCCGGGCTGAATAGGTTCTACAACCAATTTTATTTTTTCTTTCACAATTAGGCTTGACACAAAGGTAAATTCTCTAGATGATGACAAGAACAAGCACAATAACAATACAAGCACGAGTAAAGGAGGAAGGGAACGAGGTAACCGATATGAAGCACACGGAGACACGATGTATTCCCGAGTTCCTCCTTGTTAAGGGAGTACGTCTTGTTGGATGGGTGTGAGCTCGCCACGAATGCCTACTCAACGCCACAAAGGCCTCACCCTATTCTCTGATGAACCCCGTCACAAAGACCTAGTCCACCTTCCAATATTGATCCCCTTTGAGGCGGGAATCGAGTTCTCTACAAACAAGCTTGGGGCACACACCCACAACCAAATTGGGGGCTCCCAACAATCTGAAATCACCAAAAAGTGTAGAAATGGAGTCTAGGTTTTCCACAAGGAAACCCTAGACTAGATCCCTTTAGAATATGAGGGGGAAATGAAGATCGGCTCGGTGAAGCTGTAGATAGGGGTCTTCTCCTCCAATCCTCCAAGTATCAACGAGTTTGGGTGGAGGGATTGGGAGAAATCTAGCTTTTGGAGGCTCAATATGCTTGTCTTCAATGCTGGTTCGAGCAACCCTTTGGACAAGAAGGGGATGGGGTATTTATATCCCCCTCCCCAAAATACTTTGACGCACTTTTAGATTCTTACTAGTGTTGGTATCAACTCCAAAACCTAAGAGAGATCAAAAATGCAAATGCACTTTCAATCTCCCCCTTTTTGGAGATTGATGACAACGCCACTAAGAGAGGTCTAAAAAGGTTTGGACAAGCACTTCGAGAGAGAGTGATGCATCAAGAAAATTTGCTTAATGAGGCAAACTTTGTTCTCTTTTAGAATGTGTGCCCCCCTAACTCTTAGAGATCTAGCAAGGATATAAATGATATAACAATATGAATACTTGCCAATAAGATATAGCGATAACAACCATAAAACCAAATGGTTCAACACCATAACCCCAAATAGTTCAACACCACAAGCACACACTACACAAAGTTTGACAACACAAACACAACCCAACCAAATGAAGCGATCCTAAATAGAACTCTTTCCCCCTTTGGCATGAAGACACCAAAAAAGGGAAGAGGCGATGCTAACGTCCCTAGAGGTCACTGGCTGTGGCTAGAGGCACTAGCAGGGCTGCTGAGTCCACGCTCATCTTCAGAGTTGACATCTTCGACCTCATCGTCAGTCTCACCACGAGTCGAAGGCTCATGAGAAGTAGTAGCATCATCGAGAAGATCTGGATCAATCCACACGTTGCCTTGCTTTGACTTCCACTCCTTGGAAGTGGTGATCCTATCCTCAGACCCTGGACGAACAGGCACCCCAAGATGGGCAAACCTGTCACGAGTAAGCTGACGCTCCTTCTTGCTACGCACATGAGCAAGATATGCCTTGTTCTCCATATCAATCTGGCGACATAATACCTTCTTCAAAGTTGCGGACATCCACTTGCGAAAGCTATTCTTCTGAGCGCTCCCCTCCATCTCGAAATCTGAGTCACTCGAGCCATCAGTGTCCGGACCAAGATCCTCCGGGCCTAGCAAGGGAGTGGCATGCTTTTTGACTCGAAGTTCCTTGATAGGGTGAGTAGTGAGTTCTTGGTCATTATCCAAGAGAGCATCAGAAAGCTTGGCATTGCGCCAAGTGGTGGCAATGAGCTTGAAGACCAAAGCAGCAAACACTGGTACTCTCCTCCTCATCACACAGTTATACATCTCATTCGAGAGAATGTCCATCACATCAAGCCTCACACCATCACCACGACGCATATGAGTGTAAACCATCAAGTCAGTGAGTGATCCATGAATTTGATCAAAGTTGCCAACACGAGGAGCCAATGTGTTCCTGAAGATCCTATGGAGGATGTCATATACGGTCAGCAGGTTCTTGGACTGACCAACCACTGCACGGCCAGGGATGTAGAGATCATGCATCTCAGTGGGTGCCATAGACTTCTCCTAGTAAGGAACCCGGAAGAAAGTGGAGTGAAAAGCAGCATCTGGAATCTCCCCAAACTCCTGCAGTCCTAGTACAGAAGCAAACTCAGTCCATGAAGCCGAAAACTTCTGATTCTTGGTCATCCAAGTAATCCTCCTCTCATATGTATGGAAATAGAGCGTGGCATAGAATTGGAACACGAGGTGCTCATCACAATCTTCATTGATCTCAATGAAGTCCAGAAGACCGAACTCCTCACATATTTCCAATGCCTCACAAAAGTAGTCCATCTTTGACCTCATGAACGGAACGTTTATGGAATATTGAGTCACTACCTTGTTCTTGTTGAGTGGGTACTCCTCATAGAAGATCCTCTCCTGAAAACGAGTCCAAAAGCACTCGCTTGCCCTATATTCCCTTGGCTTGTTGTAGGGGTTGGTCCTCATTTCCCTGCAGAACTGATCATCGGGCATATTGGCAACTGATTTGTCACGGGCTGCTTGCGATTTCATAATCACAGACCTCTTTCTCCGTGTCAAATTCCCTTGTGGCATGACCTCAGGAGTCTCATCTTCCTCGAGATTCTTCCAAGTCCTCTTAGCCGCACGCTTGCGACCTCCACCCTTAGAGCCACTAGCACATGCTCCTAAGAAAGCATAGGGGGATAGCACAGGGGTAAGAATAACTTCAATCAAAATGATCTGCGAGAGAAATCACACAAAAAACAAAAGTACATTATCTCCAGGAAGCGGTAGTACCGCTGTTTCCAGCGGTAGTACCTCTGCTGGCGGATTCTGCCATGGCACCCAAAGGAACAACCGAATCCAACCTAGAGAATGCGCACCAAAGGTTCGTATGGGATTTGCTCTACAGGGGATCACAATGAACTACTCCTAGACTAGGAGATATCTAGAACCCTAATTATCATCATCTCACAAGAATTAATCGAGGGAGAGAGATCAAAGGGGTTACTGGAGCTCATCGTCGTGGAGAAGAAGTTGGGTGCGATCCCCGGGCGTTCTCCGGTGTGATTGGAGCACTCAATCACCGGATGGGAGACTTGGCGGCGACGAGATCCAATGTGGGGAGAGGATGAGGGAGTGAAAGGTTAAGAGGGTAACCCCCTCCTCCCAGATCCGTTTTAATCCCCACGGATTTTCACCGCAGCGGTAGTACCGCCGTGCTCAGCGGTAGTACCGCTCACCTGGGACTACTAGAGCCAGGAGGTAGTAACGCTGCGGGGTCTGTGCTAGGCACGAGCTCCTGCAGCGGTAGTACCGCTCAAAGCCACTGGTAGTACCGTGCGCTGGGTACTACTGTCAGTTACAGCGGTAGTACCAGTGCAACTGGCGGTAGTACCTCTAGCCGAGTCTTCCTTCACCAAGAGATTAAAAAATTTGGAATAGAAAATTTCTAAGGGAGAAAATGTTTGGGCTTGATATTAGAACACAAACTGAGATGGTACTACACACTCCAACTTTTGCAAAGAAGACAAAAAAAATTCGAATAAGGAAAAGAGAGAGTGTGTTTCCCAAACAACAACGACACACAAAACACAAAGGAGAGAAGGAAAACAAACACAACGAAAACACCACATAAGAACCAACTCTTCAAGAGATGGCACTTTCATTGTCACACAAGAGAGGCACCTTATCCAAATGAACATCATATTCCTTGAGAGTTTTCCTCATCCATAGCAATTGGGTGCAACCACTTGCGGCGGCCATGTACTCGGCTTTGGCGGTGGAGAGAGATATGCAATCTTTCTTGTTGGAAGACCAACTCAGCAAGGACCTACCAAGGAATTTGCAAGCCCCGGGAATGGACTTCCTATCATCTTGATCACCCGCCCAATCGGAATCCATGTAGCCCTTGAGAGAGAATTGTGCCCCCTTTGGGTACCAGAAACCAAACCTTGAGGTATGAACCAAATACCAAAAGATCTTATGGACCGCCACTAAGTGGATTTCCATAGGAGCCGCTTGATACCTTGCACACACACCTACACTCAAAATGATATCGGGCCTAGATGCACAAAGGTAAGGCAAAGAACCAATCATAGAACAATACAACTTTTGGTCCACATCTTTACCATCCGGGTTACGCTTGAGGTGGCACTTGACTTGCATAGGAGATGGCTTGATCTTTGCATTTTGGAAGTTAAACCTCTTGATCATGTCTTGGGTATACTTGGCTTGATAAATGAAAGTACCACGATCCAATTTCTTGATCTTAAAGTCAGGGAAGAATTTAAGCTCTCCCATCATAGACATCTCGAACCTGTCAGTCATAAGCTTTGAGAACTCATTATTGAAAGCTTGGTTAGTTGAGCCAAAGATGATATCGTCCACATAGAGTTGGCATATGAAAAGCTCTCCCTTTACTCTCTTTGTGAAGAGAGTGGGGTCGATCTTCCCAACTTCGAAACCACGGTCATCCAACAACTCTCTAAGGTGCTCATACCACGCACGTGGTGCCTTTTTAAGTCCAAAGAGCGCCTTATCGAGCTTGTAGACATGGTTAGGAAAGTTGAGATTCTCGAACCCCGGAGGTTGCTTAACATATACCTCCTCTTTTAGTGAACCATTCAAGAAAGCACTTTTAACATCCATTTGTTGCAATTTGAAATTATGCGAAGATGCATAAGCAAGAAGGATACGAATGGACTCAAGGCGAGCCACGAGAGCATAGGTTTCATCAAAGTCAATGCCTTCAACTTGAGTGTAACCTTGAGATACCAATCTTGCCTTGTTCCTTATAACAATGCCATGCTCATCTTGCTTGTTCTAGAATATCCACTTAGTGCCAATAACATTGTGGCAATCTTTGGGCTTCTCAACTAATCTCCAAACTTTGTTGCGCTCAAAGTTATTGAGCTCATCATGCATAGCTTCAACCCAATCGGAGTCCTCAAGAGCTTCAAACACTTTCTTTGGTTCCACCATAGATATGTGAGCTTGATGCTCACTAAAATGTGTCAATTGCCTTCTTGTGGATTTTCTAGCTTGAACATCTTCCAAGACCTTGTTGTCTTGGGCATCATTTAGCTTCAAAGCTCTTCTTATCCTTCTACCATGACGGGCTTCGATCTCCTCATTATTGCAAGGAGGGATCACTTCATCATCTTGATCATTTGGGTCCCCGTCTTGACCACTTTGGCCTTGATCATCATCATCATCAACCACTTCTTCAACACTAGCATCAAATTGAGGAGAGGAGGATTAGAATGGTTGATCTTGGCCTTGACCTTGACTAGCATGAATGATAGGAGTGGTTGCATCTTGCGTAGTAACTTGGTCAATAAGAGGAGGGTCTTCAACATGTTTTTGGGTAGGTGCATCACTTGGATCCTTGCCTTGTTCTTCTATTGTAGAGGAGGGCTCCATTTGGGTAGAGCATAGTCCTTCTCGATTCGCCATAAGGTGTCCCTCGATGGGACCGAAAAAATCCCACACCCATCCTTCCTATGGCTTCTTGAGGCATTTCAACATCTACATTAGAAACATGAAATTGCGCCACTTGAGAGCCATCATTTTCCTCAAAATCACACTACAAGATTCTATGAAAATCCTTGAGGCTTTGTCAAAAACTCTATAAGTGTGGGATTCGGCACCGTAACCAACAAATATACCCTCAATAGTTTTGGATTGAAATTTAGACATCCTAACACCCTTGATCAAATAAAAGCACTTACAACCAAATACATGGAAGTAGGAGACGTTGGGCTTGTTGCCGGTGAGGATCTCATATGAGTCTTGTCCAAGCCCTTGCGGATGTAGAGGCGGTTGGAGGAGTGGCATGCGGTGGATATGTCCTCGGCCCATAAATATTGGGGAGAAGAATACTCTGCCAACATGGTCCTTGCCATATCCAAGAGAGTGCGGTTCTTCCTTTCGGCAACACCATTTTGATGAGGAGTGTAAGTGGCGGAGTATTGATGACGAATGCCCTCTTCACTAAGGAATTCATTCAAATTGTAGTTCTTGAACTCCGAACCATTATCACTCCTAATAGCCATGATTTGCACATTGTGTTGACGTTGCACTTGGTTGGAGAAGTCGATGATGGTTTGTTGAGTTTCACTCTTGCACTTGAAGAAATAAACCCAAGTGTATCTTGAATAATCATCGACAATCACCAAGCAATACTTCTTGCCTCCAAGACTTGCCTCGGGCACGGCACCAAAGAGATAAATATGGAGAAGATCCAAGATCCTCTTTGATGAAATAATAGTCTTGGCCTTGTGTAAGATATCATGCATTTTTTCTTCAACACACGACCTACAAACACGATCTTTGGAAAAGGAAACATTTTCTTTTAGTACGACAATAAGGCCACCTTTGTTAAGACTTTGCAAAGTTCTCATGTTGACATGGGATAAGCGGCGATGCCAAAACCATCCCACGTCTGCCTTTCCGAAAAGACACATTGAGTGAGAGTTGGTAGACTTCGAAAAGTCCACCACGAACAACTCATTTTCAACATGTCCCACGTATGCGACGTCAAGAGTCTTGTTCCTCAAAAGGACCACAATATCTTCATCAAAAAGACGGAGAAACCCATCTTTCCAAGAGAGCAGACGGAAAGTAAATTGAAACCAAGGGATTTGACAAGCATGACGTTCATGATAGTGACATCGGGAGCAATCGCAACCTTGCCGAACCCTGATACCTTAGACGAGGACGAGTCTCCATAAGTGACGGTTGCTTGAATGTAATTTGGGCGCAACTCTGTCACAAGTTCTTTGCTTCCGGTCATATGACTAGTGCATTCACTATCAATTATCCATTTAGACCCACCGGAAGCGTAGTCCTGCAAGCGATTATTGACTAGAGTTAGGACCCGAGAAGGGTCCCTTCATGTTAGCAACAAGGGTCTTTGGAACCCAAATAGTATAGTCAATGTATGTAACCCTCAATAGGACCAACATATTTAGCTTGTGCAACACCATAATAATCAACATATAAGAAATGGTGTGGATTGTTAGTTCCCGCGGAAATTCTACGAGTAGTGTTGTTCCTCATGACACCACTACTTGAAGCAACCTTGTTAGCTTGTGCGGCTGTGCCACGAGTAGTGTTATCCCTAATGACAACACCACCCGAGGCACCATTGTTGGCCTTCTTCTTGTTCTTCTTCTCCTTCTTGGAAACATAGACAAGACCTTGCTTGCCAGCTTGTGGCCTTGGAGCACTCAATTGTGGTATAGTAACAACCACATGAGGGTTAGGGACCACCACTTGTGGAGTAGAGACCACAACCTTGAGCCTTGCAAGCTCATCTTTCAACCTAGAATTTTCCTCAATAATATTTGCATGATCACAAGAAGAAGTAGAGGTGCTAGGGTTGTTAAGTTGATTAAGTTGAGTTTGAAGTTGTTCATGCAACTATTTGAGGTAAGAATGTTGACTCTCCAAAGCTTTGTGAGCCTTGGTTAGTTTTTCAAACTCCTCGTTTAGTTTACCATGACCAACACCAAACTCAACCTTATCCTTTTTAGCCTTTTTATATTTAGCAATTTCAAGGTCACGTTCCTTAGTGATATTAGAAACAATTTCATTATGTGTTTCTTCAATAGATTCAAGTTCCTCCTAGAGAGAAACTCTACCATCATGCTCTTCCTCAAGAGTCATAGAGAGGGATGCAATTTCATCCGCATCTCATCTCTCAATCTCACCTTTCTTCTCAAGAGCTTCATGGACCTCTCCCAATTGGATCATGAGATGATAAAAGTACTTCTTGGTCTCCCCTTGTATGTTAGACATAAAACGTTCCAAAGAGAGAATTTCATCTTCTGTTCTAGGACTAGCGAGATTTTCAAGTTCACTTGGGGTCTTGGAGATGGGAGAAGGTGATACCTCCGAGGCCTTAACCATGAAGCACTTGGCATTAGGGTGAGGTTGATTCTCATTGGGGGATTCAAATAGAGATGAAGATGATGGAGTAGAAGCAATAGCAAGAGCGGTCACTTCACTTGTGATTTCTTCTTCTTCATCACTTCGGGAATCATATTTGTTGGGGGAATGATAACCCGGCAGGCCCATGGAGAGGAACAAAAGACCGGGCTAGAAGGGATTTGCGCGAGACTTTGTAATATGATGCTGGGCCGGGTGTCACCGATGGGCCAGCAGTTGTATTGGTAACCCAGCTCAAGGAAAGGGAAGTTCCAGAAGACCCGAAATACTGTGCGAACCATGGAGCCCAAGACTTGGGTGTCACGGAGAGTAATTTAGGGTTACGTGTAGACCCCGAATAGGACTCTAGAGGTATCTTGTAAGGAAAGCCAGGAAACCGGGTGTTATATAAACCGGTCCTTATGGCATAGACAACAGACTTTAGAGGGAGAACCCTAGATTCGAGTTATTCAAGATATACGAGAGCAAGTACTTGTAACCCTAGATTTGGAGTCTCGGCGACATTGCAGTCCGAGCCTCTAGATCGATAGTCAATAAGATCCTAGCTGGAAGTAGGCTATTATCTCCAATGGAGAGGCTGAACCATGATAAATCTTGTGTCCGATTTGAGTTAAACCCTCTCCCAAACACCAGAGTCGATTTGCCCCAACCTAAGTTACGTCCGGTAACGTCTGCCGTGACTTTCCCACGACAGTTGGCGCCCACCGTGGGGCTTACATCCAAAGGTGTTTACATCACGAGAGAAGCTCTGGAAAGCATGAAGAACTTCATTATCGGCGAGATCATCACCAACCCTGAAGGAGAGAAGATCGTCGACGATTCTGGCTGGGGGCCAGAGTCGGACCTGCTGGAAACCGGATTTGTTGTCACGATCGGCCGCGTCAACGTCTTCGTTGGTATGGTACGTACGTCTGGTTTAATTTCTGACAATTAATGAGTATGATTCCGTGTCAGGGGTCGCCACCTGCGTTCAATCGGATGGGGAAGAGTCGGTAGGCACGGCAGAACTGGAGAGAGCACCCACCACGAAGAGGGAACAGCCGGAGGAGCCGACATGGACCCCGCGTGGCCGGGTTACTGGAAATGGTGACACCGAACTTATCTTGCACTTGCTTGAAGATAGGTACGAAGAAGATAGGTACGAAGAAGATAGCTGCGAGGAAGAAGAATATGAATCTTCACCCGGCATTGCGCGCCGAGTTGCGGTCTACACAGCCCCTGCGATAAATCTGAATCAAGGTGATGTGTCAGTAGCCGCGGCTGGTACGGCGCAAGAGCTGGCCCAACAACAGACTCCGATTAATGGAAACCCGGCCGGAGCCCGGGTCGATGGTGAACAGACATCCGTCCCAGCGAAACGGGTGAAACTGCTCATCACAGGAACATGTTCGGATTTAGGACGAACAGAACAGCCGGTGCGGGAACATGACACACACCAAATCCGGCTCTGTTCAGCAACAACTTGATCTTGGATCCCACAGTGTTAGCAACGGTGATAACCCCGGAGAATGCAGCGGCCCGGGCCAGAGACCTGGACGTGTCCCGCCGAGCGTTGGAACAACAGAGAAGAGATGTAGAAGCCGAGAAATTACAGATGGTCGTGCGTCAACGTAAGTTGGATGAGTTAGAGGATCATATACAGCCACAAACGACTAGAGCATATAATCAGAGGCATCAGACGAGACTGCCTGCGAAAGGCGGAGCCCTACAGCCGATCGCGTTGTTCGTTACGCCTCAAGACCAGCCGATCCCGATCGTGAATCAAGGAACCGGGTATGCAGGAGCAACGCTTGGGGGACAACCGGCTAACGTGCCAACCGGGTCACCTATGCTACCTGTTGGGTGGCTGGGGGAAATGCTGTGCAACCACCACCATCACGATTTCATACCCCGCCGGGTCACTTTAATAACCCTATGGACAACGTGTACGCCGCAACTTTAGCGCTCGACCGTATTCCACTGGGAGAATCGCCTCAAGCAATAGAATCCCGGTGGGCTATAGAGATGTTACGCACTACGGTGGCTCAGCAAGCAAATTACCCGGACAACAGGAGCGGCATGCACGGGACACAGTATATCAGTCGGCAGGAAGGTAATACGAGGAACATCCAGTCGAATTCAGCACGACGGAAGGCAGAGCAGCAGCAAATGCCGCCTCCTCCACTTAGGCCAGAAGCTCCCGCTGTCTCAGCAGCACAGGCTATTGTGGATAGTTCTCGGGCAAGGCGTGCGGCCGAGTCTGCAGTGCGAGGTCTAGGAGTTGGCGCGCGTCCCGCCGCAGCAGCCGAGGTTTCACACGTTTCAAGAGTAAGGCTCGGTGTTGACAAACTTAGCCAGACCCAAATGCTTATCAGACGCTATTAGGGCCGAACCTTATCCGGACAAGTTCAAAGAGCCTGGTAAATTTGTCAACTATGAGCCAACCATGGATCCTGAGACCTGGTTAAGCAGTTATGAGATGGCCATGTCTATTCGCAACGCTTCAGAAAAGCTCCAAGCCAAATTTATGTATCTCATGATGTCTGAAGGAGCAGCCAAATTATGGTTCAATAACCTGCCTGAGAGGTCTGTCAATTCGTGGAGTGACCTTAAGTCGGCTTTCGTTAAGCATTTTCATGGAACTTACAGGAAGTTATACACGATTGACGACTTGGATCGGTGTGTGCAGAGAAAGGGAGAGTCGGCACGCAGCTGGGTGCGCCGAGTCATGGAGATACTCCACTCTTCCACCGATATTCAGCCCAAGGATGCGATACAAGCTACGGCGAAAACATGCAGATATACGCCCTTGGTGCAAAAATTGGTACGCATGAAATCCAGCAGGCATGTTTCAGAAATTACTATGGGGGAGTTGATGGAAGCATGCAACAAGTATGTCTCCACTAACACCACAGAAGAGGATATCGAGGACAAGAAGGGAAAAGCTAATGTGAACAATAATGGAAGAACCGGTAATGGGGCTGCACCGAATAACAATGGAGGTAACAATGGTGGCAATAGAAACAATCAGCATAATCGTCCGTATGAGGGGGGCTCCGAGTTTGTCGCCAGTACTGAAGCCGGGTTTGCAAGACCCAGAGCGGACGTAAACTTTAACGGAGGAAACTTCAATGGAGGAAGAAATTATCAAGGACCACCACGACCGACTAACCACATCGAAGCCTTCAAGATGCCTTGGCCACGCCATAGTAGGAATGAGAGGCCGGCTAACCATTCATTGGAGCAATGCGTGGATCTACAAAGGTGGAAAAATGAAGAAATACAGAAGGCCCTGCAAGGCGCAGGCCGGGGAGGACGGCCGGGTCTGGGTGGAAACCCGGGCAACGGCCCACCCCCCGCAGGCAATGCAGGAGCTGGTGGCGCAGGTAATAACCAGGGTGGTGCAGGGCGCTTTCAGAGTAACCCAAAGTAGCTAGGACAGTATCATGTTCACACCACTGGGACCTCCAAGAGGGAGAGGAAGATACTCAAAAGAGCTGTAAACTCGGTTTCTTCGGGTGTTCCAAGATACCTGAGATGGTCGGATCAGGAAGTAACGTGGAGTAGAAGGGATCACCCGGAAGCAATAGAACATCCGGGTGTGCTAGCTTTGGTTGTAGCGCCGCAGATCAATGGCTATAAGCTAAAGAAGGTTCTGATGGATGGCGGGAGAAGTAAAATATCCTATATTGGGAGACCTTCTTACATATGGGGCTCAAGGAGTCTCAGCTACAGAAAAGCTCCACAGTTTTTCATGGAATTGTACCAGGACATTCGGCTTGCCCTGAGGGAAAGATATCACTGGAGGTTGCTTTTGGAGAATCCAAGGATAATTACAGAGTAGAGTGGCTCACATTCGAGGTGGTGAAGTTGCGTAGTCCTTATCACGCATTGTTTGGAAGGCCGGCTTACGCCAAGTTGATGGCGAGGCCGTGTTACGTCTACCTACAGTTGAAGATTCCGGGTCCTAAACGAACCATCACTATACATGGGAACATAGTTGTGGCAGCAGAGTGCGACGAGGGAGATGCGGCACTTGCAGAACAAGCTTGTGCAAAGGAAGAGCTCAGATATTACAGGTCTCAGGTAGACCCGGAAGATCGAACCGCTTTGAAAAAACCAAATACTGATGATGAGAGAGCTAAGTTTAAAGCAGCCCAAGACACAAAGATGGTGGCTTTCATTGAGGGCGACTCTTCCAAGCAGTTTGCCATAGGGTCAAACCTGGATAGCAAGGAGGAAGGCGCGCTCATCGAGTTTATCCGTGAGAATCAGGATGTTTTTGCTTGGACGCCTAGCGACATGCCGGGTATCCCGACTGAATTTGCAGAGCACAGCTTACACGTTGATCCCAAGTCCCGGCCAGTGAAGCAGGGCTTGAGGAAAATGAATGAGGAAAGAAGAAAAGCTATAGGAGCAGAGGTAGCTCAGCTCTTAGCATCCGGCTTTATCATTCAGGTTTTCCACCCCAGTGGTTGGCAAACCCGGTTTTGTTGTTGAAAAAGAATAATGAGTGGAGAATGTGCATAGATTACACGAGTCTCAACAAGCATTGTCCAAAAGATCCGTTTGCTCTTCCAAGGATAGACCAGATCATAGATGCGGTAGCAGGAAGTGACTTGTTATGCTTTCGGGATGCCTATTCCGGGTATCATCAGATAAAGCTCAAAGAGGAGGATTGGGAGAAGACGTCGTTCATAACCCCCTTTGGATCTTTTTGTTACAAAACCATGACCTTTGGGTTGAAAAATGTTGGCGCAACATACCAACGATGCATTCAGAAGTGCTTCGAGGATCAGATTGGGCGCAATGTCCATGCTTATGTCGATGACATAGTGATCAAAACAAGGAGCGCAGAAACGTTCATTGATGACCTAAAAGAGACCTTCAAGAACCTGAGGAGATACCAAATGAAGCTCAACCTAACAAAATGTGTGTTTGGAGTTCCTGCGGGGAAACTACTCGGTTTCATCGTTTCTGAGCGAGGGATCGAGGCTAACTCGGAGAAGATCAAAGCTATTCAGAGCCTAAAAAAGCCAGAGGACTTGAAACATGTTCAGAAACTTACAGGATGCGTAGCAGCGCTGAGCCGTTTCATATCTCAGATCGGAGAAAAGGCAATACCCCTATACCGACTATTAAAGAAAATAGATAAGTTTGTATGGGATAAAGAGGCGGATGAGGCGTTTGAGGCTCTGAAGAAGCAGTTATCTGAAGCCCCGGTCTTGGCAGCGCCGGGTCCCAAAGAGCCCATGTTGCTATACCTTGCGGCCGGGCCTCGAGCAGTTAGTGCAGTAGTCGTAGTTTAGCGCAAAGAGGATGGAAAGGATTACCTGGTGCAACGGCCGGTTTATTATGTGAGCGAGGTCTTATCAGAAGCAAAGCAGCGGTATCCGCCTTGGCAGAAACTAGTTTTTGGGGTATTTATGGCCAGTCGGAAATTGAAGCCGTATTTTCAAGAACACCCCAACGGTGGTAAGTTCCATACCCCTGACAGATATCATAAGAAATTCAGATGCTACAGGTAGGGTAGCAAAGTGGGCCATCGAGATGGGCGATTATCATATCAATTATGAGCCCCGATCTGCGATCAAGTCTCAGGCGTTGGTTGATTTTGTTAATGATTGGAGTCAGACAAGCGTACCCTTGTTGGTGCCAAGTTTAGAATCTTGGGTTATGCATTTCGATGGTTCCAAACAGTATGAAGGATCAGAAGCTGGTGTTGTGCTCACATCACAAAAAGGAGATAAGTTGTGCTAAGTTTTGCAAATTCATTTTGATTGCTCTAATAATGTAGCCGAGTATGAGGCCTTGTTGCATGTATTGCGTGTAGCAAAGGAGATGAGCATTAAGCGTATAATGTGCTACGGAGGCTCGGATCTCGTGGTACAGCAGGTCTCGGGAACATGGGACAGGAAGGATGCAACGATGGCAGCATACCGCAGAGAGGTGGACAAAGTAGCCGGGTCTTTCTCAGGGTATCAGGTGGAGCACATTGACCGGCGTAAGAACGAGGCTGCGGACGCACTGTCGAGACTCGGCTCCCCTCGAGAGCCGGTCCCGCCTAATGTTTTCTTGGATGAACTGTGGAAGCCTTCCGTTAAAACCAAGTCAGAAGAAGAAATAGCCAACCGAGACCCGGACTCAGAATTTGTGGCCGCGGTGCGCGCTATTCCAGAGTGGACTGAGCCGTTCCTGGCGTTTCTATTACGGGGCGAGTTACCACAGCAGGAAGTCGTAGCCCGGAAAATCCAGAGACGGGCAAAAGGTTACTCTATCATTGGTGGTGAGCTTTACAAGAGAAGTGCTACAGGTGTCTTTTTACGCTGCGTAGCTCCAGAAGAAGGCCGACAAATATTGAAGGAAATTCATGAAGGTGATTGTGGGCACCATGCCTCCACAAGATCCCTTGTGGCCAAGGCGTATCGGCACGGTTTCTTTTGGCTTACGGCTTTAGCAGATACAGAATGCTTGGTGGCAAGGTGTGATGGATGTCAGAGGTATGCTCGGCAAACCCATGTGCCGGCTATGGAGCTGCGGACGATTCCATTGACTTGGCCTTTCGCTGTTTGGGGTATGGATATGGTAGGCCCTTTCCACATGTCTCCATGCAAAAAGACTCATTTACTGGTGGCCGTCGATGAGTTCACAAAGTGGGTTGAGGTCATGCCAGTTACGAACTGTGAAGCGACCACAGCTGTGAAATTCTTGAAGAAGATCATATATCGGTTTGGATACCCCCACAGCATAATCACAGACAACGGAACCAACATGTCCTTAGGAGAGATGGAGAGGTTTTGTGGAAACAATGGCATTCGACTTGATGTAGCCTCGGTGGCCCATCCACAAGCCAATGGTCAGGTGGAGAGAGCAAACCAAGAGCTACTTCGTGGGTTAAAACGACGACTACAAGTTCCGTGTCTCCGAGCTGCTGGAGCATGGATTGAGGAGCTACCCTCTGTGGTTTGGGGAATCAATACTACACCTAACAGGTCTACTCAGATGACCATGTTTTTTATGGTTTACGGTGCAGAGGCGGTTCTCCCAAGCGATATCATCGTGACTCGCCACGAGTGGCGGCCTATGTTGAGGCTAAAAACGAGAAGACCCGGCAGGACGCTGTGGACATGTTAGAAGAGAACATGGAGCAAGCATTGGAACGATCCACAATTTATCAGCAAGATTTACGTCGATATCACAGCCGCCGGGTCAAGACGCGTGTTTTTCAAGAAGGAGACCTGATGCTGCGTTTGGTGCAATCCAAAGAGGGAAAACACAAGTTATCTCCCCCATGGGAGGGTCCGTTCATTATAAGACGGAATCTGCACAACAGGTCCTATTACTTGGTCGATGCAAGGAAAGAGTCGGACCATGTGAATGACACTGCTCATTCCACCTTCTCCATGCAAAAGCGTGCACGACCATGGAACGTGGCTCAGCTGCGTCCTTACTACACTTAGCATAGACTCGGTTTGCAAATTGTATTACACGATGTAACAGGCAGCAGGTTTCAGACGCACTCTTTTCCTATCCAGGGTACCTAAGGGGAATGGAGGGTTTTTAATGAGGCGGCCTGCTGACCTAACCTTTTCATATAAATAAAGAAATGGTTAAATAATGATAGTCATTATGATCTTTAAATTTTGTCAATTTCTCGCATATTTTTCTGTAGTTGATCATGCCTTGTATTTACTAGTGGGTTATATCAGTTAAATATGTTCTCCAATAGTAAGGCATATGATTTAGCGGGTTTAAATTTGCGCATCTTTTCCATTTTAGTATTCAAATTATTTGTAAGCCGGTAGAGCAGAAATCCTACTGTTGCATAGTACATAAATCTAGGTCTTGGGGGCTGATTGCTTGAATAGCACAGTTGCACACTCAGACCCGGCCACGATGCCAATCGTTTGTGAGGACTGATTACTTGCAATAAGTACAATTACAATCTCGTAAGCCGGACAATAGAGCCAAATTTTTTCTTGACCTCTTTTGTTTAAGCTTGATGTGACTCGCAACAAAATGGCGTGTTTGCTAATCTATGAATCCAATCAGTCATGATACCCATTGGGACTTGCCTGACCCTTTTTTTACTAGAGCTATAGCAACATTGAAAATCCATGCGAAAACCGGCTTATAACCAGAAGGGTCAAAAGGGTCATCTAAACCATAAGTTGTGCAGAGCAAAGGCAACAGCCGGAAGCTCATTAGATATTGCGCATAACTTCAAAATGTATGTGTATAACAGTAAAGTTTCGGACTTGGGGACTTGAGAAACAAAATTTCTCAGGCCAAGAATCCTCAGACCTATAATCCAGGTCTTTGGTACTTGTGAGAAATTCTTCACAATAAGACCAAGACTCGTCATCTTTCTCAGAAAGCATATAACAAGTAAAATTGTGCCAAAATGAGTTTGTAAAGCGCATATCAAAGCGACAACCATAAGGGTCATCGAAACCACAGAAGTTTAATGTGTTACAAACCTTAGGAATAATATCAAAAAGTGCACATATGCACTATCAAATAACAGTGTGTAAAAGGCATATTACAATTCCTATTGGCCGAATGATTGTTTGCTGATAAAAAGGAGTACATTACTCGGCTGCTGCAGCCGAGTCATCATGAGTGGTCTTGGTGGCCGGGTCTTCGGTATTCTCCTCTGTTGCCTTGTCCGTTTCAATGTCCGAGTCACCCGCGTCGGAAGCACGAGATGAGGAGGAACAACAGAAGTTGGTGCAGAACCAGCCTCGGCCCTTTTCTTGGCGATCTCCGCCTTGAAGCGAGATAGTATGTCAAAAGGAGCAGGATCTTGGAGGGGCACAGGCTTATTCTCGACATCATATGGGGCGGTAAGCTTTTTCATATCGAGGTTTTCTGCGATCAAGCTGGCCGACTGACGAATCTGGGTGTTGATGACCTTGAGGTCTTTTCCCGTGAATTTAGAACCATCGGTTTTAAACTCAGGAAACCCGTTTACAAGCATTACTGGCTCAATCTTGGGGTAATAGGTCTTAGCCAGTGCAAGGCCGCGTATCACTCCAACCCGGCATGCTGAGCGCTTCCAGGCATCAATCCAGGCAGGGACTGTCGAGTATGCCTCAAGCATGTGTGTTACACCGGTGTAGTCACCGGTTAACTTCACAGCTTCGAGTGTCCATTTTGTCCCTGCCGAAAATTGCCGGATGACAGTCTTGAGTATTTTAAGCTTTTTGAGGTCGTCATGCTCCCCAGCAACTTCACCCGGACCTGGAGTACAAAAATGGAAGTAAGATAGTAAGATCAGGGTCAAAAACCTTGTAAAATAGGAAAATCCGAGTAATACAAAGTGACAGTCGGAAACTTAGATGTGCCTTACCTATGATGTAGTCATATGTCTCGGCTATGAAAGTCGAGAGTTTCTTGACAAGCTCCTCAGCGGTCCGGAGTTTCTTCTTCTGCTTCTTGCATTGCTTGGAGAGATCCTTGAGATTGGCCTCTAGTTCCTCACAGAGTTTCACCTTATCTTGTAGGAGTTCATTTGTTTTAGCAAGTACTTCATCAGTACGAGCTACATAAGCCTGAAAATGGCAAAGCAATATCACTCGGGAAAGCAATATTAGTCGGCAATGTGCAGATAAAAAGAAAAGTTCTACCGGTTTTCAATTGTATTTGCAAGTACCGAGTGAATGTGGACAGTTTACTCGGAACTCGGGGACTAGGGTATTCTGAAGTTTGAAAAAGAAAGACTATATATTTGCAAGTACCGAGTGACTGTGGACAGTTTACTCGGCACTTGGGGACTAGGATAAGGATATAGATAACATAAGTTGAACAGACCTGGTGCTCTGCCGCTAAAGACTCGACAATCTCGTCTTTGGTATCCTTCAAAGAGCGATACTCCTTCAGCAGCTTCTCGAATTCCGGGTCACCGAGAGTCGGCCTGGAGGAGCAGGCGTCCCCGTCAGCCGGTGGTGGGGTTGCCTCCTGTTTCCCCGCGTCGAATCTGGCAGCGGCGGTCTTTGGAGCAGCGGCCGCCCTTTGTGTCCCAAGGTACTCAACCTCGGGATTAGTCGGCTGGGGCGCGGGAGGAGGAGACTCGGTTCTTGGGTCGGCCGCGTTAGCCGGCTCTTTCTCTTCCACGGGCGGGGGATTAGCGACGCTTTCCGGGTCTTCCGCCATCGGGTCATCGACGGGGGTTTCAACCGGATCACTGAGCGTGACCATGGCTCTGAGGAAAGAAAAACAATGTGTTAGTGGTTGATAAAGGTGAAACATACAAAGTATACGGGATTTAGTAAAGCAAGTTATGAAAATTACCCGGTATTCACGACGAAATCGCTCGGGAGATCGTTGCTTGACCCGGAAGACACTGATAGTGAATTGAAGATTGAGACTCGGAGTTTTCCGGCTAAAGGGTGACTCGGAGCTGGATATTTTTGAGGAATATAATTGTGATAAGATGAAGGAGTACCGGCTCGGCGTGCGGGTGACTGAAGAGAAATCCCGGGGTTGAGGGGCATGTCACCCGGTGAAGACCGAGTTGCCCGTCGCTTGGGTGGAGGAGATGCGGCCTTCTGAGACGATGCAGTGGTTAGATATTCATTAAGTTTGCACATACCAGCATATGAGTACGGCTCTGTGGTCATGGAGGAGTATGGCACCTTGAATGTGACCCCCCTGTGTTCCCCTTTCTTGCTTAACCCGGCTTCAGTTTGCTCAGGTTCGCTCTCTTCTGATTCAGAATCGGCCTTTTCTGCCGGTGCTGGTGATTGTGATGTATTTTCAGGAATAAAGGTGGGAGGAGAATCTTGATCTAGTAAGTCGACAAAGTATTTGTTCAGTAACTCGGAATCACCTTCTTCGCTGTCACTCGGCTCTTCGTCTTTCGAGTTTTCATAGGGAGGAGGGGTTACAATCTTCCACCAGTCATCAGATTCCTGGGTAAAGAACAACAAAGATAAAAGTTAGTATATGCGTGTTTGAAAAATTAACCGGTACAGAGGATATTAGTCGGTTCTTACTGGTGGAGCCGGGTTTGAGCGGGAGAAGGGGGAGAGCCCAGAAATGATCTTGATAACATCCACCTTCTCAGCCAGAAAGTTCTTCATGGCCTTGTTGACATCACCAGCCGGGTATGACTTCTCCGAGTATCGGAGAGAGTCGGTCAAGTGGACCAAGTATTCGCAGAGAAGTTTCTTGCGAATACTATTGGGCTGGATCCTACAGCTGATCCAGGTCTTTCTCAAATTCAACCCACAAAGACCATGGGCTGCTAAGACAGAAAGTTTGTGAAGGAGAGGTTGGATGGCCTGCCTATCGGCCTCCGAAGCGAAGGCACTCAAATTGTCGCTAAGAGAGAGGGTTTCAACAGAGAAACCCGGCAGAGGCTTCTCGCCGGGTGTGGAAGTATCTTTGCAGTAAAAGAAGGTTTTTTGCCAATGCTTCACGTGAGAGTGAAGATTGAGAGTTGGCATCAGAGATTTCTTGCGTCTTTGGATGGCCACACCTCCACATACAAGGAGGGGACCATCCGTAGTTTCGCGGCAAGGTTTGCATTGAAAAAGTTTGAGGAATAGAGAAAGATTGGGGCCAATGCAAAGATACGATTCACAAAGAACGATGAAATGGCAAATGTTAAGAATCGAGTTCGGGCCTATGTCAAAGACCCCGAGGTTGTAGTGATGAAGAACTTCGTGAAAGAAAGGGTGACCCGGGGGGCGGAAACCCCGATTTACATGTTCAAGGAAAACTACAACTTCACCTGCTCTAGGTGAAGGCCAACTCTCCTCCTCGGGGGCCCTCCATGAGATCTCCGACTGAGGAGGGAGGACTCCAGACTCGGCCAGCTCTTCCAGCTTGGTCTGCGTGACAGTCGACTTTGCCCAGTTGGCAGTAATGGTTTGACTCGGGTTTTGCTTCAGAGCCGTGGTCTTGGCCTTGGACTTAGGAGCGTCCTTGGGAGCCATTGGAAAAGATCTGACGAAAACTTAAAAAGGAAAACAAAATGAGGAAAAAGACGAAGGCGATGAACACGAAGAACGCAAGCTCAAGATCTAGAAATGGAAATTTAGAACTAGGAGTGTGTACCAGGAATCGGCGGCGGAAACGAGGTTCGTTGAACGCGGTGCGACGGCGCGGACCGGCGGGCCGACTCAGGTGAGCGGCGGCGGCGTGCGTGAAGCTTGGTGGCGGAGCTCCGGGTCGCGGTCTTGAGCTCTAATGGCACGGCTCGAGCTTGAAGATGAAGTGGAAGGAGATGGAATTCTGTGATTAGGGTTTTCATCGGGCCCTGTATTTATAGGCGCGGTGGAAACCCTAGAATGCCAACAGTAAAATGGAGCAAATCACGGGATATGATACTCGGCCCGTTGATTACGGAAACAAGATCTTGGGAGTTATTTTCATGCAGCCGAGTTACAAATGGCCGCCAAAAGAGACGGACTCGAAATTGTTACTCGGGCTAGCTTATGAGGAATATTAAAGCCGGGTTATGAAATGGTCGCTATGGAGAGTTGATCCAAGAGATGATATTCGGCTTAGTATGATGATGGGGTTACTATATGGATCGCCGAAAGAGCCGGCCTGGCTATAGTTAAAGAAATCTAACCTATAGCATTATCATATGTAAATGTTTATTGTTTTGCATGGAATAGCATGCGCTTCATGGTTGGAGGTTTGTCTTATGCTTAAAGTTTGAAGTTACAAGAAGAGTGTGCCAACCAAGATGCCCAGGCTATTCTGGGGACTACTTTTGGGGGGATGATAACCCGGCAGGCCCATGGAGAGGAACAAAAGACCCGGCTGGAAGGGATTTGCGTGAGACTTTGTAATATGATGCTGAGCCGGGTGTCACCGATGGGCCAGAAGTTGTATTGGTAACCCGACTCAAGGAAAGGGAAGTTCCAGAAGACCTGAAAGACGGTGCGAACCATGGAGCCCGAGACTTGGGGGTCACGAAGAGTAATTTAGGGTTACGTATAGACCCCGAATAGGACTCTAGAGGTATCTTGTAAGGAAAGCCAGGAAACTGGGTGTTACATAAACCGGTCCTTATGGCATAGACAACAGATTTTAGAGGGAGAACCCTAGATTCGAGTTATTCAAGATATACGAGAGCAAGTACTTGTAACCCTAGATTTGGAGTCTAGGCGACATTGCAGTCTGAGCCTCTAGATCGATAGTCAATAAGATCCTAGCTGGAAGTAGGCTATTATCTCCAATGGAGAGGCTGAACCATGATAAATCTTGTGTCCGATCTGAGCTAAACCCTCTCCCAAACACCAGAGTCGATTTGCCCCAACCTAAGTTACCTCCGGTAACATCTGCCGTGACTTTCCCACGACAGTATTCCTCTTGAGTCACTAGCACAAACTTTGTGGGAGACTTCTTGTTGAACGGTTTCTTCTTGAAGCGAGGTTTCTTGTAGTCAACGTTGGAATTGTCCTTGCGAATGAGCTTGCCACTATGGAGTTCTCTATTTTCATAGGGACACTCCGCAATGAAATGGTGCTTATCTTGACAATTGAAGCAAGACCTCACTCGTTGAGTCCCATCATTGCCATAGCGAGACTTGGTCTTCTCCTCAACATATTTCTTGGCCTTGGGAGGATTGTTCCAAAACTTTTGCACGGTGAGAGCAATGATATCCTTGAGCACGGGATCATATTCTTGATCCTTCAATGGAGCCAACTCCTCATGGCCTTCTTCTTAATACTCAACCTATCTTGACACAACCTTGGCCATCAAGGCAACCGATGCCCCTTTGTGCATTCCTATGGCCCTAGCTCGGTTGTCAAGAGCATTCTTGGTTTGCACTTCATAGGAGCACATATCTTGCATAACTTGGGTTGAGCTCAAAGAAGCAAAGTCATGTCTTCCTTGAATGCTCTTTAAGTCCGCGGGCTCAAATGGCATTAGGGCAATCATGTACTTCCTTTTGATCCAAGCATCATCAATGTACTTGGCACCAACATTGGAGAATGCGGTGGCAAGTGCCTTGAGCCTTGGATACATGTCTTCATGGTTCTCCCCATCATGCATATAGAACCCTTCGGCCTCATTGCTCAAGGCATCATACCTATTCCTTTGCATGCTCTCATTGCCCACATACATGACGACAAGAGCGTCCCATGTTTCCTTGGCGGTGGAATATTGTTGAAGATGCGGCATGTGGTTAGGACCCACGGCTTGTTGAAGAATTGACAAGGCGGTGTAGTTGAGTTGACAATCTACAACTTCTCTTCTTGTTAGGATCTTGGGGTCATGAGGTTTGTATCCGTCACAAGTGACCCTCCAAATCTCTATACAAGAAGATTTCAAGTGAGTCTCCATGTAATATTGTCATTCACGAAAGGAAAATGCATCAATTTTAGGTGGATCTCCCATAGGAATTATATGAGGATGTGGGATGGGAGGATCGGGAAAATAACGCCCTTTGACAGAGCGATATTCTTCCTCTCCTTCCGTACCCTTCTCTGTGGAGTTATCGGCGGAGGCATTTTTAGATGGATGACCATCATCCCCTTTCTTGGCGCCCTCCGGAGGTTCTTCCGGAGGGGATGAGCCAGTGACCTCTGGTCCTTTGGCTTTCAAGAGTTGCATCAAGACTTGACGCAACTCATCGATTTTGGTGTCTATGGATGAGGTCAATGAATTTTTCAAATTATTGAGATCATTCATAGATACCGGCACCACGGAACCTTCGGTTTCCGTCTCATCAACCATACTTAAACTCTTAGGAGGTTAAGCCCGATAGAAGAGCCGAGGATTTGATACCAAATGAAAGTATAGTATGGGCACCTAGAGGTGGGGTGAATAGGTGCTACGACCAATTTTATTTTTTCTTTCACAATTAGGATTGACACAAAGGTAAATTCTCTAGATGATGCAACTACGGTGAATTTACCTATATGACAAGAACAAGCACAATAACAATACAAGCGCGATTAAAGGAGGAAGGGAACGAGGTAACCGGTATGAAGCACACCGAGACACGATGTATTCACGAGTTCCTCCTTGTTAAGGGAGTACGTCTCGTTGGAGGGGTGTGATGTAACATCCCAGTGTTGGGAGGTTATAAGGATCTAAATATAATATGTGCATTTGCAAAGCATGCATCTAAAAATACGGGAAATTTTGGCGCGAAAGTTTAAACGCATCAAAGTGACCAATTCTTCACTTGACATGATGAAATAGCTCTAGTTCATCTAGTCAAGAGTACATTTGGAGTGATCTTTATAACATAGTATCTCTACAAACCAAATCATCTCATAAGGAAAACCATAGTTGGTTATGACCAACACTAACACTCAACAACCTTAACCACAAGTCTATAAGTGACTTTGGATAAATCACTAGGTATCTAGAACTCAAAGAGGGGTGAGTATCCAGAGCACATAACTGATGATCATACTTTCACAAATGAGTAATGCATAATTTAACCATATCATCAACATAGATGTGATCTTCTATAAAACAACAACTCCCTAAGTTATCAATTCATTTCCACAACATCTCTATAAATCAACTCATAATTATCAGGTGAACAATCACAAATAAATATCAAAGTTTCAATAGAACACAAGTGATACAAACAAGTGTTAACTCAAAACCCACAAGTGAGAAATGACATAATAATTGTATTAACATATTTATCGAATATGTACATATCCCATCAACCATAAAAGAAATACCTTAAAGGAGATATAAATCTTCTTAAACTACTGTTAAATCTTGATTATCACATATGATATTTCCAAACCTCTATATCTGCATTATGTTTACAAAATAGGAGTATAAAGTAAAATCAAGACACCTGAGAAAAACTACTAACAACTCTGACTTACATCATTAAACCCCAATAGCCTTCACATGCTCATTGTTTCAATCATCTTATACAAGTGAGCATATGAAATCTCAACACATCAATGAACCATTTGATCAAATTACTATTAAGTCATCATTCCATAAGTATTCCACACCTCTACTCAAATTGAATAATTCAACATCTAAAGTATCTCTGAATATAACTAATGGATAACAACAAGTTATAACCTCTATTAGAGGAATTGAATTGAAAGCTAAGTAAAACAAATCATTTATGAAACAAATATCTATCTTTTGGGAAATAAAATAAGAAGTATATGGAAGGATAATAAAAGCATGAACTAACTCTTAATCTAGATCTTATTATGTTGCCACAATAATCAACACTGCCTCAGGAAGGGAGTATAAGAAACTATCCAGGGAACCATTAGGTAATGTTGGAGACCTATAATGTCTATTCATTTTTAAGCTCATCAGAGATGAGGAACCCATAATAATCACTTTAATGGAAACAAATAAACCAGTATGAAATGATAACAAGTCCTAGCATCCACATGTTTTTGATATGTGGAGGTTAATGGTAACAATCTTAACACTCTGTTTTCCAGATCCTTTTCATACATACGACTAACAGAGAACAACATAAATCCATCTACACATAAGCATGAAAATGATCACATGTTTCCAAAACAAACTTGGGATAGAATCCATAGTGTAACCTAAGTGGAAAACAAACAAATGAGATTCCAAAGCCACTCATTTTGTCTACTTGATCAAGTACTAAAACAGCAAGCATGGCTTGCACACACACTTAGTAAATGTCAACCAAACTTGCTAAGAGATTCAATTCGGAGAATAAAAAAGTTACATAAAAAAAAAACAAGTTCCTTCACCATTTAAAATCATTTGGTTTGATAAGGGACAAAATACCCTATTGGGTGATTTTCATGAAAGTGCATAGAAACATTACCAAGTAGTTTTACCAAATTACTGTCTGTAGAGAATGGTATCTAAAATTGTCCAATTATGATACACCAATTTATTAATCACATGACTGTAGTGTGGGATCATAATAAACATGCCTAAAAATATTTTAATAGTCGTTTAAAATTAAATAAAGAGAAAATAAAAAAAATCACCTAATTTAGCACCCCAAGGAAAATATTCAAATATTGTCCAAATCATCAAAACAAAATATGGTGAGGTGTAAAATTTGATAAGGATTTCAAAAGCGATTTTTAATAATTTTTAGGTTTACAATTTAGTCCTGAAAATAGTGTTTTTCTCTCAATTTAGTTAACGGAAGGACCTAAACGTAAATTGTGAAACTAGTCAGGGCATATGGGGAAAAGTCCCGTTTTGTCTTTCTCCAGGCCGGTTGTGGGCGTGTCGACGCCGCCGCCGATGCATGGCCACCTACTGCTCGCTGGTTCCGCGAGGATAAGGAGCAGGAGATCCTCTCCATCTTGCTCTCCTCACTCACTCTCTTCTTCCTCGCACTCCTTCTCTATGTCCCAACCGGGAGAGCACCCGAATAACCGAAACCCTAGCCTCCCCACGATCCGTCACCACCGTCGACTCTGGTCGCGCCGGGACAAATGGAGCCCAGCACGAGATGCGTATGGTTCTCCTCGACATCCTCAAGCACGCACATGGACAGAGATGTCCTCAGCACGGAGAATTTCGCCGCCGTTTCCCCGCCAGGCCACCACCGTTCATCGCACGCCGACACCGATTCAGGCCACCTACGTCTTCCTCGACCACCTCAATTCGTTCAGGGTGAGCCAGGGATCTTTGTGATACTTTTCGATTCGTGAATAGCATCCGTATCTGTTGTTTTCATTGTACACCATCTTCGGCCGCCACACAACTGGACGCCGGCGAGCCTCCGGCGACCATAAGCTAGCGGCACTGCCACCTATAGAGTCACCGCAGTCCCCTCTAGCTAGTGGGAGCAATCACTTGCACCAATTCATGGAGAATTCGTCGAATTCGGATTCACAAGAGAAGAATTTCCCAGAGCTGACACGTGCATGACGTCAATTGATTATTTTTTATTTTTCTTTTCCCCAGATCTTTTTCTTTTCCTTTTATTTTTATTTTAAATTGATTATGACAGGTGGGTCCCACCTGTCAATTTAAAATAGGCAGAAAAATAATTAAAACCAAAAGTTCAACAACTCTTAAAATAATTATCAGAAAAATATAAAGAAAATATATACATGTTCAGAAAAATAAAACCTATCTATTTATGAACTTTTCAAAAATATTTGATAAAGTTTAAAATTTAAAATTTTCTTTAATTAAATTAAATCATTTAATATTGAGAAAAATAATAAATAATTCATAAAATCAGAAAAATACAAGTTATATACCAAAATGCTCCAAATGACAAATGCAACTCATATATGATGTTTTAAAAATCATTTGAATAAGTATTCATGTGTGCAATATTTTGCCTAATCACTTAATTCATTTTAAATTAATAAATTAATAACTTATTCAAAAATTTCAGAAAGCATAAAATGATATACCAAATTAAAGAAAAAAACATTTTAAACTCAAATATGTCAAACACCAAACATTTTTTTTAACTTATGAACTTGTTTCTAAAAGTATAATGGAATTCTATAATATTCTATTATAACCATAAACCACTAGCACAAACATTATTTTCCTTATTAATAAAACCCTCATATATTCACACCTATTAAACCTATCATAACAAGTTAGTAGCAAATATTGTGATGATAGTGTTAGTTGTATTAGTTCCTCATTTTCAATTAAACTCTTTGTCATATACTCTACACTTTTTGAATATAAAATGTGACTGTTATCTTTTCAATAGTTGTTTTCCATGTGTCATTGTCTTATTACCTAACCAAGTAATAACCACTTCTACCTAAACATGATAACAATTGTTTGCTAAGTAAAAAATGAAACATATGTAAGTCTAAAAGAACTAAGAACCAGATCACCACAAGTAATGAAACATTTCACCTAAAACCTGTGCGATTAAGATATCGTATCAAACATGGCTTACACTTGTAAGATGGGGTGTTTTCCAGGGTGTTTCACTATGCATCTCATTACTATAAAGTACATCATTTTGCCACTGTTTCCTGTAGTCCTTACCGGGACTACTTTGCTATCTTTCAGATGTCGGGATTTTCTACGCGACCCTTGAACCCGAAGACATGGATTATTATGGTTATTTCAATCTCAGGCAAGTTCATCACTTTCTCATATCCTTTGCAGTATTTCATAATGAACTATTTGCAAAAAACCTATCGTACTATCACCTACTCTCAAAAGAATGCATGATCCTCTTTTTATAATAATATGACTACTTGAATGACTATCTGAGTGGTAGTGTTCTGTTTGGTGGGAGGATGGAACCATGGTAAGATGAATAGGTCAAATGAAAGTTCCATCTGCATGGGAAAGTATTACCTAGGAATGAACAACAACTGCCATCAGGATTCTTGCGCCATAAATACCGCGTTAACCATAAGTCTTCTATGGGGGGAGTAAGTCAGCTGTGATCTTCTCTCGTTCGCATGTCAACGGGCTGCCAGAGACGTACGCTGTAGGTCTTGCGAGACCACATGCACATGGGTGGGATCCCTTAATTCACACGGACTCTGGGGTCTATGATGGTCTGCCAGGGGCACCTAGATATCCATCGTGAGGGGTGGAATCAGGGGTTCAACCTACTGGTAGAAATGGATGGGCATGCGTTGTGCAAAGAAGCATGGTTTGGCTTGGACCAACAACCGGGCCCCACGCCTGAGTGGGCGTGGACAGGATCTCGAGCCTGGTTGTGCAACATGGTCTTGGTCGCCCATGGGTAAAGTAACGCACCTCTGCAGAGTGTAAAAGGATGTGGCATGTTACCCCCTGTTCCTGGAAGGAGTTGCGAATGCCGCAGGAAAGGCAACTCCTTGAAGTTCTAGTCCTATGAAGATCTGGCGGGCATAGTTTTCAGGATTAAAAGCAACCTCTTGAAGAAAGTTTTACAAAACCTTGCATTAGCTTATGACTCTTTCGAGTCTAAAGATGTAGGTAGTGCATCAAACTACCCACTGTATATCATGAACTTGCTGAGTAACGCTCGTTACTCATTCGTTCCCATTTGACCCCTGCGTAGTGTTGAAGCCTTATGGAAGTCGTCATCGTGAAGTCATCGCTACCTCATGAAGCTGGGTGGAGTCATCTCTTACTTAGACAGTAAAGCGTCATCATCAACAACGTTGGTGGAGGAGATACTATCAAGGTGTAGTTGGAGAACATTCTCGGACTTAGTTGTTACAAGACATAGATTAGGGCTGACATCAGCCGTAGTGGTTAGTTCTGAGCTAGAGTTCTTCTCCAGCTTGGAGCTTCGTTTTGCTTCTTCTGATGTTTCATTTGCAGGATATCTTCTTTGATTCTTAGAAGAGACTCTCGAGATTTTGTAATGAAGTTTGTATCATATAGTTTTGCCTGGCCCTGCTATGTATCTATTGTACTACTCTGAGGGATGTAATATTCATGGATAAGTCCTTATGTGAGTATTATGTCATCGACTTGCGCACTACGCATGCAGTGGTGTGCTGGGTCACCACATGTGAGATCGCCAGGAAGGCCTACTCAACGCCACAAAGGCCTCACCCTATTCTCCGATGAACCCCGCCACAAAGGCCTAGTCCACCTTTCACTATTGATCCCCTTTGAGGCGGGAATCGAGTCCTTCATAAAAAAGCTTGGGGCACACACCCACAACCAAATTGGAGGCTCCCAACAATATCAAATCACCAACAAGTGTAGCAATGGATTCTAGGTTTTCCACAAGGAAACCCTCTAGAATATGAGGGGGAAATAAAGATCGGCTCGGTGAAGATGTAGATCGGGGTCTTCTCCTTCAATCCTCCAAGTATCAACAAGTTTGGATGGAGGGATTGGGAGAAATCTAGCTTTTGGAGGCTCAATAAATGCTTGTCTTCAATGTTGGTTTGAGCAACCCTTTGGAGAAGAAGGGGCTGGGGTATTTATAGCCTCCTCCCCAAACTAGCCGTTTTGACCCTTTTTCGTGCCTAGCGGTACTACCGCTACCTGGCAACGTGAGCGGTACTGGAGCGACCCAGAGACAGGGCGCGAGCGGTACCACCGTAGAAGTACCGTGGTACTCCAGCAGCGGTACTACCGTGAGTGCCCACCGGTACTACCGCTGGCCACTTCTTCGAAATAAATCAAAGTGGATGGCGGTAGTACTAGGGCACTACCGCTCTAGTACCGTAAACGTTACCGTGAGCAAATTCTCGCTGGCGGTACTTTGGCTAGTACTGCCGGCGGTACTACCGCTTCCTGGAAGCAGCGGTACTACCGCTCGACAGTAGCGGTACTACTGTCAAGAAAGGATTTGCTCCTTGACCAAAATGAACACAGCGGTACTACCGAACCAGTACCGCTGGATGCAGTAGCCATTTTCACTCTGGCGGTACTTCTGGCGGTACTGGATGCGGTACTACTGCTTGCTGTGAAGAGCGGTACTACCGCTGGATCAAGATGATCTTGGTGGCTTTTTCTTGGAATTCTCTTCACCTTTTTGCGTCTAGATGATATTTCCTGAAATAGTTTAACGCACTGTTAGATTCTTACTAGTGTTGTTATCAACTCCAAAACCTAAGAGATATCAAAAATGCAAATGCACTTTCATAAGGTGGGGGCAACTTAAATAAACTCGGCCAGGTTACTTCTGGCGGGAAGGGACCTTGGAAGCGCCCCTCACCCGTGCTTGATGTCTCCATGATGGGAAGCGCGGATGTGGTTTGGTGTTGCTTTGATCTTCTTGCGGTGAAAGAAGGGCGGGGTGATATGTGCGCGGTGCCTGCCCGAAGTGTCTTAGCAACGGAGAGTTGCTATCTATTTGCAGGTACTGCTTTAGGCAGTACATCCTCGACAACATATTTGTCGTCTAGTTCTCAGGCCGAAGGGCGGCCACTCCCGCCTTGCTCGGCCCCGCGAAAAGGTAGGCACAAGTTCTACAACAACCTCCATGTCCGGAGGCCTTCTCACGTCAACGTGGTTAGCTCCCGCCATGACACACCAAGTGGCCATGTCCCTAGTGGTTATGCAGTTGATCATCGTTGATGTCTATTAGGATTGCTCGGCGGAGCTGGAGCTAGGGTATCGCCTAGACTTAATTACTTTTTCTTTACTTTTTCAAGGCTCCCTAGTACAAAAGTTAAGACCATTTTTGTCATTTTATTTTTTGACAAGGTCCTCTTTATAAACGCACTATGCCGACAATTTTAATGGATGATCCTAGGGTCCTTGGGACCCTACCCCCGTTAAAGAAAAACCCAATAGCATAGTATCTGCTAAGCCCTCGATCGATTATGTACTCGCACGATATATGATCTGATACAATTGTTCGGCAGCAACAGAAGGAAAGGGAAGCTAGATCCAAGGATGGGAGAGGAGAGAGATACAAGGAGAGAGCCGTTATATGTTTCTGTTCTTCGACCCCCCCTCCTGCCCTCAATCCCGATGCTAGCAGAGGGGCATGGCCGGCTTCCCTTCCTAGCATGTCGTGGCTGTTGGGCTGTTCCATAAGCAGGACCATGAGTCACCGGGCTCATGACAGTATCACCGATGTCAAGCTCTCCGAGGATAATAGGCACAACACGATCACTGATGCCATGCTGGCCTGGACACCTCTGGTATGGACGCCGGACGGTTCTCCAGTAACGTCGCGTCTAATACAATTTGGCTACTCATGGTGTCTAATAGACCTAGATTACAATGTTTGATTCAAATATCTAACCTACCACGTTATGCAAAACCAACGGTTTCATATACACATATTCGACACTTCAACAAAGCTGAATTCTTTCATTTTCAGGGGATGGCGTTTTTCGTACCCGGGAGCATATGCTCCCGGTTTTTCAAATGTATAAGCACATTCGAAATGTTAAAAAAATCGGATAAAAAAATCCTGATGTTTATATTGACGTTCTATATGCTCACGAAGTCGTTTTATAGAAAACCAACATGTTTTGTATCGTGTGTAAAAAATATAAAATTTCAATGCTACAAAAGACTTTTCAAAGACATTTTTTTTATGCGGGCCACACAAAAAGATCGGTTTTCCGAAAATTTTGTCGTGGATCCATGGAATATATATCGAGATGTACATGCCTAATTTTTGTTTCTATTTCTTTTGACATTTCAAAATATTGTTTTCCGATGCCAGGAGCATATATATGCTCCCATGTTCCAAATTGAATTTCTGTAAATTTTTATATTTATTTTAATACTTAGTGCAAATTAATCCGCAATATACCTGAAAACATGTGGTGAGTTATCAACTCACTAAGAGTAAGAAACATTATGCACATTGCCGTGTTACCTCCCTAGCAAGAGAAGCACAAAGACCCACGATAATAACTACACACTCTTTGATCAAGGTAAAAAATCATTAGATTGCCCACTTCGGAGATGGATACTCTGAGTTTTGCTTGCGGTCCTTCCACACTCTCATACCAGTCCGTCCATGCCTAAATCAACCAAGATTTTCTTAGGTGTAAGCCGATGTTGACACGCTACTTTTTATTTCCACAACTCCTGCGTGAATCTCAGGAGGAAGCCATTTAGCCCCTGCATTATTTTCTTGGGAATATATTTACTAGAGTCACCTACTTTTATTTGGAAATAGGCCGACGAATATTCTTGTTGGGATGCCTTTTTTATTGCGGGAATTATTCCTTTATGCTTGCCAAATTATCAACCGGCGTGTACACACAGTGACGCGACACAAGTCGGCTTTTAGTCGTGGCCGATCTTATAGCTAGGCTTGGCTGCTTCCAGGGGTTTCGAATGAGTGGTACGTAAAAGTTGCTGCCACGTACGCACGTAAGATATATCTTTCTAGCTGTTCCCGGAAAATTCACCTTTATGGTAGGTGGCTTATCCAAAACAAAAGTTGACGATTAGCCATGTCCTAGTGGTAGGTGTAGCACTGTAGCTGATCCAGACCATGTACTTGTAGTGGAGAACGGAGACTATTAGTCTCTAATCCCCTTCTGACTTGATCTTACTGATCTCTGATTTATTGCTTTTGATCAATCAAACAATGTGTTTAATCTTATCGAAATAGAAGTTGTTGATGACTTCTCGTTGTTGAACATCTGCATGTCAATGATGGACGTGGTGCGGCCTTTAATTTATTACCTACTCGCTCCGTTCCAAAACAGTCGATTCCTAGCTGTTAAAATATAGATGCATCTATACATTAATACATGTCTAGTTACATAGTATATAGTTAGAAAAATAGAAGTCATGTATTTTAAAACGGAGTGAGTAGCTATTAAAGGGTTTATCATCTGTTCGTCATGAGATGTTAGACTCGGTGCGTGGCGTGTGGCCGTGGGCCCTAACGACGACACAGTGTATCCTTACGCAGTACTGTTAAGAGCATCTTCATGCGCATCTGACAACCCCAACGGAGCTATCTTTGGGGTTGCCGGACATATGTTCGTAAATTTGCTGAGTGTCGCCTATAGCGCCGATCCTCCAAACGACAACCCGATCAAACAGTTATCAAAAAATTGAACCAGCTTAGAGCAAACTCAACGGCACCCACGCCCAAACTGTCCCAGCGGACCGATTTGGGTTAAAAACCCATCCCAACGGCCCCACCCCCAAACGGGCCCAAGTTTGGTCCACGTTTGGGGTGGTCCGCGGACATGTGCTGCGTCCTTTCTGGCCCACACGGCAGCGGCACGACGCACTTACGTCTCCTCTCTAGCCCACCAGTCAGCGATCCATATCGCTTTGACGTGTCCTTTTTAATGGGGCCGCATGGATGCCGAAGTGCGCATCCCACTCCCCTACCACCGACCAAACCCTACCTCACCGGGTCAAAAACCCTAGCTCGCCAGTGGCAAATGGTGAAGAAGGAACGCCACGACGAGACGGGGCCTTTTGCGGCCGCAAACGCGCCCGCGGGCGCAAGAGAGTGAGCTGGGACTACGCCCAGTTCCTCTAGGCGCGTAACAAGCCGGTGCCATGGCCGGATGTCAAGCTCCCGGAGCAATGACATTTGAGCCCACGACGTGTCCCCGTCCCTCCCGTGCCCACGTATGGACCTACGCGGCGGAGGGAGATCGAGCGGTGGCGCTCCCTCATCCCTCTCCAACTCCGCGCGGACCCATAGTTCGCGGATGAGAGCAATCTCATCCCTGGCGATGTCCCAGACGCTTGCATCCGCGCCCTCCTCGACTCACGAGGGGTGCCCCCACCCGCCGGAGCGCCCGATGAGGGCATGGGGAGGTGGGGATAGACGAGGAGGAGGAGGAGGCGGAGGTGGCTCCCGCGGAGGAGGAGGCTCTCCTCGTGACCCAGACGGAGGAGGAGGAGGAGCTCTTCGTGCCCCACCATTGAGGCGTCCGAGATGCACGAGCTCGGGCAATGACAGGGGCTGGCACCGGCCCTCCACGACTCCGCCAACGCCCAGGGCCGGTCCTGAGATTTCGGGGGCCCGGGGCGAACAAAAAATTTAGGGCCCTTAGTATAAATAATTAAAATAAATGTATTTTAGCTAAGTAGTATAGATCAAAGAGAGAAACGAGATACTGAAGTTTTACGGCGAAAACCCTTTTCGGGAAATGATTATTGTAATTTTAATTTACCCTTAAAATTATGCAAAGTAAGTCAGGTTGGAATCAATATCGGTATAATCCCATTTCATACCACAAATCTTTAACTCCTAACCATTATTGGGTATTTAAATTTATATAAAATTAAAGGACACAGTAAGGTAGATTGTAAATCTATATATGCATCTTCGTCGGGGCAAATAATTGAGATACTTAACCCTGATCTAAGAAGTAAGAGGCACCAAAGAGATTTCTGAAAGTACAAAAGAATAGGAGATATCACCTAGCCTACTTAGAGACACTATACAGTTTGTTCCTCTGGATTGGACGACACTGGCCGGTTGAACCGGCCGGCGGCGTGGCGCCTTCGCGATCGAGAATACGCGAAGGATTTGGGGAATCGGGTTGCCATTTGCCAAACTGCTGTGACGGGTGAGGCTTGAGTAGACCATGTGTGACGGATTTTAGATGTAGAAATGGATCCGAGATGCCATTAGGGCTGAATAGCTGAAACTAGAGGGCCCAGGAGAAACTGCTCATAACCTCGTTCACGTCGCGTACCACTCTCGCACAGTCCCACGTGAATGGAAACGCCCAATCGTTACCCCAGGACCTTTTTTCATATATGAATTTATTTATTTTTGCTTAACGTTTAGTGTACAAATTTCTGAAATTTCTAGGCCCGGGGCGCCCCCCCTCCTGCGGCGCATGCACGTCTGTCTGGAGGGCTCCCGTGATCTAGACCATGGTTACGTTACGTCGAGACTGATACATCGCGTAATATTCGCATTGTCTTGCGGCTTGTCACCAAATTTAACACAGCATCCTTGGCACCCCACAACGAAACAACGCAAAACACAACAGAGCAGGGCGTACCCTGTCGGCGGGTAGCCCGGTAGCGTGCAGTACGTGCTGGAGTAGCACGCAAGGTATTACTGTATCCAACTAACAAAGCTTAACTACGAAAACAAGTGACATAAGAATTTCCAACTGGCGTCGGGCATGTACTAGTGTGAATGGTGTGCTGCCTTTCTCATGAATCGAGGCTAAAAACATGTTTCCGGACAGGTGGCCCGGGTTTTAAGGTGTACATGTAAGCAGCTTCTGAGCGTTGAACCATAGAGCTTGTATTGATGGCAAGACCAAATAAACCATTTTCGCTGAAATTTTCACACCCTAAGGGCTCCTTTGATTCATAGGATAGGAAAATCACAGGAATAGGAAACTTATAGGATTGGTATGGTATGGCTAAATGAATCCTATGACAAGATCAATTTCCTTTGATTGTGTGAAGGAATTTTTCCATGAGGTTGGACCTCATGTTCTTTTCCTATAGGATTTGTACTATAAGATTCCAATGGGAATATTTACTATAGGATACGATCCTACGAATCAAACAATCAATATAGGAAAATTTCCTATAAGATTGAATCCTACAAAATTCCTATGCCAATCCTATGAATCAAAGAGGCCCTAGAGCGAAAGGATGGTGATATGGTAGTTAACTTAGTCAAAAAATATCACATCTATCTTCCGATATTAAGAAAATGGATAATAAATTTACTGTACACCCACCTAAGTCGACGACTGAAACTTTCTTATGACTAAGTCGATGGAGATATTGGATTTTGCAACTAGTATTTTGTCGATTTCAACATGAAGACACTGAAAGGCTCACTACGTTAGCTAGGCACACGCACAAAATATTAATTAGATGAATTTGAATTAGGGACCCTTAAATATTTACATTTTACTTCTGGGACATCAACACTTGCAAGATCTATTGTTCTTCAATTTTTTTTTGTGTGTAATTGGCTGACATATATTACCTTTTATTCCTTGATGTTTTTTTTTCTGCTGGAATTATTCCTTGGCGCTTTCCAAATCTATCATCGATGGGCGGCCCCTGAAATACAATATTCTTGGCGTGTACACGCACAACAAATCGGTTTCAGTCGTGTCTTCACGAGTGCGTGGTCTTAGAGGTTCGAATGAGATCATTGTCAGGGGTTTGGTCGAAATTGCTGAAATTGTGAGCTATATAGAATTCTACATTGTAGTCTTGTAGAACTTTGTTTTCTTTCGAAAGGAGTTTGAGTCTTCTAGGCATAGTTGAGAGTTCCTGAATTGTAGTATAGTGTAGAATTCTAGCTACAGCCTTGAGTTCTAGCTACAGTACATAGAAATTGTTGACTTGTAGTATGGTGAAGAATTCTAGCTACAGGTTAAGTTCTAGCTACAGTTTGAAGTTGGTGAAACACATGCATGTGACCCGAACATATGGACATCATTAAGTCAGGCTGTCGACTCCATTTGTCAAGCTCGGTCTGCCAAAATCAAGATTAGTTAGATTGTCGCCATAGCCTTGGTTGCGGATTTTTTTAAATCTAATTTAGCTTTAGACAAACCCGATAACGGAGTGTGGAAGAAGCGAAACTGATGCATCCATGTTTGAATGAAGTGTGGACCTAATTAACGATTTTGGATTTTGTTGAAAGTGAGGCGTTGTTGCTCCTGTACGTCTTCATGCTTCTCTTGCCTAGGAGGAAGCTGGTGTGCAGATATTAAATCAGGGTTATTTTGATCACTTCCCCACTAAAACAAGGCAATATGTCTATTGTTTCTTACTCTTAATTAATGAACTTAAAATGCTCCGGACATTTTTCCTGAATAGAATTTTGTTTGGCTTAATTATAGCACTAAAACAGAATATAAAATCAAATGACTCCTTTTTATTAAGAGAAAGGGGAAGAAGAAAAATAGCAAATGTATCCTAGTATCATGCGATTAAGATATTGGTAAGTAAAAAAAAAACATATTTCAATATATTTGAATATTGTGAGAGAATGAATACATGCAGGGACATATAGAAGCACACACAAGTATGATAATTTTCTGATGTCTATTTATTGTGACCTAACGATTTCTTAGAGTGCGTTGCCATGAATTGTATATTAGGTGAACAATAACTTAACATTTTTTTTTTTGAAATGGGAACACTCTGTTTTTTCTTATCTTGAAAGATCGATATATGTTTTTTCCTAGGTTATCATATCACCATCGTATCACCCTAGGAAGAGAAAATTTATATTACACAGGTCTTGCCATCAATACAGACTTCGTGGTGCAACCTTCAGAAGCAGATTATATGTGCACCTTGAAACCAGGGCCTATGCCTTTTTTTTTTTTTTTTTTTTTTTTTGAAAAAAACAGGAGATCACCAGAGGCTTTCTCAGGAACTATTCTGTCCGGGAACATGTTTCTGGTCCTGATTCTTCAAAAAGGAGGGACATCATTCACACGCTATATGCCATCGATGACGGTTGGAATTTCCGGGGCCACCGGATCCGGTACTTGTTTTCGTATGAGAATGAGCAAATTAAGCTTTAGCCCTGTTCAAAAAAAAAATTAAGCTTTAGCCAATGAGATGGTGGTAGCCGCCAAAAGCAACGACGAGCTAGAGCCACCGGAGCTTAAAGCTTTGTTTGTTGGATATACAGTAATAACTTGCGTGCTACTCCGGCACGTACTGCACGCTAGCTAGCTACCAGCCGACTGGATATGATACGCTCTGTCACTGTTGTGTTTGTTTCGTTGTGTGTTGCTAATGATGCTCTGTTAATTTGGTGTCTAGCTCACCTCGGCCTGCACCTGCGATCCATCTGTGTGGACATGAGTAGAGCTCACGGGAACAATAGTGCTCCCAGATATGATAATTAAGGAAGTTACATCACATGTGACAAACAATAGTTAAAGGAAATTCAGCAAAGCAGATAGCTCATGATATGAGTGGATGTCGAATTTTTTTGTCTTGGGTAATATTAGTGACATGTCACGATCGAGGGTCTCCTAGGATTTTCTTAACAGCTTATTGAATAGGTTTTGAGGGTCTCCAAATCATACTTTTCACCAACTAATTAGTTGTAATATTAACGAAAGGTTCAACTTTTTAACTATCCAATTATATTATAATCACGTAAGGAAGCTCGTAACATCATGGCCCCAAAAGATTTCCAAGGGCATTTTCGACGAGAACGACGAACGAGTATACGGACTAAAGGGTATCTTATCGACAGGGGCGGATCCAGGATTTGAGTATAGGGGGGGCCGAGGGCAAAGAAGACACTAACCGTTAAAAATAATTTGATTCTTAAATGTATAACCAATATCAGAGTAGGAAATTTTATGTTCTGTAACAAAACAAAGCTTTGTTTCCACTAGTTTATATGTATATCTGCCTCAGATGACCACTCAGAAAAGTTCATAATCTATAGAACATTGAACATTGCATTTATTTCCTTCCTAATTGATTTATATTTTCTGGTGTTAGAGCTGGAGGTTCAAACAGATGGCTTGAAATTTTATTTGTGGTGTCTCTGTCTTTATGATTCAGCCAGTTCTTGTTATAAAAAACTAGATGTATAATTTTCAAATAATCAAACAAAATATTGTAACTAGTAGTCTGTACAGTTCAAGTGTAAACTTGATATATACCTTAGGGCTTGGGGTTAATTAGGTCGACCGGTGAGCCTTGGAATGAGATAGGAGGGGCGGAGAAGTTTGGCGATCGGCAGATCACGACCACTAGTGGAAACAGGGCCATTTGTCCCGGGTCGTAAGAGCCAATTCTCCCGGTTGTGCAACCGGGATGGGCTAGCCGGGACAAATGGCCCTCCCCCATTGGTCCCGGTTGTGCCAGGACCCGGGATGGTAAGGCTGGCCCACGTGGCGACTCTGGGCCAGGGACGGCGAGGAAGTTCGTCCCGGTTCGTTTTAGGGACCGGGATGGATGCCTTCTTAAAAAAAAAATATATTCCGCCCTTTTTCCCTGCCGCGGCAGGGTTTCTTTTTGGTTCGTTTTATTTTTTTTTGCTCCTGCCTCGCAATCGCCAACCGGCCTCCCCTTCCCCAACCGCGTCCAGGCCCACGTCTTTAATTAAGCCCACATTGTTGGTCAAAAGGGCCCACTGGCCCGCGTCTTTTATTATATTCGGTCAACGACTCGCGGGGCCACTGGCCAGCGGCCTAGTGGCTGGCCTTCCCGGTCCCTTAAATTAAGACCACGGACGGTCAAAGGGCCCACTCCCGCCTCGTCTTCCCGCCCCTCCACTACCCCACGCGCGCGTGGCCAGCTGCAACCGCCGCACGCCTCGGCTCCCGCCCCGCATTCATGGCCGCCTGCAACCGGCGCCACGTTCCGGCCGCCGGTTGGCATGCCAGCCCCCCGGGTCGTTTTTAAAGAGTCCCCGCCGCCCGTACAACCCATCCACCCCGGCCGCGTCCCAGCCAAAGGAACCCTAGCCGCCATGTCGTCCCGCTGGTTCGGCAAGCGTCCACGAAACGACCACGAATCCGGCTCCTCGAGCGGCGCCGACCAGAGGGGCTCCGGCGTCCCACCCCCGCCGGCGGAGGCCTTTTGCTTCGGCCCTGGAGGCGTTCGCATCGGCGGGGCGCCGCACGTCCCCGCGCCACCTCCGGCGGCATGCCCGCCGCCCCGCGCCGCGCCCAAGGGCAAGCGCTTCCGTCGGTACATCCGGAAAGAGGAGGCCGAGTGGCACTGGGACCACGCCACGCCGGTCTTCTGGCCGGACGTCCACCTCCCGGAGGGGTGGCACCTCAACCCCCAACGCATCCCCGTGCCGCCGGCCCCGACCAACGAGGCCGCGCTCGAGGAGATCGACCGCCGGCGCCGTCTCCTGCCGGCCCACCTCCTCAGGGAGCGCGCGTACGCGCGCAGCTCCCCCTACTGGGCCACCTGGTTCCAGCAGGAGCACGAGCAGCGCCGGCGCTCCTTCATCCCCGTCCCCCACGAGGAGGTGAACGTGGACGACTACCCCGTGCCACCGCCCGGCCGGGAGAAGGAGCTGTGGCTCCTCGAGGATATCGAGGACTTCTCCGAGGAGGAGGACCCCGAGCTCCGGGCCAGCTTGGAGGAGGCCTGCGAGGCCTCCCGCCGCAGCCTCATCGAGGACGAGGTCAAGCGGTGGGAGCGGGTCGTGGCCGCCGCTGCCGCCGACGCCAACGCCATGCCGCCGCCCACTACCGAGCCTACCCCCTGGTGGCACGCGCTGTACGCCGAGTGGGAGGCGTCCGAGGACCAGCCGCCCCCGCAGCCGCTCCCCCCCGGCCTGGAGTACGGCATGTCCTGGGCCTGGACCGGGGGCGTCTGGTCGCCAGAGGAGCTGCCCCCGCCACCGCCGCTGCAGCAGGAGGAGCTGCCCCCGCCACCGCAGCTGCAGCCTCATCGAGGACGAGGTCAAGCGGTGGGAGCGGGTCGTGGCCGCCGCTGCCGCCGACGCCAACGCCATGCCGCCGCCCACTACCGAGCCTACCCCCTGGTGGCACGCGCTGTACGCCGAGTGGGAGGCGTCCGAGGACCAGCCGCCCCCGCAGCCGCCCCCCCCCCGGCCTGGAGTACAGCATGTCCTGGGCCTGGACCGGGGGCGTCTGGTCGCCAGAGGAGCTGCCCCCGCCACCGCCGCTGCAGCAGGAGGAGCTGCCCCCGCCACCGCCGCTGCAGCAGGAGGTGCTGCCCCCGCCACCGCCATACGCGCCCCCGATGCCTCCGCAGCCACCGGCGGGCCCGCCCCAGCTGCCTGCCCACCTGTGGCAGGCACCCCCCTACCAGTGCATCTCCTCCGACGAGGAGGACTAGGCCGGCGCCCCTCCCCCCCCGCTAATATACTAGGACCCCCCAAGAAACGGCCGGCCGCCTGTGGCCGCGCCGCCGCCCCTAGATGTAAGCACGGCCGGCCGCCTGTGGCCGCGCCGCCCCCCCTATGTAAGCACGGCCCTCGGGCCTTTTAATATATGTTGTTCGTGTCCAGTAACGCGTCCCTAGTTCACCCCCTAGTCCCGCCCGCGGAACCAGCGCCGGCGGGATCTTCCTACCCCCTCGCCGGCAGGGCTTCGCCAAGCCATGTCCACTGTCCTGGGTGGTCGCTCGGCCTGGAGAGAGGGCCGAGATATTTATACAACCGGGCCTCTAGTCCCGGCCCGTGCCACCAACCGGGACTAGAGCCCCTTTGGTCCCGGTTGGTACCACGGGCCGGGACCAAAAACATATTTCGAATTTTGGGGGTGGCACCCTGCGCGCCCAAAAGTTTTTAGCGCCAAAATTTGAAAATTGTTAAGTTTGCACATTAACAACTTCTATATACTTTCGAATTTTACAAAAATTCCAACATGAAAAATACTAGAATTTGCATAACTAATTTAAATCCATTTTTCGTTTAACTAAATAATTTTTCTAACTATTGAAATTATTAATTATTTTACCATTTGTATATAATTTGAATATAAAAATGTTACAATTTTTGTTTTCTCTCGTGATCTTCCGAGTTAGTCCAGAGCATACAAGGCATCCCGGGTGATTTATATAAAGTTCGACAAAGCGAGTTGTACCTTATTGACACGGTGAATTTCAGATCTTTGTCTAGAACAGAAAAACCATAGTTTTTCTTCGAAGGTTTACTCTGCGCATCCACACGTATTTTCCCTCTATCCCGACCCCCGCTTGAAAACATAGTAACTTCCGTGTACGCGGCAAGCCTCAGCGGGAGCAGCAGACTTAAAGCAGAGACGGGCGGTCGGGCGGGGGAGACCGCGCCGTTGCTGTCGCACTTTCCTCTCCTCTGCTCGTCCGCCGTCGCCGTCGCGCTCCCCTCCGCCTTCAACATTTGGGATCTTCGTTGTTCAGTTAGACGTTTCTCCTCCAAAAAATTTATCATATCTGTTAAAGAAGTACCGAAGCTCAGATTGTACTTCGCCAAGACCTACTAAAATCATGAGCGAAAGTTTCCGAACAGTGCAATATATCCCTTAATACTTTCGTTGCATTTTGATATATATCCGAGCGGTGGACAGTCCCTGGCCAAGCAGAAGCAACTGCATCCCCTATCGATGTAAAGCAGTCAGTCAAAACTGTTTTCGGCTGTTTATGCTGGTTAACTCCAATGAATAACAATAGAGGCCTGCCATAATCACTTGTTCTATACCGTGTGTCAACACATACTACATCTCCAAAGTAGTTATAATCCTGCAATATCTGTCAGGATTGTATCCGTACTATCACTTCGAAGTGTTCCTGCAATATCTGCCTACAGTTATCTCATACTCGCATATGGGTCATAGTTGTCAGCTTTTTACCGGTCAATACAAAATACTGATCAAACAGAACTATATGATCATGTATTCCACGCTTATTATTACACATCACCAACAGACGGAGGAGAGAGAAACAGAAAAGTGGGTGGGTGTGCTGCTGGTTGGAATAATAATGAAGTCAGGCTGGTCATATTTGTCAAGCACTCAATGCTTGAAAGCTTTTGACCGATCAATACAAATTATTGGTCAAACTTGCACCTACTCCATTCATAATCACAGAATATGCATAAATATCATTTTGGCTAACAAAATCTCGTTCATACTGCGTTATAAGAACTATGATCATGTATTCCACGTTTATTATTACACATCACCAACAACATCCCTATCTAGTCTTCTGAATTTTCTTCGTGTCCCTTGCTTATGATCGCTTCAGCCGTAACCATGGAGCATCTTCATTATTTAACAGGATGGTGGGGTCAGCTTTCACTGTGAAGGGTGGAATTTCAACAAACTTATTATAATCTTCTGACATGTCTGTCGTGTCCTCGATTCCCACGATGTTTCTTTTCCCTGAGAGAACTATGTGACGCTTCGGCTCATCGTATGATGAATTTGTTTCCTAATTTTTTCTTTTCTTCGGTCTGGAAGACATGTCTTTCACATAGAAGACCTGAGCCACATCATTGGCTAGGACGAATGGTTCGTCATTGTAACCAATATTGTTGAGATCCACTGTTGTCATTCCATAAAGCGGGTCTACCTTTACCCCTTCTCCATTCAGGTTGACCCATTTGCACTTGAACAAAGGGACCTTAAAAGAAGGTCCATAGTCAAGTTCCCATATCTCCTCTATGTAACCATAGTATGTGTCATTTTTTCCATTCTCGTTTGTTGTATCAACGCGGACACCACTGTTTTGGTTGGTGCTCTTCTTATCTTGGGAGCTCGTGTAAAATGTATTCCCATTTATCTCGTACCCTTGAAAACTCCCAATAGTCGAAGATGGTGACCCTGCCAACATGTATAGCTGATCTTCAACAGTGGTGTCATTTATAAGACGTGTTTGCAACCAACTTCCGAAAGTCTCCATGTGTTCGCGTTTAATCCATGAGTCATCCTTCCCCGGGTTTGCAGATCGTACAATATTCTTGTGTTCCTCGAGATACGTAGCCATGAACATAGAATTTTGTAGAACTGTGTAGTGTGCTTTGGTCAAAGAATGCCCGTCCCTAGGTATCATTGTTTTCTTTCCCAGCGTTCCTTTTCCCCTCAGTCTCCCCTCATGCCGCGATTCAGGAACACCAATTGTCTTAAGGTCAGGAATAAAGTCAACACAGAACCCAATGACCTCCTCTGTTCCATAGCCCTTCGAGATGCTTCCTTCTGGCCTAGCACGGTTATGAACATATTTCTTCAAGACTCCCATGAACCTCTCGAAGGGGAACATATTGTGTAGAAATACCGGACCAAGAATATGAATCTCTTCACATAGGTGAACCAGGAGATGAGTCATAATGTTGAAGAAGGATGGTGGGAACACCAACTCAAAACTAACAAGACACTGGACCACATCCCTCTGTAATCTTGTCAGACTTTCTGGATCGATTACCTTCTGAGATATTGCGTTCATGAATGCACATAGCTTCACAATGGGTACTCGAACATTTTCCGGTAGAAGCCCCCTCAATGCAATCGGAAGCAACTGCGTCATAATCACATGGCAGTCATGAGACTTCAGGTTTTGGAATTTTTTCTCTGCCATGTTTATTATCCCCTTTATATTCGACGAGAAGCCAGACGGAACCTTGATACTGTAAAGGACTTCAAAGAATATTTCCTTCTCTGCTTTAGTAAGAGCGTAGCTGCTTAAGTAATGGCGCCTATCTGTGTGCTTGTTGCTTGGGTCTTTCATACGTTGCTGGTCCTCCCGTGCTTCTGGCGTATCTTTGGACTTCCCATACACGCCCAGGAAGCATAGCAGATTGACACAAAGATTCTTTGTCACGTGCATCACGTCGATCGAAGACCGGACCTCTAAAACTTTCCAATAGGGTAGCTCCCAAAATATAGATTTCTTCTTCCACATGGGTGCGCGCTTATCAGGGCCGTACGGAACTGGTTGGCTGCCAGCAGCCTTACCAAAGATTACTTCTAGGTCCTTGACCATATCGAATATATCATTACCACTACGCAGCTCAGGCTTCTTCCGGTTATCTGCCTCAACTCTGAAATGCTTCCCTCCTTTCTTTCTTACGGGATGCTTGATCGGAAGAAATCTACGATGCCCCAGGTATACAACCTTTTTACATTTATCCAAAAAAACACTGTCAGTATTATCTAAACAGTGTGTGCATGCATTGTATCCCTTGTTTGTATGTCCGGCAATGTTACTAAGAGCAGGCCAATCATTGATGGTTACGAAAAGCAACGCCCGTAGGTCAAATGGCTTTTGTTCGTTCTCATCCCACACACGTACACCTGGTTTGCCCCACAATTGTAAGAGTTATTCCACTAATGGCCTTAGATACACATCAATGTCGTTGCCAGGTTGCCTCGGGCCTTGGATGAGAACTGGAATTATAATGAACTTGCGCTTCATGCACAACCAAGGAGGAAGGTTGTACATACATAGAGTTACAGGCCAAGTGCTATGACTGGAGCTCTGCTCCCCAAAAGGATTAAAGCCATCTGTACTTAGGCCAAACCATAAATTTCTCGCCTCTCCTGCAAAGTCTGGAAAGTCTCTCTCGATCTTTCTCCACTGCGATCCATCGGCGGGGTGCCTCAACTTTCCGTCTTTCTTACGGTCTTCTTTGTGCCATCGCAACAACCTAGCATTCTCTTTGTTTCTAAACAGACGTTTCAGCCGTGGTATTATAGGAGCATACCACATCACCTTAGCAGGAACCCTCTTACGGGGGGGGGGGACTCGCCGTCAACATCACCAGGGTCATCTGCTCTGATCTTATACCGCAGTGCAGTGCATATCGGACATTCATCCAAATTCTCGTACTTCTCACCGCGGAAGAGGATGCAGTCATTAATGCATGCATGTATCTTCTGCACATCTAATCCTAGAGGGCAGAGAGCTTTCTTTGCTTCGTACGTACTCTCAGGCAATTCGTTATCCTTTGGAAGTTTTGGCTTCATTAGTTGAAGTAAACTCTCAAATGCCTTGTCAGTCACACCGTTCTGTGCCTTCCATTTCAGCAACTCCAGTGTGGTACCGAGCTTTGTGCTACCATCTTCGCAATTTGGGTACAACAAGTTTTTGTGATCCTGTAACATGTTGTCTAGCTTCAACCTCTCCAATTTATTTTCACAGTCTTCCCTTGCATCAGCAATAACTTGGCCAAGATCATCATCGGGCTCTTCTGATGCCTGTTCTTGATCACCTCCTTCTTCTCCATTCTCTTCCATTGCAGTATCATCGTATTCAGGGAACAAAGGATCTTCTTCTTCTTCTTCATCGTCTTCCATCACAACCCCTCTTTGTCCATGCTTCGTCCAGCAATTATAGCTGGGCATGAAACCTCTCCGAAGTAGATGGCCGTGAATGATTCTTTCGGAAGAGTGCTCTCTGACGTTCCGACAATCAACACATGGGCAATACATGAAGCCATTATCTTTGTTCGCCTGAGCTACAGCAAGAAATGCATTCAGGCCTGCCATATACTCGGAAGTGCGTCGGTCACCATACATCCATCGCTGCCGTGCATCCAGCTGCATCGTATAATTAAGTTTATCAAAATACATTACAATAACATATTAATACGAGAAATACTACTTTTTTATGTATCAGTTACAGATGAAAAAGATATGTTTGTTAACCTCGGTCGAAGATACCATTTTCAGTGAGCTTATGTGCGGCTCGGGAATTTCGTCGAACACCTCGTGTGCATAGTAAAATAAAACACACTAACACTACACTCTCTCACACCTCCAAGCAAAAAAAAAAGATGGAAGGGGGGAGGGGCTGGGCCAGTATATATAGGGGAAGGGGGGCATTGGTCCCGGTTCGTGGACTAAACCGGGACAAATGTTCATGCGCGTGCTACGTGGCATGTGCTAGGCATTGGTCCCGGTCCGTGGCACGAGCCGGGACCGATATGTCCCCCACGAACCGGGACCAATGCCCCCAGGCGATTCCTGTTGCCCCGGGCGCACGAACCGGGACCAAAGCATGGCATTTGTCCCCGGATTCGGTTGCAACCGGGACAGCTGCCCCCTGGCCCCCTCGACGAGAGGGGTTGTTTCCACTAGTGGACTAGAGGTACGGCTCATGCTGTCAACAAGCAGGCAGCAGCCGCACCTTCTTCGCCGGTTAGGGAGTCTCTGGCGCTCGGCGGGGTAGCCGCACCTTCGCCAGTACAGGTAGCCACCGATGGTGATGCTCGCTGAAAGCCTAGCTAGCCATAGCGGCGGCGGAAACGATCGAAAATGTACGTGTCAGATTGATAGATGGTTTTGGCTCGATAGATTGGGCTAAGCCCGTCAAAACAATATACATACAGAACTGAACAGCCATCCAGTTATACAACGTGGCATGTGGACTATTAGTTCTGGGCTTAGCGGTTCAGCACGTTGAGTTGTTGAGTGCTTATACGTTATTACGCCTATGAGTTTGCTGATTGCCGGTACTAATTAGCAGCATTAGCCATCAAATGATCAGGGGTCATTTATCGAATTTCCCACAGCGGACCACTTCTACTCAGTTTTACCCCTAGCGTCGAATGGTGCTCAGTTTTGCCCCTAGTCCGTGCGCAACTACTATGGAGAGGCCGGAACGGTAAGTTTGGAGTCGAATCCGTTCCGCGAAGTGGGTTCGAGGAGCCGGACTCCGTTTCGCGAAGTGGGTCCGGGTGGGACTGCCAAGTTCGTTGAAACCGTCTGGAGCTTACAGGTGGGACCGCGCAGTTTGAATAGTCCACACCCAAACTTCCCGCTGGGTTCAGCGACGCGTGGGAAAACCGCGGCCCCGCGTCGGTCAAAGACTGCCGGAGTAACGTCACGCGCTACAAAAGGCCCCACGGCGCTCGCCGCTCTCCCATTCTAGCCGTTAATCTCGCCCTCACCGCACTCGCTCTCATCGCTGCATTTCCACCTAGACACCCCGAGACGATGCCTCGCCGGCTCCGTGCAAACCGCAACTCGCCGTTGTACTGCCGCAGCGCGGCCGCGATGCGGGGCCACAGTCACGCCGATAGCGACAACGAGTTCTTCTACGAGGAGAACGAGCAGCAGCCGCAGGAGGAGACGGCGCCCGAGTAGGAGCCGCCGCAGGAGGAGGCTGCGCCCGAGCAGGAGCCGCCGTAGGAGGCGCATCGCTGGAGGAGGCTCAGGAGGATGCAGCCTATCTGGCCCGAGAAGCACGCCGCCGTCTACTCGTTCGAAACATGGCGGAACGAGGAGGCGTTCCACACGGTCCGCTCCTGGCTCAAGGAGGCGGCGGCAGCGGCCGAGGCTGCCGCTGTTTGCGCATCCCTGGAGACCCACCAGAGGGAGCAGGCGGAGCGCCAGGTCTACCGGCAGCTCGCCGCAACCGCGGCGTCGGATGAGCATCAGGCGGTCGTCGCGCTGTACGAGAGCGACCGGCGCAAGGCTGCCCAGCAGAGCGAGAGGCGGGACCGCCGCCATCCCTCCGAGCAGGCGCAGCTGCACCGGCTGCGGATCTGAGGCAGAGCGGAGCGGCATGCGATCGCTTCGCTGGCGAACCCATCGCCCTTAGCCAAGAACGACCACGAGGCGGGGCCCTCCAACATGCTGGCCTACGACGACAGCGATGAGGACGACGAGGAAGAGGAGTAGAGGACGACGTCTAGGAGGAGGGCGACGACCAGGCCGGGTGATCGCGGCGAGCCTCGGCCAACCGTAGTTTTTTTTAAAGTTTTTTCAATGTTTTTAGTTAAATTATGCCGTCTAGCTTTCTGTAAAACTATCGTCGAATCTATGAATTTGAGCCTATTTCAACGAGTTCGCGTTTTTTAATTAATTTTGAGTAATTCTGAACAAAATCACGGGCCAGAATGTAGATTAAAAGCGAAAAGAATGTTTGAATAATGTTGTATGATGTTGAACTAAGTCATTCCAAAATTTTGGGCAAATGTGCTTCAAATGAGGTCTGAAGCTAGAGTACACACCCCCGTTTCAAATTTCATGAAAGATTCGACTTTGCCAAAATTATCCAAATAAATTTGAGGAGCAACTATATCACATATAACAACATTGTGTGTTCGATTCATGTCATTTTGATTTTTTTTTTAATAATTTATGCTCATTTGAAACCATCGCTCTATTCTCGTTTATAATTTCATGAAAAATTCGACCTTGCCAAAATTAACCAAACAAATTTGAGGAGCAACTATATCACATATAACAACATTGTGCGTTGGATTCATGTCATTTTGAAGTTTTATGAATTATTTATGCTGATTTGCAACCATCGCTCAATTCTCGTGAGAAATGTGCTTCAAATGAGGTCCGAAGCTAGGGCAAACACCCCCGTTTATAATTTCATGAAAAATTCGACCTTGCCAAAATTATCCATAGAAATTTGAGGAGCAACTATATCACATATAACAACGTTGTGCGTTGGATTCATGTCATTTTGATTTGTTTTGAATTATTTATGCTTATTTGCAACCATCGCTCAATTCTCGTGAGAAATATGCTTCAAATGAGGTCCGAAGCTAGGGTAAATACCCCCATTTGTGCTTCAACATTTTTTGGCATATTTTCTAAATCAACCAAATGAATTTCCTAGACATCTATTCTACATGTATAGTGTAAATCTGAAGTTTCATTATGTTTTGAATAATTCTTCTATTTTTTATTTTTTATTTAAATAACATGGTTTAATAGAAAAATCATATGTAAAACCGATAAAAATCATCGCTGTAGTAAATCTCAAGTTTCATTATATTTTTTTATTTAAATAACATGGTTTAATACTTAACAACAAAGAAATCATATGTAGAACCATCGTTCCCTGTGGCCAACGTACCAACCAATCAGAGCGCAGAACGAGCGTCTCGCGGATCGCTGTGGCTGCGAGCGCATCCGTCCGATGCACGATTCCTTCTAGAAGGCGTCGATCCAACAGTCCAGGTCGAATCTCTGTGTTTCCTTCTAGAAGCTTTTCGGGTGGTCAAACAGAGGGTTGACCAAGCTTGAAATGAGCATACATAATTCAAAAAAAATCGAAAAAATATATTGCGGACGCACATAGTAGTGTTATGTCATATAGTAACGAGAAAAAAAATATAAACCTGTCTTATAAAGAATGGAACGAAAAAGCGTTGTGTAACATGTGATATCTTGAACAGTCTAGTAGAGAGTTCAAGATAATGACATGAGTTTCAAACCTTTGGAACTCAAATAAGGTCAAAATCTCACCAAAACTTCATTTTGGTGTGACTAAGAAAGATCCAAAGTTATTTTTTCATTTTGATGTTTTAAACTTGTTTTATTTACGATTTACGATTAAAACCATTATTATTCAAAAGAAAATAAATAATACGAATATTCATCCAATAAATTTTCAGTCTTCGGAATTGCATTATATAGGTCTAATACAAGTCTAGGAAAAATATAAATAGAATTTATAAACATTAGAACGAAAGCCATCACTAAAATGAGATTCCTCGAATACAGGAGTAGAGATTTCAAATAATATGAGGTGGAAACATCCTGAATCTTCCGAAGAGGTGCGTTCTACCTTTTTGTTTTGTGTTCCTATGGGCTATCCTATCACAAGCAAGCAAATAGTTCCACATTGCTACCCCCTTTCGACGCAGTTACCGCGTGTTTCCGTATAAGTCCGGTATTTCTCCAGCGGAGCTAGGGTTTCACCGGGAGGGGGGCTACGGAGCGTCTGGATCCCAACACAAGCTAGGGGGTTCCATACCATGATAGTATAGCTGTGTTGTGTGCTTTGGATGTCAAAGATTGCTCTCCGGGGTGTGACCCGCTTCACCGGCATTCATTTCTCTCTCGTGAGCGCTTACAGGGTGAAACTCGTGTATCGGACCAAACATCCTGAATCTTCCGAAGAGGTGGGTTCTACCTTTTTTTTTGTGTTCCTATGGGCTATCCTAGCACAAGCAACCAAATATCTCTAAAAATGTCTAGAAATGACATGGCCGAGTAGTGCAGATGGTGAAAAGCGATCCTCTTACTTTGCCCACCTTATGTTCTCTGACTTCCTCCCATGACACGTGGGTCCGGTGTGTGATGGGCTCCATTTGTTAGTGACAAAGTCAGAGTATCGCGTTCCCGCACAGAGAAGCGCTCGTCTCAGCGTCTGCAGGCCGTTGCCTCCGTAGTTTGCATGCATGGACTCGATCTGCACCGTTCCTTACGATCAAACGATCGAAAATGAAACAGTGCATGGATAGGGTGTTTTGTCTCAATGTAACTGCATGCAACAACGGACACTGTCTAGTGGGGGCCCGTTCACCAGCCCGGTGCATGCACGCCTTGTTTTTTCAGAGTAAACTACGTGGCAGAAGAAGAAAATAGTTAACGTCGCGTCGCATTTGCAGCAACCCTGCACGCCTCGTTTCAGAAACACAAGCCGCGTCGCATTTGCACCACCCCTGCACGCCTTGTTTCAGAAACACGAGTCGCGTCGCATTTGCAGCGACGCAGCCATCCACGCCTCGTTTTCAGAAGATACGCATCAATGCATATGCAGCGAGGCAGGATTTGGCGTGAGACTTTGGACTTTCTTCTCTTCACCTCTTTAATACACGCATGCAACGTCGAATCACTTCGACTGACGAATGCACACACGCTCGTACTCCGTATCACTAGGTGTCCTACGCCTACGCCTATGCCTGTTCTACACCGCTTTGACCATGCATCGACTCTTCTACACTGCATCCAATGTTTTCACACAGTTTGCTTCATCCACCCGAATAAATTCACATCTAATCGTGTCTTTAAATAGTCCTTTTCACTCGTCCTCCATATCCTCATCCCTCTCCAGCCCTTTGCCCTTCTCTCCCTTCAAGCCCTAACAATGTCTTCCTACTCACTCCCTTCAAGCCCGGAGTCGTTCTCCGACGAGGACAGCCGCCCCAAGGCTCGGCCTTGGTACGAGGCCGAGTAGCCCGAGGCGGAGTCGGACGTCTGTCCCAAACGGGAGCGATCGCCGACGCCTCCCTTCGTCCACCGCCCCGTCCCTTCCACCACCACCAAGACGTCGGACATCTCCCCCAAGACGGACCGCCGCCTCAAGAGACTGGAGCGGCTGGAGGCGAAGGAGTTGAAGGCACAGGAGAAGAAGGAGGCGAAGGAGGAGGCGAAGCCTTTTCGGGCCAGCATCAAGCGGTCCATTGAGGCGCAGGAGGAGAGGATGCGGGCGGAGAACAACCGCGCCCGCATCAAGCAGGAGATGGAGATCCGGGCGGCGGAGTGGCCGCGGAAGTAGGGCGGCGCCGGAGGGCGGGAAGGGCTCCCGCATGCAGAGCGGGAGCAGTTAGGGCTAGAATTTTTTTTAGTTAAATGTAATGTTTCTCGGGCCCCACTGAATATATGTAAAGTGGGGCCAGTTATCCTCTCTTAAGTATGTTTAATTATATATAAGCCCTATATATAAAGTTATGTTCTTATATTTGTTCAAATGTACCCACTGTTTAGAAGTTTTTTCCTTTCTAATTAATCATCGCTTTAAAATCTGCACATTGTAAACAAAATTTCTATATAAGAGATGTGCTGCATTATGTTTTCTAAGATAACATACAAATTTGAGTTGATCACAGTATATATTTTATATTATTAATACGAATAATTTGATGGTTTAATAAATGGATAATGCGTAGTCTGCATGTAGTGATTAATAAATATAAATAGATAATGTGTAGTCTGCATGTTGACATTGGGCCGCAAGCAAAGGTCAACAGGTGGGGCCCACATGCAGCGCCAACCGTCAACAGCTGGGGCACACAAACCGCGCCAACGCTCAACAGCTGGGGCCCATAGGCCGCGGCAACGGTTCTATGATGGGTCCCACAGGTCAGGATCCTAACTGGGGCAGAAAGTAACGGTGGGAGCAGCGAAAGGAGTCCTTGCGCACTGACTAGGGGCAAAACTGAGGTCGATTCGGCGCTAGGGGTAAAACTGAGGTCGTGGTGTCAACTGAGGGCACCTTGTTAAATATCCCAATGATTAGTAGTCCCCGTAACATATTGTTGAGGGGGGCCGATTGATCGGGGGGCCTGGCCCCTGCTCGCCCCCTCCACCCCAGATCCTCCACTGCTTATCGACGACATACGCGGGGCCATGCATACTGGGTTAGTCGTGCCTACAATATGGAGTCCGATCGGATCACGGAAAAACAAATAGTATCATGAACTTGAAATACAAAATAAGGTTAGATATATCATGAAATATCTGAGATAGAATGTACTCCAAACTCTATGATCTTATCTACAAACATAAGTTCTAAACCCTACCACATCCACGTGCATACTAGGGTCACCTATGTATGTGGCAAAACCTATCATTAAGGTGGGATCCACTTAGTACATCATAAGTATATAGACAACACCACAATATATGTTGCAAAAGTACACCTTAAGGTAGGTCCCGGGTGTCAGAAAAAAAAAGAATAACCTAAAATAACATTAACTTTGTAGCAAATATTGCATCTTTATTAATTTGTGTACTATAGTCATAAAGTATTCCTTATGGACAACCTACAAGCTTGTGGGTGATCCATAAGCTTTTGATTTTGTGGACTCCTTATCGATAGGTACCACTATGTATAAAGTTGTCCATAAGGATAACTTTTTGCTTGTAGACTTGCTTGTTGCCAACATAGTGGATGCTCTAATATGAAATCGTTCTATACGTGCCAACCCTCGGATAAATACACTGCCCACTATTTGGCATTGCAGAGAATTTTTTTAATTACTTGTTCTGGGTTCTAGAAGCTATTTCCCTGCGATCGGCGGTCCTTTTTTTTAAAAAAGGGGAAAAACCCGGCCTCTGCATCAGAGTGATGAACACGGCTTATATATTAATAAAGGTAAAGAGTATTGAGTGTTTAATACATGTCAACGATAAATATTTTACGGATCACATAAAGTGGCCACATGAATCAGTCACAAAAAGCAAGATGAATCCACACTACCCATGTGTCAATCGTCTAGTGTGCAACCAACCACCCATGTAGAAGATAGCCCGAACGACCGTCATAAACCGAGTGTATCCAGACTCCAAACGTCCCCGCTGGTGTTCTGGGAGAAGATGAGACCATATATTTATCCACAAGGCCGTCTCCAGAAATTGGGGGCCCCTGAGAGAAACATAAAATGGGCCCCAAATATTTTGGGGGAAAATCCTAAAACATACCCTCTTTTAATTATAAACTACAATATGTGTTACTTCTTACCTTATTTTGAAATACATCAAGCATTATTATATTAAAAGGTAGTGCTCGATAAATAAACTGACCACAGATTCAATGACATTTTTTCTATCTTGATTCTTCCTCTTTCATAATCCAACAAAGTAATTTTCATGAATTCAAACAATATGACTACAAATGGATCAACATAGAGCATTTATATTATAGAATACCTAGAAGAACTTTAATGGTAATACCAACAATACCTTGATACCTGATAGATGATTCAATTCCTAGCAAAACGGCGGGCGAACATTCAGACCAACAACGACCAGCAAACACACTTACTATTTTTCAATCGGCCGAACAGGAACGAACAGACGCGCGTCTAGTCTTCTGACTCCATTGTCTCCCCGTAAGTGTATTCCATCGGGCCCTTTTTTTCGCTGGTACAGCCGCAACATGGCTATTCCCAATCCCTAATCGCAAACGGATGGGAGACTGATGGTGGATGGAATCGAACGATGCATGTTATCTTTCGTTATTTATGGGGGGAGTCGAACGTGATCCAGGAGACAAAGAGGAGAGGGCGCTAGCCCCTGGGTTCCGTCGGAAGACAGCCTCAGGATGGATAGCACCTGAACAAATTAGGAACGGCCTAGCAGACTGCAGACTAGGGGACATCTAAACGGGCGTACAGATTTGGGGGCCCCAAGAATCCGGGGGGCCCAAGAATTCCGGGGCCCTGATCGATCGAGCACTTTGCTCATGGCCATCGACGGCCATGTTTATCTAGTATGTAGCTCGATGCACAACCTATAAAAATGATGAGATCTCAAGTTGTTAAAAATAACATCATTTCGGCAATTCCAAATTGCCCAAAGAAAATCACATACACAAATACGTATAGAAGTCTTAATTGTTTTATCAATCCTAGACAACCAGTTACCAAACATGTTAGAAATATTACATGGGGGGAGTAATGCTAAAAGTAAAGTGGACCAGTCTCCATATTTTCTTTGCAAGGTCTCAAGAAATGAAGAGATGCTCAACCGATTCCTCGGCACCACAAAAGATGCATTTAGTACATCCAGACCACCTTCTCTTAGTCAAATTATCCTTAGTTAGCAACTCTTTCCTAGAAAGGAACCACGTAATTTTTAGTGGAACGTTCAACTTCCAGAGATGTGTACGCAAATACCGAACATGGCTATTCATAAGTTTGCCGTACATAGAACTTACGGTAAACTCACCCGAAGGTGTTAAATTCCATGCAAAAGAATCGCGGACGTCCGATAAAGAAACTACCATTAGTCTCTCTACCAAGTGCAATCAGGCCTCCCATTTGTCTCCTACTAAAGGACGTCTAAACTGTAAATCAGGATGATCATGACTTAAAACATGAGAAACAAGAACATTCTTATGTCTCACGATATTAAATAGACATGGGTATTGCATGGAAAGAGGAGTATTACCTAACCAAGGATCCTCCCAAAAGCGAATAATGTTTCCATTACCAAGATTGAAGGACACATGTTGAAACAAAAACATCTTTAACCCCCATTGTTCCTTTCCAGAAAGGAGATTCGGTGGGTTTTACTTCTAGTTGGCAAAAAGTTTTATCCTTAATATATTTATTATAAAGCAACTCCCTCCATACCCGTCCTCAATCAATAGTTTAAACAACCATTTACTAAGTAGGCATTTGTTCTTGATATCAAGAACCTCAATTCCTAACCCCCCCTCCCCGATCTTTGGGACGACAAATAATATTCATTTGGATAGACGATATTTCCTTTTGTGTTGTTCACTTTATCAAAAGAAACGAGATCTATAGAGATCTAATCTTTTCCGTACCCCAATAGGTATCTCAAAAAAAGATAATAAAAACGTTGGCAAACTTGTTAAAACTGAATTTATAAGGACAAGCCTATCTCCATATGAGAGTAGCTTACCTATCCAAGAGCTGAGTTTCTGTTCAAACCGATCCTCAACCGGTTTCCATTCTTTATTAAGAAGTTTGCAATGGTGAACAGGGATACCTAGGTATCTAAATGGTAAACTACCAACTTCACACTCAAAGATATGACAGTACTCATCCATATACTCTCTAGATTTCCCAAAGCAAAAGATCTCGCTCTTATGAAAATTAATTATAATCCAAATCATGCTCGAGGAACAAAATCGTATCATATGCATATTGGAAAATAGAGATGCCCCCCTCAACTAGATGAGGTACAAGCCCTCCCAATTGTCCATCCTCTTTCCCCCGAGCAATAAGAATGGCCAACATATTGGCAACAAGGTTAAAAAGGTTGGGAGACAAAGGATCTCCTTGCCGTAATCCTTTCAACGTTTGGAAAAAGTGACCAATATCATCTTTCACCTTAATACATGCACTGCCTCCCTGAACAAACCTGGATATCCATTGACACCAATCCGGAGAGAACCCTTTCATTCATAGAGTTTGTTGGAGAAAAGACCAACTAACTTTAACATATGCCTTTTCAAAATCGATTTTGAAAAGCACCCCATCCATCTTGTTTCTACTAAGTTCATGAATGTTTTTATGGAGGACCACAACACCTTCCAAGATATTCCTTCCTGGTAGGAAAGCCGATTGAGAAGGTCTAATCACCATTTGAGCAATCTAAGTAACTCTAAGAGTACCAACCTTCAGAAACAAAAAATTAAAGCTCACATTAGAACGGCGGATCGGTCTATATTGTTCAATCCTACTCGCATCCTCTTTTTTGGGAAGTAAGGTAATGACACCAAAGTTCAATTTGCACAAAGGAAGATTGCCTGAATGCAATTGTGCAAACATACTCATTAAGTCAATCTTGATGACATCCCAAAAACATTGATAAAATTCCGCCAGAAAATCATCAGGACCACACACTTTATTGTGTTCCATTTGAGAGATAGCATTAAAAACCTCCTCTTCCAAAAAGGGAGATGGTAATAAGGCATTCTCCTCCTCGGAGACTTGAGTAAATCCACAATCCTAGACTACATAAGAGAAACAGTGGAAGGAGCCGATTCTCCAAACAACTTCTTATAATATTCCGAGATAAAAAATTTGAGATTATCTTGTCCCACAATCGTTCCTTCATCTTGCTCTAATTGAAAGATCTTCTTTTTGCTATGTTTTCCATTTGCAATGAGGTGGAAATACCTAGTATTATTACCACCTTCCTGAATATGGTGAACTTTCGCTCGCCGAGCCCATTTAGATTCCTCCGCCCTCCTTAAAGCAACCAAGTAATTATCAGCCTCTCTTTTAGAAGCCCGCCCGGCTTCAGATAAAGGTGATGATTCTGCTCTAAGGTCAAGCTCCTCAATAAGAAGCAATAAGCGATCTCTTTTCTTCTTATACTCCCCACAAATATTTTGCGCCCATCCGCGCAAGAAACTACAGAGATGTCTAATCTTGTTTTTCCACACCTCTATTGGTGTAGCTCCCACGGTCTTACGCATCCATTCATCCTAACCATCTCAAATAATCCTTCCCACCTAAGCCAGCATAATTCAAAAGAGAACACCGATGTGTTTCCTTTATGAGCTGGATTTCCAGAATCAATGCGTAAAGGTGAATGATCTGAACCCGTGCGGACAAGCGCATGGACCGAAACCAACGGATATTTCTGCTCCCAGTCAAAACTAGAGAGAATACGATTCAACTTTTCATAAGTCGGTATTGGGCGTCTACTAGCAGTTCCTTTTTATAACCAGTGTCTATGTGGCATCAATGATAGAAAGTAAGTAACAGCTTCGAGAGAAGATTTTTGCTCCCGGGCACCACTGCTTCTGGTGTAGGGTTAAATAAAAAAAAATTAAAACAATGATGGATGCATACTTGAATATACTCTCTCGTTCTCGAATTAATTGTCATGAATTTGACAAAATATGGACGTATCTAGCCGAATACATCCATATTTTGAAAAATCCACGACGATTAATCCGAGATGGAGTGAGTACATTACCATCAGGAATACTTACAAAAAATAATGTTGCTATTTATGTGATGTACAAAAATAATTAGTATGGGTCAAAAATCAAATTAAAAAATGTAAAAACATGCCAATACTGCTTACTTTTCCACATGTCAGATTTTTTATTTATTTTATGCAGATTTGCTGGTTAAATACACATGTAGGTTACTGCGTGAGTATTTTTTTTGACAAACAAATAGACTCAAAAAAAATATTTTGCACAAGGAGCACTAGCTCTCGAGATTCAAAATGACATTTCATGACTTCTTGGTCTTTATCTTTTCTTGTATACGAGGCAGCATGCAGCCAGGAACTTTTGTGTCCGTGAGTACCATGGACTTCACTTAGCATTGCTACATAGGATAATTTTTGAGTTGAAGGAGAGAGAAACATAATATATAGGTTTGCCTTCTCTTATCTAATAGTTCACTTTTCAGCAACAATTGTCACGCCATATAATTAGAAAATCTTGTTACTAGATGAAAAGCTATGAAATAATCTATTGTAGTACACCATGTTTTTGCCATGTCTAAATTATGTGTCAGATTTAAAATAAGACCTACCTATCAACAAATGTACATGCCCTTCGAAGATGAACCGGTTTCTTGCTATTTTTCAGCCGTCGGCATCGAGCGTTGTACATGCCCTAACAAGAAAGGTTTTGCGTAAGTACATATAGATGCCTCCCTCATTCACCCCGGTCGGAATGACGCAATCTGTACATTTATCACATTACTACGCATCTTGTATAAAAGCAGTGTTATATTAGTATGCCTGACAAGAAATGCCAGCAACTATACATTTTGCAAGTACTACTGTTAAGTAGAAGTATGTCCTGGCATTTGTGACCAAGAATGTGAGATTTCTGGTATTGAGATAGGAATTTAATTTCTGCTTCTGTTATAGACTAACGGGAACTATGAGAATGAATATGACACACAACAAGAAAGTGAGCAAACTTACTCATGTGATTAAACAAGACACTACCACCACCAGTTTCACTCATTTGATGATACAACACATTACCAACAACAAGTTGACTCCTCTGATTAATCAATTGACGAGGAAGATAGTGAACAGGAACATGATGATGGTGATGATGAAGAAGAACATGAAGGAGAACATAAACAACAACAACAAAAACAAACTTAAGAAGCTGAAGGACAATCCATTGAAAAAGAAAAAGAGCACGTTGAGCACATGGAAGTTGAACCAGGAAAAAGTATGTAGTTACTAATACAAATGAGTAAGGAAACACTACAGATGAGATTGGTTGAGAAAGGAAAGACCACAATTTCCTAATTATTCCCTTCTTCAACAGATACCGAAGAAAAGACTACTAGGGGACCAATTGAGATGAGAAAGTTACGGGGAAAATATGGGACTTACAAGTAGCTACTTTTTTTTAGAACAAATATGTGTACTTTATATTTAAACATTATTTGAGGGATTGATACGTCCAAAACGTGTATATATTTTGATTTTTCCATGCTTGTTTTGTGTCATTTCTACATGTTTCTACTATCATTTTATATCATTTTTAGGAATTTTTGATGGACTAACCTATTGACAAGATGTCCCGTGCCAGTTTTCTGTTTTCTTCCTATTTTTGTTTTCAGAAAAGTTGTCCTACAAATATTCAGAAAAAATACTAAAAATCATGGAAGGAAGTTTTTACATGGAACAAAGACAGAGTCCAAAGGGGAGCTGGGGAGGTGGCCCACAACCACTAGGGGACTGGTGGCTGCAGGTCCACCCCTGATCACCTGATGGATCGGGTAGCCCCGTTGCACCTCCTTTCGCCCATAAAAGACTATCTGAGCTAAAAAATTCAGGGTGCTGATTGTTTTCAACGAAACCTGTCCAGAGCTGTCGTCGTCTCGAAAGTCCAATATAGGGATTCTCGAGCCATGCTCCGGCACCTTGCCGGAAGGGAGAATCATAATCGGGGCATCTACATCAATATGATTTCCTCCGGACAGATGCGTGAGTTGTTCATCCTTGTACTAGGGTCCATTGCAGTAGCTAAATGGTGGTCTCTCACCCTTGTACCTCCATTCTACGGTCTTGTGAACTTCCTAACATGAGCAAGCTCATCCTTATGTAATTTCTACGTGTTGTGTTTTCTAGGATCCGATGAATTATGAAGTTATGATCAGACTGGTCATGCATTTTGTATGATCTTGTTACTATTGCTTTGACAATGTTCTACTATATTCTTGCATGCTCATCTGTGCTTGTAGTTGCTTTGGCCAAGTAGTTACCTGTATCTCCAAGGGAGAGTTTTGTGCTAGATGGTAGGTTCTTGCTAATGGTATACATTTAACAGTTTTTTTTTAAATCCCTACGTAACCGCCGAGATCACTATGGAGATAACAACACATTCCCATACATGCAATGATCTAGTACTATGAATCACCGCAACCGCAAGAACGATGTAGTCGTTGTAGATTCTGAACAATCATAGATCCTCACAACTAGATATAGTTGTAAGGATGTCGTGAAGCTTCCCTCGTCAAGGATCACACGTGTAATCCCTCTTATGGTGTGCACGCGTACTCTTGTGTCAACGCGCCAGCGTTCTATCGTCCAGGACTCAGCGGCGACGAAGAGAGACAGTCTTTCGGTGTTGCTAATTGGTAGATGTAATCAACTGTGATTAGAGCTATATGAATCTAGAAGTTCTCAACATATACCTGAGAGAGATTAGAGATTAGAGCTAGCTCTAATTAGGAGAGGACACCTCAAAAATCCAATTAGAAGATGATCTAATTTTACTAGAGAGAGAGAATTAGCACAAGGTCTGTCGTGGGATAATCACGGCAGACGTTACCGGGGGTAACTTGTCTTGGGGCAAATCGACTCTGGTGTTTAGGAGAGGGTTTAGCTCAAAGGAAACCATGGTGATATGCAATCTGGTAGCCGGCAATCAAGTCGCCGAGTCTCCGATCTAAATATATTATCTCAGCTCTCGTGTTACAATGAATACTCGATACCTCACAATCCGGCGATTATGTTCTTGATCACACTAAAAACTTTCCTAACCCTAACCTAGGGACCGACTTATATAACATCCGGACCCCCTGGCTTACTCTCCAAGGCGTACTCTGAATCCTACCCGGACACTGCTTTACAAACCCTAAACTTCCTTACCGGAACCCACAATCCGGGTTACGAGGCCTACGTTCCTGGGCCTTCTAGAAGCTCCTTTATCCTAAGCCGGGTCTTGCCACTCGTAGAAAATAGGCATATAGTCCCGGTTCGCCAGGGCCAAAAGTCCCGGCCGCGCAACCGGGACTAGCTATGCGCGACTAAAGACCCCCCCTATAGTCCCGCCGCTTACGGACCGGGACTAAAGGCCCGTCCACGTGGGCGCCAGGAGTCCGTCGCGGCGGAGGACCTTTAATCCCGGTTCTTGTGGCTAACCGGGACTGAAAACCTGCGCAGGTTTAGGGTTTTAGGCCCCCTAAACCTGGTTCCTTTTTAATTTGTCTTGTTTTATTTCTTTTATATTTTATTTTGTGTTTTATTTTAATTTTGATGAAGTTTCAGTACACATATATATATATATTTTACGATACTATATGCATGCATATATATATATATGAAATTTCAAACAAGGAGAATTCAATAGGAATATATAATATATATTCAATATCGGGTGACCATATATACAACCTCGAACAAGTTTCCATATTACACAATTAAGATGGATGACCATACACAAATTCGAACAAGTTTCAAAGTACTCAGGGCTCATGCGTATAATAGTCATCGTCGGTGGACGCATGGTACTCTCATTTCCTATCGATGACATGCCTAAGGAAAAATGCTGCTATTTCCTCTTGAATTGGTCGGAAGCGAGCTTCTGGAGTAAGCGCCCTCCGCAAGTTATTGAGACCCCTCCGCGTGGTCTCGTCCTTCTTCCTCTCAGAGATTTCTTTCCGTATGTTCTCACAGACATAGTATCCACATAGACCGGTCCCCGGTGGCTGCTTATCCACACCTTTGACCATATTTTTAAATTGTAGCTGTTCTTTCAATCCACCGACATGTCCCTGTGAGAACCGTCTCCAAACTCTACATTGCAAATAAAATTAAATGAACAAGGGAGTTATTAGCTACTGCATATTAGGAAATGAACAAAAGATGAGACCGATCGATATAGAGCGGAAATGATTGAAGATAATTACCTTTGCATCATTTTTCTCATGTCGACCCAAAGATTTGTATCTGAATTCATAGAGTCAATGATAAAAACAGTGGAGGTGTCAAGTTCAATTTTTAGCAGAATCCAGTGGAACCTGCGGACACGTTATATGCATAGTCATGCATAACTTATCGATTAGACATACCATGCATGGAGTAAACAAAAGAGAATGGGAACATGAGAGAAACACTCACCCAAAATGGTAAGGAAATAAAATATAACTTTTGGATTCATGCTTTTTAAGAAAATTGTACAAGTCTTTCTCCACGTCTTTGGGGTGACGTTGTAACATAGTTCCATTAATGATTTGTGGGTCAATGAACCCAACATCATGGATGAGTCTTATTCTGCATTCCCAAATCTTCAATCTGCATAATAGCGTACGCAACAATATAGTTAATTAGGACAATATATATATATATATATAGTGTAGGCAACGAAGAACGAGATGAGGTAGAAATAAATCACTTACAGAACGTAGCAACTCAGGATAGATTTGTCGAGCTCGCGCAGATTGAACAGCTGGAACAATTCACTCATCTCAACTGTTACAGAGTACTTTTTGGTGTGATGCTCCTCTGTATAATCCACATACACAAATTCTTTGTCGGTCCATGATATGAAATGTTTGTACCAACGTAGCAGACTTTGCATTAGTGGTGGTAGATCCTTTTCCTTCGTAGGCTCGACGAGAGGCCCTTTCTTCTCATATTGTAATGCTACCTTAGCCATTGCCGCATCGTCTAGGCCTAAAAATAGACGAAGAGACATACCGGCCTCGGACGCATTTTCCATGGCAGTAGCTACAGTCAATCCCATTGCTGCCACAGCTTTTATGACTTCGGGGTCCTGTTCCGGAGCGGCTTTCACTATGAGCGGGGGGATCGATTGTTTACTCCGCATCCCGAGCTGGTCAACTTGTTTCCCGCTTTTTTTTATTTTTCCTTTTCCTTTCTCCTCCTCCAATATTTTTGCTTGCTTACGAAGTTCAATATCATAGTATTTAGGCAAATTCTTCTCGGCTTGGGTCGGTGTCGACAAAAAACCCGTAGCCCACTTGTCTACAATCGGAGGGAATACTTCCTTGGGCTCAGGCTCCTTTAGCGCCTTCTGACGGGCAAGCCATTTCTCAACGTCAGCCTTCACGGCCAATTTGGTTTCAGCATCACTAAGTTCACAAGCCCTTCGGGGGAGAGGCTTCAGTGATGGCTCCGGTACCCGTGTGGTCTTAGGTACATAAGGCTCCGGGTTAATAGACCAAGAGCAGGTTCCCTTGTTGTCCGCCTGCTTCTGTTTCTTCGCTGGAGGAGGAATGGGGGGCGACGTCTGCTTATCCTCTGGAGGAGGAATGGGGGGAGACGTCTGCTTTTCCTCCGGAGGAGGAATGGGGGGAGACGTCTGCTTTTCCTCCGGAGGAGGAATGGGGGGCGACGGCTGCTTAACCGCCGGAGGAGGAATCGGGGGCGATGTCGAATGGCGTGAAGGAGGCGTAGGTGAACCAGCACCAGCACGACCACCACCACCAGCACCTGCACCATCGGGGGGGGGGGGGGGGGTGGACTTGTTAGCCTTGGCGTCTCGCCTGGAAACACTATGTACTTTTTTTTTTCCATAGAATGAACTGGCGCTTGACATCTCCAAGTCTTCTCTCCCCTTCGGGTGTAGCTATGTCAATCTCCAGGTCCTCAAACCCTTGGACTATGTCTTCCACCGTGACACGAGCATAGCCATATGGAATGGGGTTGTTGTGATGGAGTGCTCCAGGTGTATAGGGTAAAGCACTGCCTATAGCTACCTTCATGGAAATGTTCCCCACGGGATAATGCAGATCACATTCTTTCATCTCCTTTACATCATCCACGGGGTAGTGAGGCTCCGGGGCACGACTCTCGGTCATCGGTGCATTAGCACCTGCAGGCGGGGCCTCCGTGGAAGCCACACTGCTTCTCCGCTGATCCGCTGCATGTTCTTCATGCGGCCCTGCAGCCGCCGCTGTTTCTTTCTCAACTATTCCCGCCACGGTCTGCTTCAACTCACTAACTTCCGTTGCAAGCTTCGATAGAAGATCTGCAGCTTCGACAGCAGCCCGGTCCACATTTCTCTTACGTCTTCTGTAACAGTACGGGTCACCCTCCTGGGGAAACCCTACTTTCCACGGCAATCTGCCTTTGCCTCGTATATGTCCTCCGTGTTCAGGATTCTCGAGGGCATGGGTCAGTTGGTCTCTCTCTGTTGAACCTGAGAATGCCCTTTTGAGCTTTGGTCATTGCGTCAACAAGGTCTTTTGTGGGAGCAAACGTTGTCTGCCGATGAACACACGCCCCTGTCTCCGGGTCTAGCGATCCCCCATGCCCATACCACCACATTTTGGCTCTTTCGTCCCATCCCTCTGTGCCTAGAGGGATTCCTCTTGCCCTCAGGCCGTCCTCCATCGCCTGCCACTTAGGCGCCGAAACGCGGTATCCTCCTGGCCCCATAACATGATGGTACTGTTTCTTATCCGCATTAGCCTTATTTTTTTTCGGCATTTCCTGGAAATGCTCCGATTTCTTCTGCGTCACAAATTCTGTCCAATCATCTCTCAGTTTCTCATGTTGTCCAGTGAAAAGCGGAGTCTTGCCCTTGCTGACATATTCACGGAACAATTTTTTCTTGAAGTTCCGGAATGCTTCGGCCATCTTCTGAAGAGCGAACTCTTTGACTAGCCTCCTCCTCTGACGTCCACCCGGAACCTCCTCACCGAATTCATCTTTTTTGTGGTATTCCGGAGGTAGAATGAAATGTACCATAAGCTTTCTGAACATCTCCTTTTTCGTTCTCTTGTGGACATAACTGAAACCAAGACGTGCTTTCTTTGGCTCCTTCCATTCCTGGACGGTGATCGGGACAGTGTCTCTAACAATGACTCCGCATTGGTTGATAAACTTTGTGGTGTGCTTTAGGGGCTTGCCGGTTACACCGACTGATTCGATGGTATATATTTCGGAATCTTTCATCGCATTGGATTTGCCACGCGTTGTCGTACTCGATCCGGCCGAGGGCTAAAATAAGAAAGAGAGTCGCGCGCGTTAGTGCATATGTATTCACATTTCAGTAAGTTTGTATCACGAGAGGCTCAATGTATATATATATATATACCTCGCCGGAGGTGGTTGTTCTTTGCAATTGGAGATTGTCGTTTGTCGACGGTTGACCTCCGTCATCAATGTCCATTCCTTCACCTCCTTGATCATCCACAATGTTTGTTCCTTCTTCACCTCCTTGATCATCGACAATGTCCGTTCCTTCATCTTCTTGATCCTCAAGGTTCAGATAAGAAGAGATTACATCATGTTCTCCGGCTATGATATCTAATATAAAACCTTCAGCCTTTTGTTCCGCCGTCAGGTCTCTATTGTCCGCCATATGTCATTCCTGCAGACATGCATGTAGTAAAAATTAATTAAGTATATAGGAGACTTAGCAAATATTGTCGTAGAAGGAGGGAAAACAGATTGCTAGGGTTTTGGGTCGAAGAACGATAACCACCGGAGGGGGAAAACCATACTTTAGAGGTGTGTCCAAGATTAGTTTCTCAAATGACTTGGAGAACCCCATAGCTAGGTTGCATTTGCTTTCCTGGTCATTTTGGTATATTACACTTAATATTCTGAATTTATTGAATTAAAACTTATTTTCATCATTATTTTAATGAATTTAATACAAATTCAAATATGGTCTCATTTTGAACTTTGTCAAACATGATTGAAAATGATATAAACAGATAGCTTACATTTTTCTGAACATTTTGCATATTTTTCCATAATTTTTGGAATTATAAATTAAAAGTTATTTTATTTAGAAGATTAATTATGTTCTGTAATTCCATATAAAGTGGGCCCCACGTGTCACGATGACGTCATCAAAAAAAAATTTCTCGCCAACAGTGGCCAGGTGACGTCATCATGACGTCACCCCTGGCGTCACACGGTGGCCGGCGGTTGCAGTTTAGGCTCTCGGGTCTCCGGCGATTCCGGCCACGGGGGAGGGAACGGAGATGGGGAGGAGGCCACGGCCACTGTTCGATGGCGCCGTTCGATGGCGTTGGTTCGAGGGCGACGGCGACGGCCCGCGGGGAACCTACCGGAGAGACGGCGACGGGGCGGGGGCGGAGCAGGGTGGAGGCGGTGGAGAGAAGGGCGCGCCGACGGCGACGGCGACGACGCGGTCCTCTGCGCGGGCGACGACGACGAGGCAGAAGACGAGCGCGACGGCGACGGCGACGAGGCAGAAGACGAGCGGGCGCCGGCGCGAGGGTTTGGGACTTAGAATTTTGGGGCAGGAAGGCACCGCGCATATATAGGTCCCGCCTTTAGTCCCGGTTCGTGACAGCAACCGGGACTAAAGGTCCCCCGGGGTACCCTCCGCGGGCCTTTAGTCCCGGTTGGTGTCACGAACCGGGACTAAAGGTGAAATTTTTTGCGGCGTTTTCGTTCCCGCGCAAAACGAGCCTTTAGTCCCGATTCGTGACACGAACCGCGACTAAAGGTGGTTATTCAAATACTTTTCCTTTTGCCAAACTTAAAAATACAAATAATATATCAGAAAATTCAGAAAAATAAAACTAATTCTTTTTAAAATCTTAAAAATACAAATAATATATCAGAAAATTCAGAAAAATAAAACTAATGATAAAGATTCACACACATCTTGAATATATATATAGATAAAAAAGGCAGTACATAATGGCTAGAGTGGATCTAAACCTAAACGGAGAGCATAGATGCATGATCTGATATCTGCTAGTCATACTCCTGCCTAGGCCTATAGTACATGTACTCGTAGTCGTCGTAGTCGCCGCCGCCGTCGTCGTCACTATCGTCTGACGGTGCTCTGCACTCCCTCGGAGGATCACGACTCCAGGACTGGGCCTGAGGGTAGCGCAGGCGGGGGATATCGCCGGCCCTGATGTAGTCCATGACGCTCTGTAGAGTCCGGCCGGACCACCATAGCCGACGACCGGCCTCGTGAAAGTTCCCAGGAGGCAGGCCGTACTCCTCATACCTGGCGAGCGCCCTCTCACGCCGATTGATGAAGAAGGCATCCCAAGTATGCTGGTTATCGGGATGCCAACTGGGATTCCTCCGCTGCTCCGGCGTGAGCTCGTGATAGTAGTGGTTCGTGATGGCCGCCCGACGCGCCACACCTTGAGGAAGAGGAGGGACCGGCACTCCTCCGGCGCTCAGCATCCAACCGGCGGGAACGTTGTAGCCGCACGGGCAGGGGTAGTTCGAGGCGGAAAGTGCCTCCGCCTGGATGAATGTTAGAGTGGGTACGGTAGAAGCCATGAGAGAGTGGTGAGTTTGTATGTGTTTATGCCAAGGGTGTGGCAATGCATACATATATATAGCGAGAAGAAAACATCCCTTTAGTCCCGGTTGGGGACACCAACCGGGACTAAATGGGTTAGGGTTTCGTTTGGACCAATCAGATAGAATCACACGGATCGTGTGTTTCTTTAAAGCGCTTGTGAGTCGTTGGATCCGGGGTGTGTTTCTTTCGAGCTGTTGAGAGCCGTTCGATCAGGGCTACGGTGTGTTTCTTTCGAGCTGTTGTGAGCCGTTGGATGAGGTGGTTTCTTAACCGTTGGATTAAAACCCTAGCACAACACTTTGTGAGCCAGAGGACCCTATATATAGGCCACCTTCATACACCGGTCAGTTCATCGAGCAAATACAAAACATCCGGATTTGCCATCATACGTTCTGCCGTGCATTTGGTATGCATATTGCACCCAGTAGCCACGGTGGGGCTGTGTGATGGAGATACCGATTGTTTTGTTCTACATCCCCCTTTAAGGTTTGATACATCATATATTCAGTTTACCGAGCAAATACAAAACATCCGGATTCGCCATCATACGTCCTACCGTGCATTTGGTATGCATATTGCACCGAGTAGCCACGGTATGTAACATCCAAGTATGAAAACCTTTAGTTGTTTTACTTATTTGTTTAATTTATGCAATGCATCATGGCATCATTCTCATTTTTTATTTCTGTTTGCATTGTTTTCATAATAAAATTCAAACTTAATCAAACATTGTTTTCACACTTGTCTATTACAACCTTTCAAATAAAGAAGTGCAAACTAAAAACCTCTTTTGTTTCCAAGCAATCCATTGTAATTCATCCATTAAGTTGTTGCTAAAATCAATTACTCCATTAAATCAATTATTTCCAAGTCATTTTCCAAACTCAAAACAATTATCAAATCATCAAACTTTTGAATCCATGATGTTCAACACAACTTGGTATTCTTCAAAACATTCTAAACCCTAAGGGAAACCCTATTGAAAACACCTTATTTTCTAAATATTAATTACTATGGCAATTTTCACTTAAATTGGTTCAATTTTGAAACAGCAATCAAACATTTGAAATTTTGAAAACCAAAACTACCAAGTGGTTTCTTTTCACCTAAGAAGCTTATCCAATTTTTTCCAAAATTTTATCTAAGTTAAAACCTATCTATTTTAACCAAAAGCTAAAGCTACAAAAAAAAACAGAAAAGAGAAAAATAAAAAAATAAGCAAACCTACGCGCGCGCAGCAGAAAAGCTGGCCCAGGCCCACCTAACCACCTAACGCGCACCAGCCAGCCCGCCTTAACGCACCGTACCGATTCGTTTGCTCCAAGATTCGTGCCCCCATCTATTTCTTCTTCGTCAAGCTGTACGGCGGAAATCCGTGGCGCCACCGCGACCCCGACGCGACCACGGCGGCCACCACTGCGCCTCCACCCTATATAAGCATGCCTAGGGCACCCCGGTACCACCCTATCGCCCTAGGGTTCCTCTCCGCCGCCAATCGCCTCCACCATCGACGGTTCCCCCCTCTCTGCAACTATCCCGCCGGCGAGCCTCTGAAGAATTCGATGGCGCCGCCGCAGAGATCTCCCACCTAGCCACCCACAAGCAGGAATCAGATCGCCGTGGGTTCCTCTTCCCCTTGGACACCCGCAATCGCCACGGTGAGCTTCCGATCGTCGACGCCGTCCTCTCTTTTCTCTCCGGCCGCCGCGCCCCGTTCTCTGAACTTGCACACCTCGTCGCCGTTGCAGAGCAGCGCTACGGCTTTGGAGCACGGGAGTAGCACCGCCACCATCCCCTCTTCCCTTTGGACACCTGAGCAGCCGCGGAGAAGCCCCAGGAGCTCGCCGCCGTCCTCGACTGCCCGCGTCACCGCCGCCGTCAGCAACGTCATCGTCGCGCCTCCGCCTCGTTCTGCAACGTGGTGAGCCGCCGTTCATCTCCTCCCTCTCCCTCCGTGCATCCAGTAGAGGCGCATCCATCTGCAACGCACCCATGCATCCAATCGTGAGCACGCCCGTGCCAATCGCCGCCGGCGAGTTTCTCTGTACGTCGATCAAGCAATCGCTCGACAGTTCGTCAGTTAAAAATTCAGACTTTTGCTCGCACCGTAACCATATCCTCACTGCACTGCATCTACTGATAACAAACGCGACTGCAACGCAGTGGTTCAGTGCTTGCGCTTGCACAGCGAGCTCGCGGGTTCGAACCCCGCGGCCGCAAATCTTTTTTGGTATTTCTCCTCGCACGCGCGGCCCACCTGGCAGTGGCCCTCCTTGCCACGCTGGCCACGGGACCCACTGGAAGCGTGTGGGTACGCTCCCAGTGCGGTAACAAAGTTTAAAAATCAATTTCGTTAATTTTCTATTTTCTTTTAAAATGGCAGAATAAACCACAAACTTTAAAATTCAATATCTTTATTTTTATAAGTCCAATAAACACAAACTTTATATCTATTCTGATCCAAATTTTATAATCTTTCCAAATATCCAACTTGTGTTCTGTTTTGAATTTTCAAAATACTTTTAAATTTCAAATTTGAATAATTCAAATGCAAATTGGAATAATTCATAACTAATTCATACTGTTTTCAAATGATTCAAATAAAATATGTTTTTCACACCTTTTTGAATGTTCTATTCAAATATAAATTTTGTTTTCTGGTCTGAATAATTTAAATTGCCTAAACAATTTAAACCTTGTTTAATTCAATTAAAAATTGATAAAATCATAACTTGATTAATATAAAATATTTTTGAACATGCAAATTATGTTTTCAAACCACCAAAGTGTGAACTTTTCAAATGTGGATTTGAATTTATGGTTTGAACAAATAAAAAATTCAATTAATATTTAAGCTTGTTTTAAATTCAATCAAAACTTGTTTAATATTGTTTAATTCATAACTAAATAATCTAAAGTCCAATTTCAAAATATGAAACATGTAATCCAACTAAAAGTTGATAACCTTTTCAAATATAAAATTTGAAAATTGCTTTGCACACCCTAACTTGATGAAAACAATAGTTGTTTGTGTACCATGTTTAAGTAACAAAATTCCAAGTTTAATAAATGCCTTTCTAAATTGTTAACTATCATTTCAATTGCATTTAAATTGTTATGTTATTGTTATTCATCATGCATGCATCATGATAACAACCAACACCTAATAAATAGTTGTAAATCATTTGTTCCAATTGTTTCAATGGATCCTTTTCCATATGCAACCCTTGCATATGGATCCATTTAATTTGTGCTATCATGTTAGTCAGTTTATCTAGATGCACCTATTAAATTGTCATGCATCATATTGACTGTGCACAATGCCATGAACATGATTGTTTACATTCCTGTTTTGTCTGTTTGCTTCTTCTCGGTTAGACGACGACTACGTTGAGACCGACGATCCTTACGACACCACTACTCAGGACCTAGCCCAGTACGAGGCTGAGCTGCCAGGCAAGTTATCACTCACATGAATCATCGAGTTCCTTTCCACACTTGTTGTCGATACTATCCTTTTGTCTACTATTGCTAGCCCTATGTATCGTTGCTTGTTCTCCGAACCTATCACATGATACCCTGAACCAATGATACTGCCTCATCTCCATACCTACAGCCTTGTTTGTGCCTTAGTATTATCCAGCATGCTTAGGGTTGCTTTTACTCGAGTCTGTTGTCGGTTACTACTTTTACTATCTTATTATTTTGTACCGGGGGCTCGATGTTAATCAATCAATCCTGTTAATTGCTAATGGTAATAATAATTTGATGATAAGGCACCGGCAGGAGGCCCACGAGAGGTTTTGGAGCCTGCTAGTGTCGACCCTAATAGGAAAAGGGTCTTGTCTACTGATCCATGATGAGCGCACTACCCGCATGTGGGAAGCGAGTATGGGCGCCCCCCTCAACTTGACCTGATTCGCATCTCGTCCAAATCGCCTCATTTAGTTCGTGTTTTCCATTTGCCGCATGCATGTTTTTGCGAGCCCAGCGCAGGGTGGAACTTTTGTAGTCGGCATATAGGGGGACACGTTCTTAGAGTGCTATGAGGGTCCATTTTCTTCTGGGCTCGATTAGCCGTGCGCCCAAGGTGCTTTGGGCTTGATGCGGAGAATGGTTGGTTGTGTAGAGTACCCCGCTTGGTGGGAGGCATCCCATCTGGCGGGTTATTCTTGCGTGTACGGCCAAATTTGTGCAACCCTGCAGGGATAATCTTCTCGAGAAGCCGTGTTTTCCGTGGTTATGGATTACTTGGTGAAAGTACTGGCTAACAAGTACTCAGGACAACTTCAACATAATGATCAATCATGTTTCACCCAATGATTAATAATTTGACTAGTAATAGGTTATTCACACAAATAACTTGATTCATCTTAATCCAACTGTGTGAGTTATCCTCGGGTTGCTTCTTTGGATAAGGGGCGAGATCCAGGATGGGTTTGGTTGAAGTTATCTTTCAGTTGGTTACAATCCTCGATCTTATCTTTTCTGTTAGCCGGAATTTGTAGTTATCTTCTGTAGTTGGTTAGAGCAGCCAGCAGCAACTTTTCATATCACCCCTTCCTTCCGTTGATCCCAAGCATCTATGCTTGTGTTGACGGGTAACTCTTTGATGAACTGTGAGTCTTGCTTGCCAGTACTTGGATGTACTGACCCCGTTGGGGCTGTGGTTTACGCAGAGTACGACTACGGCTACGATGCTTCCCAGGATGGCTACTTTGTGGAGTTCGACGAGACTGCAGACGAGTAGTTAGCTGGACCAGGGCAGGATCCAGAACCTACGTGGATGGGCTTCGTCTTATTTATTTTCCCCGGCTTCTTAAGCCTGTTGGATTTGTCTGTACTCAGACCCTTTGATTGCTTCCGCTGTTGTAATGGATGATATGTTGGGACATGTGTCCTCTGGATGATTGTATTCGCTATTTCTGCCTTAGTGAAGGCCAGTTGCAACTTTATTTCTATCTTTTGTGTCGTAGAGATGAGTTGTGATAATCCTTCGTTCCAAGCTGTTGACGTACAGTGCGTGCTTGTTATGAAGTACGTCGACAGTAGTGCCTGTGACTCCTAATGGATAGTTTACATCGACGGTGGAATAGTAGGGCTTGTGTTGTCGCGCATAAGCGCAGGCCTACCAGGAAGCTGGGACGTGGGAGCAGTTATGCCCCATAATCCAAGCACCTACTATCCAGTTCGTACGATGAGTATCCCTTAGAAGCCAGGGTGCGACAAATGGTATCAGAGCCTGTCTGCCTGTAGGATCCCTTTTTACTGGTCGCAGTTGAGTCTAGAAACTATTTTGCAGCTATATAGGAAAAATGAAACGTGAGAGTAGGAATTCTGCCATTTTTCTTCTTTCCCCACCCACCCACCCTTTTCTGGTAAGGAAGTGCAACGTTGTTTTCTGTTCTCACCTAAACTTTCAAGTTAGGATTTCACGTGTTTTGGGTTATCTGTAGTACCTCAGGACTTTTGGTCTCGTTTTCCCGATGTTGCTTCGATATCATGTTCTTTTCAACATCCTTTTCGTCCGTTGAACCTTGTTGTTGTTTTCCACATCCTTTTTCATCTATCGGAGTCTAATCAAAACCTTCCAAATCATCTGCAGATGGGTCTCAGCTACTACCCGCAGGTGGTTCGCATGACTCGCTGTGAGAGCACCGCCGGTTTTCCGGAGTTGCTGAGAGACATGGTTACCTATCTGGGGTTCCGTTGGGCACCAGAGTACCAGGTCTACGAGCACCAGCGAGAGTTTGACCAGACTTGCTACCGGGCTATCGTCTACATTCTGTCAGATGATGGCAGGAGCATTGTCCACCAGTACGAGGCAGTAGGGTCCACAGTGGATATGGCAGTGCAGCAGGCAGCGTACGTGAGTCTCACTGTCCTCCGTGCTGACTACTGGGGGTTTGATAAGTCCAGTTTTCGTCACATCCCCCGTGGTTACATCACGGCAGCGGGAGTTCACTTCACTGTCCACCGCGACCTGGATACCTACGAGACTGATAGCTCCAGGCTGCAGACCACTGCCCAGTTCGTGTGGCACAGTGACGCCGTTGCTTCCGCACTTTCTCAGGAGTTAGCCTCAGTCAGGGAGCAGCTCCACCTTGCTCTCACTCGTCTGGCGACGTACACCACAGACTTTGTTGGAGACGAGCGCTTTGCACGTTTCTAGCAGACACTGGGTTTTCCTCTGCCAGATGCTGGAGGTTACGAGCCGATCAGAGGCCCACTTCTCGACCTCGGAGCTGGTTACACAGGGATTCCACGCTATGGAGCACAGGGACACGACGCTTTCTACTTCACCACACCGAGAGTTGCTCTCAGAGCAGTTCCTATCTACATGGATCGTCGTGATACCTACTTCCGTGGGGTTCCTCCTCACCGTATCTCTCGTCGTACTACTCACCGCCGTCCTGCGTGATGAGCATGGGAGTACCGTTGTATCCATTACTAGTTGTGTCTAGTTTATCCTTTCGTTTTCGAACCATGTATTGGTCTGTTGGATATTCTGATGTATTTGAACATGTGATGATGTACCTGTTGGTTATCTATTCATGCGTCGGAATAATCTATCTTTCGGTTACCAAGTCTATCCTTTTCTGTTGTTGTGCTAAAATGAATTTCTGTTCAGGATGCCTCCAACCAGGAACAACCCGCCTCCGCCACCACCAATGGGGGAACTGTTGGCTCAGATGACCCAAGTGGTGACACAGATGGCCCAGATCCAGGCTAACCAGCAACACAACCAGAATGCTCCAAGGGTCACCATCAAGGACTTCCTCAGCTTGGGCCCAAAAGCTTTCGTGGCAACACGTGAGCCCCTGGATGCTGATGACTGGATCCGTGACGTAGCAAGAGCTCTGGAAATTGCTCATGTTGCAGAAGAGGATAAGGTCAAGTACGCCACCTACCTACTGAAGGGTCAGGCAGCTACTTGGTGGGAGAACTACCAGACCATGAGAGCTGGCTATCCTATCACCTGGGGATGTTTCAGAGATGCCTTCCTGAAGCACCACATCCCGGATGGTCTCATGGAAAGGATGCGTGAGGAATTCTGCTCTCTCAGACAGGGCAAGCTGGACGTTCTCGGCTACCAGAACGAGTTCAATCGTCTCGCTCGGTACGCTGGTGACGAAGTGTCCACCGAAGCCAAGAAGATGGCAAGGTTCCGCCGAGGTTTTAACCCGGAACTGAAGTACGCTCTCACCAACATCAAGTGCAAGGACTTCGTGGAGCTTGTGAACACCGCGCTCAATGAGGAGAATGGGCGCAAGGCGTTCGAAGAGTCCCGCAAGCACTCGCGTGAGGGTGGTTCCTCCTCCAACATGACCACCCCTCCGCAGAAGCGCCGCATCTGGGTGCCAAATGGTGCTGTCACTCGGGCTCCAAATGCCCAAGCTTCTCCAGGCTTTGGTCCCCGCCCACCCAACCCATCTCAGATGCAGGGTCAGAGGTTTCCGATGGGGCAGCCAAGGCCGGGTCCTTCTCGTGTCGTCACTTGCTACAAGTGCAAGGATACTGGACACTATGCTGATAAGTGCACTCAGAAGCAGCTACCCCTACCTCCTCGCCCCAACACCAACCAGGCTATGGTTCGTGCTCCCCCGGCTAAAGCCTTCAACTCCAACAACAGGCCTGTCGGGAGGAACGCGAGGGTGAACCATATCAAGGCCGACAAAGCCGAGGAAGCTGCTGACGTCGTTCTCGGTATATTACCCGTAAACTCTATTCCAGCTAAAGTGTTGTTTGATACTGGAGCATCGCATTCATTTGTGTCAAAGATTTTTGCAAAAGCATACAACCTAGTTCTGGTTCCGCTAAGCAATCAAATGACTGTTCACTCTCCGGGACCGCAAATGTTGACTTCCAAGATAAGCATGGACAATGAGATCCTAATTGGAGGTCGTGTATTCCTTGCTTCACTCATGTTGCTGGGAAATTCTGACATTGATGTCATTCTGGGTATGGATTGGTTGAAGACCCACAAAGCTAAAATTGACTGTGCTCAAAAGTCAATAACTCTCTCCCACACTTCAGGCCAGATAGTCTATTCTCCATATGGATCAAGTTCTGTTCAGCTGTTCAGCCTCGATGCCAAACCCCTTCCTGCAATTGAAAATGTTCCGGTGGTTTGCGAATTTCCTGACGTCTTTCCAGAAGAGTTGCCAGGGATGCCCCCGGACAGAGCAGTTGAGTTCGTGATCGAGCTTGAGCCAGGTACTGCTCCAATCTCTAAGCATCCATATAAGATAGCTCCTCCTGAACTGAAATTGTTGAAGGAGCAAATCGATATGTACATGGACAAAGGTTTCATTCAGCCTAGTTCCTCCGCTTGGGGTTGCCCAACTCTGTTTGTTGCCAAGAAGGATCAAACAAAAAGACTCGTGGTTGACTATCGTCCTCTCAACGAGAAAACAATCAAGAACAAGTATCCACTTCCTCGTATCGATGATCTTTTTGATCAACTTGCTGGAGCCTCAATATTCTCAAAGTTGGATTTGAGGATGGGTTACCATCAGATAAAGATCAGAAAGGAAGATATTCCTAAGACAGCTTTCACCACTCGTTACGGTCTATATGAATACACCGTCATGTCCTTTGGTCTCACCAATGCACCGGCAACGTTCTCAAGACTCATGAATTCTGTCTTCCATGAATACCTCGACAAGTTCGTTGTGGTATATCTTGATGACATTCTAGTCTACTCAAAATCCGAGGAAGAGCATGGAGAACACCTTCGTCTCACTCTCATGAAACTTCGCGAGCATCGTCTGTATGCCAAGTTTTCCAAATGTGAGTTCTGGATTCCAGAAGTTGCATATCTTGGTCATATCATCTCTGCCAAAGGCATTGCCATTGACCCTGAAAAGGTTAAGGCAATTGTTGATTGGAAACCCCCTAAGACGGTGAAGCAATTCAGAAGTTTTCTTGGCTTGGCTAGCTATTGCCGTCGTTTCGTCCAAAACTTTTCCAAGATTGCTAAACCTCTCACTGATCTCACAAAGAAGGACAAAAAGTTCGTTTGGACTCCACAATGTGATGAGAGTTTCAACCTCCTGAAGACTAAACTCACTTCCACACCTGTTCTAGTTGGCCCCGACACTACCAAACCTTTCCAGATATTCTGTGATGCATCTCTCCAAGGCCTAGGAGCAGTTCTTATGCAAGAACGTCAAGTTGTGGCTTATGCTTCACGTCAGTTGAACCCACATGAGCAAAACTATCCAACTCATGATCTTGAACTTGCAGCAGTTGTGTTTGCCCTCAAGAAATGGAGACAATACTTGTTGGGTAACAAAACTGAAATCTTTTCCGATCATAAGAGTCTGAAATACATCTTCACTCAGCCAGATCTGAACCTCAGGCAAAGGAGATGGATTGAGAAGATTAAAGACTTTGATCTCACCATTTCTTACACTCCAGGCAAGGCTAATGTTATGGCCGATGCTCTGAGTCGCAAATCCTATTGCAATAATCTCATGATCATGGAAAGCCAACCTCCACTTCATGAAGAATTCCAGAAGCTGAACCTTGGTCTTGTTCCTGAAGGATACCTTGCTAGCTTGACAGCCAGCCCAACTCTCGAGGACAAGATTCGTTCTGAACAACTTCGTGATAATGAAATCAAGAAGATTGTGGATCACATCAAGGAGGGCAATGATAAGTTCAAGTCCTTCTCAATTGATGACAAGGGAACTGTGTTCTTCGAAGGACGCATTGCAGTCCCTCAGATTCAAAGTCTCAAGGATATCATTCTCAAGGAGGCTCATGAAACTCCTCTATCCATTCACCCTGGAAGCACAAAGATGTACCAGGATCTCAAGACTCTGTATTGGTGGTCTGGCATGAAACGTGAAATTGCTCAATACGTTTCTGAATGCGACGTTTGTCAACGTGTTAAGGCAGTCCATCAGAAGACAGCAGGTCTACTCCAACCTCTGAAAATTCCTGAGTGGAAGTGGGACATGATTGAAATGGACTTCGTTACTGGGTTTCCAAAGTCCAAAAAGGGCAACGATGCAATCTTCGTTGTTATTGATCGTCTCACTAAGGTGGCTCACTTCTATGCTGTAAAGGAAACTATCTCAGCTAGCCAGTTAGCAGAGCTCTACACAGCAAAGGTTGTTCCCCTTCATGGTGTTCCATTGGAAATAAGCTCAGACCGTGGAAGTATTTTCACTTCTCATTTCTGGAAAAGATTTCAAGAAGCACTGGGCACCAAACTTCTGTTCAGCACAGCTTATCACCCTCAGTCTCAAGGGCAAGTCGAAAGAGTCAATCAGATTCTCGAGGATATGCTCAGAGCATGTGGTCTCTCCTTTGGCATGAAATGGGAGGATTGCCTTCCATATGCTGAATTCTCCTACAACAACAGCTACCAGGCAAGCCTAGGCATGGCACCATTTGAGGCACTCTATGGTCGCAGATGCAGGAGTCCAATCAATTGGTCTGGAGCTGGTGAACGTTCACTTTTAGGCCCTGACATTGTTAAGGAAGCCGAGGAGAAAGTTCGTATCATTCGTGACAATCTCAGGATTGCTCAATCTCGTCAGAAGAGCTATTATGATAGCAAGCACAGGGATATGGTCTATGCACCTGGTGATAAGGCATATCTCCGTGTAACTCCCCTCAGAGGCACTCATCGTTTCGGTGTGAAAGGAAAGCTTGCACCAAGATACATTGGCCCTTTCAGCATCCTCTCAAGACGTGCAGAGAATGCTTATCGTCTTGAACTTCCAGAAAAACTATCCAAAGTGCACGATGTGTTCCACGTGTCACAACTCAAGAAGTGTTTCAAAGATCCAGATCGTGCAGTTGATCATGATTCCATTGAACTGCAAGATGATCTATCTTATGAGGAGCACCCTATTCGTATTCTCGATGAGACCGAGCGTAAGACTCGCAACAAGAGCACCAAGTTCTTGAAAGTCCAATGGTCGCATCATTCTGATAAAGAGGCAACGTGGGAGACCGAAGAGGATCTTCGCAAGAAGTATCCGGACCTGTTCATTTCTCAGTAGGGAATCTCGGGGCGCGATTCCTTCAAGGGGGGCGTTTTGTAACATCCAAGTATGAAAACCTTTAGTTGTTTTACTTATTTGTTTAATTTATGCAATGCATCATGGCATCATTCTCATTTTTTATTTCTGTTTGCATTGTTTTCATAATAAAATTCAAACTTAATCAAACATTGTTTTCACACTTGTCTGTTACAACCTTTCAAATAAAGAAGTGCAAACTAAAAACCTCTTTTGTTTCCAAGCAATCCATTGTAATTCATCCATTAAGTTGTTGCTAAAATCAATTACTCCATTAAATCTATTATTTCCAAGTCATTTTCCAAACTCAAAACAATTATCAAATCATCAAACTTTTGAATCCATGATGTTCAACACAACTTGGTATTCTTCAAAACATTCTAAACCCTAAGGGAAACCCTATTGAAAACACCTTATTTTCTAAATATTAATTACTATGGCAATTTTCACTTAAATTGGTTCAATTTTGAAACAGCAATCAAACATTTGAAATTTTGAAAACCAAAACTACCAAGTGGTTTCTTTTCACCTAAGAAGCTTATCCAATTTTTTCCAAAATTTTATCTAAGTTAAAACCTATCTATTTTAACCAAAAGCTAAAGCTACAAAAAAAAACAGAAAAGAGAAAAATAAAAAAATAAGCAAACCTACGCGCGCGCAGCAGAAAAGCTGGCCCAGGCCCACCTAACCACCTAACGCGCACCAGCCAGCCCGCCTTAACGCACCGTACCGATTCGTTTGCTCCAAGATTCGTGCCCCCATCTATTTCTTCTTCGTCAAGCTGTACGGCGGAAATCCGTGGCGCCACCGCGACCCCGACGCGACCACGGCGGCCACCACTGCGCCTCCACCCTATATAAGCATGCCTAGGGCACCCCCGTACCACCCTATCGCCCTAGGGTTCCTCTCCGCCGCCAATCGCCTCCACCATCGACGGTTCCCCCCTCTCTGCAACTATCCCGCCGGCGAGCCTCTGAAGAATTCGATGGCGCCGCCGCAGAGATCTCCCACCTAGCCACCCACAAGCAGGAATCAGATCGCCGTGGGTTCCTCTTCCCCTTGGACACCCGCAATCGCCACGGTGAGCTTCCGATCGTCGACGCCGTCCTCTCTTTTCTCTCCGGCCGCCGCGCCCCGTTCTCTGAACTTGCACACCTCGTCGCCGTTGCAGAGCAGCGCTACGGCTTTGGAGCACGGGAGTAGCACCGCCACCATCCCCTCTTCCCTTTGGACACCTGAGCAGCCGCGGAGAAGCCCCAGGAGCTCGCCGCCGTCCTCGACTGCCCGCGTCACCGCCGCCGTCAGCAACGTCATCGTCGCGCCTCCGCCTCGTTCTGCAACGTGGTGAGCCGCCGTTCATCTCCTCCCTCTCCCTCCGTGCATCCAGTAGAGGCGCATCCATCTGCAACGCACCCATGCATCCAATCGTGAGCACGCCCGTGCCAATCGCCGCCGGCGAGTTTCTCTGTACGTCGATCAAGCAATCGCTCGACAGTTCGTCAGTTAAAAATTCAGACTTTTGCTCGCACCGTAACCATATCCTCACTGCACTGCATCTACTGATACAAACGCGACTGCAACGCAGTGGTTCAGTGCTTGCGCTTGCACAGCGAGCTCGCGGGTTCGAACCCCGCGGCCGCAAATCTTTTTTGGTATTTCTCCTCGCACGCGCGGCCCACCTGGCAGTGGCCCTCCTTGCCACGCTGACCACGGGACCCACTGGAAGCGTGTGGGTACGCTCCCAGTGCGGTAACAAAGTTTAAAAATCAATTTCGTTAATTTTCTATTTTCTTTTAAAATGGCAGAATAAACCACAAACTTTAAAATTCAATATCTTTATTTTTATAAGTCCAATAAACACAAACTTTATATCTATTCTGATCCAAATTTTATAATCTTTCCAAATATCCAACTTGTGTTCTGTTTTGAATTTTCAAAATACTTTTAAATTTCAAATTTGAATAATTCAAATGCAAATTGGAATAATTCATAACTAATTCATACTGTTTTCAAATGATTCAAATAAAATATGTTTTTCACACCTTTTTGAATGTTCTATTCAAATATAAATTTTGTTTTCTGGTTTGAATAATTTAAATTGCCTAAACAATTTAAACCTTGTTTAATTCAATTAAAAATTGATAAAATCATAACTTGATTAATATAAAATATTTTTGAACATGCAAATTATGTTTTCAAACCACCAAAGTGTGAACTTTTCAAATGTGGATTTGAATTTATGGTTTGAACAAATAAAAAATTCAATTAATATTTAAGCTTGTTTTAAATTCAATCAAAACTTGTTTAATATTGTTTAATTCATAACTAAATAATCTAAAGTCCAATTTCAAAATATGAAACATGTAATCCAACTAAAAGTTGATAACCTTTTCAAATATAAAATTTGAAAATTGCTTTGCACACCCTAACTTGATGAAAACAATAGTTGTTTGTGTACCATGTTTAAGTAACAAAATTCCAAGTTTAATAAATGCCTTTCTAAATTGTTAACTATCATTCCAATTGCATTTAAATTGTTATGTTATTGTTATTCATCATGCATGCATCATGATAACAACCAACACCTAATAAATAGTTGTAAATCATTTGTTCCAATTGTTTCAATGGATCCTTTTCCATATGCAACCCTTGCATATGGATCCATTTAATTTGTGCTATCATGTTAGTCAGTTTATCTAGATGCACCTATTAAATTGTCATGCATCATATTGACTGTGCACAATGCCATGAACATGATTGTTTACATTCCTGTTTTGTCTGTTTGCTTCTTCTCGGTTAGACGACGACTACGTTGAGACCGACGATCCTTACGACACCACTACTCAGGACCTAGCCCAGTACGAGGCTGAGCTGCCAGGCAAGTTATCACTCACATGAATCATCGAGTTCCTTTCCACACTTTTTGTCGATACTATCCTTTTGTCTACTATTGCTAGCCCTATGTATCGTTGCTTGTTCTCCGAACCTATCACATGATACCCTGAACCAATGATACTGCCTCATCTCCATACCTACAGCCTTGTTTGTGCCTTAGTATTATCCAGCATGCTTAGGGTTGCTTTTACTCGAGTCTGTTGTCGGTTACTACTTTTACTATCTTATTATTTTGTACCGGGGGCTCGATGTTAATCAATCAATCCTGTTAATTGCTAATGGTAATAATAATTTGATGATAAGGCACCGGCAGGAGGCCCACGAGAGGTTTTGGAGCCTGCTAGTGTCGACCCTAATAGGAAAAGGGTCTTGTCTACTGATCCATGATGAGCGCACTACCCGCATGTGGGAAGCGAGTATGGGCGCCCCCCTCAACTTGACCTGATTCGCATCTCGTCCAAATCGCCTCATTTAGTTCGTGTTTTCCATTTGCCGCATGCATGTTTTTGCGAGCCCAGCGCAGGGTGGAACTTTTGTAGTCGGCATATAGGGGGACACGTTCTTAGAGTGCTATGAGGGTCCATTTTCTTCTGGGCTCGATTAGCCGTGCGCCCAAGGTGCTTTGGGCTTGATGCGGAGAATGGTTGGTTGTGTAGAGTACCCCGCTTGGTGGGAGGCATCCCATCTGGCGGGTTATTCTTGCGTGTACGGCCAAATTGGTGCAACCCTGCAGGGATAATCTTCTCGAGAAGCCGTGTTTTCCGCGGTTATGGATTACTTGGTGAAAGTACTGGCTAACAAGTACTCAGGACAACTTCAACATAATGATCAATCATGTTTCACCCAATGATTAATAATTTGACTAGTAATAGGTTATTCACACAAATAACTTGATTCATCTTAATACAACTGTGTGAGTTATCCTCGGGTTGCTTCTTTGGATAAGGGGAGAGATCCAGGATGGGTTTGGTTGAAGTTATCTTTCAGTTGGTTACAATCCTCGATCTTATCTTTTCTGTTAGCCGGAATTTGTAGTTATCTTCTGTAGTTGGTTAGAGCAGCCAGCAGCAACTTTTCATATCACCCCTTCCTTCCGTTGATCCCAAGCATCTATGCTTGTGTTGACGGGTAACTCTTTGATGAACTGTGAGTCTTGCTTGCCAGTACTTGGATGTACTGACCCCGTTGGGGCTGTGGTTTACGCAGAGTACGACTACGGCTACGATGCTTCCCAGGATGGCTACTTTGTGGAGTTCGACGAGACTGCAGACGAGTAGTTAGCTGGACCAGGGCAGGATCCAGAACCTACGTGGATGGGCTTCGTCTTATTTATTTTCCCCGGCTTCTTAAGCCTGTTGGATTTGTCTGTACTCAGACCCTTTGATTGCTTCCGCTGTTGTAATGGATGATATGTTGGGACATGTGTCCTCTGGATGATTGTATTCGCTATTTCTGCCTTAGTGAAGGCCAGTTGCAACTTTATTTCTATCTTTTGTGTCGTAGAGATGAGTTGTGATAATCCTTCATTCCAAGCTGTTGACGTACAGTGCGTGCTTGTTATGAAGTACGTCGACAGTAGTGCCTGTGACTCCTAATGGATAGTTTACATCGACGGTGGAATAGTAGGGCTTGTGTTGTCGCGCATAAGCGCAGGCCTACCAGGAAGCTGGGACGTGGGAGCAGTTATGCCCCATAATCCAAGCACCTACTATCCAGTTCGTACGATGAGTATCCCTTAGAAGCCAGGGTGCGACACGGTAGGGCTGTATGATGGTGATACCGATTGTTTTGTTCTACGCCCCCCCCCTTTAACACATCCATCCATGCTTGGGTCAGTGTTCACTTTGAGCTCGGGTAGTAATGTGCAACTATTTGCTTGGTTGTGGCGCGTGGAGCGGGAGTTGTGACGCGTGGCGCGGGAGTTGCGACGCGTGGCGCGGGAGTTGTGACGCGTGGCCAGGAGGGCGCGGTATAAACTGTCGCGCCTCGAGCGCGTCTTCTCCTCTCCACGCACCGTCGCGCTTCCACCATGCCTCCGAGGAGGAACAACACCACCGGCTTCCGCGGCGTCCGAGCACGGCAGAATGGAATGTTCAGCGCAGATATCCGCTGGGGGGACGACCGCATCCCCCTCGGCTCCTTTGCGACGGCGGCGGAGGCCGCCCGCGCCTGGGACGCGGCGGCCTGGCGCCTCAACCGCCCGCGGTCGCTGATGAACTTCAACGACTGCCACACCATCTGGGAAGCGGAGGCCAGGGCGCCGAAGCCGCAGATCGTCACTGCCGCCGACCACCTCCACCTCCGTCACCGCGCGTTTCAGGGCCTAGTCGACGCCAGGGAAGAACGCGTCGTCCGCGAGTATTACCGGAACAACCCGGGGGAGGAGAGCGCCGACGAGGAGCTCTGGCAGACCCATGCGGCTGAGCGGGCGGAGCGCCGCCTCGAACGCCACCTCGCGTTAGATGCCGCTCGGGAGGCGAGGACGAGGGCGCTGCAAGAGCTTCGTCGGGCCGACCGCGCCGGCGAAGTCTGGGCCTCCGACGATCCGAGGTGGGGGCCTATCTCGGACATACCATCATGCACCTCCGACGACGACGAGGAGGTCACCGACGAGTTCGCCGACGACGATGACCCGGAGGAGGTCACCGACGAGTTCCCCGACGATGACGACGAGGAGTAGTGTTTGTATGTTTTCTGTTTTTTAATAAAAGTTATGAAATCAGATATTTTATCTCACAAGGTTTTGAGACATTTAAGTAACCTTCTGTTTTCCATGCTTTCCACTCGTTTTTCCAAATATTTTGCAAAGGAGTTAGTCTTAAACACACCAGAGATAATATAATTCACATGATCCATTCAAAAAAGGTTGGTACACAATAAATTATTACACATCAATTCTTCCCTTGTGTCCCTGCTTTCTTACGATTTGGCCATATCCATGGAGCATCCTCATCATTTAACTTAATGCTTGGGTCAGTGTTGACTTTGAAGGGCGGAATTTCACCAAACATATTATAATCTTCTGACATGTCTGTCTTGTCCTCCACTCCCACGATGTTTCTATTCCCTGAAAGAACAATGTGGCGCTTTGGATCATCGCATGATGTACTGATCGTTTTCTTATCTTTCCGTTTCTTCGGTTTGCTACTCATGTCCTTCAAATAGAAAACCTGAGCGACATCTTTGGCTAGGACGAATGGTTCGTCAAGGTAACCAAGATTGTCGAAATCCACCATTGTCATACCGTATTGCTCGTCCACCTTTACCCCACCTCCTGTTAGCTTGAACCATTTGCACCGGAACAAAGGGACCTTAAAGGAGGGTCCATAGTCAAGTTCCCATATCTCCTCTATGTAACCATAATATGTGACCTTTTGCCCAATCTCGGTTGCTGCATCAAAGCGGACACCACTGTTTTGGTTGGTGCTCTTTTTATCTTGGGAGATCTTGTAAAATGTATTCCCATTAATCTCGTACCCTTGGTAAGTCGTTATAGTCGAAGATGGTGTCTTGGCCAACATGTACAGCTGATCTCCAACATCATTTTCATTCATTAAATGTTTTCGCAACCAACTGCCGAAAGTCTCCATGTGGGCCTTTCTAATCCATGATTCAGGCTTCCCCGGGTTGTCCGAGCGTAAAATATTCTTGTGTTGCTCGAAGTACGGAGCCACCAAGCTCAAATTTTGCAGAACTGTGTGGTGTGCTTCAGTCATAGAATGACCGTCCATACATATCGTTGATTTCCTTCCGATCGTGCCTTTTCCACTTAGTCTCCCCTCGTGCCGTGATTGAGGAATACCAATCGGCTTAAGGTCAGGAACATAGTCAATGCAGAACTCAATTACCTCCTCATTTCCATAGCCCTTTACGATGCTTCCTTCTCGCCTAGCACGGTTACGAACATATTTCTTTAATACTCCCATAAACCTCTCGAAGGGGAACATATTGTGTAGCAATACAAGACCGAGAATGGAAATCTCTTCGACTAGGTGGACCAGGAGGTGCGTCATGATATTGAAGAAGGATGGTGGAAACACCAACTCGAAACTGACAAGACATTGGACCACATCGTTCTGTAACCGTGGTAGATCTTCTGGACTGATTACCTTCTGAGAGATTGCATTGAGGAATGCACATAGCTTCACAATGGCTACTCGAACATTTTCCGGTAGGAGCCCCCTCAAAGCAATCGGAAGCAATTGCGTCATAATCACGTGGCAGTCGTGAGACTTCAGGTTTTGGAACTTTTTCTCCGCCATGTTTATTATTCCCTTTATATTCAACGAGAAGCCAGACGGGACCTTCATACTGCTCAGGCATTCAAAAAAAATGACATTCTCTTCTTTCGTAAGAGCGTAGCTGGCACGACCTTGAAACCATTCCGGATGCCGGTCATCTGGGTCTTTCAAAAGTTGCTGGTCCTGCCGTGCTTCCTTTGTATCATTTGTCTTCCCATACACGCCCAAGAAGCTTAGCAGGTTCACGCAAACATTCTTCATAACATGCATCACGTCGATTGTAGAGCGGACATCTAGGACTTTCCAATACTGTAGCTCCCAAAATTTCGATTTCTTTTTCCACATGGGTACGTGCCCGTCAACTCCCTGCGGAACTGATTGTCCGCCAGGACCCTTTCCAAAGATGACTTTCAAATCCTTGACCATATCAAATATCTCACCTCCAGTACGTTCCGCAGGCTTCGGCCGGTGATCTGCCTTGTCGTTGAAATGCTTGCCTTTCTTTCTTACGTTATGATTTCGGGGAAGAAATCGACGATGACCCAGGTACACGTTCTTCCTACAATTATCCAAAAATACACTTTCAGTCTCATGTAAGCAGTGCGTGCATGCTTTGTATCCCTTATTTGACTGTCCCGAAAGGTTACTGAGAGCAGGCCAATCGTTGATGGTTACAAAAAGCAACACTCGTAGGTTAAATTCCTCTTCTTTGTGCTCATCCCACACAGGTACACCAGGTCTGCCCCACAATTGTAAAAGTTCATCAACTAATGGCCTTAGGTACACATCGATGTCGTTGCCGCGTTGCTTCGGACCTTGGATGAGCACTGGCATCATAATGAACTTCCGCTTCATGCACAACGAAGGAGGATGGTTGTAGATGCATAGAGTCACGGGCCAGGTGCTATGGCTGCAGCTCTGCTCGCCAAAAGGATTCATGCCATCAGTACTTAGACCAAATCTTATGTTCCTTGCGTCAGCTGCAAAATCTTTGAACTCTCTGTCGATCTTTCTCCATTGCGTTCCATCAGCGGGGTGTCTCAACTCCCCGTCGGACTTACGGTCCTCTTTGTGCCATCGCAAAAACTTGGCATGCTCTTTGTTCCTGAACAGACGTTTCACCCGAGATATTATAGGAGCATACCACATCACCTTGGCGGGAACCCTCTTCCTGGGTTTCTCGCCCTCAACATCGTCACCAGGGTCATCGCCACAGGGCATTCATTCAAATCCTCGTATTCACCGCGGTAGAGGATGCAGTCGTTAATGCATGCATGTATCTTCAGAATCTCTAAACCTAGAGGGCACACAACCTTCTTTGCTTCGTACGTACTGGCGGGCAACTCGTTATTCTTCGGAAACATATTCTTCAACATTTTCAGCAAATTTTCAAATGATGAGTCAGCTACAACTTCCCGTGCCTTCCATTTCAGCAAATCCAGTGTGCAGCCCAGCTTTTTCAGACTATTGTCGCATCCTGGGTACAGCGACTTCGTGTGATCCTCTAACATGCGATCCAAATTCTCCCTTTCCTTGTCAGTTTCGCAGCGTCTCCGTGCATCAGCAATGGTCCGACCAAGATCATCAGCGGGCTCATCATGTGCCTCTTCTTCACCTTCACCAAACCCTTCCCCACCTTCGGCATCATCCTCCATGAAAGTATCACCGAAAGCGTCATGATAGTTGAAATCGATATCATCCTCTTCTTCATCTTCTTCCATTCTAACCCCTCTTTCTCCATGCTTGGTCCAACAATTATAGCTTGGCATGAAACCGTGCCGAAGCAGGTGCATGTGAATGCTCTTGAGGAGGAGTGACCCTTCTCATTCTTACATTCAGCACATGGACAGATAATAAAACCTCGCTGCTTGTTCGCATTTGCCACTACGAGGAAATCTTTCAAACCCGTAGTGAACTCGCCGGAGAGTCGGTTACCGTACATCCATTGCCGATTCATCTGCATTAACCATCATGCATTTGTTAAACTAACTAGCTGGAAATAATACAAATCATGAAAGGTTCAAGTTGCTAACCGCGATCGCGGAGGTAAAATAAATGAAAACGCTCAAGTGCGGCTCGGACACTTCATATCATGTGTGTTTCATGCTATCGGGCATTTCATCGAACACCTTGTGTGCATAGTAGGAACCAAAAGCATACCCACCACCCCTTGTGAATGTTGTGAGCAGAAGTGACACCAAATGTGGCTAAGTGCAGCGAGCTGAGTCCCTATATAGGGATGGGCCTTTAGTCCCGGTTCACCTGGACAACCGCGGCTAAAGGCCTTGGGGACCTATTAGTCCCGGTTGGCCTGGCCAACCGGGACTAAAGCCCCTCCCGTCCGCCAGCTGTGGACCGAGCGCGCTGGGCCCAGACTGTTGGTCGCGAGTCTCCTCCCGAACCGCGACTAGAGACCCCTATAGTCGCGGGTCGATACTTTTGGGGACTAATGGGGGCGTATGGAAGGCCTATTTTCTACCAGTGTGCGCAGCGTCCTTTGGGACGAGTTACTCCTTGGCGTTAGCCTACCGGGTTATCATCCCTCCATCAGTAGTCCCCAGAATAGCTTGGGCTTCACGGGATCCTCCTTGAAGCGCACGCTATTCCCTGCAAAAGTAACAAACATACAAGTTCATAGAGGCCGGGTTAGGTTGCTTTAATAAACAGGTAGGCCTAACTCCATTGGTGATCCATATAATAACCCGGATTTCTCTAAGTCCATCTTTAACTTTCTGGGTCAATGTTCCAAGGAAAATGTAGAATACCCGGCTTACTTTACTCGTTAATTGATCCGAATATCACGGAAAGGATTTACTTCTTATCTTGTCCGGATATCGCTCTCGGGCACTTAACGCATATCCCCAGAATCTCGGACGGGTATCTTTTATTCCCGAAATTTGTGGTTCCCGCTCGCTAGCCTAGGTTTCCCCACCCGTACCTATAAATAGGTGCCTGGGGGGTAACCTAACCCGAACGGCTCATTTCCCCCATCTTCTTCTTCCTCACCGGCGCCCTCTCACTCGAACTCGCTCAACATCGCCACGGAGACCTCGAGCTCACTGCCGGAGCAAAGCCGCCGCCGGTTGCGTTCCTCCACGTTCCGCCCCGCGCCGCCGCCAAACTCCGCCGCCGCGCCCCCGAGCTACCCGCCGGGAGTCGCACGTGGGCACCACGACTGCGCCATCTGCCGCCGTCGCGTCCTTCTCCAATCCACGCCGGTAAGACCCCTATTCCTCTTGATTCAATCTTGCAATTTCTCCGTTTGACCTAGATTAGATCTAGGCCCGACCGCGGGCCATTTCTTGCCCCGCGCCGGATTAGGTCGCATAACTCCGTCCTAGTTCATCCAATCGCTTGATTACCGATCACACTACACTCTCCTATCGCTCATAGTCGTTAATTTCTCCGCGAAATCGATAGCAAAATTTCCAATCTAGATGTAGTTCACCCAGATCTCCGCGGCTGTTCATAGATACCCGGAAAATCCTCCTCTTCCGGTTATTTTACTCACACTAGGTAGCCACGCAATTAACTTCTTCTTACAACTGCTCGTTGACATTTAGATACCCCACAATTTTTGTACTGCTCTTCGATACCCGGATAGTTCATAGTCTTTATACTGCTCTATCGATACTCGGAAAATCCGTGACCTCCGAGTCTCATGCTTTATCTTATGCTTTGCAGAATGAACCAATGGCTCCAAGCACAAAGGGAAGCAGCCGGCTAAGCCAATAGTGACCCAATCCATATCCGCCAACTGGGCGCAATCTTCTGTGACCAAGGCCAAGCTGGAGGAGCTGGCCGAGTTAGGCGTCCTCCCCCCTCAGGAGGAGATCCACTGGAGGGTGCCGGGTGACGAGACCCGGCCTACCCCTAATGCAGACGAGGTAATATGCTTCGTTGAGCATGTGATCCGGGGGTTTCGCCCCCCAGGTCACTCTTTCTTCCGCGAGGTCCTCAGCCACTATGGCCTCCGGGTGTTCGACATAGGGCCTAACTCTATGTTGAACATAACCCACTTCATAGTCCTGTGCGAGTCTTATTTGTGCATCCCGCCAAATTTGGCTCTATTTATAGAACTTTTCCAGTGCAAACCGTGCCGCGAAAGCGGTGACGGGGCGCTCTTGGCTTGCGGCGGTGTTTCCATCCAGCGCCGTAAGAATTCTCTCATGCCAACTCTCAATCTTAATTCTCATGTTAAGCATTGGCAACTATCTTTTTTCTATTGCCGAGACACCTCCCCACCCGGCGAAAGGAAACTGCCGGGTTACTCGGAGGGTCTCTTAGATCTCTCCGATACCTTCAATGCTTTTGCCCCTGAGTCGGACAGGGAAGCCATTCAGCCCTTTCTAGCCAAAATCGCCGTTCTTTCTGCCCAAGGTCTCCTTGGGCTCAATCTGGTTAAGACAAGGGTCAACTTCCGGATTCAGCCCAACTCCACTCGCTCCAAGCTAATGTGCGAGTATTCGGGGCACTCCACAGATTCGCTCCGTTATTCTTTGAAGGATTACCCGGCGGGTGATACCAACAAGACCATCAAGAGCTTCTTGACGGAAAAGTTGGACGTTATCCGGAATATAGCCGGACTGGAGCCTTTCACTCGCGAGAATCCGGCTCCTGCGGTAAGATCCGGCACATATACCTTCATTTTCATGCTTTCACTTGATACAATTATTAACCCTTACCTTTACACCTTTATCTCAGGCTGATAACGTCTTTTGGAACATTGAGACCTCCCCTCCCTCCGGAGACCCGGAAGAAGATGAAGAACCGGCAGATAACGATGAAGGTATTATCCGGGTCTTCAATCAGCTTCACCTACACCATTTTGCTTTCACATATCTCACTTTTTCTGACTATGCATTCTCGGCTTTCAGGGTTAGAGGACAAGGACGACAAGGAGGACCCGGAAGCCACCGAGTCCGATAAAATCGAAACTGAACAAGATGTAACGGTTGGGGCCAAGAGGAAAACCAGAGGGGTGGTATCCAAGGTTCCCTACTCCCTCATGTCCTCCGAACCCTATTCTTTTGCTAACATGTGTAAACTTAACCAACAACTATCGAACTCATCACGCTTGAAGGACCCACCCACGACCAAGCGCAGAATGACTCGGAACTTTCCGGGTGATACTACACTTAACCCGGACATCCCATCATCCCCAGCTCGGCGCGCCGGTACCTTTCAACCTTTTCCCGAATATCAAAGGTTTTCTTTTCCCAAACACCCCTTAGCGGGAAAATTTCGTGTCTTACTTCCACAATGTTGAACAGCTTCATCCGGGTCTAGCAGCGAGTTCCCGTCGGACTTCATGGTAAACCCCGGGTAAGGCTCTTCTTCTGATGTTCTAACATTTGTCCATAACTTTCTCCAGTCACATGCTAACTACTTGTTTACACCATCCACAGAGCCAAGGTCACTATCAGTGACCAAGAAAATATGGAAACCGAAGACCCGGGTAAGGAGAATCCGGTTGATAATATGACTGCCACAGCGCGCGGCGAGGGAGAGCGGCAGGCGCCACCGAAGAACCCGGCTGATCAAGAAGCCGAGTATCCGATAGCCTCGCATGCACGCGAGGAGGAAGAAGCCACAATCCTGGGCGCGGGGGGAGGCGAGCCAAACTCCGATACTCATATGACTCAGATGCCTTCCCCTGTCAAGGAGAAGACTCCAACTCCGGGTTACCAAGATCCCGGGTCTTCCAACTCGGGCGATCACTCCTTCGACCAAATGATGAGCGCCCTCCTTGCCATGAAGGCCACAGAGAACACTATGTTGGAGCGCATGGCCGCTGAACACCGGGTAATACTAATTGATACCTCATGTTATCCATCTAGTCCCCAAGTTCCGAGTCTAACTTGTCGAAGTTACACTCGGTACTCCTTCTAATACTCGGCTGATTATGATATCCGACTAACGTTTAACTTTCCATTCCTTTTAGACGCAGACGAGCCGGTCCGAGGAAATTTTGGCCAAGACCAATCAACTCCTGGACACCGAGGTAAAGCTAAGAGAAGCACTTGAGGCTGAGGTGGAAGCCTTGGAGAAAGATGTCACGAAATACAAAGAGAAATACACCACTGCTCAAGCTGCGCTGAAGAAGCTATCAGCTCAAGTTGCCGACACTTATCGTGTCCTCCTTGGTGAGATTTTGTTACTTACTGGTCCGTGTGTTGGTTTTTTGTTTTCTTGATCCATGATACCCGGAATGCTTTGATATAATCCATGTTTTTTTTATATTGTAGGTGCTAACCTTGCGCCCCCAGAAGAGGATGATATCCAGAAGGTAAAGAACTTGATGAATGTGCTCCGGAGATTCTACGCCGACACTAAATGGATCCTAGACACCATACAGTGGCCAACCGAGGGATATCCGGGTATGGATACTTTGATCCATGCGTGTTCCACTGTACCCGCATGGATTGAGCTCTGGAAACGCTCGGCATGCCGAGTTGGGATGGCCCGGGGGCTAATGCTGGCTAAAGCTTACTTTCCAAAGCTTAATTCGGCAAAGTTGGTGGCCGGGTTTCCAGAATTCAAGGCTGATGGTTCTAGATTCGGCGTCAAGGATCTCAAGGCTGTGCAGACCGAGGTGCGTCATTCAGCGACTACAATTGCCGATTCTCTGGATTTAAGCAACTTCGTAACTTCATACGACGCCCAGGGTAAACCTGTGAAGGAGGATATGCCTTTACCCTTCGATATTCTGGAGAAGTGGAATGCTGACTCGGCCAGGAGGAGGGAGGAAGCTGCAAAGAGGAAAACCGACTTTGAGTCAGCGCCCTCCTCCTCTATGTCGGCTGGCCGCCCGCCTCTTCGTCCTGATACTGCCCATCCGGGTGACGATGCTGGGAAGGCCTCCGAGGAGCAAACCCAAGACCAAGACCCGGAAGGCAGGGGCAAGTCTGTAGACCCAACCCAGGAGGCCGAGTAAGCTTGCATCCAATGTCGCGTCAATACCCTAGTTGGCAGATGTTTTTGTAGACAATTATTCGTTTGATAGTGCGCCTGTGCACTTGATGATGCTACTATCAAGCTTTGTAATACGTTTTGAAACTTTAATAGCTTTCGTGGCCCTTCTGGCCTTTGGATGAGTTTGATATCTATCTGCTTTTGAACTTATTTATTCTTGATATTACGACTTTCTTTACGGTTCCTTTTGTGAGACTCGGTTTCCGGGTTTCGAGGGTTTTGACAGGTGGACTTTTCTCTAAGTCCCCAAGTCCCCAAGACTCGGATTTTTGGGTTTTTGAGCTTAATAGCTAGATGATTTGTTTCTTGTTTCGAATTCCCCAGTCCCCAAGGCCCGAACTTCCGAGTCTAGGGTGTTTAGGTCTTTCAAAGAGAACAAGTCGTTTTTGCTAAGCCCAAAACCTGGAGCCGTTTCACATAGGTTTTGAAGTTATGCTTAATAAACTGTGAGTTTCTGGTTATTAACCCTGTACTCTGTATAACTTGTGGTTTAGATGACCCTTTTGACTCTCTTGTACTGTAAGCCGGCTTTCGCGTGGATAATCATGTTGCTACATCTATACGAAGACAGGGTCAGGCAAGTCCCGTTGGGCATCATGACTGATTGTGATCATATGCGAGCAAATCATGCCACTTTAGTGCGAGTCACATCGAGCTTAAGTAAGAAAAGTCAAGAAAGTTTGGCTCCTTTGTCCGGTTATAAGCTTGCAGCCGTACTCGTTTGCGAGTAATCGACCCTTATAACTCATAGGCATCATGGCCGGGTCTTTGAGTTTGTAACTGTGCTATTCAAGCAATCAGCCCCCAGGGCCTAAATATATGCAAACTGCTAAAAAAACTAATGTACTAAAAAAACAGTAAATAATACTTACCTGGAAGAAGGATAAAAAACATAACGGAAATAAAAAGTTGATAGAAACACATGAAAAGGAAATAATATATTGTTTAACCATCTCTTTATTGATATGAGAAAAGTTAGGTCAGCAAGCCGCCTCATTAAAAACCCTCCAGTCCCCTTAGGTACCCTGGATAGGAAAAGAGTGCGTCTGAAACCTGCTGCCTGTTACATCGTGTAATTCCACTTTGTGAATCTAGCCTATACTAAGTATACTAGGGACGTAGCTGAGCCACGTTCCATGGTCTTTCTTTCTCTTGCATAGATGAAGTAGTATGAGCGGTGTCATTAACCGTAGCCGACTCTTCCCTTGCATCTATCAAGTAATATGATCCGTTGTGCAGATTCCGACTTATGATGAACGGTCCTTCCCATGGTGGTGATAACTTGTGTTTTCCTTCCTTTGATTGCACCAGGCGCAGAACCAGATCTCCTTCCTGGAAGACCCGGGTTTTTACGCGCCGACTATGATATCTCCGCAGATCCTGCTGATATATGGCTAATCTCTCCAAAGCTTGTTACCTGTGTTCTTCTAGCATATCCACGGCGTCTTGCCGGGTCTTCTCGTTCTCCACCTCAACGTAAGCCGATACTCGAGGCGAGTCATGAATAATATCACTCGGCAACACTGCTTCTGCGCCATAAACCATAAAGAACGGTGTCATCTGAGTAGATCTGTTAGGTGTGGTGTTGATACCCCAAACCACTGAAGGTAACTCCTCAACCCATGCACCAGCAGCTCTGATACACGGGACTCGCAAGTGTGGCTTTAATCCACGAAGCAACTCCTGATTTGCTCTCTCCACTTGTCCATTAGCCTGTGGGTGGGCCACTGAGGCTATGTCCAAGCGGATGCCATTGTTTCCACAAAACTTCTCCATCTCGCCAAGGGACATGTTGGTTCCATTGTCGGTAATTATGCTGTGGGGATATCCGAACCGATACATAATCCTTTTCAGGAACTTGACTGCTGTAATTGCTTCACAATTAGTAACCGGCATGACCTCAACCCACTTGGTAAACTTATCAACAGCCACTAAGAGGTGTGTCTTTTTGCAAGGTGACAGGTGGAAGGGGCCAACCATATCCATACCCCAAACCGCAAACGACCAAGTTAACGGGATAGTCCGCAATTCCATAGCCGGCACATGGGTTTGGCGAGCGTACCTTTGACATCCGTCACACCTTGCAACCAAGCGCTCTGCGTCTGCTAGGGCCGTGAGCCAGAAGAAACCATGTCGATAAGCTTTGGCCACGAGGGATCTTGTGGATGCATGATGCCCACAATCACCTTCGTGGATCTCCTTGAGGATCCGTCGGCCTTCTTCTGGTGCTACACAGCGCAAAAACACTCCTGCTGCACTTCTTTTGTATAACTCCCCATTGATGATAGAATATCCTTTTGCTCGCCTCAGAATTTGTCGTGCTAATACCTCCTGCTGTGGTAACTCGCCCCGTGATAGGTAGGCCAGGAACAGCTCTGTCCACTCTGGAACAGCACGTACTGTGGCCACGAGCTCCAAATCCGGGTCTTGATTTGCCAGTTCTTCCTCAGACTCGGTTTTAACTGATGGTCGCCATAGCTCATCCAGGAAAACATTAGGTGGAACCGGCTCTCTGCGCGAGCCGAGTATGGCGAGTGCGTCTGCTGTCTCGTTTATTCTTCTGTCTATGTGCTCCACCTCATACCCGGAAAAACATCCGGCAACCCTGTCCACCTCTCTGCGGTATGCTGCCATGGTTGCATCTTTTCTGTCCCAAGTTCCTGAGACCTGCTGTACCACAAGGTCCGAATCTCCAAAGCATCGTATCCTCTTAATGTTCATCTCATTGGCTACCTTTAAGCCGTGCAATAGGGCCTCATACTCGGCCACATTATTGGAACAATCAAAGTGAATCTGCAACACGTAACTTAACTTGTCTCCTTTGGGTGATGTTAGCACCACTCCAGCTCCTGATCCCTCGTATTGCTTGGAACCATCAAAGTGCATTATCCAAGACTCGGAGTTTGGAGCCATGGTGGGCATGCCTGTGTGAGTCCAATCATTAATGAAATCAACTAGAGCTTGAGATTTGATTGCTGACCTGGGCTCGTAGTTGATGTGATAATCTCCCATCTCGATCGCCCACTTGGCTATTCTACCCGTTGCATCCGAGTTTCTGATGATATCCGACATTGGTATAGAACTGACCACTGTTATGGGGTGTTCCCGAAAATACGGCTTCAGTTTCCGGCTGGCCATGAAGACCCCGAAAACCAGCTTTTGCCAATGTGGGTAGCGCTGTTGTGCCTCTGATAATACCTCGCTGACGTAATAAACCGGCCTCTGGACCGGGTGATCTTTCCCATCCTCCTTACGCTCGACAACAACCACTGCGCTAACCGCCCGGGGCCCGGCTGCAACGTACAATAGCATGGGCTCTTTAGGGCCCGGGGCTGCTAGGACTGGTGCCTCAGATAACTGCTTCTTTAGTGCCTCGAACGCCTCGTCCGCCTCTTGGTCCCATACGAATTTATCAGATTTCTTCAAGAACCAGTACAAGGGTATTGCCTTCTCTCCGAGTCTAGATATGAACCGGCTAAGCGCTGCTATGCACCCTGTGAGCTTCTGAACATGCTTCAAAATTTCCGGCTTTTTCAGACTCTGGATAGCTTTGATTTTATCCGGATTTGCCTCAATTCCTCTCTCGGAAACGATAAAGCCGAGTAATTTCCCGGCTGGGACTCCAAAGACACACTTTGTCGGGTTAAGTTTCATCTGGTACATTCTCAAGTTTTTGAACGTTTCCTTTAGATCATCAATAAATGTCTCCGCTTTCCTGGTCTTGATCACCACATCATCCACGTATGCGTGAACATTGCGTCTGATTTGGTCCTCAAAGCACTTCTGAATACACCGTTGATAGGTTGCGCCAGCGTTCTTCAATCCAAATGTCATGGTCTTGTAACAAAAGGCCCCAAAAGGGGTTATGAACGATGTTTTCTCCCAATCTTCCTTCTTGAGCTTGATCTGATGATACCCAGAATATGCATCCAAGAAACATAATAGGTCACTTCCATCCACTGCGTCTATGATCTGATCTATACTTGGTAGTGCAAACGGATCCTTTGGGCAATGCTTGTTGAGGCTCGTACAATCAATGCACATTCTCCACTCATTGGTCTTTTTCATCACGAGTACCGGGTTCGCTATCCAGTCCGGGTGAAATACTTCCATGATAAAGCCGGCTGTAAGCAGCCGTGCAATTTCTTCTCCTATAGCTTTTCTTCTTTCCTCATTCATCTTTCTCAGTCCCTGCTTTACGGGCCTGGACTTGGGATCAACGTGCAAACTGTGCTCTGCCAGTTCTGTAGGGATACCCGGCATATCACTGGGCGTCCATGCAAACACATCCTGATTCGAACGAATGAATTCCACAAGTGCTTTTTCCTGCTCGCTGTCCAAGTTAGATCCTATAGCAAATTTCTTAGAGGGATCACCCTCGACAAAAGACACCATTTTGGTGTCCTGCGCTGCCTTGAACTTCGCTCTCTCATCTTCAGTATTCGGCCTTTTTAACGATGTTCTTTCATTCGGGTATACTTGAGACCGGTAATACTTGAGTTCCTCTTTTCTGCAAGCTTGTTCAGCCATTGCCGCATCTCCTTCATCGCACTCAGCCGCTATATCCCGGCTCCTATGTATGGTGATGGTCTGCTTGGGACCCGGGATTTTTAGCTGTAGATACACATAACACGGCATGGCCATGAACTTAGCATAAGCCGGCCTTCCGAATAGCGCGTGATAAGGGCTGCGCAACTTGACCACCTCGAAGGTGAGCCACTCAACCCGGAAATTATCCTTCGATTCTCCAAAAGCTACCTCCAATGTGATTTTTCCCTCGGGGCACGCTGAGTGACCCGGTACTATCCCGTGAAAAACTGTTGAACTCTTCTGTAGCTGGGACTCCTTGAGACCCATACGTAGAAAGGTTTCCCAATATAAGATGTTGATGCTACTACCGCCGTCCATTAAGACCTTTTTCAGCTCATAACCGTTAACCTGCGGCGCAACCACCAATGCTAAGACTCCCAGGTGTTCTATCCTTTCCGGGTGATCTCTTCTGCTCCACGTTACATCCTGCTCCGACCACCTCAGGTATCTCGGAACGGCCGAGGCAACTGAGTTTACCGACTTTTTCAGTATTTTTTATCCTTGTTGGAAATTCCTGTAGTATGCACGTGGTATTGTCCCAATTGCTTGGGGTTGGCTTGGAAACCTCCAGCACCCCCCTGGTTATTACCCGGATTTCCGCCTGCCGGGTTACCGGCTGGGGGTGGGCCGTTGCCCGGGTTTCCACCCGGACCCGGTCGTCCTCCCCGACCTGCACCTCGCATAGCCTTGTTTACTTCCTCGTTCTTCCATCTCTGTAGGTCCGCACATTGCTCCAATGAGTGGTTAGCCGGCCTACCGTTCCTGCTGTGCTTTGGGCACGCCATTCTGAAGATATCCCAATTGTTACCCGGCCTTGGCGGTCCTTGATAATCTCCTCCGTTATGGTTTCCTCCATTGAAATTTCCTTCTGCCCTAGGTCTCGAAGACCCGGCTTCTGTACTAGCGACAAACTCGGAGCTTCCCTCAAACGGGCGCTTGTTCTGGTTGTTCCCATTGAAACCTCCGTTGTTACCCGGCGTTGGTCCATTGCCGGTTCTTCCATTGTTACTTGCATTTGCTTTTGCTTTCTTGTCGTCGACGTCCTCTTCTGTAGTATCCGTCGCCGCGTGTTTGTTGCATGCGTCCATTAGCTCTCCCATCGTAACCTCTGAAGCATTCCGACTAGATTTCATGCGAGTTAACTTTTGCACTAAAGGTATGTACTTGCACGTCTTTGCCATAGCTTGTAACGCATCCTTGGGCTGAATATCTGTAGATGAGTGAAGTATCTCCATAACTCGGCACACCCAACTGCGCGCCGATTCTCCCTTCTTCTGGACACACCGCTCTAGGTCATCAATAGTAAATAGCTTTCTGCACGTCCCATGAAAGTGCTTGATGAAAGCAGTTTTCAACTCCTCCCATGACTTGATAGATCCTTCTGGTAAATTGTTGAACCATAACTTGGCTGCTCCCTCTGACATCATTAAGTACATGAACTTGGCTTGAAGATTTTCAGATGCGTTGCGAATCGACATAGCCATCTCATAGCTGCTCAACCATGTTTCCGGATCCATAGTCGGCTCATAATTCACTACCTTACCCGGTTCCTTGAATTTATCCGGGTAAGGCTCAACCCTTATGTTATCCGATAGACACTTAGGCCCAGCGAGATTAATCGGAACTGGCCTTACTCGGGAAATGTGCGATCCTGCGGGGGGTGCGGCTGGACGCGGCACTGCTGCTGGTCCGTGCATCGCAGACCCGGCCGCGGCTCTCCTGGCTCTGGAACTGTCCACAATAACTTGTGCTGCTGATGCTGCTGGTACGGCCTGAACGCGGGGAGGAGGCGGCATTTGCTGCTGCTCTGCCCTCCGCCGCGCTGAACTTGTCTGAATATTGCCGGTGTTGCCTCGTTGCTGGCTGATGTACGGTGTCCCATGCATTCCACTTCTGTTGTCCGGGTAATTAACTTGCTGCGCCACAGCAGTGCGCAATAGATCTATCGCCCGCCGGGTCTCCTCTGCGTGGGGTGACTCTCTCACGGGGATTTGATTCAATGCGAGTGTTGCTGCGTACACATTATCCATGGGGTTGTTGTAATGACCTGCTGGCGTGCGAAATTGTGATGGTGGTGGTGGTGGTAATGTATTGCCGGTAGTAACTCCAGTCTGTAATATGGGTAACCCGGCCTGCACGTTTACCGGCTGTGCTCCTCCAGTTGCGGGTTGATGTACCGTTCCTTGGTTCACCGCTGGAATCGGCTGATCCTGAGGTGTGATGAATAGTGCGGCCGGGTTTATGACTCCACCTGTTGCCGGTAATCTGGTCTGGTGCCTTTGATGCACCCTGGTTGTCTCTTCTCGGAGCCGGTTTTCCAACGCATCCAGCTCACGCCGGCGCGCAGCTACCCCTTGTTTTTCTGCTTCTACTTGGCTTCTCTGTTGCTCCAATGCATGACGGGCTACATCTAAATCCCTAACACGTTCCACCGTGTTTTCCGGGGTTATGACCATGGCTAGAACGGTGGGATCCAGGATCATGTTTTTGTTGAACAGGGCCGGGTGTTGCGGGTTTGAAGGACCCGCCCCTGGCGTCCGGTTTGCCAGATATCCGAACGTGTTTGCCTGCAACTCGCTATCCGCCGCAATACTGGTAACTGATGCCGATTCACCGTCAACCCGGGCCAGAACCGGGTTTCCGTCAACCAGACCTTGATGCTGGGCCAATGCTTGTGCTGCTCCGACGACGGCCGCGGTCACGTTCCCCTGATTAAGATTGGTTGCAGGGGCCGTGTAGACCGTGACCTGGCGCACAATGCTTGGCGCAGATTCATATTCTTCCTCATCACTGCTATCTTCCTCGTACCGGTCCTCCAGCAGGTGCAAGATAGACTCGGTGTCATCTTCTCTCATAACCCGGCCACGCGGGGTCCATGCCGGCTCCTCCGGCTGTTCCCTCTTCGTGGTGGGCTCTTCTGTCGGATCAACTGTCCCGACCGATTCTTCTCCATCCGACTGAACGTGGGTGGCCTCTCCTGATACAGAATCAAATCCAGAATCGTCAGGGATTGAACTGAGCGCACGTACCATGCCGACGAAGACATTGACCCGGCCGATCGTGATGACGGATCCGGATTCGAGCAGATCCGACTCTGGCCCCCAGCCAAAATCGTCCACCATCTTCTCTCCTTCAGGGTTGGTGTAGATCTCGCCGACGACGAGGTTCTTCATGTTCTCCCGAGCTTCTCCCGTGATGTAAACACCCTTGGACGTAGGCCCCACGGTGGGCGCCAACTGTCGTGGGATAATCGCGGCAGACGTTACCGGGGGTAACTTGTCTTGGGGCAAATCGACTCTGGTGTTTGGGAGAGGGTTTAGCTCAAAGGAAACCATGGTGATATGCGATCTGGTAGCCGGCAATCAAGTCGCCGAGTCTCCGATCTAAATATATTATCTCAGCTCTCGTGTTACAATGAATACTCGATACCTCACAATCCGGCGATTATGTTCTTGCTCACACTAAAAACTCTCCTAACCCTAACCTAGGGACCGGCTTATATAACATCTGGACCCCCTGGCTTACTCTCCAAGGCGTACTCTGAATCCTACCTGATGGGGGGATAGTAACCCGGTAGGCCCACGTCAAGGTATAATCCGGCCCGAGGTGAGCTGAGTAATACCCGGATAGGGGTAAAGAGGTTACTAGAAGGCCCAAAGGCTTGTGAGATTCGTAACCCGGCTTGTGGGTTGCGATAAGGAAAGTTAGGCTTTGTATGTGGAGTTCGAGTAGGACTCAAGATGTGCCTTGAAGGGCAAGTTAGGGGTGTGCGGGTGCTTTATAAACCGGCCCCTAGGTTTAGTTTGCCAGAGATTCAAGTCATAGTTGTAACACCTGTTATCGAGTATCCAGTATAATCGTATCGAGAGCCGGCGAGTTGCTTTCCGGTTCTTAGATTGCTTTCGCCATGTTCTCCTTTGAGCTAAACCCTCTCCCAAATACCTGTGTCGACTTGCCCCAAGATCAGTTACCCCAGGTAACATCTGCCGTGATTATCCCACGACAGTTGGCGCCCACCGTGGGGCCTGCGTCCAAAGGTGTTTACATCACGGGAGAAGCTCGGAAGAGCATGAAGAACCTCATCGTCGGAGAAATCTACGTCAACAGCAAAGGAGAGAAGATGGTAGACGATTCTGGCGGGGGGCCAGAGTCGGATCACCTCGAAACCGGATCCATCGTGACAGTCGGCAGCATCAACGTCTTCATCGGTATGGTATGTACTTCCAGTTCGAATTGTGATAATATTGGATCTGATTCTGTGTCAGGGGAAGACATGTATGTCCGATCGGAAAAAGAAGAGTCGATTGGAACAACGGGTCAGATAGAGAGGGAGGATGATACCGAGTCCATGCGGGATTTATTGGAGGATCGATATGAAAAGGAAAACAGCGAGGAAGAACAATACGAATCTACACCGGGCATCATGCGCCGGGTTGCAGTTTATGCGGCTCCCGCGACCAATCTCAATCAAGAAAACGCGGCCACGGCGCCAGCCGGGGCGGTTCAAGCAGCGGCCCAGCGGCAAGGAGCAGTTGACCCGGTCTTGGCCCAGGTCGATGGAGAGTCGGCGTCTGTCACCAGTCGCCCAGCAGACGAGGAGCGACACGCAAATATGTTCGGGTTCCAAGCAAACCGGACACCGGGGGCGGGCCCCTCAAACCCGCGTCACCCGGCTCTGTTTGATAATAATTTGATTTTGGACCCCACAGTCTTGGCCACAGTTATTACCCCGGAAAACGCGGCAGAGCGTGTAAGAGACCTGGACGTGGCTCGTCGTGCATTGGAGCAGCAAAGAAGGCAAGTGGAAGCAGAAAGGCAGGGGATGGTCGCGCGGCAGCGCGAATTGGATGACCGAGAGACCCGGCTCCGGGAGGAAACGACAAGGATACATCAAAGGCACCGAACCATGCTACCGGCAACAGGAGGGGTTATTAACCCGACTGCCCTGGTGTTCACGCCTCAAGATCAGCCGATTCCACCGACGAACCAAGGGACCATACCGCGACCTTCAACGGGAGCACGTCCGGTGAACGCGCCAGTCGGGTTACCTCTGCCACAGATGGGGGCGACAGCCGGCAATACCATGCCGCCACCACCATCGCGATTCCGCACACCAGCAGGTCATTACAACAACCCCATGGACAACGTGTACGCAGCAACGCTCGCATTAAACCAGATTCCCGTGGGAGACTCGCCTCATGCGGAAGGAACCCGACGAGCAATCGATCTGCTACATACCGCGGTAGCACAGCAAGCCAATTATCCGGATCATAGAAGCGGGATGCATGGGACGCCGTACGCCAGTCAGCAACAGGGCAATGCCCAAACAAGTGCGGCACAACGAAGGGAAGAGCAGCAGCAAGTGCCGCCTCCACCACGTATCCAGACAGTACCAGTAGTATCAGCAGCGCAGGCGGTGGTGGACAGTTCCAGAGCCAGACGAGCCGGGGCCGGGTCTGCAGCGCACGAGTTACCGGTGGTGCCGCACCCCGGGGCGCCCCCAGCCGGGTCACGCGTTTCCCGGGTAAGACCAGCCCCAACCACCCTTGCGGGACCAAAGTGCCTCTCGGACGATATCAGAGCAGAACCTTACCCGGAGAAATTCAAAGAACCGGGGAAAGAGGTAAATTATGAACCAACAATGGATCCAGAAACGTGGTTGAGCAGCTATGAGATGGCAATGTCAATTCGCAACGCATCCGAGAATCTCCAAGCCAAATTCATGTACTTAATGATGTCAGAGGGAGCAGCAAAGTTATGGTTCGCCAACCTACCGGAAAAATCGATCAAATCGTGGGAGGAGCTAAAGACCGCGTTCATCAAGCACTTTCATGGGACGTGCAGAAAGTTATTTACTATTGATGATTTAGAAAGATGCGTTCAGAAGAAAGGAGAGTCAGCACGCAGCTGGGTACGCCGGGTTATGGAGATACTCCACTCGTCTACGGATATCCAGCCTAAGGACGCGCTACAAGCTATGGCAAAAACATGTAAGTATGTTCCTTTGGTGCAAAAGCTAACCCGCATGAAATCTAGTAGGAATGCAGCGGAGGTTACAATGGGAGAGTTAATGGATGCGTGCAACAAACACGCTGCCACGGATACCACAGAGGAGGAAGTTGATGACAAGAAAGCAAAAGTAAACGCAAGTAGCAGCGGGAAAACCGGCAATGGATCGGCGCCAAACAATAATGGAAGTAGCCAGAACAAGCGCCCGTTTGAAGGGAATTCCGAGTTTGTAGCCAACACGGAGGCCGGGTCTTCAAGACCTAGATCCGAAGGGAATTTTAATACTGGAAATCACAATGGGGGACACTACCAAGGACCTCCAAGACCAAGCAACAGTTGGGACATATTTAGGATGGCGTGCCCGAAGCATAGCAGGAATGGCAAGCCGGCCAATCATTCATTGGAGCAATGTGCCGACTTACAAAGGTGGAAGAACGAGGAAGTGAACAGAGCTATGCAAGGTGCGGGCCGAGGAGGAGGTCCGGGTCTAGGTGGAAACTTGGGTAACGGACCGCCCCCAGCCGGCAATCCGCCAGCTGGAAATCAAGGTAACAGTCAAGGTGGAGCAGGAGGTTTTCAAGCTAACCCCAAACAGCTGGGTCAATATCATGTGCACACTACAGGAGGCTCTAACAAGGATAAGAAGATACTGAAACAAGCAGTTAATTCGGTCTCTTCCGCTGTTCCAAGGTATTTGAGGTGGTCAGAACAAGAGGTAACATGGAGCAGGAAGGATCACCCGGATAGAGTTGATCACCCGGGAGTCTTAGCTTTGGTAGTGGCACCACAGGTCAACGGCTATGAGCTGAAAAAAGTCTTGATGGATGGAGGAAGTAGTATCAATATCCTGTACTGGGAAACTTTTCTGCGTATGGGCTTAAAGGAATCTCAGCTGCAAAAGAGTACAACAGTTTTTCACGGGATAGTGCCGGGTCACTCAGCATGCCCTGAAGGAAAGGTGGCACTGGAGGTAGCTTTTGGAGAGTCAAAGGACAACTACCGAGTCGAGTGGCTTACCTTCGAGGTAGTAAAGTTGCGCAGCCCTTATCATGCATTGTTTGGGAGGCCGGCTTATGCCAAGTTCATGGCGAGACCGTGTTATGTGTACCTACAACTGAAAATCCCGGGTCCCAAGAAGACCATTACAATACACGGAAACCGAGATATAGCAGCTGAGTGTGATGAGGGAGACGCGGCAATGGCCGAGCAAGCCTGTAGGAAGGAAGAGCTCAAGCATTACCGTTCTCAGGTAGACCTAGAAGAGAGGGCAACGTCAAAAAAGCCAACTCCTGAGGGGGACAAAGCAAAAGTTAGGGCAGAGCAAAACCCTAAGATGGTAGGCTTCATCAGGAGCGATATTTTCAAAATTCTCAGTAGGGAAGAAGAAGACGTACCACCATCCGCGGCTGATCACGTTTCAAGGGCGACATACCCGGATTGGCTAGCAAATCCGGTACTCATTACGAAAGGGCATAGCAAGTGGAGAATGTGCATCGGCCGTACCAACGCGAGGCCGACTCTCGGGAGTAACTAAAGCAGTGTAATCGACGGCGGGTTTCATACGCACTCTTTTCCTTACCAGGGTACCTACGGGGACTGGAAGGTTTTTAATGAGGCGGCCTGCTGATTCAAAAAAGAAATTTTTATCAATAAAAGAAGATGGTTTCGAATCTTATCATGGTCTTTGCTTCAGTTACAAGTAAGTAACATTGTTACTATCAATACATCAGTATCATCGAAATACATTGCGTGAATATAGGTCTCCGGGGGGTGATCTGCTTCAATAAGTAATCACAAAACCCGGAGACCCGGCCATGATGCCTATGAGTTATAGGGGCTGATTACTCGAAAAAACGGGTGCAGCTGCAATCTTATAACTGGACAAAGGAGCCAAATTTCTTGGTTATTCTTACTTAAGCTCGATGTGACTCGCACTAAAGTGGCATGATCTGTTCACGTACGACTACAATCAAACTATGCAGCCCAATGGGGCTTGCTTGATCTTGTTTTTCGTATAGATGCAACGACATGGTATCCACGCGAAAGCCGGCTTACAGTACAAGATAATCAAAAGGGTCATCTAAACCACAAGTCCATGCAGAGTATAAGGCTAAAAAAGCCGGAAACTCAACAAGTATTAAGCATGACTTCAGTATTTATGTAAACAGCTATTGGTATCCAGCTTGGTAAACAGCGGTATGTCATCTGAGAAAGGCCACGCCCCCATAGCTCGTACTTTGGGTCATGGGGACTGGGGACTTCGAAACAGAAACAAACTGTTTAACTACCAAAGCCTGTAAACCTTAATTTCCGAGTATTGGGGACTTAAAGAAAAGTTCGTCTATCAAAACCTACGATACTCGGTTAGCCGAGTCTCAAAAGGAAATTGAAAACAAGAGTTCGAAGTATCGAGAATAAGCTTATAAGTAACACAAGGATGGATATTATCAAAAACCAGGGGAGGCAAAGAGTTATCATAAGTCATAGTGTCAGCATCAATGGTGCACAGGCGCACCGCAAAAATCATATCAGTCTCGAGAAATGCAAAGCACTAGGCAGCGTCCTACTCGGCGTCCTGAGAGTGGTCCTCCGGGTCTAAGTCTTGGACTTGCTCCTTGGCCTTGCCAGCAGTTTTACCCAGGCTCTTCACATCTGGACGAACAGGCGGAGGCACGGCTGGGGTAGAGGTAGACGGCTTTACGCCCAGCTCTGCTTCCCTCTTTGCAGCCTCTTCCTTCCTCCTAGCCAGATCAGTCGACCATTTGTCCAACATATCAATAGGGGGGGGTGCCTCCACCAGGATAACCTTGCCCTCAGAATCATACGAGCTCATAATCGTGTTTAGATCCATCTTGTCGGCCAAAGCTGTGGCTGAAGGACGTACCGCAGATTGTATAGCTTTGAAATCCTGGGGCTTGAATTTGGATCCGTCAGCTTTAAACTCTGGGAACCCGGATACTGTCTTCGCCGGGTCAAGCTTTGGAAAATAAGCCTTCGCCAGCGTTAAAGCCCGGGTCATCCCAATTCGGCAGGACGAACGCTTCAGTATTTCAATCCACCCAGGTGCTGTGGAAAAGGCCTGTATAAGGTTCTCCTCGCCCGGGTATACCTCAGAAGGCCACTTGATAGCATCCAGCAAAAGTTTCGTGCCGGCAAAAAACGTCCGGAGCACAGTCTTCAGAGTTTTAACTTGGGTAATGGCATTCTCCTCCGGAGCAGCAAGGTTAGCACCTGCAATCGAAACATTCAAAAGCATATCAATAATTTTGGTTATTACAAACGGCAAAATGGAGGTAAGCAAGCTAGTCGCAGATCAACAAGCTTACTTAGCAAAATACGGTAAGTGTCCGTAATCTGAGTCGATAAGTTCTTCAGCGAGGATTGGGCGGCATTGTACTTCTTCTTGTATGTGGAGACATCTTTTCTCAAAGTCTTTATCTCCGCTTCAAGGGCCTCCCTACGCTTAACTTCAGCCAGCAAGAGCTGATCAGCCTTAAGTAACGCCTCATCTGACTGAGTAATCTCTGCCTGCAAAGGCCGGGTGAAGCTGTAAGCCGGATATCACGAGAGTATTTCCTCTGAGGAAATGATTACCGAAAAGTATTATGCGAAGTACCGAGAATAATTAAAAAAAAAAATTAATTATACTCGGGACTTGGGGACTGGATGTATAATAAGGAGTATCAAGTAAAAGTTACCTGATGTGCTGCAGCCATACGTTCTAAGACAGTCCCTTCTGAAGCTTGCATGGCGAGAAGAGCGCTCATCAGCTGGTTAAAGTCAGCGTTATCCGAGTTAGATGGCTCGGGTACCTGGAAAGTGGGAAAAGGAGCATTTCTTGTAACAGGAGGTGGCACCCGGGTCATCCGAATGTCGGAGTCTGGTCCCCCTCCCGCGCTTGAAGCTGCTCCCTTCTCCTTCTCGCCTGCGTGCGAAGCGATTGGATACTCGGCGTCATGCCTAGCTGACTCCGGTGGCGACACTTGCTCGTCGCCAGCCGTGGTGAAGGCATCATCAGCCGGCTCGTTCTCGACCCGGACCTTAGCCTCGGTGTCCTCCTGATCGCTACTAATAACCGTGGCTCTGAAGAAGGTGCAAAGGCGCAATTAATCTTTGGTTATAAAGAAAAGGGATGAAAGTTCGGTATAATATCAGGAGAAGGCGCTTACCCGGTGTTCACCGGGAAGTCCGAAGGAAAGCCGCTGCTAGACCCGGAAGATACTAAAAAATGGCAGGAAAGGTCTCGGGTTACGTTGCAAAGGAATGTCCGGAAAGAATTTTTGTTTGCGATAAATACCAGAGTGTCGAACCGGGGGCGACGACGCGACCGGGTTAAGGGTCTCGTTCCCCGGATGGTTCCGGGTTACGCGGCGCCTAGTCGCGGGTGGCTCCTTCAGTCATGATCAAAAGGGGAGAAAATGGGGTTAGCCCCGGAGTGACGTTATGGGAGCAAAAATCAAAGTGTAAGGAGATGAAGTAAGAACCTGGAGGGCTATTCTCTGAGATTTCCTCTTTGTTCCGGCTTTGGGGGTCGGTTCCGGCTCTTCCTCCTCGCTGGTGGACCCGCCCCCGCTGTCTTCTTCTTCTTCTTCTTCTTCTTCCTCTTCTTCGTTTTGGCCTCCTCGTTCTGAAAAATATCCGACTTATAGCGTAAGGAAGAAGAAAGGGCAGGATATAATGCGTGCAAGGGATTAAGTATATACCTTCATCCGAGTTAACGACATCATCTTCCTCCTCCGCGTCTTCGGAGTTAGGAGGGGTGTTAACCGTCCAAAAGTCATCATCGGCCTGAGGAGAAAATACCAGGGTAATGGTTGATATCGAAACAAGAGAAGTGGATAAAAGTAAGCTGTTAGAAGTCAAAATCAAAAGGTAAAAAACTTACTGCGGGGGCTGGATTCTCGAGGGTAAAAGGTTCTAATCCGGCTATGCCCCGGATTACCTCGAGTTTCTCTGTCAGGAAACCCTTAATTGTTTTGTTAATGTCACCCGGAGCAGGGGTGCTGGTAGAGAATCGGATTGGGTCCGTGGTTTGACCCGAGTATTCGCACATCAGCTTATCACGAATGGAGTTTGGCTGAATGCGGAAGCTAACCCAGGTCTTTACTAGGTTTAGCCCGATGAGGCCTCGGGCTGACAAGATGGAGATCCTAGCTAGCAAAGGCAAGATCGCCTCCCTGTCTGAGTCAGGGGCGAAGGCGTTGAATTTTTCGGAGATGTCAAGCTGACCCTCCGAGTAACCCGGCAACTTCTTTTCGCCGGGAGGGGAGGTATCCTGACAGTAGAAGTATGAGAGCTGCCAGTGCTTCACATGAGAATTGAGTGTAATAGGAGGCATTAGGGAGTTCTTGCGGCGCTGGATGGAAACCCCGCCGCAAGTAAGAAGTGCGCCGTCGCCGCTTTCGCGACACGGCTTGCACTGAAAAAGTTCGACGAAGAGAGCCAGACTTGGCGGAGTGCACAAGTAAGACTCGGAAAGAACGATAAAATGAGAGATGTTTAAAATAGAGTTTGGGCCTATATCGAAAATACGGAGTTTGTAGTGGTCTAGGACATCACGGAAGAAAGGGTGACCCGGAGGTCTAAAGCCCCGGGTCACGTGCTCAACGAAACATATTACCTTGTTTGTTGCTGGGGAAGGTCGGGTTTCGTTGCCTGGTACTCTCCAGTGGATAGCTTCCTGTGGAGGTAGGTTTCCGAGCTCGACCAACTCCTTCAGTTTGGCCGTGGTAACAGAGGACTTCCCCCAATTGGCTGATATGGAGTTTGTGGATTTAGCCTTTGCCGGCTGTTTCCCCTGCCTCTTGGGAGCCATAGGATTGACCTGGTAAAACATTGAAGGAAGGGGCGTAAGAAACAAAAACTCGGAAGTTAGTAGATAAGCAGTTACCGGCAATTTAAGCACAAACCGGGTATTGCCTTGCCGAGTCAAGTATGATGTGTCCGGGTATTGTGTGCTATTACAAAATCTATGGAGCTTTCCGTAAAAGCAAATGTTTGGAGAAGTTATGAGGGTGTTTACATGCCTACCATCTGCGAATGATCCGGAGAAGTGAGATTTTCTGAGGAGGGAGAACAAGGGCGGAAATTTTATATGGCCCAAGCCTAGATTGGGGATCTTGTTTCTAAATTTATGGCCGTGTTAATGACCACTGGAGTTAGGAGAGTAATATAAGCTATGAATCCTATCTAGGGGGATGTCTATGGTAAGTATCATTGAGCTAATCCGGCGCGGCCCGAGAAATCGCGGACTACTTGACTCAGATCTGATCTGAGGAAAAGATGAGAAAGGGGATTGAAGCAGAGCTTTGCGGAGACAGATGGCGCAAGATTGATGTCCTTTCGAGGTTGTTGGTCGGCGAATCGGGCGCTTGGCGGCGGATTTGGGAGTTGGAGTGAGTCGCGCGGTGGCGGAGCGCAGGCGACGGCGGATGGGCTCCGGCGAGGTGCGTGGGGCTTCCGTGGTGGCACTCCGCGAGCTCAGATTTGAGAAGAAGTGAAATGGGGAAAGTGAGCCGTTGAGAGTTGGGTTTGTTCCCTGAGCCCTATTTATAACCGCCCGGGTGGAAAAGCCTAGCTTAACGGTCGATACCCGGGGGGTGCGGGGTAATAATTGGCCATTTCGAAATTTGAAAGGCGCATTCCACGCACAGACCAATGTGATCCCGAGAAAAGGGGAAGGGGGAATTTCCTTCCTAGTATTAGCGACAGTTATTGAGGAAGATGTGAAATCATCGAGTTTCCTATTAAGATTCAGGTCTGGAAGATTGAGGGAGAGCCTTTGGGGGGAAGCCGGGTTGCTACCTGATCCCCTGGGTGTTAATCTCAGCCGCTTGTCAGCATATTGTGTCTTGATCTTTATGTGTTCTTGTATCCAATATTTCTGTAGGGAATAGCCAGCACTTCGAAGAGTAAATCTTGGAAGCCCAGGCTATTCTGGGGACTACTGATGGGGGGATAGTAACCCGGTAGGCCCACGTCAAGGTATAATCCGGCCCGAGGTGAGCTGAGTAATACCCGGATAGGGGTAAAGAGGTTACTAGAAGGCCCAAAGGCTTGTGAGATTCGTAACCCGGCTTGTGGGTTGCGATAAGGAAAGTTAGGCTTTGTATGTGGAGTTCGAGTAGGACTCAAGATGTGCCTTGAAGGGCAAGTTAGGGGTGTGCGGGTGCTTTATAAACCGGCCCCTAGGTTTAGTTTGCCAGAGATTCAAGTCATAGTTGTAACACCTGTTATCGAGTATCCAGTATAATCGTATCGAGAGCCGGCGAGTTGCTTTCCGGTTCTTAGATTGCTTTCGCCATGTTCTCCTTTGAGCTAAACCCTCTCCCAAATACCTGTGTCGACTTGCCCCAAGATCAGTTACCCCAGGTAACATCTGCCGTGATTATCCCACGACACTACCCGGACACTGCTTTACAAACCCTAAACTTCCATACCAGAACCCACAATCCGGGTTACGAGGCCTACGTTCCTGGGCCTTCTAGAAGCTCCTTTATCCTAAGCCGGGTCTTGCGCAGCGTCCTTTGGGCCGAGTTACTCCTTGGCGTTAGCCTACCGGGTTATCATCCCTCCATCAAGGTCAATTGTTGTTCTCACGTTTTCTTAATGAGGGGAGGGTGGGATTATATACATAGATCTAGGGGAGATCTTGCTGGAGGTATGCCCTAGAGAAAATAATATTCAGTTATTATTCTATATCCAAGTTCAGAATTAAGTTTATATGTCATCATGCTAATCTTTGTGAGAGTGTGAAGACATAAACACACAAGAGTTCCTAATCTTGTATTTAAGATTAGCTTGTGTTTTGTGAGATGATCACATTTTCCTGATCATGGACTTAGAAGAAAGTCTAGCAAAACATAAGAGTTTATTGTTAGGGTAACAATAGTACTGAATCGACCCAAGTGTATGTTGTTGTTAAAATAGACTGAACAATCGTCATGTGTTTTGGAAAATACATACGAAGTTAACATTGACTATGATTCCCATACTATGAGAATATCTAGTGACTGCATGATCAAAATTTATACTTTGGATATTATCAACCATCTTGCTGTAACTGGGGATCATAACAGTGATATCTGAGTATGACCTAGAAAGCATAATGGAACTAAGATCATTCAAGACTAGTACTTAACTCCTCTAGACGATAGAGATATACATTCTCTGGGCACTCTCGGTATCATCGATGACATATCATCTAACCAGACATAGTGTGATTTATCACAGGGTCATCGGGGATATGGACGAGAATAGATAAACGAGATATGTGTTATGATCAAAGAGTTTGATCAGACTAGATCACATAGTCTCACCTCTTGATATCGGTTGTATCGTAAAGTTAAGGGAATAAGTGCAATGAGTAACTTATAAGGTTCTCTCATTCTTCGGGAACACACAGGAGCATCATGGACGTACATGGTCCCGCTGTTGATTATTGTTTGGTAAGTACCCGAGCATGCGTGTGTGTTACCGAGCCTTTACAAGTCACACACTTAAGCAGTGTCAATCTTTTATTGAGAGAAATAATATGTTGGTATTGGTTTATGAATTTTCGATGTTGTTACGATATCACAGAAACAAGTCTGGTCTCAATCAGAGGGTTTCTAGAAAGTTCCTATAAGAGAGAAATTATGCCAGTGTTAGGTATAATTTATATGGGAATTACGAAGGACATGAGATGTTCCGGAGTGCTAGAAATGTGTTTCTAACATTGTTTTATAATATCGACGATTTTATCTATAGGAGAAATGGGTTTCCAGAAGAGTTCAGGGGACTTTCCTTATATGAAAAGTGCCGGAGGGAGCATATTTCCTCCTATGGGAAAAACTTAATTTTAGGGATTGCCAGGTGGGGCCCATGGTCTCACAAAGTGCACGAGCTTTCCGTAAAAAAATTCCTGAATTTATTTGAGAAATAAATGAGTGGGAAAAAGAAAAAGGAAAAAAAAGGAGAGGTGGGATGCCTCGTTATCTGAATCGTGATCTTGGCGGACTACGCGGGACAAAAAAAATTAAATTCTGCAGCGTAGATCAGCAGACCTCCATTGGGAGATATCGGTTTGGGACTTCCTAGCCTTGGCCGGACTACCCTGCTCTTGAAACGTCCATTCTCCATCACTATTTTATATTGTAATTTTCTGTTATTTATCGATATATTTCATATTATGATGCAATACTTATGTTATTTCATCTTATTTTTCATGTTTAATAATTATTGGAGAATAAACACCGGGACCAGAAATCGGATGGAAAACGCACCGTCAAGATACCCTATATCAGAAGATAAGAAGAAGGGGGCATCGGAGGAGTCTTAGAAGTCTAGAAGAGGGAGCCAGCCACGAAGAGACTCGGAGGGGGGCCATCAGGGGCCCACCACTAGGGGGCGCCCCCCTTGTCCGTTCCTGGGGTGGTGTGGACACCCTGGCCCACCTCTAGCCGCCTCCTTTCGCGTACTTGACCCCGAGGGAACCCTAAGCAACAAAAACATCAAGGAAATATTCCACCGCCTCCTCGAGGCGGAAAACAACAGAGAGAGAAAAGCTCTTCGGCAGGGAGAAATCTCCTGGGGAAATTCCTCCAAGGAGAGGGGAAATCATCGCCATCGTCACCGTCAAGATCATCATCGTCATCATCATCCTCACCAGCACCATCATCCTCACCATCCATCTCCGTCCCGATCTAACAATTAGGGTTCTATATTGTTATTTACCACTAGATCTCTCTCCCGGTGTGGATTACTTGTTAGTAGCTGATGCTTACGAGATTTATCGGTGTTTGCACTTTATGGCCAGATTGTTATTCATCATTATATCGACCCTTATTATGATCCATGCTACGCCTTGATGGTGCCTTGACGGGGAGACTTTTTGATGACGATGAATTTTAAGTCTCCCCGGCAACGGCGCCAGAAATTCTGGTTGCTATGGATGGTGTGTTGGGAACCCCAAAAGGAGGGTGCGATGAGTACATCGGTAAGAATTTCTGTCAGTTAAGAACCAAGGTTATCAATCCAGTAGGATAAAGAGGATCTTTGGAAGGTTGATGCCACTGACGATGGTGATGGCGCCTCACCGCTGTCAGCAACAACACAGAACCTGCACATAACGGTACAGTGAGGTTGTCAATCTCACCGGTCTTGCTGAAAACAAAGATTAGACGTATAGTGTGGAAAATGGTGTATGCTTGCAGTAAGTAAAGAAAACAGAGAATTGTAGTGTTTTGTTTAACAATGTAGGAAAAATGGACCGGGGTTCATAGGTTCACTAGTGGTGTCTCTCCATAAAAGATAGCATGTTGGGTGAACAAATTACAGCTGGGCAATTGACAAATAGAGGTTACACCGTAGTGCACATTCATGACATGATGACTACTATGATATTTAGTGCGGGCATTACAACAATATACATAGAACATAATCCAACAACATCTGTGAATAATAATTCACCCTCAGGTTATCATCCGAACTGTAGGGCCTGCCCTTCGAACCACTGTTCAAGGACACCCCCGATATGCATACATTCACGATCCCGGGAAATTCAGTCGTGAACAACATATCAAGCTGGTACACAGATACAATATCCATTACACGGTTACACAACCCTTACAAAGAGGATTGGTCACTTGACCAAAACCTGAACAACTGCCACGCAGGGCAACACACAACACACACACAGCGGAAGACTAAACGTACACATAACGTGGTAAAGCCCAAGTCACGCCTTCACCTACAGGCTGCTGACCCGGAGACGATCCTAGTTCGCAAAGCCATCAGCTCCGTACTCTTCTTCGTTGGTCTTCTTCTGAGACTCCCTCTCAAAATCTGGCAAGTAGATATCAGGGGCGAAACCATAATGAGTACATTTGAATGTACTCAGCAAGACATCCATCAGGTAACTTACCTAAGATGCAAGAATGCTTATATGGTGTAATAGGTAGGCTATACATAGGGTTCACTACCAATGGTGTTCATATAGGATGACACCATAGTTGCAGTCGGGTTAATCTGTATCTTCGCTGAAGAAGATACTTCAGAAGAAAATAGTATAGCTTTGTTTCTCTTGTCGATATCGCATGTACAAGAGGTTTGGTGAAAACTTTGTTAAAAGAGAGTTTTCTCCTTGCAAAACTTCTTGGAAAATCAGCTTCCAGATGTTTGCTTAGAGAGGAAAGATTTTCTCTGCCAAACTTCTTGTAAAACAACTTCTGGCTTTTCATCATCGGTACCTCCATGGTACAAGGTTTTTCTTCTTTTCCGAACTTCCCGAGTTCAACACTCCTTTTTAAATCATCTTTTTGAAAACATTGACACAATGCTAGCTACATGGCCGTTCAACTGTCCATATCCGAGGATGCGGCTTCTTCGAAAAAGTTGTACTCTGCAGAGGTGTACACATCCACCAGATTCAGTACACCTGCCGTGAACAATCACGGACTGTAACAACAGTATGTGAAACATCAGATCACTGATCATAACTTTCCACTATGTACAAGCTAGAATGTGTCTATCTCTCAGTTGAGTTTTACCGGTCATCCCCGGCGCCGAGCTAATCCCCGTCAGCCAGGATGCCTCAACTGACGCGACCGGAGGGAAACTTAATCCCACACTTTTTATGTCTCAACATTGGGAGTTTTGGCGACAATCGGTTCAAGGGATCCCGTCCCTTATAGCATTTGAGATAGAACATACACTAACAAGGACAAACTTCCAGTTAAGCCCCGTGCCAATGTTGGGGTAGGGTGGCAGTACGGTAAAGGTTGTCCGGCAAAGACTAGGTTATGTGTCATTTTTGAAAAACACCATTTTTCCCAAAAATGACCACGTCCACATCTCTCCGGAGAATAAGGATCCGCCTTTTCTCCGGGTTTTTCCATAAAGCCTTTGTTTTGTAAAAACACAATTTTAAGGTGTCCACTTAGGGACTGTAGCATCCCAAGTATGAAAATATCCCTTAGAATGTTTGATATCCTGTTTAATCAAAGTATTGCATCATGTCATCATGTTTATTTCATTGTTTGCATTTGTTTACTATTTGTTTTGCATCTGTTCTTAATTGTTTCCACATTTGAAATTCAACTTATTTCCAAACTTTATTTCATACTTGCTCTGTTACAACATTTTAAATAAAAATCTCAAATAAAAACAACCCATTTGTTTTCATATTATTCCATATTGATCAACTAATAAAATGGTGCTTTTTATTTCAATTAATTAATTCCAATTTGTTTCAAATTCAAAGCAAATCATCAACAACACCTAATTTGGAAGTTATAAAAGTATCAAACAAATTATAATCACAATCGTTCTATTTAATCATTAGGGGTCACCCTAATAAAAAACTTTGTTTTCAATATTAATACATTAATTAACAAATTCTTCAGATTCAAACCACAAACTTTCAAACAGTACCCATTGTTGAAAATTATGAAATTACAAAACAAATGTATTCATTTGTTTCCAATTAAAAACTCATTGGTTTTACCATAATTAAAAATCTTGTTTTAAATAACCAAATTATTAACTAAATTTCTTCCAATTCAAACCATTTTGCAAAACAGCAACTAACTTGAATTTTCAAAAAACCTAGTGGCCAAATGGTAGAGTTTGAACTAACAAGCCCACATGTTTTTTCCCAAATTTTTATCAAATCAAAACCCTATCTATTTTCTTCCATTTCTAATTGCTACAAAAAAAAACAGAAAAGCAAAAAAAATAAAAATAAAAGAAGCAAACGGACGCGCGCGCAGCACCTAGCATCTACCCAGCCCAACCCACTTAACCTTTACCGCGCGCGCAGCCAGCCCAGCGGCCCGGTACCGCTTCGCTAGGCGCCCCTCTTTCTGTCCCAAGTACGGCGTGCATCGGAGCACGCCACGGCGGCAGTACGGCCGCCTCCGACGGCCAGCAGCTGCTCGGGCACCCTATAAGAGCAACCCTAGGGCTCCGCGCCAGCCCTAGGCCCTAGGTTACCTGTCCCTCCTCGAGCCGCCTCCAATTTCTTCTCCACGCCGCAGATCTTTTCTTCTCTGCATCCCACCGGCGAGAAGCCCTCTGAAACTCCGTCCGCCGCCGCCACCATGCCACTCCTCCTTCCTCGTTGACTACGGGAACGAAGCCACCGTCACTTCCCCTCGCTGTTGGACACCGCATCGAGCACGAGCACGTCGTGGATCACCGCCGCCATCTGCTACCTCGCCGCCGGCCGCGGGAGCTCCCCCGAACCTCTGCATCCACGACTCCGGTGGTGAGCGCCACCATCTGCGTCTCCTTTTTACTTCTCTGTCGCACGTTGCACGCACACACGCATCCTGCACCACAGCTGCTTCACCCCATCGCTTCCATCCACGGTGATCCCCGCCGGTGAGCGACGTTGCGTTCTCTGACGGAAGATTCAGAGTGGCGCGCGACAGCTAGTTTCAGTAACGCGCAGAATATGAAGCTTATCCTTGCTGCATCTCTGTTAACTGACAAGAAACGCGAACCAGCCCACTGGTTCAGAGAACAGCAGCGCGAGCGAGAGGTGCATGGATCGATTCCTGCTCCTCGCACGGGATAAATCCCAAACCTTTTTTTCAGCGCGGCTGACAGGCAGGGCCCCCCTGTCAGCCTCCCTGGTAGCCACGCAAGCGCACGGTCCCCCTGGGCCCCCCTGGCAGCGACTGGGGTAGGGTACGGTGCGGTGTAACATGTTTTTCTAACGTTTCTGTTTAAATCCAGTCCTTTTATTTTAACAGATTGGCCCCTGGTTTTAAAAACCTTATAACTATAGTTTTATAATTCCAAATTACAAAAATAAAATATGCACACTAATCTAAATTTAATTGTCTACCTATTGGTATCATTTGTTTTCTGTTATGAAATTTAAAAATGCAATTCAAATTTGAATTCAAATAATTCAAATGCAATTTGCTAAATTCAATAACTAATTCATTATTAATCCAATAAATGCAAATAAAATATGTTTTCCATGCTATTTCAAATAAGCTTTTCAAATATAATTTTTGTTCCCTGGTTTGAATAATTTAAATTGCCTAAATAATTTAATCCTTGTTTAATTCATTTAAAATTGCTAAAATCATAACTTGCTCAAAATAAATTATTTTTGAACATGCAAAATATGTTTTCAAACTAGAAAAGTATGAACTTTTCAAATATGAGTTTGAATTTATGTTTTGAACAAATAAAATTCAAATAATATTCACACTTGTTTTAAATTCAATTAAAACTTGTTTAATATTGTTTAAGTCATAATAAATTCATCCTAACTCCTATTTCAAAATTTGAAACATGTAATCCAACTAAAATTTTGTATTCTTTTCAAATATAAATTTTGTTAATTGTTTTGCACACTTTAACTTGATGAAAACAACAAATGCTGGTGTGACATCTTTAAGTAACCAAACATTTCCAAACTTAATAAATGATTTCCAAACATGTTAAAAACCTTTTCCACTTGCATCTTTGGTTGTTATTTTGTTGTTATCATCATGCATGCATCATGCTAAACAACTTTCACATGGTAATAAATTGTAGATCATTTGTTTCCACTTAAGTCATGGATCTTTTTCCATATGCAATCCAATTGCATATGGAACCATTTAAATTGTGTTACCATCTCAACTAGTTTATTTTGATGCATCTATTAACCTGACATGCATCATCTTTGATTGTGCACAATGCCATGATAATGATTGTTTATATTTCTGTCTTGTTTGTTTGCTTCTTCTCGAATAGACGACGACGTTGAGACAGACGATCTTTACAGCACCCCTTCTGAGGATCTAGCTCAGTACCCGGCTGCTGAGTTTGCAGGCAAGTTATCACTCACATGAACCATTGTGTTCCTTTCAACCCTGGTTACCGATACTTTCCGTTGTCTATTTCTGCTAGCCTTATTGGTAGTTGTTTCTGTTACGAACCTATCACATGAATCCCTTAACCCTGATATTGCCTCACCACCACTCCTACAACCCTATTGTTTGAGCCAGTGCCTTACTAGCATGCTTAGGTTGTTTTGTTCAAGTCTGTTACTCGTTACTTTCAGCTACTATATTTTTATTATGTTCTGGGGGCTCGATGTTTAATCAATCAATCATGCTAATGTTATTGTTGAATAATAATTTGATGATAAGGCACCGGCAGGAGGCCCTGTGTGGTTTTGAGGCCTGCTAGTGTCGACCCTAATAGGAAAAGGGTCTTGTCTACTGATCCATGATGAGCGCACTACCCGCATGTGGGAAGCGAGTATGGGCGCCCCCCTCAATTTGATTCGATTCGCATCTCGTCCAAATCATCTCATTTAGTTCGTGTTTTCCATTTGCCGCATGCATGTTTTTGCGAGCCCAGCGCAGGATGGAACTTTTGTAGTCGGCATATAGGGGGACACAGTCTTAGAGTGCTATGAGGGTCCCTTTTCTTCGGGGCTTGATTAGCCGTGCGCCCAAGGTGCTTTGGGCTTGATGCGAAGAAGAGTTGAGTTGTGTTGAGTGCCCCGCTTGGTGGGAGGCATCCCATCTGGCGGGTTATTCATACGTGTACGGCCAAATTGGTGCAACCCTGCAGGGATAATCTTCTCGAGAAGCCGTGTTTTCCGCGGTTATGGTTAACTTGGTGAAAGTACTGGCTAACAAGTACTCAGGACAACTTAAACCTAATGATTCACAATCTCACACCCCATGATTAACAACTTGACTAGTAATATGATTATTGTCACAATAACTTGATTCATCTTTAAGCCAACTGTGTGAGTTATCCTCGGATTGCTTCTTTGGATAAGGGGCGAGATCCAGGATGGGTTTGTTTGAAGTTATCTTTCAGTTGGTTACAATACTCGATCTTATCTCCTTTCTGTTAGTCGGAAGTGGTAGAATCTCTGTAGTTGGTTAGCGCAGCCAGTTGCAGCATCTTTTATATCCCCTTTCTTCCGTTGAACCCAAGGCATCTGTGCTTGGTGTTGACGGGCTACACTTTGGTGAACTGTGAGTCTTGCTTGCCAGTACTTGGATGTACTGACCCCTTTGGGGCTGTGGTTTCCGCAGACTACGCTTACGAGGATCCAGGTGACGGCTACTACGTGGAGTTTGACGAGGCTGCTGACGAGTAGTTAGCGGACCCGGGCAGGATCCGAGGCATCGTGGATGGGCTCCGTCTTTATTTCAGTTTCCGGCTTCTTAAGCCTATTTGGATTTGTCTGTACTAAGACCCCTTTGAATGCTTCCGCTGAGATGTAATGATGTTATGTTGGGACATGTGTCCTCTGGATGATTGTATTTGCTATCTCTGCTCTAGTGAGAGCTATTTGCAACTTATTTCAATCTTTTGTGTCTTAGAGATATGTTGTGCTATCATTCTGTTACAAACCGTTGACGTACCATGTGTGTATGGTATGAAGTACGTCAATGGTAGTGTCCTGATTTCTATGGGATAGTTTACGTCGACGCTGAACAGATAGGGGTTGGTTGTCACACATACGTGTGTTGGCCTACTCGTAAGAGGACGCGGGTGCCGGTAAGCCCCGTAATCCAATCTACTACTGTTCAACGGAACGGCGAGTATCCTTTAGAAGTCCGGGTGCGACAAATGGTATCAGAGCCTGTCTGCCTGTAGGATCCCTTTTACTGGTCGCAGTTGAGTCTAGAAACTATTTTGTAGCTATATAGGCAAAATGAAACGTGAGAGTAGGAATTCTGCCATTTTTCTTCTTTCCCCACCCACCCACCCTTTTCTGGTAAGGAAGTGCAACGTTGTTTTCTCTCTTCTCACCTAAACTTTCAAGTTAGGATTTCATGTGTTTTGGGTTCTCCGTAGTACCTCAGGAGTTTTTGGTCTCGTGTTTCCCGATGTTGCTTCAATATCCTGTTCTTTTCAACATCCTTTTCGTCCGTTGAACCTTGTTGTTGGTTTCCACTTCAGTTCTCTACCGGCGTCTAATCAAAACTTCCCCGATCATCTGCAGATGGATCTCAGATTCTACCCGCAGGTGGTTCGGATAACTCGTTGTGAGAGCACCGCCGGTTATCCGGAGATGCTGAGAGACATGGTCACTTATCTGGGGTTCCGTTGGGCACCAGAGTACCAGGTCTACGAGCAGCAGCGAGAGTTTGACCAGACCTACTACCAGGCTATCGTCTACATTCTGTCAGATGATGGCATGAGCGTTGTCCACCGCTACGAGGCAGTAGGTTCCACAGTGGATATGGCCGTGCAGCAGGCAGCTTACGTGAGTCTCACCGTCCTCCGTGCTGACTACTGGGGGTTTGACGATTCTATCTATCGCCACATCCCCCGTGGTTACATCACTTCAGCAGGAGCTCACTTCACCCTCTACGACAACCTGGATGTCTACGAGCATGATAACACCAGGCTGCACACCACCGCTCAGTTTGTGAGGCACAGTGACGCTGTTGCCACCACACTTTCTCAGGAGTTAGCCTCAGTCAGGGAGCAGCTCTACCTTGCTTTGACTCGTCTGGCGACGTACACCACAGACTTTGTTGGAGATGAGCGCTTTGCACGTTTCCATCAGACAGTTGGACGTAGTTTGCCAGATGTTGGAGGTTACGAGCCGATCAGAGGTCCACTCCTCAACCTCGGAGCTGGTTACACGGGGATTCCACGCTTTGGAGAACAGGGAGACGATGCTTTCTACTTCACCACACCGAGAGTTGCTCTCAGAGCAGTCCCGATCTACGTGGATCGTCGTTCTACCTATTTCCGTGGGATTCCTCCTCACCGTATCTCTCGTAGTACTACTCACCGCCGTCCTGCGTGATGAGCATGGGAGTACCGATGTATCCATTCCTAGCTATGTTTAGTTATCCTTTGCCTTTCGAACCATGTATTGGTGTGTTGGATATTCTGATGTATTTTAACATGTGATGATGTACCTGTTGGTTATCTATTCATGCGTCGGAATAATCTATCTTTCGGTTACCAAGTCTATCCCTTTCTGTTGTTGTGCTAAAATGCATGTCTATTCAGGATGCCGCCAACAAGGAGCAACCCGCCTGAACCACCTCCGCTCACGGAGCTGTTGACTCAGATGATTCAGGTCGTGGCTCAGATGGCCCAGATCCAGGCTAACCAGCACAACAACCAGAATGCTCCGCGAGTCAGCATCAAGGAGTTTCTGAGTATGGGGCCGAGAGCTTTCGTGGCAACACGTGAGCCTCTGGATGCTGATGACTGGATCAGGGAGATGGCCAGGGCTTTGGACATTGCTCACGTTGCCGAGGAAGACAAAGTCAAGTATGCCACCTACCTACTGAAGTGTCAGGCAGCTACCTGGTGGGAGAACTACCAGACCATGAGAGCTGGCTATCCTATCACCTGGGGATGTTTCAAGGATGCCTTCCTGAAGCACCACATCCCAGATGGTCTCATGGAAAGGATGCGTGAGGAGTTTTGCTCTCTCAAGCAGGGCAAGCTGGACGTCATTGGCTACCAGAACGAGTTCAATCGTCTCGCTCGGTACGCTGGTGATGAGGTGTCCACTGAGGCTAAGAAGATGGCAAGGTTCCGCCGAGGTTTTAACCCGGAACTGAAGTACGCTCTCACCAACATCAAGTGCAAGGACTTCGAGGAGCTCGTGAACACCGCGCTCAATGAGGAAAATGGGCGCAAGGCGTTCGAAGAGTCCCGCAAGCACTCACGTGAGGGTGGTTCCTCCTCCAACATGACCACCCCTCCGCAGAAGCGCCGCATCTGGGTGCCAAATGCTGCTGTCACTCGGGCTCCATATGCTCAAGCTTCTCCAGGCTTTGCTCCCCGCCCACCCAACCCAGCTCAGATGCAGAGTCAGAGGGTTCCAATGGGGCAGCCAAGGCCAGGTCCTCCTCGTGTCGTCACTTGCTTCAAGTGCAAGGATACTGGACACTATGCTGATAAGTGCACTCAGAGGCAGCTACCTCCACCTCCTCGCCCCAACACCAACCAGGCAATGGTTCGTGCTCCCCCGGCTAAAGCCTTCAACTCCAACAACAGGCCTGTCGGGAGGACCGCGAGGGTGAATCATATCAAGGCCGACAAAGCTGAGGAAGCTGCTGACGTCGTTCTCGGTATATTACCCGTAAACTCTTTTCCAGCTAAAGTGTTGTTTGATACTGGAGCATCGCATTCGTTTGTGTCAAAGATCTTTGCAACAACATACAACTTAGCTCTGGTTCCACTAAGCAATCAAATCTATGTTCACTCTCCGGGAACTAAAATGATTACTTCCAAGATAAGCATGGACAATCAAATCCTAATTGGAGGTCGCATATTCCTTGCTTCACTCATGTTGCTGGGAAATTCTGACATTGATGTCATTCTGGGTGTGGATTGGTTGAAGACCCACAAAGCAAAAATTGACTGTGCTCAAAAGTCAATAACTCTCTCTCACCCTTCAGGCCAGATAGTCTATTCTCCATATGAATCAAGTTCTGTTCAGCTGTTCAACCTCGATGCTAAACCCCTTCCTGCAATTGAAAATGTTCCGGTGGTTTGTGAATTCCCTGACGTCTTTCCAGAAGAGTTGCCAGGGATGCCTCCGGACAGAGCAGTTGAGTTCGTGATCGAGCTTGAGCCAGGTACTGCTCCAATCTCTAAGCATCCATACAAGATAGCTCCTCCTGAACTGAAATTGTTGAAGGAGCAAATCGATATGTACATGGAGAAAGGTTACATTCAGCCTAGTTCCTCCGCTTGGGGTTGCCCAACTCTGTTTGTTGCCAAGAAGGATCAAACAAAAAGACTCGTGGTTGACTATCATCCTCTCAACGAGAAAACCATCAAAAACAAGTATCCAATTCCTCGTATCGATGATCTTTTTGATCAACTTGCTGGAGCCTCAATATTCTCAAAGTTGGACTTGAGGATGGGTTACCATCAGATAAAGATCAGAAAGGAAGATATTCCAAAAACAGCTTTCACCACTCGTTACGGTCTATATGAATACACCGTCATGTCCTTTGGTCTCACCAATGCACCGGCAACATTCTCAAGACTCATGAACTCTGTCTTCCATGAATACCTCGACAAGTTCATTGTGGTATATCTTGATGACATTCTGGTCTACTCCAAATCCGAGGAAGAGTATGGAGAACATCCTCGTCTCACTCTCATGAAACTTCGCGAGCATCGTCTGTATGCCAAGTTCTCTAAATGTGAGTTCTGGATCCCAGAAGTTGCTTACCTTGGTCATATCATCTCTGCCAAAGGCATATCCATTGACCCGGAAAAGGTTAAGGCAATTGTTGATTGGAAACCCCCTAAGACGGTGAAGCAAGTCAGAAGTTTTCTTGGCTTGGCTAGCTATTGCCGTCATTTCGTCCAAAACTTTTCCAAAATTGCCAAACCTCTCACTGATCTCACAAAGAAGGACAAAAAGTTCGTTTGGACTCCACAATGTGATGAGAGTTTCAATCTCTTGAAGACTAAACTAACTTCGACACCAGTTCTGGTTGGCCCAGATACTACCAAACCTTTCCAGATATTCTGCGATGCATCTCTCCAAGGTCTAGGTGCAGTTCTTATGCAAGAACGTCAAGTTGTGGCTTATGTTTCACGTCAGTTGAATGCACATGAGCAAAACTATCCCACTCATGACCTAGAACTTGCAGCAGTTGTGTTTGCCCTCAAGAAATGGAGACAATACTTGTTGGGTAACAAAACTGAAATCTTTTCCGATCATAAGAGTCTGAAATACATCTTCACTCAGCCAGATCTAAACCTCAGGCAAAGGAGATGGATTGAAAAGATTAAAGACTTTGATCTCACCATTTCTTACACTCCAGGCAAGGCTAATGTTATGGCCGACGCTCTCAGTCGCAAATCCTATTGCAATAATCTCATGATCATGGAAAGTCAACCTCCACTTCATGAAGAATTCCAGAAGCTGAACCTTGGTCTTGTCCCTCAAGGTTACCTTGCTAGCTTGACAGCCAGTCCAACTCTCGAGGACAAGATTCGTTCTGAACAACTTCGTGATACTGAAATCAAGAAGATTGTAGAGCACATCAAAGAAGGCAATGATAAATTCAAGTCCTTCTCAATTGATGACAAGGGAACTGTGTTCTTCGAAGGACGCATTGCAGTTCCTCAGATTCAAAGTCTCAAAGATGTCATTCTCAAGGAGGCTCATGAAACTCCTCTATCCATCCACCCTGGAAGTACAAAGATGTACCAGGATCTCAAGACTCTGTATTGGTGGTCTGGCATGAAACGTGAAATTGATCAATACGTTTCTGAATGCGACGTTTGTCAACGTGTTAAGGCAGTCCATCAGAAAACAGCCGGTCTACTCCAACCTCTGAAAAATCCTGAGTGGAAGTGGGACATGATTGAAATGGACTTCGTTACTGGGTTTCCAAAGTCCAAAAAGGGCAACGATGCAATCTTCGTTGTTATTGATCGTCTCACTAAGGTAGCTCACTTCTTTGCTGTCAAGGAAACTATCTCAGCTAGCCAGTTAGCAGAGCTCTACACAGCAAGGATTGTTCCTCTTCATGGTGTTCCATTGGAAATAAGCTCAGACCGTGGAAGTATCTTCACTTCTCATTTCTGGAAGAGTTTTCAAGAAGCATTGGGCACCAAACTTCTGTTCAGCACAGCTTATCACCCTCAGTCTCAGGGGCAAGTCGAAAGAGTCAATCAGATTCTCGAGGATATGCTCAGAGCATGTGGTCTCTCCTTTGGCATGAAATGGGAGGGTTGCCTTCCAGATGCTGAATTCTCCTACAACAACAGCTACCAGGCAAGCCTAGGCATGGCACCATTTGAAGCACTCTATGGCCGCAGATGCAGGAGTCCAATCAATTGGTCTGGAGCTGGTGAACGTTCACTCTTAGGCCCTGACATTGTTAAGGAAGCCGAGGAGAAAGTTCGTATCATTCGTGACAATCTCAAGATTGCTCAGTCTCGTCAGAAAAGCTACTATGACAGCAAGCACCGGGACATGGTCTATGCACCTGGTGACAAGGCATATCTCCGTGTAACTCCCCTCAGAGGCACTCATCGTTTTGGTGTGAAAGGAAATCTTGCACCAAGATACATTGGTCCTTTCAACATTCTATCAAGGCGGGCAGAAAATGCTTATCGTCTTGAGCTTCCAGAAAAACTATCCAAGGTGCACGATGTGTTCCACGTGTCCCAGCTCAAGAAGTGTTTCAAAGATCCAGATCGTGCAGTTGATCATGAGTCCATTGAACTTCAAGATGACCTATCTTATGAGGAGCACCCTATTCGTATTCTCGATGAGACCGAGCGTAAGACTCGCAACAAGAGCACCAAGTTCTTGAAAGTGCAGTGGTCGCATCATTCAGATAAAGAGGCAACGTGGGAGACCGAAGAGGATCTTCGCAAGAAGTATCCGGACCTTTTCGTTTCTCAGTAAGGAATCTCGGGGCGCGATTCCTTCAAGGGGGGGCGTTTTGTAACATCCCAAGTATGAAAATATCCCTTAGAATGTTTGATTTCCTGTTTAATCAAAGCATTGCATCATGTCATCATGTTTATTTCATTGTTTGCATTTGTTTACTATTTGTTTTGCATCTGTTCTTATTGTTTCCACATTTGAAATTCAACTTATTTCCAAACTTTATTTCATACTTGCTCTGTTACAACATTTTAAATAAAAATCTCAAATAAAAACAACCCATTTGTTTTCATATTATTCCATATTGATCAACTAATAAAATGGTGCTTTTTATTTCAATTAATTAATTCCAATTTGTTTCAAATTCAAAGCAAATCATCAACAGCACCTAATTTGGAAGTTATAAAAGTATCAAACAAATTATAATCACAATCGTTCTATTTAATCATTAGGGGTCACCCTAATAAAAAACTTTGTTTTCAATATTAATACATTAATTAACAAATTCTTCAGATTCAAACCACAAACTTTCAAACAGTACCCATTGTTGAAAATTATGAAATTACAAAACAAATGTATTCATTTGTTTCCAATTAAAAACTCATTGGTTTTCCATAATTAAAAATCTTGTTTTAAATAACCAAATTATTAACTAAATTTCTTCCAATTCAAACCATTTTGCAAAACAGCAACTAACTTGAATTTTCAAAAAACCTAGTGGCCAAATGGTAGAGTTTGAACTAACAAGCCCACATGTTTTTTCCCAAATTTTTATCAAATCAAAACCCTATCTATTTTCTTCCATTTCTAATTGCTATAAAAAAACAGAAAAGCAAAAAATAAAATAAAAGAAGCAAACGGACGCGCGCGCAGCACCTAGCATCTACCCATCCCAACCCACCTAACCTTTACCGCGCGCGCAGCCAGCCCAGCGGCCCGGTACCGCTTCGCTAGGCGCCCCCTCTTTCTGTCCCAAGTACGGCGTGCATCGGAGCACGCCACGGCGGCAGTACGGCCGCCTCCGACGGCCAGCAGCTGCTCGGGCACCCTATAAGAGTAACCCTAGGGCTCCGCGCCAGCCCTAGGCCCTAGGTTACCTGTCCCTCCTCGAGCCGCCTCCAATTTCTTCTCCACGCCGCAGATCTTTTCTTCTCTGCATCCCACCGGCGAGAAGCCCTCTGAAACTCCGTCCGCCGCAGCCACCATGCCACTCCTCCTTCCTCGTTGACTACGGGAACGAAGCCACCGTCACTTCCCCTCGCTGTTGGACACCGCATCGACCACGAGCACGTCGTGGATCACCGCCGCCATCTGCTACCTCGCCGCCGGCCGCGGGAGCTCCCCCGAACCTCTGCATCCACGACTCCGGTGGTGAGCGCCACCATCTGCGTCTCCTTTTTACTTCTCTGTCGCACGTTGCACGCACACACGCATCCTGCACCACAGCTGCTTCACCCCATCGCTTCCATCCACGGTGATCCCCGCCGGTGAGCGACGTTGCGTTCTCTGACGGAAGATTCAGAGTGGCGCGCGACACCTAGTTTCAGTAACGCGCAGAATATGAAGCTTATCCTTGCTGCATCTCTGTGAACTGACAAGAAACGCGAACCAGCCCACTGGTTCAGAGAACAGCAGCGCGAGCGAGAGGTGCAGGGATCGATTCCTGCTCCTCGCACGGGATAAATCCCAAACCTTTTTTTCAGCGCGGCTGACAGGCAGGGCCCCCCTGTCAGCCTCCCTGGTAGCCACGCAAGCGCACGGCCCCCCTGGGCCCCCTGGCAGCGACTGGGGTAGGGTACGGTGCGGTGTAACATGTTTTTCTAACGTTTCTGTTTAAATCCAGTCCTTTTATTTTAACAGATTGGCCCCTGGTTTTAAAAACCTTATAACTATAGTTTTATAATTCCAAATTACAAAAATAAAATATGCACACTAATCTAAATTTAATTGTCTACCTATTGGTATCATTTGTTTTCTGTTATGAAATTTCAAAATGCAATTCAAATAATTCAAATGCAATTTGCTAAATTCAATAACTAATTCATTATTAATCCAATAAATGCAAATAAAATATGTTTTCCATGCTATTTCAAATAAGCTTTTCAAATATAATTTTTGTTCCCTGGTTTGAATAATTTAAATTGCCTAAATAATTTAATCCTTGTTTAATTCATTTAAAATTGCTAAAATCATAACTTGCTCAAAATAAATTATTTTTGAACATGCAAAATATGTTTTCAAACTAGAAAAGTATGAACTTTTCAAATATGAGTTTGAATTTATGTTCTGAACAAATAAAATTCAAATAATATTCAAACTTGTTTTAAATTCAATTAAAACTTGTTTAATATTGTTTAAGTCATAATAAATTCATCCTAACTCCTATTTCAAAATTTGAAACATGTAATCCAACTAAAATTTTGTATTCTTTTCAAATATAAATTTTGTTAATTGTTTTGCACACTTTAACTTGATGAAAACAACAAATGCTGGTGTGACATCTTTAAGTAACCAAACATTTCCAAACTTAATAAATGATTTCCAAACATGTTAAAAACCTTTTCCACTTGCATCTTTGGTTGTTATTTTGTTGTTATCATCATGCATGCATCATGCTAAACAACTTTCACATGGTAATAAATTGTAGATCATTTGTTTCCACTTAAGTCATGGATCTATGCAATCCAATTGCATATGGAACCATTTAAATTGTGTTACCATGTCAACTAGTTTATTTTGATGCATCTATTAACCTGACATGCATCATCTTTGATTGTGCACAATGCCATGATAATGATTGTTTATATTTCTGTCTTGTTTGTTTGCTTCTTCTCGAATAGACGACGACGTTGAGACAGACGATCTTTACAGCACCCCTTCTGAGGATCTAGCTCAGTACCCGGCTGCTGAGTTTGCAGGCAAGTTATCACTCACATGAACCATTGTGTTCCTTTCAACCCTGGTTACCGATACTTTCCGTTGTCTATTTCTGCTAGCCTTAGTGGTAGTTGTTTCTGTTACGAACCTATCACATGAATCCCTTAACCCTGATATTGCCTCACCACCACTCCTACAACCCTATTGTTTGAGCCAGTGCCTTACTAGCATGCTTAGGTTGTTTTGTTCAAGTCTGTTACTCGTTACTTTCAGCTACTATATTTTTATTATGTTCTGGGGGCTCGATGTTTAATCAATCAATCATGCTAATGTTATTGTTGAATAATAATTTGATGATAAGGCACCGGCAGGAGGCCTTGTGTGGTTTTGAGGCCTGCTAGTGTCGACCCTAATAGGAAAAGGGTCTTGTCTACTGATCCATGATGAGCGCACTACCCGCATGTGGGAAGCGAGTATGGGCGCCCCCCTCAATTTGATTCGATTCGCATCTCGTCCAAATCATCTCATTTAGTTCGTGTTTTCCATTTGCCGCATGCATGTTTTTGCGAGCCCAGCGCAGGGTGTAACTTTTGTAGTCGGCATATAGGGGGACACGGTCTTAGAGTGCTATGAGGGTCCCTTTTCTTCGGGGCTTGATTAGCCGTGCGCCCAAGGTGCTTTGGGCTTGATGCGAAGAAGAGTTGAGTTGTGTTGAGTGCCCCGCTTGGTGGGAGGCATCCCATCTGGCGGGTTATTCATACGTGTACGGCCAAATTGGTGCAACCCTGCAGGGATAATCTTCTCGAGAAGCCGTGTTTTCCGCGGTTATGGTTAACTTGGTGAAAGTACTGGCTAACAAGTACTCAGGACAACTTAAACCTAATGATTCACAATCTCACACCCCATGATTAACAACTTGACTAGTAATAGGATTATTGTCACAATAACTTGATTCATCTTTAAGCCAACTGTGTGAGTTATCCTCGGATTGCTTCTTTGGATAAGGGGCGAGATCCAGGATGGGTTTGTTTGAAGTTATCTTTCAGTTGGTTACAATACTCGATCTTATCTCCTTTCTGTTAGTCGGAAGTGGTAGAATCTCTGTAGTTGGTTAGCACAGCCAGTTGCATCATCTTTTATATCCCCTTTCTTCCGTTGAACCCAAGGCATCTGTGCTTGGTGTTGACAGGCTACACTTTGGTGAACTGTGAGTCTTGCTTGCCAGTACTTGGATGTACTGACCCCTTTGGGGCTGTGGTTTCCGCAGACTACGCTTACGAGGATCCAGGTGACGGCTACTACGTGGAGTTTGACGAGGCTGCTGACGAGTAGTTAGCGGACCCGGGCAGGATCCGAGACATCGTGGATGGGCTCCGTCTTTATTTCAGTTTCCGGCTTCTTAAGCCTATTTGGATTTTTTTGTACTCAGACCCCTTTGAATGCTTCCGCTGAGATGTAATGATGTTATGTTGGGACATGTGTCCTCTGGATGATTGTATTTGCTATCTCTGCTCTAGTGAGAGCTATTTGCAACTTATTTCAATCTTTTGTGTCTTAGAGATATGTTGTGCTATCATTCTGTTACAAACCGTTGACGTACCATGTGTGTATGGTATGAAGTACGTCAATGGTAGTGTCCTGATTTCTATGGGATAGTTTACGTCGACGCTGAACAGATAGGGGTTGGTTGTCACACATACGTGTGTTGGCCTACTCGTAAGAGGACGCGGGTGCCGGTAAGCCCCGTAATCCAATCTACTACTGTTCAACGGAACGGCGAGTATCCTTTAGAAGTCCGGGTGCGACAGGGACTAATATATCTGATGGTAATAAATACCATATGGTGGCTTATGGGCTTGGTAACACCAAGTATCAACTACTGGCATAGTAGTAGTATATATATAGTAGTAGTAGAAAGCACTCAAAACTAGTTTTTGGAAATATCAACGTTTTTGTAGAACTTTTCAGAAGTAAAACATGCATGATAGATAATGATAAGTGTATTATAACAGCAAGCATCAGGATGGCTTGCCTCAAGTCTCTTAATGTCCCTGGCCTTGAAGTAGCTTGAACTTGACGCACAGTTCCACAACTGCTTCTTCTTCTTCTTCGTTTTCTAGCGTCGTAAAAGAAATACAAGACACACACTCAGGTCTAAAAGAACACAACCAAGCTAAACAACACATACAGCGAGCAAAAAGTATAATGGCGCCAACTCACAAACGTTATCGAGAAAACTGCCTCACATAGCTCTCAGGGTACAAAACTATCGTCATACAAACATATGGTTCAGGAAACCATATCCCACATCTTACATACCACATATGGAGTGGTGTACCACTCCCATAACAAGGTATATGAGAAGCTAAAAATATAGCTTGTGGGTGCAAAGGTTAGGTTGCCAAGGTAACACAAACAGACAGAACAATACCCATGGCAGTGGGTATTAGCAACACACAAGCAAATAGTTACTTAATAAGTTTATGATTAGTGTGGATACTTAGTTCTCAAAATACTCCTAAGCACAACAACAACACTAGCACAACAAATAACACAAGTATGACCCTCATGTTAAGGTACACACTCAAACAATTTTCAAACAGCAGGTAAACACACCACAGATGAGTAGGCTATATATTTACTACCTTAGTGTTTACTTGAAGTTTTGGAATCCATCAATCATGAATATTTAACAAACAACCAGTAGCTAATAACCAAAGAATCAAGTCATAAAAATAATCTAAAACACCATCTTCACTCAAGATAATACTCCTATTAAACATGCATAAAATAGGAGTGCACTAATAGCATACTAGGATGGAAAATCTACACAAGCATTCTATAAGTAACAATTATTAATCTATAACCATAGCACATGCAACTGGCATGATAACAGAAGTAATAACTTCCTAAACATGCTATAATAAATTCATATACTCATAAAATAAAAGATGCCAAAACTATTGCAAGAATCACCATTTCCTAGTGGTGACACTAGTTCAATACTAGGGAAACAAACAATGCTATCATGATTGTTTAAACCTAATCAAGCAAGTCATGAATATAAATGTAACTAATAACAGTACACAAATCATACTCATGCTAGGAGGCAAGAGCAACAAAATAATCCTATGCACAATTTAATTCTAGCAATTTATGTTTTCTCTAATCATTACTAGCAATCAAACAAGGTATAACTCACACAACCAGTAGCTATGCACTTAATGAAAAGTCATCTAATCCTTTTCAAAAATCCAAACACTCAATTTAAATCACTCACAAACAATCTATCAATAAAGAGGAATTTAGTTTATTTGCAAACTATTTAATTTAGCACTCAATAGTGAGCCATTTCATAACATGATACCCCTAAGGAATATTATGCTAACAAATTGGATCACATCTAACATACTAGTATCCTCTGATAAGAAATAAACTTCTGACTTGCATAAGTGAAAACAAACAATTATATTTTCCATGGTGGAAAATAGCAATCAATCACAATTTAACACATGATAATTTCTCACATGTGCATGGTTGGGGATTTTCATCCACAACCAAGATGCAATGGGACCAGTGGGTTATGGGCCCACTAATACCAAGGCAAAAGAGGTACTAAGCCTCTGTTTACTCACGACAAAAATTAGTATAACAAAATAAAACATCACACAACCATTTATTCTAGTGAAAACAATACTAGTGCATAAGAATAACAAAACCTACACATGCTTCACTATAAAAAGACATGCAAGCTAACAGAGTTATTAGCTTCAAAATAACAGTACCAAAATGGTACTGGATCCATAGAAATCATAGCACAAAAATTAACAAAGCATTCACCCAAAGATCTAGGCATCACAAAAATTCCAATTAATAAAACTAGAAGGAACCAATGCTATTTCATTTTTATTTCAGTTTCCAAACATGCACACACTTTCTAAGGTAGAGGTACTGTAAGAAAACAACTCAATAACAAGTATTAAAAACTTTATACAAGCTAGGAAGCAAGATCCAATCATCCACACCAATCATTTCAAACAAGAACACAATTAAAAACAGAAACAGAAAAGTGCTGTTTCTAGATCTGTCCACCAAAAATAATCTAGAGCTTCAAAAATTAATCTAAACTAGGATATGATAGATCTAGTCAATACCAAACCCATCCAATTGGATTTTCTCCAAAAATCATTTTTAAACTCCTTAAACAATTAAAAGAAAAGCCTACTGGTCCTTTAGTAATCTAGATGGCATTTTCATATCATAACTCACCTTGATGTTAGGTTAGGTGCATTGGATAGATATTTTTAATACCTATCCAGAACAGTTGAGTTTGTTCCGTTTAGTCACATATTTTAAAAGTTATAGCTAAAACATTCTCACTGACAGTCTGAGGGAAAACATTCATTGTGCTAAAAATACTGGTCCAAAAGTCGATCTACAAAGTCCCCATGGTTTAGATTTCATTCCTTAAGGTTCATGAATTTTTTCAGATTTTATTTCACACGTTAAGTATTTTTACCACGTCCAAAGTGGAGGTACATGTTTCTGTTAGAAATAAAAGAAATAAAAGATAACTGTCTCACGGGCTGGATTCTGCGGGGCCCGGCCCGCTGCGCTTGCGCGCGCTGGCAGGCGCGGGAACGATCCGCTTTGAAAAGCGACCGTGGATCTCGGATCCAACGGTGCTGGTGCATCGCCTACCTCACGCTCCTCTCTCCTACAGACCCGATAACCGGCGGCGAGAAAAAGCACGGGGAGCTCACCGTGGGGCTCGGGAGGGGGTGGCGCGGCTCGGGGAAGGCTGCTGGGGCGGTGGGGCACTGAGGGGAGGTGACGGTGGCAGCAGGCGTGACCGCACGCGGCGGAACGCGGCCGGCGTCCGCGGCGGCGTCCGTGGATGGCGGCGGCGCCTCCGGGGGTTAGCGGGCACGGGGTGGTGTCCGGGAGGTTCAGGGAGGTGTGGGGGTTCGTACTGTGGCAGTGGGAGGGGCTGGAGTGGAGGGGTGCGAGCAGGGCACTGTCGTGGCCGTGGTGCTCACCCCTCGGGCTAGAACTCGAGCTAGGTTTGCTTAGGGCTAGGGCTTGGGTAGAAAACGACCAGGGGAGGTAGGAGGGAAAGTGAGAGGTGCAAGGAACACAAGGGCACGGCCCTGGTACTTATAGCCAAGGTTTGAACCTCAAGGGCAAAATGGGGAGCTCGGTGGGATGCCAACAATGGCATAGAGCAAACCCTAGGGTTTATGGTCATATCTAATTCATGCACTGGCTTGCCCTAATCATCTAGCATGTGTGTGCAGGTCTCAACCTGGCCAAAGGTGCAAGTGGCAACCAAAAATAGTCAATGGCATGGGCACCCACTTCTGCCACCTCATCTCCTCTTCTCTCTCTAATGAGTTCAGGCCTATGGCTTCTAGAAGGAACCCAATGCATTATTGGTCGAGTACGAATGCTGGTCAACACACTAGGCTTGGTTACACTTCCAAAAGATCAAGGGATCAAGAAGAAATCAAAGGTGCAAAAGTGTATCTACTATTGTTCACTGCCAAAATTCAGAAAATTCAGACTAAGGACTTAGAAATTTTCTAAGTGTTGAAAACAGACAGAAAGTTGAAAAAGTTGGGTTTGTTTTCAGTGCTGAAATGAGTCTCAAAATTTGTTTTCAAGGTATGGATTTGTTAACCATGTTATATACTTTCATAAACAACTTTTGAAAACAAATTTGGAATAAGTTAGGGCCATGAAAACATTTGAGGAAAAGGTATACTTCCTGTTTTTATCTGTTTCTCAAAAATGTCATTTTCTGCCTTAATTTTATACCACAAACACATCAAGCAAAAGATAGTTTTTATTTCTCCAAAAATAAAAGTGAGCTTATAGCTTTGTAGTATACATCTCAAGGATTAATTAAAAGCCAAGAAATCATAAAATAACAATTCAAAGCTTGGTGAAAACAATGGTAGAAAACCTGTATTTGGCTTTATTCTCAGACATTGTTTTCTAAAGGAAAGTTAAAAGAAAACTTTCATAGATCACTTTGGAAACTTGTTTTCTTGGATCCAACAAGGTTAGAAGTTTGTTTTAAGTTGCAAACCATAATGATCCAAGTCTTGGAATAAAAATCTCTCAAGTAATTTATAGGAAAAACATCAGGGCAAAACAAATAGGAATATTTTTCAGAAACATCAGTCATTGGTTTTTTGTCAAGAAACAAATCTTGAGTTGCAAATATGTTTTAGCACACAAGCATATGTTAGTTCAAACAATCATGTTGTTATAAAAAAAATTGTTGGCCCTAATTTTTGTCTTCTTGAGCATAGTCCAAGAGTCCAAAAACTGGGGTGTGACACGAACCCCCTTAGGTATTAAGTTGCAAGAAACAGATAATCGCATTAAGCAATGTGTGCAATGTAAGCAATGATTGTGCACGCGGGCACTCACACCGTTGTTTTCTCCCTAGTGGCAACATCACATACTCCCCCGTCACGTTTCTGTCACTCGAGCACAGGCGAAAAGGAGGCATGAACCCAACTATATAGAGCATAAATACTCCCTCTTGGAGTCACTAGCAACTATTTGGCCAGAGGAAACACTAGCAACAGAAAGCATGCAAGATCACAAATAACATATGAAATAAAGACTATAATCAAATTGGCATAAGTTCAGTATTTATCGGATCCCAGCAAACACAACACATAGAATTACATAAGAACAATCTCGATCATGTTAGGCAGCTCACGAGATCTAAACATTGAGGCATAGGAGGAGAAGACAACCATCTAGCGAGTGCTATGGACCCGTAGTCCAAGGATGAACTACTCACGCATCACTCCGGAGGCAGGATGGTGATGAAGAGGCCTCCGGTGATGATCTCCTCTCCGGCAGGGGAGACAACTTTAGAGCCCCCCTGATCTAGGGTTGACAACGACGGTGGCTGTGGAACTTTTCGGGGATTTTTTATCAGGTACCTAGGGTTTTCCTTCGGAGGGGAATAAATAGGCGAAAGAGCGACGTCGGTGGGCCACCAGGGTGGCCTCACCACCCCCAGGCGCAGCCAAGGGGGGTCGTGCCTAGCTATGGTGAGGCCCCCTGGTGCCCGTCTTCGACTACTCTTTGGACCTTTGGATGCTTCCGGGGAAAATAGGAACTTCGGGATTCGTGGGGTCCAATTCCGAGAATATTTCCAGAACAACTTTTCTGAAATAAAAAACAGCAGAAAACAAGGAACTGGCACTTGGCATCTTGTTAATAGGTTAGTCCCGGAAAACGTATAAAAATGCTATAAAGAAGGGAGAAAACATGTAGTAATTGGCATAATATCAACATGGAACATAAGAAATTATAGATACGTTGGAGACTTTTGAAGCATCCCCAAGCTTAGTTCCTACTCGTCCCCGAGTAGGTAAATGATAAAACAAAATAATTTCTGAGGTGACATGCTACCACACAATCTTGATCATAATATGTAAAACAAAGCATGTAAACTACGATCAAATGAACTAAAGCTGTGATCTATATTTGATATCAACAAGTAATGCATAAACAAATAAGAAGAAAGAAGCAAAACTTTTAATGAATTAATACTAAGACTATCAACCGTGCAAAGTTTATTAGAGATGATTTAAGCTTTCAAGAACAACAATATCATGCATGTCAAACAATCTTCATAACCTCTGTTAGGATCAAGTGAAGCTTTCCACACGATGCTTAAATCTTAATCTATTTGCGCACTAAAAACAAGCAAGTGTCCTGTGTTGGTCCCTGGCACTGGGATGTTATGCCAAAGAGAACATTATGGGGGGTTTGGAAGGTCAATGGAAGAAAGCCTCACAAAGCTGAAAGTGGTCATTAGACAAGAGAAAGTCTTACAACCGAAGCTATGCAAGGAGTAGGGATTTCCACACAATGGATGCACATAGAGCTATAAGTGTATGAAAGCTCTCCAATGGAACTAGTGGGTTGCATCTAACTTTATTGCTCACAAAGACCTAGAGCTCATTTGAGGAGGCTCATCATTGGAATATACAAGCCAAGTTCTATATTGTAAAATTCCCCACAAAGTTCTGAATGAATGATAATATGAAAACTTTCTCCAAACTGAAGCATTGGTGCTAAACATGAAGCACAAGTGTGGTATAAAGGATAGTGATGCGCCCCCTCTCTCTTTATTCTCTCTTTGGCCCTTCTTCTTTTTTCTTTTTGGGCTTTTTCATTTTTTTTGTACATCCTCACCGGTAGGGGCAACATCCTATATTACAATGAATAATCACACTTTTAGTACTCATAACTCATAATGGAATATCTCTGATGTATCCAACTGCATGCTCCTGCCAGTGTAGCAGTATGCATAAATAACCATGAAGCTCATCATCAAGTAACATAATGGAGGTGGATGTTGTGCAGCAATATATCTCGGAATGGCTATGGAAATGCCATGATAGGTAGGTATGGTGGCTTTTTTGAGGAAGAATATATGGGCTTATGTGTAGGAGAACAAAGTCCTCCCACGGGATTTGGATGCACTGGCAAAGTTTGCACCAACTCTCAATATGAGAAAGGGCAATGCACAATACCTAAGAGGCTAGAAAATATGGATGGTGGAAGTGCTAGGAAACACAACATAGAGTCACGAGTTAAAAGGTTGCAGCAAGAAAATTATCTTTACAAGGCACAATGCAAATCACTCCAAGAGGGTCCATGGCAGTGACAAGTCACTGTTAGATACCCCAACCATAGCGCGTAACAAAAGGCCAATCAGAAATGTATCACTCGTAGCAATCATATACCATTGTTTCTATCAGCTGGTAATTTTAAGTGTGGAACAGTTTCAAGTTTCTTAGAACAACCATTAAAATTTTCTACTTACTAGTCCTTCCCGTTTATCCATTAAGCAAATTAACATCTCAAAACAACAACAATGATTCAAGTGAAGCTGATTAGTGGTCTACAAGACCATGCAAATTTTTCCACTATGCCAACTACCACATAAGAATTTCTATTCTCAACCAAGCACATATATATGACAACAAAAACTCTCTCTAAGCATATATCAATGAAAACTAGAGAGTACTAACAGCTCTAAATAAGAGATGAATGCAAAACAGGAGCTAAATAAATGTAGCAGCGAGACAAAGATTAAGAATACAAAGTATTCCCATGAAAAAGCGGAGCGTGTCACTATCCAATAGAAGAATGCTGGGGTTCAACCAAGCTTATTGCAAAAATAAAAACAAACTGAAAGCAAAAATAAAACACGCTCCAAGTAAAGCACATAAGATGTGACCGAATAAAAATATAGTTTCACTAGAATTGACCTGATAATTTCTCGATGAAGAAGGGGATGCCTTGGGCATCCCCAAGCTTAGACGCTTGAGTCTTCTTGGAATTTGCTGGGATGTACCTCCGGGGCATCCCCAAGCTTAGGCTCTTCACTCTTCTTGATCACGTCATACCATCCTCTTCTGTTGACCCTTGAAAACTTCCTTCACACCAAACTTCTCACAATCTTCATTAGCAACGTTAGTGCAATCGAAATAATAAATTCACATGGTTCAGTTTCAACACAATAATAACACTCATAAACACATTAGATACTGTCACAACTTCTTTTAAAACTCTTTTTCTCAAAAGAACACCAAAAGAAGGAGATAAAGATGCAAATGCAATTATTGGCAGAAATCTGTCAAAACAGGACAGTAGGTAAGATTTTTTAGAAAATATTATCTTGCTTAAATAAAAAAAGTTTTCAACTAAGAAAAGTTGAATATATAGGCCAGGATTACGCACAAAAAAACTCAGGCTATTTTGATTTTTCTGTGATTTTATACGAATTTAACAGTGGATAGCAGAAATTTGTTTCCTGCGCAGAAATCTGAACTAGTCTCAACTTCCCACTAGGGGATTTACTTGGCTCAACAAAGACACAAAATAAAAGATACAGCGGGGTTGCTACGGAAATAGAAAACAACCAGGTTCAAAGCACACAGAAAGAAATGACGGAAAACGGGTTGAAAATGGAGAAATAAAACGGGTTGTCTCCCGGTAGCGCTTTTCTTTAACGCCTTTCAGCTAGGCATAGAAAGCAACCCAAGTATTTTCAGTGAAGAAGCATAAAAATTAAGGTTAGAAATATCCTCAACAATGAATTGTATTTCATCTATAAAAGATTTAGATGTCCCTTTATCAGCACTTTTAGGCACACTACTTTCATCAAATGGGTTTGCAGGAACAATCCAATCAAAATTCTTTTCTAGAGCTTCGTGCACTCCTACCAATTTAAAGGGTATTGGTATTTTAATTTCCTTATAATTGGCTTTACCCGGTGTGCTATTAACATCTACACATGATCCTAACATCTCAAATCGGTTAAAAACTTTTCTATCCTCACTGGCAACACCACCAAATTCTTCAAACAAAGTTTCTAGAATAAACCCTCTTTTTTCACTATCCTTAATGTTATCAAGGTTGAGGAACATTTGTTGTATTATGGGATTAAGGTTAACAAACCTAGCTTCCAGCATACGAACTAGAGATGCTGCAACGGTTTCATAATGTGGAGCAAGTTCAGCTAAGGATCTATCCTCAAATTCTTTGTGCTTACTAACATAATTAAAGAACTTTCTGATGCTCGTGATACACACGGTTGTTGGGAGACCCCAAGAGGAGGGTATGATCAACACAACGGTAGGTATTTCCCCTTAATTAGAAACCAAGGTTATCAATCCAGTAGGAGAAAGAGGACCTTCAGAAGGTTGATGACACTAACGGTGGTGTTGGCGCTTCACCGGTGTCAGCAACAACGTGGAACCTGCACACAACACAACCAAAATACTTTTCTCCAACGGTACAGTTAGGTTGTCAACCGGTCTTGCTGAAAGCAAAGATTAGACGTATAGTGAGGAAAACAGTGTATGCTTGCAGAAAGTAAAAAAAGCAGGAAATTGTTGTGGTTTGTTTAACAGTGTGGAAAAATGGACCAGGGTTCATAGTTTCACTAGTGGTGTCTCTCCATAAAAGATAGCATGCTGGGTGAACAAACTACAGCTGGGCAATTGACAAATAGAGGTTGCACCGTAGTCCACAATATGACATGAAGATTACTATGCTATTTAGTGCGGGCATTACAACAAGATACATAGGCCGACATCCATCTGCATCTATGACTAAGAATCCACCCTCAGGTTATCATCCGAACCCCCTCAGGTATTAAGTTGCAAGCAACATATAATTGCATTAAACAAAGTGTGTAATGTAAGAAATGATTATGCACGCGGGCACTCTCACCGATGTTTTCTCTCTAAGGGCAACAACACATCCTCCCCCTTCACGTTTCTGTCACTCGAGCAAGGCAACAAGGAGGCATGATCCCACTATCGAGCATAAATACTCCCTCTTGGAGTCACTAGCAACTACTTGGCCAGAATAACCACTAGCAACGGAGATCATGCAAGATCACAAATAACATATGCTAATAAAGACTGTAATCAACTTGGCATAAGGTTAATATTCATCGGATCCGAGCAAACACAGCACAGAGAATTACATAAGATCAATCTCGATCAAGATAGGCAGCTCACGAGATCTAAACATGGAGGCATATGAGGAGAAGACAACCATCTAGATACATCTACGAACCCGTAGTCCAAGGATGAACGACTAACATATTACTCCGGAGGCAGGCATGGTGATGTAGAAGCCTCCGGTGATGATCTCCTCTCCGGCAGGGTGCCGGAAACAGCTTCAGAACCCCACTGATCTGGGGTTGACGGTGATGGCGGCTGCGGAACGTTTTCGGGAATTTTGATCAGGTGTTTAGGGTTTTCCATCCAGGGGCTTAAATATGCGAAAGGGAAAATGCGGTGGCGCCCCAGGGGGCTCACACCTATAGTTGGCGCGACCAGGGGGCCGTGCCACCCTATGGTGTGGCCCCCCTGCTACCCCTCTCCGGCTCCTCTTCAGTCTTCTGGATGCTTCCGGGGAAAATAGGACTTCCGGGCTTCGAATTTTCCAATTCCGAAAATATTTCCAGAACAACTTTTCTGAAAATAAAAAACAGCAGAAAACAGGGAACTGGCTCTGTGGCATCTTGTTAATAGGTTCGTCCGGAAAATCGATAAAAATGACATAGAGAAGGGAGAAAACATGTAGCAATTGGCATAATATGATCATGGAGCATCATAAATTAGGGATACGTTTATGACGTATCACTCTCCAATATTATCTTTCCCAATTATATCACCGCTACCCTATGGTACGTCTTTCAAGGTAAACTTGGAGAATCATGATTAGAGATTAAACTAAGAGCAGAAAAGCAAAAATAACAGCTATAATCAACTTTGCATAAGCTATGAAGAGCAGAAAAGCATCACTAACTATGCTTTGCAGCAATTTATGGAGGACCATGAACGTGAGGACTTTATGGAAGAGAGAAATGATATTTACAATATTCTTCTTCGTCAACCAGTGATGCTGAAACGCAATTTACCTGTGGAAGATTTGGGTACCACATTACCACCCAAGGAGGACCCTGTTTTCGATTTAAAACCTTTACCTAATGATCTTAAATATGGTTATATTGATGAGAAGAAAAGATATCATGCTATTATTAATTCTAAACTTTCAGGTGAAGAAGAGGAAAGATTATTAGGAATATTGAAGAAAAACCGTGGAGCTATTGGATATACTCTTGATGATTTGAAAGGGATTTCCCCCACTATATATCAGCATGTATTAATACTGAACCAGATACAAAGCCAGTAGTTGAACATCAACGTAGTTTAATTCCTAAGATGAAGGAAGCGGTAAGAAATGAGGTATTAAAACTTCTTGATACTGGTATTATTTTTCCTATTGCTGATAGTAGATGGGTAAGCCCTGTGCATTGTGTCCCCAAGAAGGAAGGAATGACTGTTGTGCCTAATGAAAATAATGAGCTTATTCCTCAAAGAGTAGAAGTTGGTTATAGAATATGCATTGATTTTAGGAAAGTTAACAAGGTTACTAAGAAAGATTATTATCCTTTACCTTTTATGGATCAAATGCTAGAAAGGTTGTCTAAGAAAACGCATTTTTGCTTTCTTGATGGTTATTCTAGGTTTTCTCAAATTGTTGTTGGGAAACAAGATCAAGAGAAAACAACCTTTACTTGTCCTTATGGAACTTATGCTTATAGACGTATGCCTTTTGGTTTGTGTAATGCTCATGCTACGTTTCAAAGATGCATGTCTAGTGTTTTTCATGGTTTTTGTGAAGAAATTGTGGAAGTATTCATGGACGATTTCTCCGTCTATGGAACTTGTTTTGATAACTGCTTGCACAATCTTGATAAAGTTTTGAAGATATGTGAGGAAACTAATCTTGTTCTTAATTGGAGAAATGCCACTTTATGGTGAGTGAAGGAATTGTTCTTGGACATAAAATTTCTGAAAGAGGTATTGAAGTTGACAGAGCTAAAGTGGAAGCAATAGAGAAAATGCCCTATCCCAGGGATGTTAAAGGTATTCGTAGTGTTCTTGGTCATGCGGGTTTTTATATGAGGTTTATTAAAGATTTCTCTAAAATATCAAAGCCTCTTACTAATTTTCTTAAAAAATATGTACCTTTTGTTTTTGATGATGATTGCAAGGAAGATTTGAAAATTTAACGGAGGCTTTAACTACTGCTCCTATTCTTCAACCACCTGATTGAAATTTGCCTTTTGAAATCATGTATGATGCTAGTGATTTTGCTGTAGGTGTTGTTCTTGGACAGCGAGTAGATAATAAATTGAATGTTATTCATTATGCTAGTAAGACTCTTGATGCTCCTCAAAAGAATTATGCTACCGCTAAAAAAGAGTTCTTAGCTGTAGTTTTTGCTTGTGAAAAATTTAGACCTTATATTGTTGATTCAAAAGTCACTATTCATATAGATCATGCTTCTATTAGATATCTTATGTAAAATAAAGATGCTAAGCCTAGGCTTATTAGATGGGTGCTGCTTTTACAAGAGTTTGATTTGCATATTGTGGATAGGCAGGGTGCTGAAAATCATGTTGCTGAAAACTTGTCTAGATTGGAAAACATTGGTTATGACTCTATTCCTGTTAATGATAGTTTTCCAAATGAACAACTAGCTGCAATAAAAGTAAGCTCATGAGATAGTCCATGGTATGCAAATTATGCTAACTTTATTATTTCCAAGTATTTGCCTCCAACATTTACAGCTCAACAAAGAAGGAAATTATTTTACGATTTGAGGCATTATTTTTGGGATGACCCACACTTATATAAAGAAGGAGTAGATGGTATCATGATAAGATATGTTCCAGAACATGAACAACAAGAGATATTGAGAAAGTGCCATGGAAGTGCTTATGGAGGACATCATGCTGGAGATAGAACCGCCCAGAAGTATCTACAATCACGTTTCTAATTGCCTACTCTCTTTAAGGATGCACGAAAGTTTGTTTTATCTTGTGATGAATGCCAAAGAGTTGGTTATATTTCTAGACGTAATGAAATGCCTATGAATCATTCTCTTGTTATTGAACCTTCGATTGTTGGGGAGTTGAATTTATGGGTATGTTTCCTCCTTCGAATGGTTACACTCATATTCTTGTTGTTGTTGTTGATTATGTTACTAAATGGGTAGAAGCTATACCTACAAAGAGTGATGTGTAACATCCCAAGTATGAAAAATAGCCATTAGAATGTTTGCTCTCTGTTATTTTATGTTTTGCATCATGGCATCATGTTCATTGCATTTGTTTTGCTTGTTTTCCTTTTGTTTTCCAACTGTTTTCATTTGTTTTCCTTTGTTTTCTATTTGAATTTCAAACCAAAATTCAAACCTTTTGTTTCATCCTTGTGATGTTACAATTTCCAAAATGATATTTCAAATCAAAACAATCATCTGTTTCCATTAAAGTTATGATTCCAAAAAACTGTTGTTTTGTTTCTATCAAAATTCATTTAATACCAAACCCTTTTCAAATTCAATTAATTTCCAAAACATCAACCCTTTTGGAAAATTATGAAAATGACAAAACCCTTTCATCATTTGTTTCCATTAAACTAAGGTTCAAACTAATTAAATTGTTGCTTTCAATATTTCACTTAATACCCAAAATTCATTTAAATTGCATTCCAATTCATTTAATTTTCCAAACAACAACCATTTGAATCAATGAAACAAAACACTCCAATCAATTTGCTTCAAAATAACTTGAGGGCCCAAAAACCAATTATATGATTCTTTTTAATAATAACTCACTTAATCTCAAATTATTCCAAATCTCAATCAAATTACAAATAGTATTTATATTTGAACTTTTTGTAAAATAAAACTTGGCAAGTGGTTGATGTTAACCTAAATAGCTATAACAAAAATTTTCCCTAAAATGTTCTACCCCAAATCTATCTCCTTTTCTTCCTATTACATTTCAGCAAAAAAAAAGAAACAAAGAAAAATAATAAAGCTAACAGCAAGGAGAGAGAGACAACAGGCCCTTTTCCCTTTTCCCTCGGCCCATCTAGTGGCCAGCCCACCCTTTTGGCCCATACCCCTTCCCCCCTTGTCTTCTTCCTCCCTGTACGGCTGTACATCCAGAGGGAACACGTCGACAAGGAGGAGCAGGCAACGGCCACCACTCCTCCACCCCTCCCTTTAAGACCTCCTCCTCGATCCCTAACCCTAACCCTAGTGCTTTTCTTCCTCCTTCTTCCCTCTCCCCGCCTCCATCTTCCTCCATCTCCCCACCACTGCTCTCTCCTCTCTCTGCAACTCATTGTACCTGTACACCACAAACTGAACCGAATTTTTCCTCCACTCCCGCCGGCGATCGCCGCCCCTCCGAGGCACCCCCGCCGTGGCTAGGTGCGGGAATGGAACCGCCACGGTTCCCTCTCCCTCGCCATGCCCTCGGTTGCCCCCGAGGAGCTTCATGTCGCCGCTGCCGTCCGCTCCAGTCGCCGGCCACTCCCTCTGCTGTCCGCCCCGACCCCCTGCGCCTCCATCTGCTCGAGGCCCGCTCGGTGAGCGCTCCCCTCCCCTCGCCTCACCTCCCTCTCCCTTCCCTTCTCTCCCCACACCGCGCACGGCGCCCACACCGTCGAGGCGCAGCAGCAGAGATCGCTGCCGGCGACCATCCCCGTTGCTGTCCGCCCATGTTCAGTACGTGCAGGAAATTTTTTAGTACACAGCGCACCAACACCTCAACCTTCCCCGTTTTCCCTCTCTGTCAACGAATCGACTGCTACCGCAGTGGCAGTGACCGCAGCGCGCGCAGCGGGAGGTCCCGGGATCGAGTCCCAGCCCCACTCTTTTTATGCTCCTTTATTCGTTTTGATTCAGTTAAGCCCGCAGCCTGAACCATAACCCCCCCGATCTGCCCTTCCTATCACCAAACAGCACACCAGCCCACTGGTTAGCAGCACCCAACTCACAGCAGGAGGTGGGGGGTTCGAGTCCCCCCTCTCCCAAATAAAACCAACTTTTATTTTTGCATTGTTTTGGCACAGAAACTTCCAGGAAATCACAACCAAGTCCCTGTATAATTCTTTCTAAATCCCTGCAATTTATTTTCCAAGTCCCTAGTGAATTAAAAATGGCAGATTTGCACCTTAACTTGTAAAATGCATAAATAATTCATCCCAACTCCAAATTCAACATTTTTAATATGTTTTCTGTACCAAATTGAATGTTCTATCAAAATATAAAATTTGTTTACTGTTTTGAATATTTTAAATTGGTGCAATATTTGAAATCTTGTTTAATTCACTTAATTTTGCAAAATTCATAACTTGGGCATAAAAATTCCAAATTCCACAAACTAAATATGTTTTACAATCAACTTTTCATGTACTTTCCAAATATAAATTTTTTTTGCTGTTTTGAATAATTTAAATTGCTGAAAACAACTGTTTCTTAATTATTGCATTTAAAATTGCCAAAATAATAACTTGCTCATTTTAAATCCAATTTCAACAAATAAAATATGTTTTCCATGCAAAATTAAACCACCTTTTCAAATATAAAATTTGTTCCATGTTTTGAATAATTAAAATTGGTTAAATGATTTAAACATTGTTTACATCATTTAATATTGTTAAATTCATAACTTGATCAAAACAAATTCTTTTGGGACATATAAAATATGTTTTCAAACCACAAAAGTATAAGATTTTCAAATATGAATCTCACTTAATGTTTTGAACAAATAAAAATTCAAATAAGTTCATGTTTGAATTAAATTCATTTAATTCTTGCTTAAACTTGTTTAATTCATAAATAATTTATTTGAAATCCTTTTTCAACAAGTGAAACATGTAATCCACCTAAAATTTGGTGTTCTTTTCAAATATGAACTTTTTTATCTATTTTGAACAATTTAACTTGCTGAAAACAACAAATGCTGGTGTGACACCTTTAAGAAACCAAAATTTCTTAACTTAATAAATGAATTTCCAAACTTGGTTAGACCTTATTTCCATTTGATTCTATTGTTGTTATTTTTCTGTTTTCCTCATCCATGCATCATGCTAATCCACCTTCATCTATTGGTTAGTTGTAAAACAATTGTTTCAACCATAATTCATGGGCTTTTCATATGCAATCCAATTGCATGTGGGTCCATTTAATCATGTTGTTATCTTGTCAACTAGTTTATTTTGTTGCATCGATTAAATGGTCATGCATCATCCCATGTTTGTGCACTATGCCATGATATTGATTGTTTGTTCTCTGCGTTGTTTGTTTGCTTCTTCTCGGATATACGACGATGTTGAGACCGACGATACTTACGACACCCCTACTAAGGATCTAGCTCAGTACCAGGCTGCTGAGTTTGCAGGCAAGTATTCACTCACATGAACCATTGTGTTCCTTTCAACATTGGATACCGATACTTTCCATTGTCTATTCTGCTAGCCCTATGAATTGTTGCTTCTGTTCGAACCTATCACATGTATCCTTTAACCCTGATATTGCCTCACCTCCACTCCCATAACCCCGTTGTTTGAGCCCGTGTCTTACCAGCATGCTTAGGGTTGTTTTGCTCGAGTCTGTTACCTGTTACTTTCTGTTACTATTTCATTATGTTCTGGGGCTCGATGTTAAGCAACAACCTGTTAATTTTGTGGTAATAATAACTTGCTGATAAGGCACCGGCAGGAGGCCCGGCGTGGTTTTGAGGCCTGCTAGTGTCGACCCTAATAGGAAACGGGTCTTGTCTACTGATCCATGATAAGCGCACTAACCGCATGTGGGAAGCGAGTATGGGCGCCCCCCTCAATTTGATTCGATTCGCATCTCGTCCAAATTGCCACACTTAGTTCGGGCTTTCCATTTGATGCATGCATGTGCAGGTGCGAACCCTTGGCGCCAGGGTGGAACTTCTGTAGTCGGCATTTAGGGCGGCGTGGTCTTAGAGTGCTATGAGGGTCCCCTTTTCTTCGTGGGGCTCGATTAGCCGCGCACGCACAGCATGTGGTTCTTTGGGCTTGATGCGAAGAAGAGTTGAGTTGTGTAGAGTGCCCCGCTTGGTGGGAGGCATCCCATCTGGCGGGTTATTGTTGCGTGTACGGCCAAATTGGTGCAACCCTGCAGGGATAAATCTTCTCGAGAAGCCGTGTTTTCCGCGGTTATGGATTACTTGGTGAAAGTACTGGCTAACAAGTACTCAGGACAACTTACACCTAACTAATGGTAACTTGACTAGTAATAGGCTTATTGACACAACAACCTGAACCATCACTAATCCTACTGTGTGAGTTATCCTCGGATTGCTTCTTTGGATAAGGGGCGAGATCCAGGATGGGTTTGTTTGAAGTTAGTTGATAGGTTGGTTACGATACGCTATCTTATCCCCTTTCTGATAGCCGGAAGTTGTAGTATGTTCTGTAGTTGGTTAGTGCAGCCAGTTGCAGCATCTTTTATATCCCCTCTCTTCCGTTGAACCCAAAGCATCTGTGCTTGGTGTTGACGGGTTACACTTTGGTGACTGTGAGTCTTGCTTTCCAGTACGTTTATGTACTGACCCCTTTGGGGCTGTGGCTTCCGCAGACTACATTTCCGAGGATCTACATGGTGGCTACTACGTGGAGTATGACGAGGCTGCTGACGAGTAGATAGCGGACCCGGGCAGGATCCGAGACTTCATGGATGGGCTCCGTCTTTTCGTTTCCGGCCTCTTAGGCCTATTTGGATCTTGTCTGTACTCAGACATGTTGAATGCTTCCGCTGTGATGTAATGATGATATGTTGGGACATGTGTCCTCTAAATGATTGTATTTGCTATCTCTGCTCCAGTGAGAGCTATTTGCAACTTATTTCAATCTTTTGTGTCATAGAGATCTGTTGTGATATCACTTGTTCCAATGCCGTTGACGTACCATGTGTGTATGTTTTGAAGTACGTCAACGGAAGTATCTGGATTTCTACGGGATGGTTTGCGCAGACGATGAATAGTAAGAGAATGGTTGTCACACATTTACGTGTTGGCCTGCTCATATTGAGATGCGGGCGCCGGTATGCCCCGTAAGCCATTTCTCTACTGTTTAGCGGACTGTGAGTATCCCCTAGAAGTCCGGGTGCGACAAATGGTATCAGAGCCTGTCTGCCTGTAGGATCCCTTTTTACTGGTCGCAGTTGAGTCTAGAAACTATTTTGTAGCTATATAGGAAAAATGAAACGTGAGAGTAGGAATTCTGCCATTTTATTTCTTTCCCCACCCACCCACCCTTTTCTGGTAAGGAAGTGCAACGTTTTTTCCCTTCTCATCTAAACTTTCAAGTTAGGATTTCACGAATTCTGGTTTCTCTAGGATGGTTATATCTACTAGACCATAGGAATGGAGGTGGTTGTGACATGATTTATCATGTTGCCTACTCATGATTGAGAACGGAGGCGTGTAAGCCCCGGAAGCAGATCCTCTATTCCTTAAGCAGTAGATATTGATCCTTTAGAAGCCCGGATGGGTTTTCCGTAGTACCTCAGGGGTGTTTTGTTCTCGTTTTCCCCGATGTTGATATCCTGTTCTTCTCAACATCCTTTTCATCCGTTGAAATCTTGTTGTTGTTTTCCATTTCAGTTCTTCTACCGGCTACTAATCAAAACTTCCCAAATATCAAGTCTATCTGGCCAGAAATGTTGTTGTTGTTTCGAAAACTACCAGGCTATGAGAGCTTGCATTCCTATCACCTGCGGTTGTTTCGAGGAAGCATTAATGAAGCACCACATTCCAGATCGTCTATTCTACAAATGAATCAAAGTCTATCCAGCTATACACCCTCAATGCAAAACCTCTCCCTTTACTTGAAAATGTTCCGATGGTTTCCAAATTCCCTGACGTCTTTCCAAAAGAGTTGCCAGGATTACCTATCATTTTGAACTTCCAGAAAAACTATCCAAGGTGCACGATGTGTTTCACGTGTCACAGCTCAAGAGGATCTTCCCAAGAAGTATCCGGACCTTTTCTTTTTTCAGTAGGAATCTCGGGGCGCGATTCCTTCAAGGGGGGGCGTTTTCTAACATCCCAAGTATGAAAAATAGCCATTAGAATGTTTGCTCTCTATTATTTTATGTTTTGCATCATGGCATCATGTTCATTGCATTTGTTTTGCTTGTTTTCCTTTTGTTTTCCAACTGTTTTCATTTGTTTTCCTTTGTTTTCTATTTGAATTTCAAACCAAAATTCAAACCTTTTGTTTCATCCTTGTGATGTTACAATTTCCAAAATGATATTTCAAATCAAAACAATCATATGTTTCCATTAAAGTTGTGATTCCAAAAAACTGTTGTTTTGTTTCTATCAAAATTCATTTAATACCAAACCCTTTTCAAATTCAATTAATTTCCAAAACAGCAACCCTTTTGGAAAATTATGAAAATGACAAAACCCTTTCATCATTTGTTTCCATTAAACTAAGGTTCAAACTAATTAAATTGTTGCTTTCAATATTTCACTTAATACCCAAAATTCATTTAAATTGCATTCCAATTCATTTAATTTTCCAAACAACAACCATTTGAATCAATGAAACAAAACACTCCAATCAATTTGCTTCAAAATAACTTGAGGGCCCAAAAACCAATTATATGATTCTTTTTAATAATAACTCACTTAATCTCAAATTATTCCAAATCTCAATCAAATTACAAATAGTATTTATATTTGAACTTTTTGTAAAATAAAACTTGGCAAGTGGTTGATGTTAACCTAAATAGCTATAACAAATTTTTTCCCTAAAATGTTCTACCCCAAATCTATCTCCTTTTCTTCCTATTACATTTCAGCAAAAAAAAAGAAACAAAGAAAAATAATAAAGCTAACAGCAGGGAGAGAGAGACAGCAGGCCCTTTTCCCTTTTCCCTCAGCCCATCTAGTGGCCAGCCCACCCTTTTGGCCCATACCCCTTCCCCCTTGTCTTCTTCCTCCCTGTACGGTTGTACATCCAGAGGGAACACGTCGACAAGGAGGAGCAGGCAACGGCCACCACTCCTCCACCCCTCCCTTTAAGACCTCCTCCTCGATCCCTAACACTAACCCTAGTGCTTTTCTTCCTCCTTCTTCCCTCTCCCCGCCTCCATCTTCCTCCATCTCCCCACCACTGCTCTCTCCTCTCTCTGCAACTCACTGTACCTGTACACCACAAACTGAACCGAATTTTTCCTCCACTCCCGCCGGCGATCGCCGCCCCTCCGAGGCACCCCCGCCGTGGCTAGGTGCGGGAATGGAACCGCCACGGTTCCCTCTCCCTCGCCATGCCCTCGGTTGCCCCCGAGGAGCTTCATGTCGCCGCCGCCGTCCGCTCCAGTCGCCGGCCACTCCCTCTGCTGTCCGCCCCGACCCCCTGCGCCTCCATCTGCTCGAGGCCCGCTCGGTGAGCGCTCCCCTCCCCTCACCTCACCTCCCTCTCCCTTCCCTTCTCTCCCCACACCGCGCACGGCGCCCACACCGTCGAGGCGCAGCAGCAGAGATCGCTGCCGGCAACCATCCCCGTTGCTGTCCGCCCATGTTCAGTACGTGCAGGAAAATTTTCAGTACACAGCGCACCAACACCTCAACCTTCCCCGTTTTCCCTCTCTGTCAACGAATCGACTGCTACCGCAGTGGCAGTGACCGCAGCGCGCGCAGCGGGAGGTCCCGGGATCGAGTCCCAGCCCCACCCTTTTTATGCTCCTTTATTCGTTTTGATTCAGTTAAGCCCGTAGCCTGAACCATAACCCCCCGATCTGCCCTTCCTATCACCAAACAGCACACCAGCCCACTGGTTAGCAGCACCCAACTCACAGCAGGAGGTGGGGGGTTCGAGTCCCCCCTCTCCCAAATAAAACCAACTTTTATTTTTGCATTGTTTTGGCACAGAAACTTCCAGGAAATCACAACCAAGTCCCTGTATAATTCTTTCTAAATCCCTGCAATTTATTTTCCAAGTCCCTAGTGAAATCATAACTTGGGCATAAAAATTCCAAATTCCACAAACTAAATATGTTTTACAATCAAATTTTCATGTACTTTCCAAATATAAATTTTGTTTGCTGTTTTGAATAATTTAAATTGCTGAAACCAACTGTTTCTTAATTATTGCATTTAAAATTGCCAAAATAATAACTTGCTCATTTTAAATCCAATTTCAACAAATAAAATATGTTTTCCATGCAAAATTAAACCACCTTTTCAAATATAAAATTTGTTCCATGTTTTGAATCATTAAAATTGGTTAAATGATTTAAACATTGTTTAAATCATTTAATATTGTTAAATTCATAACTTGATCAAAACAAATTCTTTTGGGACATATAAAATATGTTTTCAAACCACAAAAGTATAAGATTTTCAAATATGAATCTCACTTAATGTTTTGAACAAATAAAAATTCAAATAAGTTCATGTTTGAATTAAATTCATTTAATTCTTGCTTAAACTTGTTTAATTCATAAATAATTTATTTGAAATCCTTTTTCAACAAGTGAAACATGTAATCCACCTAAAATTTGGTGTTCTTTTCAAATATGAACTTTGTTATCTATTTTGAACAATTTAACTTGCTGAAAACAACAAATGCTGGTGTGACACCTTTCAGAAACCAAAATTTCTTAACTTAATAAATGAATTTCCAAACTTGGTTAGACCTTATTTCCATTTGATTCTATTGTTGTTATTTTTCTGTTTTCCTCATCCATGCATCATGCTAATCCACCTTCATCTATTGGTTAGTTGTAAAAAAATTGTTTCAACCATAATTCATGGGCTTCTCATATGCAATCCAATTGCATGTGGGTCCATTTAATCATGTTGTTATCTTGTCAACTAGTTTATTTTGTTGCATCAATTAAATGGTCATGCATCATCCCATGTTTGTGCACTATGCCATGATATTGATTGTTTGTTCTCTGCGTTGTTTGTTTGCTTCTTCTCGGATATACGATGACGTTGAGACCGACGATACTTACGACACCCCTACTAAGGATCTAGCTCAGTACCAGGCTGCTGAGTTTGCAGGCAAGTATTCACTCACATGAACCATTGTGTTCCTTTCAACATTGGATACTGATACTTTCCGTTGTCTATTCTGCTAGCCCTATGAATCGTTGCTTCTGTTCGAACCTATCACATGTATCCTTTAACCCTGATATTGCCTCACCTCCACTCCCATAACCCCGTTGTTTGAGCTCGTGTCTTACCAGCATGCTTAGGGTTGTTTTGCTCGAGTCTGTTACCCGTTACTTTCTGTTACTATTTCATTATGTTCTGGGGCTCGATGTTAAGCAACAACCTGTTAATTTTGAGGTAATAATAACTTGCTGATAAGGCACCGGCAGGAGGCCCGGCGTGGTTTTGAGGCCTGCTAGTGTCGACCCTAATAGGAAACGGGTCTTGTCTACTGATCCATGATGAGCGCACTAACCGCATGTGGGAAGCGAGTATGGGCGCCCCCCTCAATTTGATTCGATTCGCATCTCGTCCAAATCGCCACACTTAGTTCGGGCTTTCCATTTGATGCATGCATGTGCAGGTGCGAACCCTTGGCGCCAGGGTGGAACTTTTGTGGTCGGCATTTAGGGCGGCGTGGTCTTAGAGTGCTATGAGGGTCCCCTTTTCTTCTTGGGGCTCGATTAGCCGCGCACGCACAGCATGTGGTTCTTTGGGCTTGATGCGAAGAAGAGTTGAGTTGTGTAGAGTGCCCCGCTTGGTGGGAGGCATCCCATCTGGCGGGTTATTCTTGCGTGTACGGCCAAATTGGTGCAACCCTGCAGGGATAAATCTTCTCGAGAAGCCGTGTTTTCCGCGGTTATGGATTACTTGGTGAAAGTACTGGCTAACAAGTACTCAGGACAACTTACACCTAACTAATGGTAACTTGACTAGTAATAGGCTTATTGACACAACAACCTGAACCATCACTAATACTAGTGTGTGAGTTATCCTCGGATTGCTTCTTTGGATAAGGGGCGAGATCCAGGATGGGTTTGTTTGAAGTTAGTTGATAGGTTGGTTACGATACGCTATCTTATCCCCTTTCTGATAGCCGGAAGTTGTAGTATGTTCTGTAGTTGGTTAGTGCAGCCAGTTGCAGCATCTTTTATATCCCCTCTCTTCCGTTGAACCCAAAGCATCTGTGCTTGGTGTTGACGGGTTACACTTTGGTGACTGTGAGTCTTGCTTGCCAGTACGTTTATGTACTGACACCTTTGGGGCTGTGGCTTCCGCAGACTACGATTCCGAGGATCTACATGGTGGCTACTACGTGGAGTATGACGAGGCTGCTGACGAGTAGATAGCGGAGCCGGGCAGGATCTAAGACTTCGTGGATGGGCTCCGTCTTTTCGTTTCCGGCCTCTTAGGCCTATTTGGATCTTGTCTGTACTCAGACATGTTGAATGCTTCCGCTGTGATGTAATGATGATATGTTGGGACATGTGTCCTCTGAATGATTGTATTTGCTATCTCTGCTCCAGTGAGAGCTATTTGCAACTTATTTCAATCTTTTGTGTCGTAGAGATCTGTTGTGATATCACTTGTTCCAATGCCGTTGACGTACCATGTGTGTATGTTTTGAAGTACGTCAACGGAAGTATCTGGATTTCTACGGGATGGTTTCCGCAGACGATGAATAGTAAGAGAATGGTTGTCACACGTTTACGTGTTGGCCTGCTCATATTGAGATGCGGGTGCCGGTATGCCCCGTAAGCCATTTCTCTACTGTTTAGCGGGCTGTGAGTATCCCCTAGAAGTCCGGGTGCGACATGATGATGGTGATACCTCTTTAAAAATGCTTAAAGATGATATTTTCCCTAGGTTTGGTGTGCCTAGATATCTTATGACGGATGGAGGTTCTCACTTTATTCATGGTGGTTTTAGAAAAACCCTTGCTAAATATGATGATAATCATAGAATTGTCTCAACTTATCATCCTCAAACCAGTGGGGAAGTAGAATTATCAAATAGAGAAATTAAATCTATCTTGCAAAAGACTGTTAATAAATCTAGGAAAAATTGGTCTGATAAGTTCAATGATGCTTTATGGGCTTATAGAACTGCTTTTAAAAATCCTACGGGTATGTCTCCTTATATAATGGTTTATGGAAAAGCTTGTCACTCGCCTTTAGAATTAGAAAACAAAGCTTATTAGGCAGTGAAAAAACTTAATAAAGATTTTTAAGTTGTTGGTAAGAAAAGAATGCTTGATTTGAGGTCTCTAGATGAATGGAGAAGTGAAGCTTATGAAAATTCTAGACTCTTTAAAGAGAAATTTAAACAATGGCATGATAGGAGAATTCTTAATAGAGAGTTTCATGTTGGTGAGAAAGTTCTATTGTATAGGTCCCGTCTCAGATTTTTTGGAGGAAAATTACTCTCAAGATGGGAAGGACCTTATGTTATCGAAGATGTGTATCGTTCGGGTGCAATCAAAATTGCTTCCATTAAAGATAACACTACACAAGTGGTGAATGGTCAAAGACTCAAACATTATATTCCGGAGATTCTTATGATGAAGATGTCGATATTATTTAAGTGGTGACTCTGGAGAAGTTTATTAAAGAGAAGATTCCAGAAACAGCCGAGTCCGTTTTGGAATAGGTAAAAATTATGTTCAGAAAAGGTTCGCGTATTACATTCCAACTTATAATTTTGTCATCTATGGAAAATATGAAAAATATTGAGCCGAAGAAGGGTAAGAGGCGGTGCCCGAGGGCACCACACCACCTGGGGGTGCGGGTCCACCCCTGTCCATGCCACCCTATGATGTGGAGGCCCCCGGAGCCCCTCTTTGACCCGTTTTCGCACGGCACCTTCCTTTTGTTACGTTTACTTTTGCTATATAATCCCCCGGATCCCCCGAGGTCCGATATCGTTTTCACGTCGTGTTTCTGTTTCGACCTGTTTCTGCGAGGATCGTTTTCAGTTTTAGAAGCACCATGGTCTCCGCCAACAACAACAAGGGGAAGGAGCCTATGGAAGATAATCTCCAAGGCCCGAAGTTGGAGGAGAAGATCGACAGTGAAGCTGAAGAAGACTTGCGTGTGTACCCACGCACCACCGTCGCAAGCATTGGAGTGCTAGAAAAACCCTTCAAGCAAACGTGAAGGATGAGCACTAGAGGGAAGGCCCCACATCAATGTTTAGCTTCAAGGGCATCACTTCCAGGCATCAAAAACCCTTTCCATACCTTAATCGAAGAATCAATTCATCATTTGTATTGGCATCCCCTTGGCTTGTTCCAAGCTTGGGGGAGTGCCGCGGTATCACACCTTTATCTTTCACCTTTTCACCTTTTAATAGAACCATATCATGAGTAGAGAAGTTATCATATAGGATGGTTTGCAGTATGAAAGTACCTCTTCTTTACTTGGTTATCGATGTATCACTTGGTTTGAGTTGCCGTTATGGAATATTAATGAGAAGTTTCATCATTTACTTTCTACACTTTATTTTATTTGCAATCTTTGTTATATGGCTGATCCTGTTACTAGTATTGGTATCAATATTGGAGCATCAAGTTAATCTAGTTGGTTTTGACAAACTTAGCATTGGTCAGTAGCAACAATACTTTGAGGCTTAAGTAGAAGAGAGGGAGTTTCATGTAGATGTATTATTCCATGATCTTTCTTTCTTGTTGGCTCATAAGATTAGTATTCTCAAGTTAATATTGTTTGTACTTGCAAGGAAGATTGCATGATTGGCTCTATCATATGTATATTTGTTTGTTTCCCCTCAAATCTTATGCTTGCTACCCAGCCTTGCTAGCCAAAAACCTGTACTGAGAGGGAATGCTTCTCGTGCATCCAAACCTTGAGCCCTAAAACCATGCCATTTGTGTCCACCATACCTACCTGTATGTGGTATTTAACCGCCACTCCAAGTAAATTGCTTGTGTGCTACCTTTAAACCTTAAAAATTACACATGTTTTGTGCCCCTGTTTTAGCTCATGAGGACCCAAATAGAGAATTTTTATCTCACTTGTTGATTGGACTTCACAGACATGGACTAGTGGCTTCATCCGCTCACCCAATCGCTAGAAGAGCTGGCAGCGGGGTGCCCAGCCCCAAAACTTAATCACTACAAATTCTCTTCACTATTTTTGCCTATGATTTATCAGTCAAAGCATTATTGTGTAAAACAAAATAGAAGAGGCATGATCTGCTGATTTTAGTTAGCGTCCTTCAATGGGATCCTCTCTTGTAAGTTCTAGTTGGCTTGTGACGTACTCGATTTCTGTTTGCCATTCATTGACATAAACATAGACCACTCTCAAAAATTTGTTTTCAATACCTCTGTTTATGAAATGAAAAGCTCTAGCACATGAGTTAATCACTGCTTCCCTCTGTGAAGGGCCTATCTTTTACCTTTATATTGAGTTAGTAAACCTACTCCTTTATGTATTAAGCAAGCATTTGTGTTGTTATGATCCATCCATCTATATGTTGATTTACTCAATCATGTCCTTTATCCTTCCTTGTTTTGTACAAATGTTATTATCTGAATGAATATCACTTTGAAAGTTATCGATGGCTTCAAAGATACCGTTATGATTGAGCATGATAAACTATGCAATATAATCTCTAATATAAAGACTCTGATCGGAAGATAAGTACAGTCTGTTAATTGTTATCTGACCAAGAACGAAATTTTCCTTCACCAATTATGATTTCCTTTTTGCACCTTTATTGTGATTCCTTCTACTTTTTTCAAGTTAAATTATATGAGAGGAAGTTGTTGTCTAGAATGACTTGTGTATTGATAGATGTGATGCTTCGTGTCTGTATATTATTTATCGACACTTCACTCCATAAACATGTGGTTATGTTTACCGGGTTCAGTTTCGCATGGGGACAAGCGAGGTCTAAGCTTAGGTGGAGTTGATACGTCTATTTTGCATCAGTATTTTGTATTGTAATTTTCTGTTATTCCTCGATATATTTCATGTTATGATGCATTACTTATGTTATTTCATCTTATTTTGCATGTTTAATAATTATTGAAGAATAAACACTGGGACCAGAAAACTGATGGAAAAAGCACGGTCAAGATACCATATTTCAGAAGATCAGAAGAAGAAGGGGGCATCGGAGGAGTCTTAGAAGTCCAGAACAGGGAGCCAGCCAAGAGGAGACCCGGAGGGGGGCCACCAGGGGCCCACACCACTAGGGGCATGCCCCCCTTGGCTGCGCCATCTGGCCGCGTACTTTCACGTAAGTGATGATATTATGCCAATTGCTACATGTTTTCTCCCTTCTTTATGTCATCTTTATCGATTTTCCGGACTAACCTATTGACAAGATGCCACAGAGCCAGTTCCCTGTTTTCTACTGGTTTTAGTTTCAGAAAAGTTGTTCTGGAAATATTCTCGGAATTGGAAAATTCGAAGCCCGAAAGTCTTACAATTCCCGAAGGTTCCACGGAGTCCCAAAGAGACACGGAGGGGGGCCTCTGGGGGCCCACACCATAGGGTGGCGCCCCCTTGGCCGCGCCTGGGGTGGTGTGGGTCCCCCATGGCTCCATCTCCTTTTCCCTTTCGCCTATTTATTCCCCTCCGAAGGAAAACCCTAAGCACCTGATCAAAAATCCCCGGAAAGTTCCGCAACCGACCTCGTCGTGAAACGTAGACCAGGGGGGTTCCGAAGCTGTCTCCCAGCATCATGCCAGAGAGGAGATCATCACCGGAGGCCTCTTCATCACCATGCCTGCCTCCGGAGTGATGCGTGAGTAGTTCATCCTTGGACTACGGGTCCATAGCAGTAGCTAGATGGTTGTCTTCTCCTCCCATGCCTCATTGTTTAGATCTCGTGAGTTGCCTAACATGATCGAGATTGTTCTTATGTAATTCTATGTGTTGTGTTTGCTGGGATCCGATGAATATTGAACTTATGCCAAGTTGATTATAGTCTTTATTGCATATGTTATTTGTGATCTTGCATGCTTTCCGTTTCTAGTGGTTGCTCTGGCCAAGGAGTTGCTAGTGACTCCAAGAGGGAGTATTTATGCTCGATAGTTGGGTTCATGCCTCCTTTTCTCCTGTGCTCGAGTGACAGAAACGTGACGGGGGAGGATGTGCTGTTGCCACTAGGGAGAAAACAGCGGTCTGAGTGCCCGCGTGCACAATCATTGCTTACATTACACACATTTCTTAATGCGATTATGTGTTGTTTGCAACTTAATACCTAAGGGGGTTCGGATGATAACCCGAGGGTGGATTATTAGTCATAGATGCAGTTGGATTACGGTCTATGTATATTGTTGTAATGCCCGCACTAAATATCATAGTAGTCATCATTTCATGAATGTGCACTACGGTGCAACCTCTATTTGTCAATTGCCCAGCTGTAATTTGTTCACCCAACATGCTATCTTTTATGGAGAGACACCACTAGTGAGCCTATGAACCCCGGTCCATTTTTCTACACTGTTAAACAAACCACTACAATTCCATGTTTTCTTTACTTGCTGCAAGTATACACTATTTTCCACAGTATACGTCTAATCTTTCTTTTCAGCAAGACCGGTGAGATTGACAACCTCACTGTACCGTTAGGACAAAGTATTTTGGTTGTGTTTTGTGCAGGTTCCGCGTTGTTGCTGACACCGGTGAGGCGCCATCACCACCGTTAGTGGCATCAACCTTCCGAAGACCCTCTTTCTCCTACTGGATTGATAACCTTGGTTCTTAACTGAGGGAAATTCTTACCCCTGCACTCATCACACCCTCTTCTTGGGGTTCCCAACACACCATCTATAGCGACAAGAATTTCTGTAGGAAAGAATTTCTGACACTATCACAAGCAGCAGGAACCCTAAGCCTCACAGAATCATCGAGGAAATATTCCGCCGCTTCGGAAAACAACAGAGAGAGGAGAGCTCTCCGGCAGGGATAAATCTACCGGGGAAATTCCTCCCCGAAGAGGGAAAATCATCGCCATCGTCACCGTCATCACTCCGGGAATCATCAAGATCATAATCGTCATCATCATCATCACCAGCACCAGCACCATCATCGTCACCATCCATCTCCGTCCCGGCAGCTGCAACAATTAGGGTTCTAAATTGTTGTTTCCCACTAGATCTCTCTCCCGGTGTGGATTACTTGTTAGTAGTTGATGCTTACGAGATTTATCGATGTTTGCACTTTATGACCAGATTGTTATTCATCATTATATTACCTCTGATTATGATCCATATGATGTCTTGTGAGTGGTTCGTTTAGTTTTTGAGGACATGGGAGAAGTCAAGATGTTAGTAGTTGAATTATGTTGAAGTAATATCTAGTGGTTTGATATTTAAGTTGTGGTTTTATTCTTCTAGTGGTGTCATGTGAACGTCGACTACATGACACTTCACCTTTATGGGCCTAGGAGGATGCATTGTGTATTTGGCTAGTAATTGTGGGGTTGCCGGAGTGCCAGAAAACTATACCCCCGTTAGGAATCCGATGCATGCGGGAGTGTAGGATCCCAAAGTTTAAGTCTATGGTTAGATTTATCTTAATTACTTCTTGTATTTGTGGATGCTTGCGAGGGGTTTAATCACAAGTATGTATTAGTCCTAGTTGGGCGGTGCATTATCATAGGTTCACCAACACAACACCTATCAAAACAATAAATATTAATCAAATGTATGAAACGAAAGCGCTTGATGAAGCTCCCATGTGTCCTCAAGAACGTTTGGTAATATTAAGTAAAACAACCCGCTTATCCTTTGCTCTCAAAAGGCTTGGGCCACTCGCAGCAATTATTATTACTGTCTTTTATTTACTCGCACTTTATTTATCTTCTATATCAAAAACAACCAAAAAATTGTTTACTAGTTTTTACAGTGAATTCTCTATCCAACCTACTTGTCAACACCTTCTGCTCCTTGCTGGGTTCGACACTCTTATTTATCCAAATTACTACGATACACCACCTATACTTGTGGGTCATCAGCCCCTTGATATCCCACAAGTATAGGGGATCGTGTGTAGCCTTTTTGATAAGTAAGAGTGTCGAACCCAACGAGGAGCTAAAGGTAGGATAAAAATTCTCTCAAGTTCAATCAACCACTGATACAACTCTACACACACTAAACGTTTGCATTATCTAGGAAATAAAACTAGAGCAATAATATGTGTATGCGAGATAATAAATACAAGAAAGTAAATGTTAGTTCTGCAGCAATAAAATATATTAAGTAACCATAAACTATGAGTACTATGAGTATGGAAAAGTGGTCGTAATTGTGGTGGCTTTGTCCCACATTAATTAGTGAAGATATCGGGTTCATTGTCTTCGATGCAGTTTTCTATGTGGGAGAGGCAAAGCTAACAAGCTCTCACTATCCAATGATTGCAAGTAATTATGATTGGAACTCTAGCAAACATCCATAACTACTAGAAGATACATTAAGGTAAAAATACCCAATCAGATCCTTAAGTTATGGTCCTCTTACTCCCATACGTGCAACTTGTTGGAACGCCTAGACATAAACGAAAACTTTTCCTACGCGGTACTTCCAAGATCTAGCCAAGGTAGAAGGCCACGATGATTACCACTAGACGCGCGGTTGCGGATTATCGATGAAGCGCGTCGGGGCAGTGCAGTCCCACGATCCGATCCAGCCGATCCAATCCACGAACGTCGAAGTGCTGAACAAACAGCACCTCTGACGGTATCCAAACGTACGAGGAGGAGCTCCGACGGCGGACTGCTAGGTCCGGTGCGACGGCTGGACTGAGTGCGGCTAGGGTTCCCAACGCATGGGAGTGGACTAACGTGCCCGCTGGGCAACCTGCGCCCCTCTTTATATAGCGAATGGTAGTGGGCTTCACAACACTTGTGGCCCATTCCCTCTGTGAGTCCGACTCACAAACTCAGTCCATTTCCGGTTCGGGTCCAACCCGACCAATACATTTGCTCCCGCTCTCAAGTGTGTGACCCTGCAGGCTCATGGCGACTTGGACATGATTGGAGTCCAACTCCTAATCGATAAGTCGGTAGCGGCTCCTAGCAGAACGTGCCGACTCCCAAGTCCCATTGAGTCATGACGACATACCTTTCAATGTGATATTCATCTTAGTCCCTTTTTCCTCACGATATACCTTGTAGAACTATAGGCGATGTATCGTCATCCCTTTAATAGTTCAAATCTCTTCTCGATCCGTGATATGTGATTCATCTGACTAACTCTTAGTCAACAGACACAGTTAACACTTAACTGAGTCACGCATGACCATGCTTCCTGAATCATATCACTCGAGAGGGCCCAGAGAATATCTCTCCATTCGGAGGGGCAAAATCCCATCTTGATTATCCACATCACGCAGATTGCTTCTCATTCGACCCGAACTCTGCCTTTATAGCTGCCTTGTCACAGAACAGCGTTTGACAGAACGTAAGTCGGTGATCCACAACTCGGATTGTGCGACAACCTCAGGTCTAAGGATTACATTGATTGAGACATGCAAATGACAACTTGCTCATTGCATCTCAATATGGGTCAGTCCGACTTGCTAAACTCTTTAGCCAAGTCCGTGATCGTTGGAATGGCATCACCTTGCCCATGACAAGTGGAACCATGTCATCAGCCAACACTCACATTAGTCTAGAGTGTGTGTCCAACACAATCTTAATGACCAAGGACAATCTAGTATGAACAACATGAATATATAGTTCCACTATCAAATCACATATTCAATGACATATATCAGATGTTCAAAACAAGGACAACTTAATATCTTTATGAATACATTGGGAATTACATCATACATGATTGCCTCTAGGGCATATTCCCAACAGTCTCCCACTTGCACTAGAGTCAGTCATCTTGGCATCATATGCCTAGGCATCGAATGCCCATACCTCTCGTGTGCGCCTCATGCTTAGGCTGTGGTAGCGCCTTTCTCAACGGATCTATAATGTTTGCATCCGTGTGTACTTTGCATAACTTGATATCACCTTGTTCGACAAACTGGCGAATGAGGTGGTACCGCATGAGTATATGTTTGTTCTTCTAGTGTTGTCTAGGTTCCTTGGCTTGTGCGATAGCACCATTGTTGTCACAATATACGTCCAAAGGATTGGACGCGCCCTGAACCACATCAAGATCTATCAGGAGGTTCCTGATCCAAACAGCTTCCTTTGCCGTCCCTGAGGCAGCAATATACTCAGCCTCTGTTGTAGATGCAGACACCGTATCTTGCTTGGAACTCTTCCAGCTCACAGCCCCTCCGTTCATTATAAACACGTATCCATATTGCGAACGAGAATCATCTGCGTCGGTGAGATAACTCGCATCCGTGTAACCCTTTACACTGAATTCCTCATCACCTCCATAAACTAGGAACATTTCCTTAGTCCTTCTCGAGTACTTAAGGATGTTTTTAACCGCTGCCCAGTGGGCTTCGCCAGGGTCCGCCTGGTATCTGCTCGTTACACTTAGAGCATAGGAAACATCTGTCCTAGTACAAATCATGGCATACATGATGCATCCGATTGCCGAAGCATACGGGATCACACTCATCCGACTTCGCTCATCAGTCGTCGAAGGACACTAAGTCTTGCTAAGTATTATACCATGAGACATCGGTAAGAATCCCTTCTTGGACTCTTCCATTTTGAATTTCTTCAAAACTTTTTCCAGATATGTACTCTGACTCAATCCAATGAGCCGCCTTGATCTATCTCTATAGACCCTGATTCCTAATTTGTAAGTCGCCTCACCCAAATCCTTCATTGAGAACTCCTTTCCAATGACTCTTTGGTTTTTTGCAACATCATGATATCATTTCCAATCAGTAATATGTCGTCCACATATAAGATTAGAAAATTTACTTTGCTCTCACTAAACTTCTTGTATAAACAAGAATCATGATCGCTCTTGATGAAGCCAAACGATTTGACTACCTCATCAAAGCGAATGTTCCAACTCTGAGATGCTTGCTTCAACCCATAAATGGATTTCTGAAGTTTGCATACCTTGTCAGCATTAGCCGGATCGACAAAACCTTCGGGTTGTATCATATACACGTCCTCAGTTAAATTTCCATTAAGGAAAGCTGCCTTGACATCCATCTGCCATATCTCATAGTCGAAATAGGCTGCTATGGCTAACATGATCCGAACTGATTTAAGCATCGCTACTAGCGAGAAGGTCTCGTCGTAGTCAACTCCTTGAACCTGTCGGAACCCCTTCGCGACAAGTCGTGCTTTATAGACAGAAATATTTCCATCCATATCAGTTTTCTTCTTAAAGACCCATTTGCACTCGACGGGTCTTGCATCGTCAGGCAGATCAACCAAATTCCAAACTTGGTTTTCATCCATGGACTTTAACTCGGATCTCATGGCTCCAAGCCATGACTCGGAATCAGATCCCACCATCGCTTCCGAATAAGTTGCCGGCTCATTACTGTCTAACAGTAAAACATCACGAGCATTTTGTAATCTGGCAGATCTACGTGGTTCAGGTGTTGTTACCGGCGTAGGTACCACGACTGGCTCAGCCTCCAAGACCGTTGCCGACTCGCCCCTAGACGGTTCCTCTCGAATTTCTTCGAGTTGCACTGTGCTCCCACTGACTTCCCGACCGAGAAACTCTTTCTCAAGGAAGACACAATTCCGAGCGACAAACACTTTGCCCTCTTCCCGGTTGTAGAAGTAGTACCCCAAGGTTTCCCTCAGATACCCCACGAAAATACACTTATCCGACTTGGGCGTGAGTTTGTCCGACTGAAGTCGCTTGACAAATGCTTCACAACCCCAAATCTTAAGAAAAGACAAACTTGGCCTTTTGCCAGTCCACATGTCATGCGGTGTCTTCTCTACTGACTTTGATGGCACTCTGTTTAGTGTGAACGCTGCAGTTTCTAGACAATAACCCCAAAATGATAAAGGTAGATCTGCCCGACTCATCACTGATCGTACCATGTCCAACAAGGTCTGATTTCTCCGTTCCGATACACCGTTTATCTGCGGTGTACCCGGCGGAGTGAGTTGAGGAACTATTCCACAACTCTTTAGATTGTTATCAAACTCATAGCTCATGTACCCGCCTCCACGGTCCGACCGTAGAAACTTTATTTTCTTGCCAAGTTGATTTTGTACCTCACTCTGGAATTCCTTGAACTTTTCAAAGACTTCCGACTTGTGTTTCATTAAATAGATATATCCATACCTACTCAAATCATCACTGAAGGTAATGAAGTACTCATAACCACCTCTGGCTGTCGTGCTCATTGGACCACATACATCACTATGTATTAGTTCCAACAAGTCGGACGCCCTTTCACAATTCCTTGCAAAAGGTGTCTTGGTCATTTTGCCTAGTAGGCATGATTCGCATGTCTCGAATGACTCTAAGTCAAACGAAGTTAGAAGTCCATCATCATGGAGCTTCTTCATGCGCTTCCAACTTATATGACCAAGCCGACAGTGCCAAAAGTAAGTCATATTCAGATCATTTGGTTTTAACCTTTTAACATTTCTGTTATAGACCGATTCACTATCAAGATTCAAAATAAATACCCCGTTCTGAACGGGTGCAAAGCCATGAAACATATCATTCAAATATAAAGAACAACCATTATTCTTAATATTTGACTCATAACCTTGTCTCATCAAACATGAGGCGGAAATAATGTTTCGACTAAGCACTGGAACATAATAACAATTATTCAGTTCCATTAAAAATCCTGAAGGTAAATGAAGTTGCATCGTGCCGACTTCCAACGCAGCGACTCTCGCCTTGTTGCCGACCCGAATATCAACTTCTCCTCTTGCCACGCTCCTAGTTCTTACCAGTCCCTGCAACGAGTTGCATATGTGAATAACTGATCCGGTATCATATACCCAAGAACTGTTAGGTGCATCAGCAAGATAAATGTCTATAACATTGCACACAAGTGTACCTGAGTTGGAAGTCACACCTCCACTCTTGGCTCTGGCAGCCAAATACTTGGTGCAGTTCCTCTTCCAGTGGCCATCCTGCTTGCAATAGAAGCAATTGGCTCTGGCTGTAGGAGAAGGCTTAGTCTTTGAGGAAGCGCTCTGGACAGGGCCATGGGCGTTGCCTCCTGACTTATCCTTCTTCTTCTTAGTCCAAGAACTCTTTTTGAACTTAGCCTTATTCTGCACCATCAACACTTGACTGGCGCCTTTCTTAAGATCAGCCTCTGCCGTTTTGAGCATCCCATGTAATTCAGTGATCTTCTTATCCATGCCATGCATATGGTAGTTCGAGATGAACGGACCATACGCACTAGGAAGAGAGTTCAGAATTATATTAGTAGCGAACTCTTCGTTAATTGGGAAGCCCAGCCGATCCAGAGACTGTATGTAACCAACCATCTTGATTACATGCGGACTCAGTGGATCGCCGTCTTTGAGCTTACAACCCAGCAAAGCTTGACAGACTTGATACCTCTCGGTCTTTGCCTGAGCCTGGAACATACTTCTGAGGCTTTCGATCATATCATAGGCGTCAACATTCTCGAACTGCTGCTGCAAGTCCGGTTCCATGTGTGCAAGCATAAGACAGCTAATTTCCGTAGACTCATCTCTAGACTTACGGTAGGCATTCATGACTGCGACAGTCGCATCGTCATCTGTCTCTTCTGGAAGTGGAGTTTCTAGAACATGTTCTTTCTTGTCATGCTTGAGGACTATCCTCAGATTACGGTACCAGTTGGTGAAATTAGTTCCATCAAGCTTATCTTTCTATAGGATTGACCTCAACGCAAAAGTGGACAACTGAGGAAGGTTGCTAGGTGCCATTGATCTACAACAGAAAATATGCAAAACACTTAAGACATGTATTCATAAAAGAGCAGGCATATTAAACGCTTTAATACTTATGATCCCACTAGAACCAACACCCCTCCGATGGTTGCTAAGTGATTCAAGATCCTAAATAAGCAAGCCGACTAGTGAGCTTTAGCATCACCACTAGTCGTCAAGTGATCTAGGTAGGCAACACCTTGCCAATCGTATCCAATACGACTCTTGTTCGTTGGGTGGCATCATATGCCCCGGCTCCCAACCTACCTCGCCCCGAGCCCCACAACCGTTGTGATTGACTCGTCTATATTACCAAGTTCTTCTGCAGTAAGAGTCCGACTCAAAACCACCTAATCGGAAAGAATTGGTAGCACCTCAATTTTATGAGCCCACTACCAAGAATGTCCGACTTGTGATGGTGCAACACTGGCGGGGCGACCGACTAGACCTTCTTTCAGGGATTAAAATCTACCAACTATCTAAATAGAGGTAAAAAGAGACATAACAATAACACAAATAAAGAAATTATAATGTGAAATGGTATGGCTCTCTTCATTGTTATCTCCATCTCCACAAAGCTTGTAAGTCGACTCGTGCCAACTCTTGTCACGTGCCACCTTACTCCATGTAGCCGACTTGTACATCGACTTGCATGCCTTCCGGGTTCTCCAACAAGCTACACTAGCTAGTAAATTAAAATTTACGTAGAGAATCCGACACGCAGGTCGGTATACAATAAAATGACAGCACCTAGGGGCTCCAACCGGCTGACAAAAACATGATACGCAGATCACGTATGGATTACACACATCACATGCACATAACCCATACCATTCACAACTTCCTGCAAAAACAAGTTATGCATAGATACGATATCTACCGGCGTTGTGAAACTCGTAACGACATCTAAGGCGCTATGACAGGGCGAAGCCGGCGGTCTGATCATGGACTTCCTGCAACGCCCGACGATTTTGGAAAACGCAGATCTCATCTGCATTCCGATCATGGATTTCTTCATCAGATAAAACGATTTTACCCAAATCTGATCCGTATTCCGATTCGATCAAACTCTTTGATCTTCGATCATCGCAACTGGATTTATGTGTCACGGTATACCCCGATGGCGGAAACCGACCGGTATGGGTAAGTTGTTTAACGACCTTAGCAGTATGATCACGGAAACCAGATCATCCATTAACCCCGAGTACGATTGATCCAATCAACCTTGTACAAAACCGATCTATCTCATAGACCGACCACCAAAATAGCACTTAGATCCAATCTAATGCTAACTACATATCATATATGTGCGGATCTCGGGCCTAATACCAGAAGCTACCGCTCTGATACCACTGTTGGAACGCGTAGAGATAAACGGAAAAATTTCCTACGCGGTACTTCCAAGATCTAGCCAAGGTAGAAGGCCACGATGATTACCACTAGACGCGTGGTTGTGGATTATCGATGAAGCGCGTCGGGGCAGTGCAGTCCCACGATCCGATCTAACCGATCCAATCCACGAACGTCGAAGTGCTGAACGTACAGCACCTCTGCCGGTATCCACACGTACGAGGAGGAGCTCCGAGGCGGACTGCTAGGTCCGGTGCGACGGCTGGACTGAGTGGGGCTAGGGTTCCCAACGCATGGGAGTGGACTAACGTGCCAGCTGGGCAACCTGCGCCCCTCTTTATATAGCGAATGGTAGTGGGCTTCACAACACTTGTGGCCCATTCCCTCTGTGAGTCCGACTCACAAACTCAGTCCATTTCCGGTTCGGGTCCAACCCGACCAATACATTTGCTCCCGCTCTTAAGTGTGTGACCCTGCAGGCTCATGGCGTCTTGGACACGATTGGAGTCCATCTCCTAAACGATCAATCGGTAGCGGCTCCTAGCAGAACGTGCCGACTCCCAAGTCCCATTGAGTCATGACGACATACCTTTCAATGTGATATTCATCTTAGTCCCTTTTGCCTCACGATATACCTTGTCAAACTATAGGCGATGTATCGTCATCCCTTTAATAGTTCAACTCTCTTCTCGATCCGTGATATGTGATTCATCTGACTAACTCTTAGTCAACAGACACAGTTAACACTTAACTGAGTCGCGCATGGCCATGCTTCCTGAATCATATCACTCGAGAGGGCCCAGAGAATATCTCTCCATTCGGAGGGGCAAAATCCCATCTTGGTTATCCACATCACACAGCTTGCTTCTCGTTCGACCCGAACACTGCCTTGTCACATAACAGCGTTTGACAGAACCTATGTCGGTGATCCACAACTCGTATTGTGCGACAACCTCAGGTCTAAGGATTACATTGATTGAGACATGCAAATGACGACTTGCTCATTGCATCTCAATATGGGTCAGTCCGACTTGCTAAACTCTTTAGCCAAGTCCGTGATCGTTGGAATGGAATCACCATGCCCATGACAAGTGGAACCATGTCATCAGCCAACACTCACATTAGTCTAGAGTGTGTGTCCAGCACAACCTTAATGACCAAGGACAATCTAGTATGAACAACATGAATATATAGTTCCACAATCGAATCACATATTCAATGACATATATCAGATGTTCAAAACAAGGACAACTTAATAACTTTATGAATACATTGGGAATTACATCATACATGATTGCCTCTAGGGCATATTCCCAACACAACTAACCGGTTTGAGTCCTTAGGTTTCTGTCACTCCGGCAGAACTACGCCCCTTCCTTTGCACATACTACTAACCCTATGATGTTAATCCAAGAGCGCACAAATATAATGGACACCAAAGGACAGTACCATATCAACATACAACTCTAATGAACCAAAGACATTCAACCAAGCAATCAAATAACAAATAAACTACACAAACATAACATAGATCATAGGATAATTATTATAGCATCAAACACCATGTTTACATATGACGGTACAGAGGTTTGTGGGAGGATGAACCACTGAATACAAGAAGGAGATGATCATGGAGGTGTTGGTGAAGGCGTCATCATGGCGGAGAGGATGGAGAAGGGGCAGCACGTGAGGTGCAGGGCGGCGCCGGCGGCCTCGGCGACGCGGGGGGATCCTCCTGCGCCGGCCGGCCATCATGGGGGAGTGCTGCCCCTTAGCCCCCTTCCTCCATGGCTTCTTGGTGCTGTAGATGAGCCCTCCCCCATGGAGATGAGACCATGGGGGAGGCAAAATTCGTGGCTTTTGGTGGCTGCCCCAGAATTAGGGTTTTCCTCTCCTTATATGTGATGGGACAATGCTCCCCGGCCCTCCGATTGTTGTCCTCTTGATTCAAACGCTCTTGGGCACCTCTAGAACCTTCCTAGGGACCCCTCACAGCCCCAAAGTCGTGGCTTGGCCGAATCCATCAAATATGATAAAAGTTGGATTCAATCCCGTAATCAGATATATATCCTCCAGTGAAATGGGTGCACAGGTCGCATAAGAACTCGGATTAGGCTGTTCTTGGGCTTAAATGAAAGGAATGGAAATGTCCAACAACTTTGTAGGCAATTTGATCTTCTGTTGAAGTTTTCTTTGGGGGTAAAACTGATGATCTCTAAAAACTATTGGTGGATAGATTTCAGGAAATTCAGAGTCCTTTTCCAACCACTCTCTTTTTGTACTTTCTTGTTAATTCCTACACATCAAAGAGTAAAACAAGACATTGTGCACTCTTGAAACTATTAATAGGTTAGTCCAAATAAATCATAAACTTTATATAAAAACAAGTGTCAAAAGCATAATATTTGCATGAAACAATCAAAAATTATAGATACGTTATGGACGTATCAACATCCCCAAACTTAATTCCTGCTCGTCCTCAAGTAGGTAAATGATAAGAAAGTTATTTTTGATTGTAAATGATATGATAAGGTCCTTAAAAATTGCATGATGTATGGATAGTAAAACTTAGCAATCATGTTACCTAATGAAAAGTATCAATGAACTAAGAGCTCATAACATGAAATTTATAAACATCAACAATATTGTAATGATCATAATAAAGCATGGTAGAGTGGTATCTCGCTTGCCCTCAATTGTGGAGCAAAACATAAATGCCAGGGCACCTCTGAAGTTTAAGGGAAGACTAGAAGTAAAGATATATAAGATACAAGCATCAAAGTTATACCATAATCAACCGTGCTTTGGGACAAACACATCACACTAAGAATGAAAATTATGCTCTCAAGAAGGTGCTCAAAGAATATGGTGGAGACTCGACATAAAAGTAAAAGAAAGCCCCTTCACGGAGGGAAGCAGGGATCACTCATGTGCTAGAGCTTTTATTTTATTAAACAGAGGTATTAATAGTTTGACACTCCTCCCATCCATCTTACACAAACCATGGCTAACCGAATCCTCGGGTACCTGTCAACAATCACATACCATGGAGGAGTGTCTATATTTTAAGAGAGGTGTGTGCTAGTGTCAACGAATGGTAAACAGAAAATATAGTACGTCACAAGCCAACTAGATTTCAGAAGAGCGGATCCCATATGAAGGACGCATCTGGGTAGAAGGTCATCCTTCTTTCTCTTTTGTTTACACAATTATGTTTTGACTGATAAATCAGGGGAAAAATAGTGAAGAGAATTTGTTTGCATTAATTTGGGGTTGGGCACCCCGTTGCCAGCTCTTCTATCAA